>CM034149.1:935775692-936525692 GCA_019776745.2 Taxus chinensis
AGCATTGTAATCTTATGTGAGTGATTGCACCTAAGATTGTAAGTTCCTGACAACATGAATGAGAGATAAGATCTCTTGTGAATAGAGGATGGCAATAATGTGTTAAGCGGTTGTAACTTGGCATAATTATAGGGATTTTGAGAGGAGACAAAGGATATTTCAATGCCAAGGGAGCACTAGGTGTAGGTTCCAAAGAATAAATAGGTGATGAAGGACATGGAACATCCATAGAAGCTATAGGAATAACATTAGAAACATCCCTAGGAGATGAAGTTTCAGATGGAGATGTGATGATAGGAGGAGATGAAATAATAGATAGAGATGGAGTGCTAGGAGGATATGAAATGGTAGGAGGAGATGAATTGGATAGATGGATATGAGTCATGCATATTATTAGATACAACCTCAAAAGAAGATGACAATGGAGCAATAGATTTGCTCAACAGTATGTAAATTAGTAGACTCATGACTATCAATTGTTATGTCAAAATCAGAGAGAGAATCAAATATGAAAATGTCATTAAGTGTATCATCAATTGGATCATCAACATAGTATGAAGGATTATGTGAAATAGTATATGATGGATCATGATAAGTATTATCAAAAATAGGAGAATCATGAGATGCAGCTATAGTAGTGGTCTGACTAGGAGGAAAATCAATATGCACATGTGTACTATCATTAAGACCAAGCATCAAATTAATAAGATAATCATCTAGAATTTATTTCAAAATTTCATAAGGAGGATCATGGCTAACCATATAACATGGTATACAATGAGTGAAGCTCATCACATTAGAAACAATAAAAATGGTATAATGTTCAAAGCTAGTAGGAAAATGGCATTCGTGGGCTGAGTTGTTGAATATCATCTGACATAGTTGTTATCCATATCCCCCCCCCCCAAAAAAAAATATTGGATCAGCCATGACCCCACACAAAAATAACTAGAGAAATCACATTTTAATCCTGCAAACAGGTTGCAGGGAGACTCTACAATGGAAGTGGCGGGGCCTGTGAAAGATCAAACGACCATGCACAAGAGATATTCAAAAAATAGCTCTATCAAGAAAATTCGTGCCTCAAATCCATTAAATAGATTTCAAGCAGGCTCAGAAATGGAACAACAGGATTGGGGAAGGAGGAGCGGTGTCAAAAGAGCTAGGAGCGAGAAGGAAAATAAACGTAGAAGATTCGAAGTCTTCAGGCTTCAAAAATTGTTCAGAATAGGCCCAAAAAATGACTAAGTATAGATATCCAATGGGAGCCTCCACATGTTTGAATAGTGCACCTCCAAAGATTAAAATCAAAGGGTAGACCCAAACAAGCGCTAGGCTTCCATGTGGTCCAGAGCCCCAAAAATTTGCATGACTGTTGAAAAAGTCTTCGACTAGGCAGAAGGTGCCAAGTGTTAGCTCAGCGCAAATCCAAAATGGGAGCCCAGGGCAGAGGCTCAAACTTACGCCAGCCCTCCACATAGCCAATGGTCAACAGAGGTCAAAAGGAGAATGGGCCCAAAATGGATAAGTAATGAATGCAGGTGGAAGGTTCCAAGTGTCCAAACAATGCACATTCAAAAGCGAGACCCTAACGAAGAATCAGACAACTGCGAGCTCGCTGCATGTCCCAAGATTTTAAAAAGGGGGGGATAAATACATAGTAGAGGCAAGCCAGTAGCTGAAGGTGCCAAGTGTCAACACGATGCCATTTCAAAGGCACAGTCCAAAAGAAAATATCAAATGAGTTCCAGCTCCCCATGTGTCCCAGATCCTAAAAAGGTGACGATGACCATTGAAAAGTCCAAAGGCCCATGGAGGTCTCCACATGTCATATCCATGCTACTCTAAAGGTAAAGTATGGGGGTGGTTTCCAAACATGTGTAAAGCCTCCACGTGTCTTGGGTCGGATACTGTGCCTCTGCCTACAAAAAAGACTCAGGAAGAATACAGAGGAAATAGGTAAACCTGTGGACACCGCCATGTTTCACATGGGTGCTATTCCAAGAGTGAAGGAAGGATTCAAATATCAAATGAGCGTAGAGCTGCCACGTGGACCCGGTATAGATAGAATCATTTAAATATTACGCGTCCGCGACCCAGAAATTCAAATGACCATATCTTTTGATTGAGAACTCAGATTTGGGCAGGAGAAGATTTTTTGGAAATGTCTCGACACCCTATATTCCTTGGAAACATAAAATATCATGTTTTACAGGTGTTGGTGGGTGAAAAAATGTGAAAAATTCTTCCAATCCATTAATACAAAGCCTGATTTCTCCAACTACCAGATCTGATTTGATTCGATCCATCGTTCTTCTTCAATATGCCAAACAGATAAAGGGAGCCAAAATTGACAGATTTGGGGTAGATTTGAGAAAGGAATTGATTGATAACAGTTGAGTCTTCAAGGCAGGATTCAATGCATATCCTGTGGTAGTTGAAATAGGATTCGACTTTTCCCTCTTCTCTCTCTTATTCTTTCTATATATCGTAACACTTCTCATTTGAGAAGGAGAGATTATTCTTGGCATAGGGAAACTCTGTCAAATTTGTTTCTCGACTCCATTTTGAGTTGAAAACCTTCTCCTATGCCTGGAAAGAATTTTTGTGCCTCTAAGAAGAAATGTAATGGTTTGTGCACCCATATAGAGCAATAAAACATTTTTTTGTGGTGTTTCTTCAACCCTTTGCATTGTTATTTTTGTCTCTCCGTACCTCTCCCTTTCAAATTTGTTTTCTGTGCATGTATTTCACATTTTTAGGTGCAGGGAATTATGTTTCATGGAGTTTTGATCATGTATTAGGGTCTAGGTTTGTGTCACTTCTATCTGACCTTCCCATATTCCTTTCTCCCCTGTTTCATCCTCCCTCAACAAAGCATCTCACCCCTTTCCTTCTCTAGTGTATCACTGCTTTAGTGTAGGCTTTTCTTTCACCCTCTCTTTCTCTCTGGTTCCTTGGAATGATTAGATTAGGATATTTTATGTTTTTCCTACATTAGTGTAGCTCGTGATAGGTAGTTTAGGAACAAGAACCAAATTTCTCTGGAGGATCATCTCAGGTTTGCAAATCTCACAGCTTGAGAGATGATCCAATGTTATGCAATCATACCGAATGCCCCATTTAAACCACTTCACATCTTTGGCCATTCGAGGGTGCTGTGATTTTGCACTAACAATAGTAACATTATTATAGAGAGTCACAAGCTCAACTATAGTTACCTCATCATAGATGGGGTTGATACTAACATGAGGCATGATGAGACGAGAAGGAGAAGAGATATCCTTAACCATTAGGGGTTTAGTGGATCCTAGGGAAAAATGTTTGAATCTATGATTTCACCAAAATGATTCAATAATATCTAATTTATTTTATTAAAATTATAAATGTACAACTATGATAAATGACATATAATGAAATAGAAATGATAAGTAATTTATTTGATATTATAAATGAAATGAAATAAAAGGTGAAAGGTACTTACCTGAATTAGACTTACCTCATAGTGATCTGGGATTGAATAGAGTGATGGAATGGAATAACAGAGCATCACACTAAACCTCAAAAAATTGTAGTGGACGTAGATCTAGCCAGACTGAAGTGCATGGGAAGGGATGAGGGTACTTCAGGCACTAAGGTATGAAATCAAGGATCCCTGGTCTATGGAATAGCTCAAATCTGATCCTGATATGGTTGCTAGGTCTTCACAGTACTTCTCCTTTGGTCGCATGAATATTGCATTTGGTTCGCTAATGTCGTCGTAAACCTGCAATGAAGAATCACCTGCAAAACCCTACACAAACCATCAAACCCTAAAAAAATAAATATGTAAGATGAGGGTTCAAACAGTCCTCATCTACCAAAATGGTGGAATTACAAATGAGTGTTGCACTACATCTCAGACCCTATGTAGTTATGTGTGCTTGTGTGTGCAATAATGTGCCTAGGTTTCCCTAGTGCCAATGATGCAGAGATAGCAGGAAATAGCTAGATAAAATGCAAAATGGTGGATGGAATAGAATGAAATCCCCTTCTTATGTAGTGTGTGATGTAGAATAATTCCCAAATGCAGTCCCTTGCTCTATGAATATAGCTAGCCCTTGATATAAATAGTCTACCCATAAGGTAGTATGTATTATGTGTTTATATAGGGATCTCTTTCTTAAATTTTGACACTAATGAACCGAAATGCTGACTAGTACCTTAGGAGATGAGAGAGAAAACCAAAAATATTTTCCTCGAATGTAAAAAAAAAACAAGTGTGATGGGGACCAGGTTGCCCCAAGCACTCTAATCCCTCTTTAGGTGCCCTAGTCATAGACTAGAAATGAAAATTGAGTGAAAACTGATAGATAGGAATCCTTAAGACCCAACCGGAACTATACGAGTGAGTGAAAAATTTACAAGACCAACATGGGAAAATAACAACAAGACAGATGGCTAGACTATGGAATGGGTCATTAGTGAATACTTTTGTTACGCAAGATCCATATATAAAACAACATACATGGCAGTATAATAATAGTAGTAAGTGCATGATTTTGTGACTAGATTTTCACCCACTTTATGTTGGTGATCAAAATTTTCGTAACATAAAGTATTTAGTGATGTGTACCTAAGAGAATTCAGGAGAAACCCATGCTTTAGAATAATGCACAGATGTGCTAGAAGAGCATGTCAAATGAAAACATATGGTGTGATGAACCATAGATTAACGTGTTGATCGATACAATGTAACGAGAGATGTAAGACCATGATGAAGTGCACTAAATGAGATTGATGTTTGTGATGTGGAATGATTGGAAATTTTGAATTTTGTATGATGATGATGTGATGGGGTAGGGATTGATCATTTCCCAACTTGATTGCTAGACTATTATGTGTAGGAAGGTCTATTTTTCATAGGCAGACATTTATGCTTTCCTAGAGGATCAATATGAGAGAATTTGGTGACATACGAGCACAATGATGGATGAATAAGGAACTTTGGATTGGGTAAGACATTATCATATCCCCTCTTAAATATAGAGGAAAACTACACATTTCATTATTATTTCTTGAATGTAATAATCTTATGTCAATATTTGCTAGGAAAGTATCTTAAACAATTGAAGAAAATATTGTGCCATAAAATCTTGCCAACATGTCTTAAGGATATAACTGATTGGACAACAAAATTGGATAGTATTTTACATTATGATTCAATACAAGACCCTAATAAGGTTATTTTTTATTATATAAGTGTAAAGAGACATGCATCTTTACAGTGGGGTCATGTTTCGTATGATACAAAGAAAAGTAAAGGATAAATTAAAACATTAAAGAAGAAGATTTTAAAGATAAAGGAAAATCATTTCTAGAGGATTATCAATTTAAATTATTTAATGCATTTTAGTGCATGAAACAAAAGGATATGTGCACTAAGGACCATATAGAATATTTTTATAGTTTGATGATTCATGTAGGTTGTGTAGAAGGTGACACATAAACGTGGTCTAAAGGTATGTTAATGGATTAAGTATTTCCATTTATGATGAGTTTGGTAGGGTAAATCTAAGATCTGTAAAATAATCCTTTTAATATGTTTTGACAAAATATGAATTATTTTCTAGTAGACAAAAAATGAGTGCACAAGGGAGAGGAAATTTATTGAAAATAAATATAGTGGTGTGCAACGAAAAAACCAAATCACACATAAGAAAGTGAAACAACTTCTTCCCATGACTAGAGTCATAAAAATATAGGTATCTAGGTATAGAGGATGTAGAAGAGGTAGAGGATTATGGTATATTTTTCTGAAGTGGAGAAGTTGTAAAACATGTGTTCGAGTTTACAAAATCCTAGTAAAATAGTTGTGGGAGGAGGAATTAGCTATCAACTATATTGCACAATGAATATATAAAGAGTATTACATTTACTAATTTAATGTAGAGAATTTCTCATAATGAAGAGAGTGTTATTAAATCTAGATAAATTGGGGAACAAAAAATGTAGAGGAAGGAGATATTCCTAACCATTCAAATGTTCAGAGGTAAATGTTGTATATTCATTATTGATAGTTGTTAAGTGTTGATCTTAATTGCTTCACGGGAAGCTTGATTGTACATGTTGCTAGTTTTTACAGTGACCGGCATCGGTCAAGAGGTAACCGACATCGGTTACTAAGTGACTGAAATTAGTCAGGAAGGGACCAACATCGGTCACCTATGCGATGGTGCTTTATTCTTTAAATGATAATTAGAATAAATATTTTGTTTTAAATATGATTTCTTGATTGTAAAAGCATAGTTAGTTTCCCATAATAGATATATATGTATGTATGCATTGTATGAGGGTATGCGAGAAGAAAATAACAATTGTTTGCATGTTAGTTTTCTTGGTGAACAAGAAAGAGTAGGTGAGTGAGGGAAAAGCATTGAATATCTTGTGAGGTGTTGGAAGAAAACAAATATTCATTGTATTTCCTCTGTAAAGCACTGAATAATAATATTGGCCATTTCTTGGTGGACGTAGCCCACAATGGGTGAACCACCTTAAATATGGTTCTTGTTTTATTTTATCTTCTAGTTATTTTAAATTTATTGCTTGTATGCTTTATCTTATTATAGATAAGTGTAACATTGTTATATGGTTTAACCCCAAAAACTGGTATTAGAGCTTTGTTTGGAGGTTTTGTGTGTTGACAGGATTTACTCATAGAGGGTTTTCTGATTGATTGGTAACATAGTAATGGCAGAAGATAGTAAATACTAAGTACATAAATTTGATGATCGTAATTATCAACTATGGAAGATGTAGGTGGGGGATTATTTGTATCATAAGGATATATACTTACCATTGGATGAACATGCACGGTCAGACACGATGAATGATGAAGAATGGAAGGTTCTTGATAGAAAGGCTATGAGATCTATAAGATTGAGCCTGGCAACATTGGCGGCTTCAAATTTTATAGATGTAAAAACCACGGTAGAGTTGATGAAATATTTAGCAAATTTGTATGAAACTCCTAGTGCTTTGAATAAGGTTTATTTGATGAAAAAATTGTTTAATTCTAAGATCCAAGAAGGTGGATTTGTATCTAATCATTTGAATGATTTCCGGTTTGTTGTAAATAAATTAAAATCAGTAGAAATTCCATTTGATGATGAAGTGAAAGCACTTTTATTCTTATGCTCTTTGCTAGATAGTTGGGATAACTTGGTAATGACTGTAGGTAATACAATGTCTGCTTATAAAGGTTTGCAATTTGATTATGTGGTTAGTCTAATCCTTGATGAGGAAATACATAGGTAAAATCTCAGGGAGAAGCATCATATGGAAATGATTTAAATGTAGAAAGCATAAATGAAGATCTAAGGAGAGGTCATCTAAGAGTAAGCAGAATAGGAGATCAAAGTCAAGACATGGCATATCTAGATCCAGGTACATAGATTTTACTTTGCTGGAATTGTGGAAAGAGAGGATGCACGGTAAAGAAGGAGTGTTGGTTCAAGGAAAGCAAAGAGAATACATCAGAACAAAGGTAAAGAAAAAGGGTAAAGAGGAAAACGTTGCAAGTGAGGTAAAGCAAGATGCCCTTATTCTCTCCTTAGAACAATAAATTAGAATCTTGGGTTTTAGATTCTGGAGCTTCTTTCCATGCTAGCCCTAATAAGGGTTATTTCAGTAATTATGGTCAGGGTTATTTTGGACAAGTTTATTTAGGAAATGATGAGCCATGTAATATTACTGGTAAAGGTGATGTTCATCGAAAGTTTCAGAATGGAAATCCATGGGTATTGAAAGATGTGAGGCATGTAACAAGCCTCAAGAGAAATCTAATATTTGCAGGGCAACTAGGTGAATATGGATGCAATGGTTACATTCACAGCCGATTCTTGGAAGGTTACCAAGGGATCTCTTGTTATAGCAAGAGGTAAGAAGGTATGAACTTTATATCTGTCTACATGTGTTATTAATTCCTTTTCTGTGCTATCTACTACAGTTTCATATGCAACCATGTGCCATAATTGACTAGGCCATATGAGTGAAAAAGGAATGCAGATCTTAAAGGCTAAGGGTAAGCTATCAGATTTGAAACAATTAGATCTTGAATTTTGTGGGCATTGCATTTTTGGAAAGCAGAAGAGAGTGATATTTCTCAAGGTTGGGTCAACAAAGAAGGAGCAGAAATTAGAGCTTGTACACTCAGATGTGTGGGGACCAGCTCGGGTAAATTCTATTGGAGGATCCCAATATTATGTGACTTTCATTGATGATGCCACAAGGAAGGTATGGATCTATTGTATTAAGTGTAAATCTAATATTTTTGAGACTTTTAAAAGGTGGAAAGCCCTTGTGGAAAATGAAACAAACTTTAAATTAAAGTGCCTTAGATCTGAAAATGGTGGTGAGTACTGCACCAAGGATTTCAATGATTATTGTTCAGTGAATGGAATATGAAGAGAAATAATGGTTCCTAGAACTCCACAGGAGAATGGAGTTGTAGAAAGAATGAACAGAACAATCATGGAACGTGCCAGAAGCATGAGGATACATGTCAGTTTGCCTTTGAAGTTTTGGGCAGAAGTAGATGGATACAACAGTGTACTTGATCAACTGTGGGCCTTCAACAACACTGGATGGTGGAATACCAGAAGAAGCTTGGTCTCAGAAAAGAGGTAGATTTTTCTTTTCTTAGGTTTTTGGCTCAGAATCTTTTGTGCATGTTGATAGGGAAAATAGGAAGAAGTTGGATGCTAAATCTAAGAGATGCACTTTCATTGGTTATGGCTCTGGTGATTTTAGATATCGATTTTGGGATTTAGAAGATTCTAATATTGTTAGGAGTTGTGATGTTGATTGGAATGAAAAAATAATGTACAGGGATCAGGTTTTGGTGCCTAAACATGAACATGTTGATGATATTTTAAAGGAAAATCAACTTTCAGACCTAAAGCAGACATCCACAGACACCGATGTTGGTTCTATAAGAACCAATGTCGGTCAAGCTAACCATGACATCGGCAGAAAGGATCGGGTTCAGAACAGACAGCCAGTGGAACCGACGTTGGTACTCATCGAACCGATGTCAGTAAGGCAAGTGTAGTCAGTCGACAAAAGGAATTGTGGTCAGTTACAAAGAACCATGGTTGGTTACAGGTGACCGAGCATTGGTCACTGAACAGAGATTGACATGAATGCACAACAAGCACAGAATGAGCCCCAAACACCCCAAATCTCAGTGAGAAGGTCACAAAGGGTAAGTAGACCTCTAGAGATATTTTCACCTTCCTTTTCTTATTTATTATTGACTGATAGTGGTGAAATAGAAATATTTGAAGAAGCAATGCAGGTAGATACCCATGAGCACTGGGAGCATGGCATGGATGAGGAGATGGACTCCTTGGAACAAAATCAGACATGGGATTTGGTCAAGTTGCCAGCAGGTAAGAAAAATCTACAGAACAAATGGGTTTACAAAATCAAGGAAGAAGAGGGTGGATTGAAAAGGTACAAGGTGAGGCTTGTGGTAAAGGGATTTACAAAAAACATGTATTGACTTTGATGAGATTTTTTCTCCTGTAGTTAAGATGACTTCTATTCATATTGTTCTAAGTTTGGTTGCAACATAAGATTTTCATTTTTATTTAGAAAACTTGATGTTAAGATGGCAATTTTCTTCATGGTGATTTGGAGGAAGAGATTTATATGTAGTAACCTCTTGGTTACGAAGTCAAGGGTAAGGAGAAACTTGTGTGTAAATTGAAAAAGAGCTTATATGGGCTCAAGCAAGCTCCAAGGCAATGGTATTTGAGATTTGAAGTTTTATGCATGAGCATGGTTATATGAGATGTGAATCTGACCATTGTGTTTATTTTAAGAAGCTTGAAAATGGGAGTTATGTTATTTTGTTACTGTATGTGGATGATATGCTGATTGTAGGATCTAATATGCAGGACATTGGTAAACTTAAGAAAGGTTAGCTCACACATTTGTAATGAAGGATTTGGGAGCTGCAAAGAAAATCCTTGGCATGCAAATTCACCGAGACAGGAAAAAAAAGAGGTTGTATTTGTCTCAGGAAGCTTATATCAATAAGGTGTTGGAAAGGTTTAACATGCATAATTCAAAACCTGTTAGTACACCTATGGCTGGACACTTCAAATTGAGAAAAGATCAATGTCCTTCATCACACGAGGAGGTTGAGTACATGGCATGTGTTCCCTATGCTTCAGCAGTAGGAAGTCTTATGTATGTCATGGTTTGTACTAGACCAGACATTGCACATGCAGTGGGAGTTATGAGTAGGTTTATGGCTAATCCATAGGTAAAGAACATTGGAAAGCAGTCCAATGGATTCTTAGGTACTTGAGAGGGACATCCGACATGGATTTATGTTATGGAGGGTCAGATGCTTCTTTATGTAGATATGTTGATTCAGATATGGCTAGAGATTTGGATGGCAAGAAGAGCACCAAGATATGTTTTCATAGTAGGTGGAACGATAGTTAGCTAGATTTTGAGATTGCAGAAGGTTGTGGCTTTGTCTACTACAGAGGTAGAGTATGTTGCAGCTACAGAAGCTAGAAAAGAGATGATATGGATGAGTAGGTTCATGGAAGAGTTGGGAAAGGATCAAGAGGATTACATATTATACAGTGATAGTCAGAGTGCAATCCATCTTGCAAAGAATTCAACATTTCATTCAAGAACGAAACACATTCAGTTGAGGTATCACTTCATACGATAGGTGTTGGAGGATGGGCAACTGAAGTTAGAGAAAATCCATACGGATGAGAACCCTACGGATATGCTAACGAAGCCATTGGTAAGGGAGAAGTTGGAGCTTCACTCCACTTTTGTTGGTCTTTGAGTTTGAGACTTGAAGAGGAAGAAATGGGCCAAGGAAAAGGAACCAAGGATGGTGATGCACAGTATAGTGCAGCAATTGATCTCCAAGTGGGAGATTGTTGAGTGTGGAGCTTAATTGCTTCACAGGAAGCTTGCTTTTACATGTTGCTGGTTTTGACAGTGACCAACATTGGTTATGAGGTAACTGACATCAGTTAAGAAGTAATCAACAGGTCAAAGGGACCGACATTGGTCACCTGTGCGATGGTGCTTTATTCTTTAAATAAGAATTAGAATAAATATTTTGTTTTAAAGATGATTTCTTGATTGTAAAAGCATAGTTAGTTGCCCAAAATAGATATATATGCATGTATGCATTGTATGAGGGTAAGAGAGAAGAAAATAGCAATTGTTTGCATGTTAGTTTTCTTGGTGAGCAAGAAAGAGTAGTTGAGTGAGGGAAAAAAATTGAACATCCTATGAGGTGTTGGAAGAAAACATATCTTCATTGTATTTCCTCTGTAAAGCACTGAATAATAATATTGGCCATTTCTTGGTGGACGTAGCCCACACTGGGTGAACCATGTTAAATTTGGTGTTATCTTTCTCTTGTTTTATTTTATCTTCTGGTTATTTCTGCGTTTATTGCTTGTATACTCTATTTAATATATAGATATGTGCAACATTGTTATATGGTTTTACCCCAACAATAGTGGTAGCATGGATGGTTTTGTTTTTTAATGAGATGGTTGAAAGATTTGTTTAAATTGGATTGCATATATGAGTTCTATAATGTGTCCTAGTTTTTAGATGGACATATATTTCTTGTCAATGAGTAGTATAATGTTTACTTTAATTATTGACACATATGAAAATGAAGTATTGAGTGATATAATTCCCATGTGTGTATGTTGTGTGTTTCTAGGAAGACTTTGGAAATTTGACACGACAGTGTAGCATAATAACCATGTAAATACATGCACCTTGGTGAAGGATGGTAGGTCGTACACTCCGAATAATTTTAAGGATGAAAGCATTGAAGTGTAGGTGAGCCCTATAGTTCCACTAATTTATAAAATTAATTTTGAATAATATGGAGAGTGAATGCTTCACAATTGTTCTAAATATTGTATAACTTAATGAGATCTTAGTGACATAGGAAGGAATAAATCCACATGAAGTGGAGGATATAATTAGGGAATATGAAAATATCATGTCAAAGGATAATCCAAATGGATTACTACATATGCATGGTATTTAAGTCATTGTATAGATCTAAGTCAAGGGTATAGTTTACCAAAAAATGTTGCATATAGATTATTTGCCATAGAGAATGAGGAAGTGAAGAAGCAATTCAAAATTTCCTTGAGAAGGGGATCATCAGATAGATTATCAGACCATGTAAAGTACCTAGAATATCTATAATTTCCAAAAGAGGTAAGTGGAGAATACATACAGACTCTAGAGCCATCGACAATATTACCATCAAGTATAGATTTCCAATGATACACATGAACATTATGATGTATTATTTCGGTGGAGTTTCTATGCACCTTATTTTTTGACTTTGACTAAAATATTTTATTTGCAAGAACTATTGGCTCATTAAACTCCACTATCCTTAGGGATATTTCTAAAAATGTGGATAGCTAGAAATGGTTATATGGGCTAGTTAATGGCAATACTTGCGAGAGATATTTGATGTGTAATGGTCAAAAATTTCTCAAAAGCATAAAAACAATGCTTCACTATATCAATATAAGAAAATATACACAATAATAATGTTCGATGGATGTAAGAAACATAAAATAGTACTCAATTGTCAGAAAATCATATAGAATGTCTCAAAAGATTAAATCACTAGAGAAATGTGTAGATAACAATGCGGTTCATAGAGTTTGTTGCACCAAAGTCTTGAGTGCATTTTTCTTTTGTATGTGTTAATACTATTTTCATAAAGAAATAACATGAGCATGTTATTTCTGATTTGGCTTGGAAATTTCCAACCCTTAGGCTTGGGTTTGGCTAGGATATCTAAGCCTAAGTGTTGGATTGTCTATTCCATGATTGAATCTATGATTTACAAAAAACATAAGAATGTCGAGTGTACCCTCCATTTCTCATGTATTTTAATACATTATTCCAAAAACAACATGACTACGATGTTAAGTTCTATTCTAGATTTGTGTCAATGTATTTCTTTCTAAAGTCTAAATAGTTTAAGGTTTTTGTCCTTAATTTTTCTTTTAGTAATGTCTTCATTTTTCCCAAAACACACATATTAATTTTTCTAAGTAATTTGTGATCCTCTCATCCAAATTTCAAAAAAATTACATCGACATAATCTATGCTCCACTCTGCACACACTAAAAAATAGTTTTTTGACTGTTTTTCTCAAAATTAGGGGGTGTACACGCAATTATTTCAATTTCACAATTTTTGTTCACTTTGAAAATTAGTAAAATAAATTATATTAATTGAAAATATAGAAAAAAATAGCGGGATCTAATATATATGATCTTAGCTAACTTTCTACTAAAGGTATTTGTAAAGTATTTTATGGAATTCAAAAAGTTTGGGGGGGGGGGGGGGGGGGGGGGGGGGGGTGGTGGTGGAAATGTGAAATTATGTTATATTTTCTTCAAATAAACATGACCACTTTTTGTACACACCACATTTGACCCTCCTATCTCCACCATTAAAAACAGAGTAGTTTAGACAATATATTATGAGAACTATGCGTCTTGTTCTTATCAAATTGTTAAATTTTGAGTATAAACATGTTATATTACTCATTGGAGTCGATCTTTTGCTGATTTCAGGAAAACAAAATGCCACTTTTGACCCCCTTTTGGTTCCCCATTTCCATGCACTTACCCTTTGACAAGAAGCACTGATAATAATATAATATTAGAATAAATTTCTGATTTTGTCCACTTATTTCCATTCAAATCCACCCCTAATGTGGATACGTTTCATCTCCACATAGGATGACCTTTTGGTTCCCATTTAAGACCTTTCATGTTGTATTCTTAGTAGGTTTACATCCTCTACACTATACCACTATAAAGTAGAAGATTTCAAATGAAGTTGCAAGTTTTGGGAGGCATATATCTCCCCTATTAATTTTTACCACTTTTTGTATTGGATCTATAGGAATACATCTCTCCTATAACTTTTTCCATTTTGTACTAGGCATTTGTCTCTTTTATTTTTTCTCGTTTCATACACATTTTAAATTTTAAAGATCCACATCCTTACATCTTTCCTATAGAGTTTTCTAAGTTGGTATACATATTCAATTACAATAGCATTATTTTTATTCTTGAATTACAATTTTTCCTACAATACACATCTTTTAATTTTGTAATTACAATTCTTTTATGTAAATAATGTTATAACACATCAAGTGCTACTATTAGTGTGTTGTCTATTTATTTGTACTAATAATTTAGATCTCTAAACTTATGAGGTATTATTGGCCAAACATTCCTAGTGATGTGCTTAAACATGTATATAGATGTAGAATTATCTAATTGGAAAAAGGGAAAAGTAAGAATGGAGGGTTATACCAACTAATATCAATACTTGAGGAACTATGGGAGTAACAAAGTATGGATTTTTTTATGGGGTTACCTATAATGTGAAAGGGCTACGAGTCTATGTTTTATCTACTTGATATATTTTCTTAAATGAATAATTTTATTACTTTAAGGAAGATTATTGATGCTACGCACATAGATGGCTTTTTCTTCGTAGAGAGTTTGTGAGGTTGCATGGATTGACACATATTATTATAACATACAAAGGTACTAAATTTGTGGTTCACTTGGAGTACCTTACAGAAAAGATAAAAACTAAGTTGTAACTTATTTTTGCATACGAAGTGTAGATAACAAACAATGTCAATAGGAGCATTGCAAAATTGTTGATATGTTTGGTTCAAAGAAGGCAGGGGCGTGTTATTCCTAGTTCTTACACAAGCGAAGATTTCATATGATAACTTAATGAACTTGAGAGTACCGGGAGGTCACATTTCTAGATACTTGATGGATTAAGTATGATGGGTTCTTTAAAACTATGTGATATCAATAAATAACAAGGGAAAATTGTAAATGTAGAATACCATGTGCAACAAATGAGGGATGTGCACTAAGTTGTACATAGTATAAAAAGAGGAACACATAGTATATGTAACACTTAAATTTGAAAAGAAGAAAGTATGAATTAGAAGTGGGAGACATGGTTCATGTGTATTAGTATAGAGAGAGGTTCCAAAGAGGAACATAAAATATGATAAGATGAGGTGGATGAAGAATGAACCATGTAAAGTCTTGTAGAAGTTTGTGGCAACCACTATGAGATAGAGTTACTTAAAGGGATAAACATTTCAATCATATTTAATATTACAAATTTATACCCTTATTATGAAGGGAAAATAAGTGGTGAAATAGACCATGCTGAAGTAGATTGGAGGAACCAACAACTAAAGTAGGTGCACAAAGAAATTGAGGAAATTATAGTTTCACACATAAGAAATAATGTATGAAAAGGAATACATAGAATATCTAATTAAGTGGAAATGAAAAGAAGTTGAGGATGCATATGGCTTAGCACAACTGAGATTAATAAATTAAATTTTCAATTCATTAAAGACCTCATGAAACATGTATGAGAAAGGGGTCATGCTTCTCCTTACTTGGATTGTATGATGCAAAGCATTTTAGCTCACTTACTATCTTGTATCGCAAAAATGTTTAGTATGGGAGAATATGATTCCGAAATCTTGTGTAGCTTTGTGTGACCTTGCACAATCCTGCACATAGTGTCACTAGTAATGATGAAACCTTCATACAATGCATCAAATTTTGGCACCAAATGTGGTATTGCATTTTAGCGGGAATTTTGCATGAAGATTGTGTACAAGCTCTTGTGCATACACATTAGGAATTTATTTTCTATGTGGATCTTACATTTTTGGCAACTGTCAACATGAGAAAATTCCAATGAGACATGTGAGTAGTGATCCGATTTCTTCGTAATCGATGCCTACATGATGAGGTACATGTTTTGATCAGACAAAAAAATCCCCATGAGTGATTATTGGATGACTGGATAATATGATTCCAGGGTGATTTGATCGAGTTAAGAAATATTTGTAGAGGTATCTTAATTTTTTAAAGGCATCTTTATTTCTCTTAGATTCTATAAATAGAGTGAAGAAAGAATGAGAGGCAACTATGAGTAGTGCTAGACAAGTAGCCAGGGAAGTCAAAACTTAGGGATAGAAGAGAATATCCAAAGGGTAAGTGGAAGTTTAGTAACAAGTGTCTGATTGGAATTATATGAAAACACCATAGTCAAGGGGCCAAGTTTGGTACAAGTAGAGTTTGGTAAGTTTGCAAGTTTAGTTAAACTAGAGTTCTTGGGCCCCTTAGTAGATGTGGTTGAGTGTTTACTGTAAGGATGTAACAGAAATTGTAATGCATTCTTCCCGTGTTTGTAATTTTATTGATTGATTTACAAAAGAATCTATTAATGTTTCTTTCAAGTTGCATAGTGATCTTTGTATGTGCAAGGTCATTTCATTGAAAGTCTTTGGGTTGCATAGTTTAAGATAGTCCTTCTTTGGACCATCTAACTGTGACAACATCACTAGGAGAACATGGATGTCAAATCTTTTCATGATCTATCTATCATTTTGCTTGAAACATTAATGCTGATCTGAGAGTGCGTTGTCAAATTCAAATTTATATTTTTAAGAAACATATGTATCATATCTAGATATGTATTTTCACATTGTAATATCAACATATATCACAAAACATATGCCATTAAAAAAATACCAAACCTAAGAAAAAGTCCCTTTTATATTTTAAAACATCTCTTAATTATTATATTTTAAACACGTATATATTATGTTGAATTGAAAGTAAATGTTAAATATGTGTGTTGAATTTATGTTTAATCCATTTCTACACATTGTTGCAATTCGTGAACTTGATTGTATACGTGTGAAATCAACTTCTCCTAAGCTTATTTGCATGATACAAAAACTATTCATAGCTTTTTCTGCACCGTCTTTGATGGTAAGTTTGTGGCTTTCATGTCTGTTGTTAATAAACTTGTAAAGGTCAGCTCAAAAATATTCCTTTGCTCCTCTTTACGGAGGCACTTGGATTATCTTATTATATTTACAACCTATTTGTCAGACGATGAACGTGCCAAATAGTAGAGAAAATGCCAATCAAGAAGAATTGTCCTGACTGTCTACTTTAATTAATATAAAGTTATGGACAGGGAAGGTGGCCCAAATGTTATTCTAGAAGTAGTGACCAATAGTAACAGCTCGTGACATTAATGTATAGATGCATTCAGCCAGAAATCACACAGTATGCCTGGAGGTTTATTCAATCGAGCAAATAAGAATGAATACTTTTTAATATCTATTTGTCAGTTAAATTATAAAGAATAACACCACTTTGAAATATGATATTATGAGAATCAGATGCTTAGTTACATAATTCTTTAGATTAATTCATATTTTATGAGTAGTGGGTGGCAGAAATTATTTCATAAATAAGAATATGATGTTGATAGGTTAATTATTGAGATTTTTGGAAAGGTTATATATTTTTAAAGTTAAATTGCTTTCAATTATAGAACTTGAATTAATATTATTTTGAATGAAAATTAGTTTTATATTATTAAAAAAAAAAAATAGTATAATTATATGAAACAAGTCCATAGACAACCCATAAATTACAAAATCACATCATAAAATAAAAACATAATTTTTTTTTAAAAAGGTAAAGAATTTCTGTCTGGACACTTATCCCACCAAAATGAACTCCCAACAAATAGCAATAACTTCAATGCCTTTACAAATACTCTTAAATTACTGATTAATATATTTTTAAATATTATTATTTTTAATTATTAAATTGGGACATGAAATATATTTCTCATATTTGTATATTTGACAGGGAACCTTTTCTTATTTATAAAAAATTCCTTGAAGATAATTTCTGACACTAATTTTTTTAAACTCCTAAAATTTAATGTCAAATACGTCCAAAATCATATTAAATCAGTGAAGTGTGATTTCCAAGTATTTATATGCACACATTATTTATGTCCAAAATCATATTGAATCTAAATGTGAAGACAGTAAAGTGTAATTTTCCAAACACTTATATTCACGCATTATTTTTAAAATATTTTGAGAGACTGTAATAGATAGTTGATAAGATTTGAACGAGATGTTTAATTCATAGTCTCAAAAGTTATAAGGATGGGATTTGTGTCAAATCTCATGATTTGTTTACCACCAATCATTAAACAATGAGTGTATGGCATTGTGAGACGTACACTTTGTGATATCCATAGGATTTCAGGGTTCTAACAATGAAGCAAATCTCCCATCAAATGATAAGCTGCAGAAGGTCCACGATCTAAATTGGTTTCTAGTGGGCAGATTTGATTTATAGGATTCCTTCTCATGCTAGTGCAGCCTGCACTTGGTCAAAGGAGCTCTGGGCAGGCGCAGCTCTTGACCATCAATCATAAATAATTGTTAGCCTACTGTAAAATATACTATTGATTCCTAAATATGCACAAGTATATCGAATAAAATTTGTCTGGGGAAAGAAACCCGATCCACATCGATTACAAAGCCTTGTCCTCATGTGCATATTTTTTCAAGGGAATTTTGATGGTGCCCATGTGCCTTATAAGCTATGGCAATGCAGATACAGACGAGCTATTTATAGGCACCTATGAATAAAGTGGAATGCTTTTGTTTACCAAGATTTAAAGGGGGGAGTGGGTAAAGCTTTCCTATCATCCATCAAACTTGGATGATGGATCATGTTGCTCCAAATTGAGCTTTTCTTGTGCTCTGTAATTTGACATACAGGACTCGATCTTTTTTCATTGTAACTTTTTTTTTGTTGTGTGGTTAGGAAGTCTCCTACAATCTTAGAAAAACATGGCCGATTCTTCTAGTTGTGAGGTGATTAGGGGGGCTTGGACTGCCCAAGAAGATGAATTGCTGCTAAAATACATGAGAAGTCATGGACTAGATGCAGGTGCCTGGACAATTCTCCCCAAGAAAGCAGGTGAAGAATGTAGATTTTTTTTTTGATGAGTAGTGCATATTTATTGGGCACTAGATTACATAGATTGTCGCATCTCAGTTCATGTTTCGGAAGAAACATATAGCAGATTTAAAATTACGAACAAGCCTACAACTAAACTAGTGATCACCTTCAACTTCATATCGTTTAGGCCAAATTTCTGTTGGAGATGATCATCGTTTCTCTGGGTATATATTGATTCATCAAATGTGTGTAATTGTGCCTTAAATGATTATATAGCAGCCACCATCAAGTTAAAAGAAAATAAAGTCCTGGATCATCTGCTTCATTGAAATTCCACAAGTAATCAGTTTTATTTTGTGTTTCCTTATGAATCAACTCTGAACACTTATTTATATACAATTATTCTTCATGCAGGTTTGAGGAGGAGTGGAAAGAGCTGCAGGTTCAGGTGGATGAATCACCTGAGACCCAACATCAACCATGGAGATATTTCTCCTGATGAAGAAGAGCTCATAATCAGACTACACCGGCTCCTCGGCAATAGGTCATAACTTTTATTAAATTATGTTCCTGCTTGACTAAATACTCTTTACACAGCTGAATTTTCTCAACTTTTATATGTTTGTCTGGAAGGTTGTTGAATTTCTGATGTTTTATAATGCATTTTCCAATCCTCGTTTCACTGTCTTGAAGTAAGATTTCATGTCAAAGATTGAGACTGAAACTACCCATGCAAAATGTGTTTCATCGTCTACTTAAAATTTAATTTACTGGATTGTTGCTAAAAAAAAAATCCATGTTTTCAAAGTTTAGCCAACCTTTTCGTGCAGAATTTGTAATGGGTTAAGTGGTTTGAGAGATGTTCAAATTTCAAATAAATTGTCAAAATTTGTTTCTTTCTCTTTCAAGTATTTGTGATTGCAACTTATATAAAACAACGTTCTGTTTCATCTTCTACGTATGCAAACCATCATTTGTATGTTTAAATCTAAATCTGTTAATTGGGTATTTGAGCAGATGGTCACTGATAGCAGGGAGGTTGCCTGGTCGAACAGATAACCAGATAAAGAATTACTGGAACACTCATTTGAGCACCAAAAGCTCGTCCAAACAGCTCAACCCTCAAAATTGCGAACACAGGAAGCATGAGAAACTGGCCAAAACTTCTTGCACTCCAATCCCTTCAAGAATCAAAGCACAAAAACTATCACAGTCCAGGGCTCCAAGTTTTGAGCACTACTCGAGCATTTTTCCTGAAGAATATACACGCACGACTACTGCTCCTGTTGGTATGTTTCCATTGCCTGAACTCAAATTGAGCTCCCCAGAGCTTGACTGGTCCAACAACTTTAATCTGGATAGCCACATTATCGACTTCCTTGACCACGATTTTCCAGGCATATTTTCATGCGAATTAAGGTGCTCATTGCCTGAAGAGAATCAGTTTCTTGGAAGCTCATGCTGATTATGTGTTGACCATGAATGGAATTGTACCTCATGCACTGTACACCATAGTAATAAGCTTATTATCAGCAAGAGACTGTATAAACCTTCCTTGCTGCAATAAATAACATGGTCTGAAATAATATTTTAGAATCTGATTGCATTGGCCGATTACCGTGAGATCAGTTCATGTCACCTCTAGGATAAATTTGTAGATGTTTGGTTTATCATCTCAAAGCTGACTGTGGCGTGCTGTGGTTGTTCATGCTTCATCTTATAAATATAATAGATGGTAAAGGTTATGTTGACATTAGGTTTATTAGTACCCGCGCTGCGCGTATGTTGACCAGTTTTTTTTGTCTTTCGGGAGGGACGGGGATAAACTCAATCAATATAGAAAATTAATGTATATGGTTAATCATACAAAAAAGTGGGGTGTTATGGTAGCACACCTTAAAAACTAAGTCACATGAGATTATATGTGTGTAAAAAAGGTTAAAGGCTTTTCAACTAAAAAAGGACCTAAAATAGAAACAAGTATTTATGTATTAAACAACATATGCAAAGAGAGCATTAGACGGAGGTGGAGGCAGGTATGTCAGGCTTGTAACCCCAACCGAAATGACCTTGTGGTTTCGCATAAGGGATTTCAGCCCAACCATCTCGTTCTTCTATGTTATTATCTTGATGTGGAGAAACGACAAGAGCAAGGTGGGTGAATTTACTAGAGGAGCAACCCCCCACAAATACATTGCACTGCTACTGCCACCCGAGGTATTCCAACTATCATTTCCTCTAGGTGCTCAGCCTGTAGGAGCACCAGTCGGAGGAGGAATCCACCATCAACCTCGACCCCACTGAGCATGAGAGCTAGCGCTCTTGTGCTTGCTACGAGAGCGGTAACGTGGTTGAGCACGACCATGTCTTTGTGTGGGAGGTAGTGAGGACGCACAGGATCCAATGGTCCCTGATTAACAACAGAGGGAGCATTATCCCAATGGTTGATAATAGTCAGCAGATGTTCCACTTTGGCAAACTTTCTCCCCCTAGACTTGAATATGGAGAAACACATTCGAAATCACATCAACTTGATTAGAAACAAAGAAGCCTCTATTCATTTGAATTTGATTTAAAATTATATAATTTATATCTTTCCAAATCCGAAATATAATATCCACTCTAAATAATTACGATATTTGGTTGTATTTTACAGGTAAACAAGCCAAGTCTTTAATGAGGATCATTTTCCAAATAAAGGGCTCTAAAAGGAAAGGAGAGAAAAGCGAGTGGATCCATCTCCATGCAGATTGCGTAAAGGAGCAAAACCAAAAAAGATGTTTGATGGGTTTTGGTTAGTGGTAGAAAGGGCATAACAGGTTGGTAACTCCCAATTGCTTAACTCTACCCTCAATAGGAAGGCCTTGATAGAGAATACACCAAAGAAAATTAACTTTTTTAGGTTCAGTGAGAATCTGCCAAAAAATTTCAAATCTCCTTGATCAAACCCGAGGGGAGGAGTTGAGATTCCATTGGCAATTGAGAGTATTGGGTGGGGATGGTAGTTTCCAATAAAAGGTGATAACCAATCTGAGGTTTATACCGAAAAAAAGGAGTGGCAATAGGGTAGTGTTAGTCCCACCACCAGATGATAGGAGGGGAAACCTTTTTGTGAAGATGTTCACTAGGAATAGTCAAAATGATGGTGGAGATCGAATGAACATCATCATTCAAAAGATGAAAATTGTTTCTTGAGATCTTATCAATTGTAACCAACTCCTAGTTTTCTGACAAAACAAATCTGTGAGATAGAAAATTCCTTTCTTATAGAGCCTTAACCCTTCTATTTTACAAGCAAGTGCAAGAGAAGCACCCCAGAATTGCAACATGGGAGATTGTACACCTGAGAATCAACACATGAATCCAGATGCACTTGACCTCCTGAGGACATGCCGATCGACATCTAGAATGTGTAGGATTGGAGTGATGTTGAAAGGTAGCCCATAAGGGAATCAAGGACTAAGAATGGGTAGTGTGAGTTCCTACGAGCTAAGTTGGCCAAGGGGGAATTAGAGGCTATGTACAGGTAGTGTAAGTTCCCTATTGTTTATTGTTTGATTTGATTGAAATGCTAAACTACGTTCAAAGTTCATTTTACATAAATAAAGAAAGTAAATTCAACATAAATAGAAGACACGTGAGTTTAATCTTTTAATCAACCAAATTTATTCCCAATTAATTAAATAAAACGAAATGAAAGATCGTCTATTCTATTTTTCTAAGCAAGAAATGAATTGAAAGAAACTAATTAAACAACTAACATCTTTTTGTATTTTTCATAATTTAAATAAAATAAATAAATAAACTATTCTACAAAAATAGGAAATTAATTAAAATAAAGTACTACTACCTGAAAGGAATGATAAGAAGATTGTTCCAAGCCGCGATCTCAGATGATAATAGCACACCACATTAGATTTACAAAATAGAAGACAAAATACCATATATGGAAATCCATCATAATCCATAATGCTCAATACATTACAATAGAATGACTTGAATTATTCAATAAGAAAGATGTACATATAGGAGGAGGGAAGTGCAACTACTACCTAAATCAGTGGTGAAGAACTCCCACTAACTGATACTGGTAGTTAAGTTAACTCCAAGACTA
Organism: Taxus chinensis; assembly: GCA_019776745.2. Taxonomy (NCBI): domain Eukaryota; kingdom Viridiplantae; phylum Streptophyta; class Pinopsida; order Cupressales; family Taxaceae; genus Taxus; species Taxus chinensis. The sequence goes on from CM034149.1 coordinate 935,798,745, forward strand.
GTAAGCTAACTTCACATAACTGAGAAGCTAACTCAACACAACTAGTAAGCTAACTCCACACAACTAGTACACCTAAGTAAGCTAACCCAACAAGTGTAGGGCTAACACAAGTGTAAGAATTATCCTGATAAATAAATAAAAGGATAAATAATAACCTACACTAACACCCTCCTATAAGCATAGCTTAGGTGGGTGGAAAAGAAGGTGGGTCCCGACAACAAGGCCTGATGAGGTACCCACGTACAATAACTGGGAAAAATGGACACCGCAAGGTACCCAAAACCAGTAATAACAAAGTAGAGAGAAAAATCTTACTGCAAGATATCCTTAGAAGCTCGACTCCAAAAACTTGTACAATGTTGAAGAAGTGTGGTGCACACTATGGTCTGAATCCACTGCTTGATCATATAACTCAAAAAACAACTGACACTGGGCTTCGCCAGAATAGCTCCATGCAAGGATACTGTTAATGGAGTGATGTCGAAATGTGAAAAACAAACACCAAACATAATTTGATCAACTGCTACAAATAGGTGTGCCACGATCCAAGAAAAATCCAAGGCAACAAGGCAAGGACACAAGATCCAAATAAATAGGAGTGCCACGATCCAAGAAAAAGCCAAGGTAACAAGGCAAGGGCACGAAACCCAAAGAAGCAGTATCAACACCACACCCTCCCATACTACAGAATGGGTAGAGTGACACCACAGATCTGTATGAGTTGTCAAAATCAACTACTTGAACACTGAAAAACTAACACTGGGCTCCACCAGAATAGCTCCCCCACAAGAGAGGCTATCAACATGCCAAAAAAGTGTCGAAAATACAGATCCAAAATATCTCAACAAACAAGAGAGATATAAATGTATACACCCATAGATACAAGAATGCAATACCCAAAATTTTAGAACGTCGGGCTCAACCAAAAATGCATCCACAAGTGATCATAACACCCTCCTGAATTTGGCACTTTATAATTGAGTGCATGTAAATATTACAATGAGTAATAGTACCTTTTACATTTGAAATATGTGTATAAAAATGTTACCAATGCGTAGATCTCGAAAAAATACACAATTTCAAAAAAAAAGATCACCTTAATCCAAGCTATGGATCAAAAGTTATGAGCTCTACAAGGTTTTGCTATTAAAATAATATTTTAATGTTGATCTTTTTAAAAGGTACACGTGACACCCAAATGTCCAAAGGGTAAAAGAGTGCATCCACACGATACATGCTTGCGACCAAAGGATAAAAGCTTGCGCACAAAACCTAAAGTGTCCAGAGGGTAAATCATTGTGTCCAGAGGGTACATGCTTATATCCAATGGATAAAATAATGCACCTAGAGGGTACAGATTTGCGTCTAGTGGATAAAAGACTACATCCAAAACCAAAATACCCAGAGGGTAAAAGAATGCATCCGAAAGGTACACGCTTATATCCAATGGATAAAAGAATGCACCCATAGGGTATAGATCTGCGTCTAGTGGATAAAAGACTGCATCCAAAACCAAAATACCTAGAGGGTAAAAGAATGCATCCAGAAGGTACACGCTTATATCCAATGGATAAAAGAATACACCCATAGGGTACAAATCTGCATCCAGTGGATAAAAAACTACATTCAAAACCAAAATACCCATAGGGTAAAAGAATGCATCCTGAAGGTACACACTTATATCCAATGGATAAAAGAATGCACCCAAAAAGTACAATTGTGAATACAAACTTTGACTGCAAATATCTTTTTTTTGGCACCTGTATCAAAAAACAGAGAGAAACCCATAAATTTTCTCGAAAAACCCAGAAATCTGATATAATTTTTGAGCCAAAAAATATGTCTGTACATAATTGTATAGATTTTTTGAGAAATGTGCCAAAAAAACCTTTTAAATGTCCAGATTTGACTGTCTCAAAACATGGCCAAGTTTACAGTTGATTCTTGGGTTTTGGCACCTTCCAAATCCAATAGTGCACTCCATTTTGCATAAAAATGCATGCTGTAAAAAATTTCTCACAAATTCTAAATACATGAAAATAATAAACCCTTGCTTGCAAAGAAAAAGTTACAGATGGATGTCTACATCATCTATGGCTCTGATACCATGAAAGGAACGATAAGAAGATTTTTCCAAGCCATGATCTCAAATGATAATAGCACACCACATTAGATTTACAAAATAGAAGAGCTAAAATACCATATATGGAAATCCATCATAATCCATAATGCTTAATACATTACAATAGAATGACTTGAATTATTCAATAAGAAATATGTACATATAGGAGGAGGGGAGTGCAACTACTACCTAAATCAGTGGTGAAGAACTCCCACTAACTGATACTGGTAGTTAAGTTAACTCCAAGACTAGTAAGCTAACTTCACATAATTGAGAAACTAACTCAACACAACTAGTAAGCTAACTTGACACAACTAGTACACCTAAGCAAGCTAACCCAACAAGTGTAGGGCTAACACAACTGTAAGGATTATCCTAATAAATAAATAAAAGGATAAATAATAACTTACACTAACACTACCTCTAATAAAATAAACTAAAAATAGAGAACAACTAGATGTGGTTATTCCTCTGTTGCAACTTGGTTGTCTGACAATGCTATTCTAAAACAATGTATTCAAAATTTATTAATCTAAATAAGTAAAATAAACCTCTTTTGGAAAAGCTTCTGCCTAAAGTTTTTAGGAAAGGGAAAAACTTCTCAGGACAAATTTCCTCTTTGCTGTATGAACTTTCCCTAACAGAAGTGAATCTAAATTAATCGAAATAAATAAATGATGTGCAAGGATTTATTCACTTCTTCCTCTAACTAATTTCCCTATTAGATCCACAGGGATAAGCAGAGAAGAAGTTATCAAGGTAATATATAAGAAATATTTTGAAAAGAAATACTAGAAATAAAATAAATACATTCAAGAAGTGATGAAATACTCTTCTTCTACAATTCTACCAACTTAAAACAATGCATTATTTCTATTATAACAAATATAAATTAATTAAATCTTCAAAGAATTTAAGTACAATCCCGACCTGGTTACTACTATATTGTGGTATCTTCCCAAAGGTGAGATGTTCTTGTTGTCTCCTCAGACTTGTATCCTCTTCTGAAGATGAAGTCCAATTGATCCAAGAATGTATAGATGCTAGCTAGTAGCAAAGAAAAACAAAAGGCTAGTTATGGCTAACTTGGTGCAAGAAATGACTGAAAGCAAATATTAAGAAAGAATAGATCAAAGAGCACGTTGTCTGTGTTAAAAAATTCAGTAGAATAACTTTACCTCAAGAATGTGACAAATCAAACCCATCATACGGGTAAAATTGTGGCTTTTATAAAAATATGGGAAAGAAGAAGTCCATTACATGTGTCAATGAAGAAGTGAAAAACATCAAAAGGAGAGTCAAACAACATTTTAAACATAGCCAAAAAAAAAGAGAAAATCAATATGATTCCAATGAGTCCAAAATTAGGCAAAACGGTTGAGAAACGAGTGAGAAAATCACTCCTAAAATCTAAACACGCGTTGAAAATGTGTGTTTTAACTCTATGATTTAAGGTGATAGAACCACCAATGTAGATAGACTAAAAGTTATGCAACTACCACTACTGAGGTGGTTATGTAACTTCCGTTGACGATTACGCAACTGCTGAGATGGTTGCACAATCGCCACTCAAAACACTGCTAAAAGTTATAAAAATGGTCTTGTAAGCAAAATTAAAGTTTGGAGATAAAACAAAAGGGTTGATTTGAGTCAAAGGAGGGATGAAAAAGAGAGAGGGAAGGATCTAGACCTCATTTTTACCTTGGAAGAAGTTTTTATCATCATTGGATACATTGCATTTTCCATGTCGCACCATATAATTTTTTGCTGCGTACATATTGCTCGCACGAAGAATAATTTTAGCCATGAATGGGCATAAAACTTGGATTCCGAGTATGGCGCTCCCGAACGGGAGAGTTAGAAATTATACCTGAATTACTAGTGTGCTGAAACCATGTCAATCCAATGTTCTCACCACCAGCAAAATAGAGACAAGAATCAAGTGTAAATATAAAACACAATTAGCAAAATATTCTGAAATAAAATGACAAGATTACTTACCATATCCACGAGGGTAAGAAATATACCTATGCCATCGCATCAAACCTACATACACCCACTCAAAGAACCATTATAAATCCAAACTTGTGTATACACACACACACACACACACATCTGTGTGTGTGTGTGTGTGTGTGTGGTGTGTGTGTGTGTGTGTGTGTGTGTGTGTGTGTGTGTGTGTAGACACACACACATTATCTTTTACTATTTTTGGAAATCATTAGTGATTTGCAATTTTTCTAAATTTAGAACTCATGATTTCGAGTGAACGTTTGAATTGAATGTTTCATTCATGAGTATGATTAAATTGAAAGGGATTTAGAAATGATGGTGTTGGACCGAATGAAAGTAGAAGGGGATCAAGAATGAGTTAGATCTGAGAGATTTGGTCTTTTTGTGTTAAGCTTTGGCTTTTGTTTTTTGAATGCACTCGAGAAGGAATTCTAGGAAATTTGTAACTAAAGTTGTCGTAAGGGGTCTTAAAGAGATGGATAGGAAGATTTCCTTTAGTTCTCAGTCTCATTTTTGTGTATTTATTGATTTGTTTTGTATTTTTGGCTCATAATGAGCATTTTAACCATGTTTGTCCTATGGTGTGACGAAATTGTGCTAAGACATTGATAAACAAATGTTTATATCTATGCCTATTTTTGGTTCAACATTCCTTGTTGATTAACTAAAATAGAAATATTCTAGTATAATCTAATGCTATAGGAGTAGTAAAATAACTGAATAAATGACCAAATAAAATATAACTTATATGCCCAAGAAAACTAAGCTAGAAAGTATGAAACTCTAATGTGTAAAGAGCATTAGGAATGGCTTAGCTGATTCAAAAATGTTACAGAATTGTGTCGCAGTGTAAGCTAGGTGAACAGAGGAGGAAACCATCATACAAAACCCCAAGAAAATGTAGCTCCAAGTTGTTTGACCAGACTTGGGCACCTAAGAAGGGATAGGGGAGCCTATGGGCACCCTGGTCTGAGATCTGGGCACCCTAGTATACAGAAATGGCCAAGGAACCTCCTCTGAAGCGTCACTGGATGTTCGCCTATGTTTTCTTCCTCTAGCACTAATATTTTCGAACTACATTGGATGTCGATGTCAATATGATATGGAAGAATCACTTGCAAAAACCCCAGATAAAGCATCAAAACCCTAAAAAAGGAAAGATGCAAATGAAGGGATCTGACTGTCCTCAACTACCAAATTGATGGACTTATCACTTTGTGCTGCACTACATCTCATACCCAATGTAGTTCTAGGTGTGCGCGTGTGTGTGTGTGTGTGTGTGTGTGTAAATCGTGCCCTAGGTTGCTCTTGTGCCGGTTACACTTTGTGAAGTAGCGAGAAAATAATTAGATGTAGAATGTAATAAATGTGTGCATGGAAACAATAGACTCCCCTCGTATGAAGTGTGATGGAGATGAACAAGCCTTGTATACCTTATGATGGAGCTAGATGGATGCAAATGTAGCTTTAGATGATTTTGATAGATGCAACTCTAGATGGCGATAGTAGATGCCTAGTGCTTGGTCCCTCATTATGGTCTCATAACTTTATATTTATATGGTTCTCTTGATCTAATTTAGTTATAAACACTGAAAAGGATGACCACCAAAAAGATTTAAATCTTAAATGGCTAAAACATTCCCAAAAGGTGAGAGTAATGTGCAAAGAGCATCAGGGAACCCCAAAGGGAACCAAGGCGCCTGGGGCACCCCAATCTTAGTTGTGCACCCTAGTCAGAAATAGGAAAAACAAAAAATAACAGTATAGACTGGGAAAGTACAAGTGTAAGATCAAAAATACTACAAAAAACAATGTAAAAATGGCCAAAGACATGGGTTAATTATTACTCTTTTGACTTAAGAACCATATGAATAGTAGTATGAGACTGGGACCAAATAATGATTCAAAGTGTGTGATTTTGTGTCTACATTTTCCTCCACTTTATGTTGGTGAGAGGAAAGCTCGGTGACATAAAGTAAATAAATATGTGTACCTGAAAAATCCATCTAGAGTGATGTAACAAGTGTGCTGAAGTACTAGACAAAGCGTGGAGTGACAAAAAGATGGAGTGTGGAGACTAAAGATGCAAAAGTGTAAAAAGATATGAAAGTGAACCTAGGGTGAAAGTGCATGTGTAGATGTCAATCTGTGCAGTGTACCTGCATGGTTAGTATCATGTGTGTTATGTACCCTCAATGCGTGTGTTTTTGTTGACTGCTTGCTTCCCATATAGACAGACCTACAAAAGAAAAGACAATCAAATAGTCAAATACCATGTTTATGTGTAAAAATGTATGTACATATATGTAAAGAAACATGTAAAAAATAATATGAAAATGATGATGAAAAAGGAACATGTTGGTGCATAAAGTATATCCTGTAACTATTGGTGAAGTGCGAGTTTTTTGGATAACCTCACACCACTATGACCGAAGAAGTGTAGGTAGAAAGTTGTGTTATTATCCAACCTGTAATTGATTCCTTGAGAATGTATGAAGATATCTAAGTGTACTATCTGGTTTTTTGGGAAATCCAACGCCACTCACTGAAGAAGTGTAGGGAGGAAAGTTTGATGTTCCTCTAACCTATAACTACTCCTTAGAATGCTAAGGAAAATCTTCCCTACAAAATCTAGTGTGTATGGGGTTCGTAGACTAGTCTGAACCTGCTCCTTGTATAACCCACTGTGTCATGGATAAAAACTGTAAACTAAAAATTTTCGGTACTGTGTATAGTGTGTATAAACCATGTAGTCACAAAATCATACACTTTAGGCATTATTTAGCCCAGTATCATACTACTATTTAGAAGGTTCTCAAGTGAAGTAAGTATTAATTAATCCCACCTTTTGGCCATCTTATTTTACCTTTTATTTCACCATTACTGCATATTTTCATATACATACCAAGTTATTTTTTCATTGTCCCATCATTTTAGCCTAAACCGGGGCACCCAGGCTTGTACTAAGGCACCCCGGGGCGCCCTGGTCCCACCTGGGGCACTCTGATCCTTGTTTTACTTTCTTGCTTCTTTTTGGGCCTCTTCTAGATGTTTTTCATCCTTATCTTTTTACTAGTCAGCCATGTCTGGGTTGATTACAAAATTAAAGCAAGAGAACCCTATAAATATAAAGTTATGAGACCATAATGAGGGTCTTAGCATCACTTACTTATATCACTCCATCTAGAGTTGCATACATTACATCACTTGCATCCACATAGTTCCATGCATCAATGCTAGGAGATCTACATCGACACACACAACATAGGGGGAGGGATTCTATTTTGTTCCATGTACACATGCTATTACATTTTTATAGTTATTATTGCTTGCTACTTCACAAAGTGCGACTGTCACAAGAATATATAGGGCAGAACATGCACGCACACACACACCAAAACTACATTTGGATCCAAAATTTAGTGCAACACTTAGATTAGTAAGCCCACTTATGTGGCAGATAAGGTCAGTCTGACCCATTCATTTTTTTTATTCTTCTATAATATTAGAAAATATGGTCGATTCTTCTAGTTGTGAGGTGATTAGGGGGGGCTTAGACTGCCCAAGAATATGAATTGCTACTAAGATACATGAGAAGCCATAGATTAGATGTAGGTTACTGGAAAATTCTCCCCAAGAAAATTAGGTAAAGGATGTAGATAATTTCTTTTTCTTTTTTTGATGAGTAGTACGCATTTATTGGGCACTAGGTTACATAGTTTGTCAGCATCTCAGTTCATGCTTCTTAAGAAACATATATCAAATTTATAATTACAAGTAAGCGTACAAATAAACTAGTGATCACCTTCAAATTCATGTCGTTTAGGCCAAATTTCTGTTGGAGATGCTCATCGTTTCTATGCGTATATATTGATTCATCAAATGTGTGTAATTATGCCTTAAATTATTATATTTCAACCACAATCAAGTTGAAAGAAAATACATTCCTGGATCATCTACTTCATTGAAATTCCAAAAGTAATTAGTTTTATTATGTGTTTCCTTATGCATCAACTTTGATCACTTATTCATATATAGTTATTCTTCATGTAGGTTTGAGGAGGAGTGGAAAGATTTATAGGTTTAGGTGGATGAATCACCTGAGACCCAACATCAACCATGGAGATATTTCTCTTGATGAAGAAGAGCTCATAATTGGATTGCACCGGATCCTCGGCAATAGGTCATAATTTTTTTTAAATTTTCTTCCCGCTTGACTAAATACTCTTTGCACAATTGAATTTTCTCAACTAATATATGTTTGTTTGGAAGGTTGTTAAATTTATGATTGTTTATAATGCATTTTCCAATCCTCGTTTTACTTAAAATTTATTTTACTAGATTGTTGCAAAAAAAAAATCCATGTTTTCAAAGTTTAGCCAAACTTTTTGTGTAGAATTTGTAATGGGTTAAGTGGTTTGAGAGATGTTCAAATTTCAAATAAATTTTAAAAAATTATTTCATTCTCTTTCAAGTATTTTTTATTACAACTTATATAAAACAACATTTTGCTTCATCTTCTACTTATACAAACCATCATTTGTATGTTTAAATCTAAATATATGTTGATTGGGTATTTAGAGGCTATGTATAGGTAGTGTAAGTTCCCTATTGTTTATTGTTTGATTTGATTGGAATGCTAAACTACGTTGAAAGTTCATTTTAAATAAATAAAGAAAGTAAATTCAACATAAATAGAAGACATGTGAGTTTAATCTTTTAATCAACCAAATGTATTCCCAATTAATTAAATAAAACAAAATGAAAGACCGTCTATTCTATTTGTCTGAGCAAGAAATGAATTGAAAGAAACTAATTAAACAACTAACGTCTTTTTGTATTTTTCATAATTTAAATAAAATAAATAAATAAGCTATTCTACACAAACAGGAAATTAATTAAAATAAAGTACTACTACCTCTAATAAAATAAACTAAAAACAGAGAACAACTAGATGTGGCTATTCCTCTGTTGCAGGGTTGTTTGACAATGCTATTCTAAAAGAATGTATTCAAAAATTATTAATCTAAATAAATAAAATAAATCTCTTTTGGCAGACAATGCTATTATAAAAGAATGTATTCAAAATTTATTAATCTAAATAAATAAAATAAACCTCTTCTGGAAAAGCTCCTACCTCAACTTTTTTGGAAAGAGAAAAGCTTCTCAGGGGAAATTTCCTATTTGCCATATGAACTTTCCCTGACAAAAGTGAATCTAAATTAATCAAAATAAGTAAATGATGTGCAAGGATTTCTTCACTTCTTTCTCCAACTAATTTCCAAAGAATATCCACAGTGATAAGCCTGGAAGAAGTTATCAAGGGAAGATATAAGAAATACTTTGAAAATAAATACTAAAAATAAAATAAATACATTCACAAAGTGATGAAATATTCTGCTTCTACAATTCTACCAACTTAAAACAATGCATTCTTTCTATTATAACAAATATAAATTAATTAAATCTTCAAAGAATTTAAGCAAAATCCCAACCTGGTTACTATTGTACTGTGGTAGCTTCCCAAAGGTGAGATGTGCTTGTTGCCTCGTCAGCCTTGTATCCTCTTCGAAAGATGAAGTCCAATTGATCAAAGAATGTAGAAATGTTGGCTAGTAGCAAAGAAAAATAAAAGGTTGGATGTGGTTGACTTGGTGCAAGAAATGACTAAAAGAAAAATAGTATGAAAGAAAAGAGTAAAGAGTTGGTTGTCTATGTGGTTCCTCTTAAAAAATCAGCAAAATAACTTTACCTCAAGAATGTGAAAAATCAAACCCATCATACAGGTAAAATTATGGATTTTATAAAAATATGGAAAAGAATAAGTCCATTACACGTGTCAATAAAGAAGTGAAAAATAATCAAAAGGAGATTCAGTCAACATTCTAAACATATCCAAACAAAAAGAGAAAATCAATATGATTCTAATGAGTCCAAAATTAGGGAAAACGGTTGAGAAACGAATGAGAAAATCGCTCTCAAAATCTAAACATGCATTGAAAAATGTGTGTTTTAACTCTCTTATTTAAGGTGATAGAACCACAGGTGTAGACATACTGGTGGTTATTTAACTAATACTACAATGATTACACAAAAACTGAGGTAGTTATACAACTGCCACTGACGAGTACGCAACCATCGGGTTGGTTACTCAACCGCCACTCAAAACACTGCCAAAAGTTATAAAAATGGTCTTGTAAAAAAAATTAAAGTTTGGAGATAAAACAGAAAGGTTGATTTGAGTCAAAGGAAGGATGAAAAAGATAGAGGGAAGGATATCAACCTCAATTTTACCTTGGAAATTTTTTTAATCATCATTGGAGACATTTCATTTTCTGTGTTGCACCATATAAGTTTTTGGCAAATACATATTGCCCACTCAGAGAATCATTTTAGCCATGAATGGGCATAAAACTTATATTCTAAGTATGATGCTCCCAAATGGGAGAGATATAAATTATACCTTAACAGGTAATGTGTTGAAACCATGCCAATCCAATGTTCTTGTTACCTGCAAAAGAGAGACAAGAATCAAGTGCATATATAAAACATGATTAGAAAAATATACTGAAATAAAATGACAAGATTACTTACCATATCTGCGAGGGTAAGAAATATACCTACACCATCGTGTTGACCCTACATACACCCACTTGAAGTAACATTATAAAACCAAACTTGCGCTATACACACACACACACATTACCTTTTACTATTTTTGGAAATTATTCGTGATTTACAAGTTTGCTAAATTTAGCACTCCTCATTTCTAGCAAATGTTTGAATTGAATGTTTCATTCATGAGTATGATTAAATTGAAAGGGATTTAGAAATGATGGTGTTGGATTGAATAAAAGTGGAAGGGGCTCAGGAACGTGTTAGACACGAGAGATTTGGTCTTTTTGCGTTAAGCTTTGGATTTTGCTTTTTGAGTGCACTCGAGAAGGACTTCTAGGAAATTTGTAAATGAAGTGGTCGTAAGGAGTCTTAAAGAGATGGATAGGTAGAGTTCCTTTATTTCTCATTCTCATTTTTGTGTATTTATTGATTTTTTTTTGTATTTTTGGCTCATGATGAACATTTTAACCATGTTTGTCCTATGGTGTGATGGAATTGTGCTAAGCCATTAACAAACATATGTTTATATATATGCCTATTTTTTGGTTCAACATTCCTTGTTGATTAACTAAAATAGAAATATTGTAGTGTAATCTAATGTTATAGGAGTAAAACAATAAAATACTAAATAAATGACCAAATAAAATATAACTTATATACCCAAGCAAACTAAGCTAGAAAGTAAAAAACCCTAAAGTGTAAAGAGGGTTAGGAAGGGCTTAGTTGATTCAAAAATGTCATGGAACTGTGTCACAGTGTAAGCTAGGTGAATAGGAGGAGGAAACCATCATACAAAACCCTAAGAAAATGTAGATCCAAGTTTTTTTACTAGACTAGGGCACCTGAGAAGGGATAGGGGAGCCTATGGGCACCCTAGTTTGAGATCTGGGCACCCTAGTATACAGAAATGGATAAGGAAACTCCTCTGAAGCATCACTAGATGTTTGCCTATGTTTGCTTCCTGTAGCACTAATATTTTTGAACTACACCGGATGTCACTATCAATAGGATATGGAAGAATCACCTACAAAACCCCAGATAAAGTATCAAAACCCTAAAAAATAAAGATGCATATGAAGGGGTCAAAGTATCCTCAGCTTCCAAATTGATGGACTTATCACTGAGTCCTGCACTGCATCTAATACCCAATGTAGTTCTATGTGTGTGCATGTGTACAAATCATGTCCTAGGTTGCTCTTGTGCCAGTTTCACTTTGTGAAGTAGTGAGTAAATAATTAAATGTAGAATGTAATAAATGTGTGCATGGAAACAATAGACTTCCCTCTGATGAAGTGTGATGCATATGAACTAGTCTTGTGTACCTTATGATGGAGCTAGATGGATTTAAGTGTAGCTTTATATTTCTTTGATGGATGCAACTCTAGATGGTGATAGTAGATGCCTAGTGCTTGGCCCCTTGTTATGGTCTCATGACTTTATATTTATATGTTTCTCTTGATCTAATTTCATTATTAACCCTGAAAAGGATGGCCACCAAAAATATAGAAATCTTAAATGACTATAAAGTTCCTACAAGGTGAGAGTAACGTGTAAAGAGGATTAGGGCACCCTAGAGGGGACCAGGGCGCCTGGGGCAGCCCAGTCCTAGTTACACGCCCCAATTATAAATAGGAAAAACACATAATGACAATATAGACTAGGAAAGTGTAAGTGTAAGATCAAAAATACTATAGCAAGAAATGTAAAAATTCCCAAAGACATGGGTTAATTATTACTCTTTTCACTTAAGAACCATATGAATAGTAGTATGAAACCAAGACTAAATAATGACTCAAAGTGCATGATTTTGTGTCTACATTTTCCCCCACTTTGTGTTATTGAGCGGAAAGCTTGGTAACATAAAGTTGATAAATATGTGTACCTGATAAATCCATCTAGAGTGATGTAGCAAATGTGCTAAAGGACTAGACAAAATGTGGAGTGACAAAAAGATGAAGAGTGGAGACTAAATATGTAAAAGTGTAAAATAAGATTAAAGTGAACCTAGGGTGAAAGCTTGTGTGTAGATGCCAATGTGTGTAGTGTACCTGCATGGTTAGTATTGTGTGTGTGATGTGCCCTCCATGTGTGTGTTTTTGTTTTTGTTGATAACTTGCTTCCCACATAGATGGACCTTCAAAAGAGAAGACAATCAAATAGTCAAATACGCATGTATATGTGTAAAAATACATGTATATATGTAAAGAAACATGTAAAAATAGTACGAAAATGACAATGAAAAAGGAACATGTGCACTTGTTACATGATGAGACAAAAGGGTGTAGAAAGGATATCCTATAACTTTCAATGAAGTGCAATTTTTTTTGGCGATATCATGCCATTATGGCCAAAGAAGTGTAGGGAGAAAGTTGTGTTATTCTCCAAATTGTAACTACTTCCCTAAGAATGTATGGAGAGATATCTATACTATCTAGGTTTTTGGGAAATTCAACACCACTAGCCGAAGAAGTGTAGGGAGGAAAGTTCGATGTTCCTCCAACCTATAACTACTCTCTAAAATGCTAAGGACAATATTCCCTATAAAATCCATTGTGTATGGGATTCATAGACTGGTCTGAACCCAGTTATTGTATAACCCAATGTGTCATGGATGAAAACTTTAAACTAAACTTTACCGGTACCGTTTATAGTGTGTATAAACCTAGTAGTCATAAAATCATGCACTTTAGGCATTATTTAGCTCGGTCTCATACTACTATTTAGATGGTTCTCAAGTGAAGAAAGTACTAATTAATCCCACCTTTTGGCCATCTTATTTTACCTTTTATTTTACCATTCTTGCATATTTTCATATACCTGCCCAACTATTTCATCATTGTCCCATCATTTTAGCCTAAATCGAGGTGCTTAGGCTTGTACTGGGGTGATCTTGTCCCACCTAGGGGGTCCTAATCTGTGTTTTACTTTCCCGCTTCTTTTTGGGCTTCTTCTAGCTATTTTTATCCTTATATTTTTTCTAGTCGGTCATGTTGGGGTTAATTAAGAAATTATAGAAAGAAAACCATATAAATATAAAGTTATGATACCATAATGAGGGTCTTAGCGTCACTTCCAAATATCACTCCATCAAGAGGTTCATCCATTGCATCCCTTGCATCCACATAGTTCCATGCATCAAGGATAGGAGATTTGTATCAACACACACATCATAGGGGAATAGATTCTATTCTATTCCATGCACACATGCTAGTACATTTTCTATAGTTGTTATTACTCATTATTTCACAAAGTACGACTGACACAAGAACACCTAGGGTATGACATGCACACACACACACACACACTAGAAATACATTTGGATCCAAAATGTAGTACAATTCTCATATTATAAGGCCCATTGTTGTGGCAGCTAAGGTCAGTCTGACCCATTTATTTTACATATTTTATTTTATGGTCTCTTCAATAATGTGATCTCTCTTCAGTTTCCCATCATACTTCCAGGTTGATGGCTGATACCACCACCTCTATGGCTGAAAACCCTTTAGATAATTCCAACCGTGTTCCTCTCCATGATATCAAAGCCTTTGATAGTGAAAAATATTATGATGAAGACACTAATGTTGACTAAGAAAAACTTAATATTATTACTATTTTTTTGTCAAGATTTGCAAGAAAACCCGTCTCATCTTCCACATGTCTTATGCACTTTAATTTTTTCTCATCAAGATCATGATGATTCCGCTTCTATAGTGGTTTCTTTAGTTCTTATGGCTTCCACCCTGCTCATTTATGTTTCTGCTCATATTATTACAACTACTAACCCCATAACTCACCCTGGTACTCCTCATATGAAAATCAAATCCTCCTCTAACACTCCTAATTTATGATCTTTATATCAGGATTTACAAAACCAAATTCATCAGCTCCAATTCACTACTTCTCAAGGATCACCATCTCTAGATTCTATCTCATTATTACATACTCCCTTTGCACTAGCTATTTACACATATATGTTTCCACCCAAATTTATCTCTCCTAAATTTCCCATCTTTAAAGGCCATGGTGACCCACAAGAGCATCTCTGCACTTTTAATGTAGCATGTCTCGATTATGTAGATGATAATATCATTATTTCTAAGCTTTTTCCTCACAGTTTACAAAACTATGCAATGCGATTGTTTTAAGATCTTCCCACCTATTTGGAAGTCTCTTTCACGCATCTAGCGTATTCCTTCCTCACACATTTTTCTATTAATATTGGCTCAAATATTTCTTATGCTCAGCTAACACAACTCAAACAAGGGCCCAATGAACACTTATCTGATTATGTCTTGCGTTACAAACATAACTTAGCTAAGATGACTAATATCCTTGTGGATTCTGAGATCCAATACGTATTTATTCATAGTCTGTTACCACCACTTCAAGAGAGTGTTCTCTTCAAAAAACATTCCTCATTCAACAAATTTTGTCACACTCTCAAGCTTCGTGAGACTAAGCTTCTTGCCATAGGGAAACTTAAGTATCAAGAACAAGCTTCTTCATCCACCCGTTCTCTAAATAAATCTCCATCCAAAACGTTTATGCCCAAAGCTACAGATAAACAACCTACTATTAATGCCGCATCTTCTCCATCGGGATCCCTTGACTTCCTCGTTGCTAACACTGAAGTTACGCCACTCATCATTTATTTTTCCAATGTTGATTATCACGCTGCATTTACATCTAATCATTTACACATACACACATCTTTCAGCTCAACCACCATCAACAATACTGAGGTTGATCCATCCTAGCCCATTGGTACCTATTCTATGTCTTTCCTTTGGGCTATTGGTTACCCTCCATCACAAATCAACCATCAATTTCATAAACCCTTTAGTGTTGTTAAATTGTATGTCATGGCTGGCCCTCTTACAATACTTGTCCCTTTCCTTGTTGGAAACATAGTTGAGGGATGTGACTTGATTTTAGGCCTTAAGTGGATTTATCACTCTCAATCTATCATATCTATGACTCATTTGTGACTTAAATTCATTCACAATTCCCAACACATTTCTATTAATATTTTCCCTCCATCTCCTCCATTTTCATCATCTCCTCATACAAAATTTTCATCCACCTCTTATAATGTGTCTCATTCTATGTTATTAAAAGAAAAGTATGCTCCTAGTTCACCTACTCGAGTCTTGTATACACGACTAACTCATTTCACTAGTCCTACACATCGGTATAGGCCTATTCTTAGGACAGTTACTACTTCTCAATGTTGATCACTGCCTTAGTTTATTCCATGAGGATCTTCATCACATTTGTGCACGACATCGCCAAGATCTCCATCGTCAATGCATTTTACTATACCATTTTTTTCATCTTATAATCATCCCTCACATGCATATAGACTTCATTCACCAACCCATCATTTATCTTATATGCCACCATTTTTAGATCATGGTCCTACACTTTCATCCTCATAGACATCGGCTAAAGGACCCTCGTCCTTCACCCTCATTGGTTAATTTATCTTTCCTACACACTTGGAGGGTATAACATCTCCCCCCCATTCTAACATCTGCACATCATCATCCATCACTTTTCTTTCTTAGGCATTCTCATCCTGCATTATGCACCATCATTACCCAATGACACACTCTTATGCTTTGATTCACACTTGAATGTTGAGGACTTAACCCTACACACTACACCTTTGGAATTATACATTACATTCCATTATACATTGTGTGTAGTCATTTTTACCCTTATCACAAAAGAAAGGTACCTAGTACGCACCGGCCTATCACCTAGAGGATGTTGGGTGCTCACCCGAGGCACGTGCGGGTGCCGAGTCTCTATTTTATGTGAGTTAAGTGTGAAACATCATCTATGATTTTGTGTCTAAGATATTTAAAGAGGATTTATGACATACAAGAACCATAGAGCTTAGAATGACCTCTAGATCCTTACATCCATTCCAAACAAATAGTACTTAACAAACTATATGACGTGTATCATAACAGAAAGAAGTATACAAACATCCATACCTAGCATAAACATAAATGAAAGATAACCTGTGAAAAAGATGTATGTATCAAAACCATTGATATTCATATATATAAACTAGTAACCTCATTACATCCATGGAGCCATTACAAAATGTCACAGAGAAGGATACCATAGTCATGCATTACAACTGGACTATTGTAGCTAGGCTAACAAAAAGAAAACTTATAATCTCCATACCTAATACATCCTTTCCTAAGTGAAATTACCCACTAACAGAGTTCTTACAGTATTTCTGCAGAGCTCCACCCATTCTCTAGTTCTCCCTTGTTTACTCTGCAGGTGCTAGTATTTATAGCCGTTCTGGGCTGCCAAATCATCCTCCAACGCCCTCAGATCTGATGCCAAATGTCTGAAGTTGGTCCTCCATGTGAGCATGCTCTCCTAGCCCTGAGCTTTCCACTTTTCACCATGATGTGCTTCTAGAAGTTTATACCACATGCATGCTCCTTCTTGGGCCAACCTGTCGCCAGGCTGGCACCTTATCCACACAACATGCATAGTCGGGTCATGTTTTTCATGTGTTTAGTCATGAACGCCCAATTTTGCTAAGTCATGGACCCTTGGTTCTGTTCGTGCACACCGCGCACGCCATGAGCTTCCTTAAACCCTTTTATTAAACCCTTACCTGCACGCTCTATCCTTGTGTGCCTCTCTTTAACTAGGACCTACATGCATACGCACTTTTTGTACTCAGCCAACATTCTAGGGGTCCAAAATCACCCCACACTATGCCTGTTCTCCATCCACGGGAACACTTCTAAAGTGAAAGAAAGAATACAATAGGCTTACACCTTGGAACCAGAATAAGGGGATGAAAGAATGGGGGAAGAAGAAAGAATGGGAGAGTGAAGGAATCACTACAACAAGCTAGGAAAATCCTTTTGCAAGTTCACCTCCAACTTGTTCCAGGCATCAACTTCTTCCTGTGCTCTCTGACAAAGGTTGCCCACTAGGGTGCTCACCTCCCCAAAATTTAGTCCATCTCCTTGCATGGTCATGGTATCAGTGATTTTCTCCAACTCCTTTCCTATATCCTCCAGCGCATCCATTCTTCGTGTAATACAAAGATATAGTTCCTTCAACCAATTTTTGATTGAACCTCTTAAGGTTTCAATGGCTTCAGATTTTCTTTGAACCTTGGCAAGGATTTTATCCCTTTTCACCCTATTTCCCTTGTTCTTCTCTTGGAAATCCTTGAGTGCTACTTCATGAGTGATGACCAAGGCACCTGCCAATTTGTCTCTATTTGTGCAATTGTTGTACATGGCCTCAACAATCCAAGAAGAAACCCTTACATCAACAAGAACCTTGCTATATTTTGTGACGAGTGCTACTATATTTAACTTATCCTCTTTTTATAGGCGCGTGGAAAATTATTCTGTAGAATACAAGGCTAGCAACTATCTTTCCATGGTGACGATCCTTGTTAAATCCTCCAGGCATCCCAAGGCTAATCCATACTTCTGCGCAGGTGATGCTAGGTCTGGATGCTTCAATACGATAGCCTCGTTGATGGATTCCACCTTCTTGTACACAATGCATACCTTAGCCTTTTCATCCTTCAATTCACACTGCCACTGGGTGCCAATCAACCTCTCCTGGCTTAGCTCTTTTGTCAAAGAAATGATCTCTTCGTCTTTCTTCTTTAGCTCCCCTTCCAGGTCTCTGACCCTATCATTTCACCCAAAGACTCTAGCCTCGATCTCAACAGAGACTTTGTTGAGCACGTTGCATAGTGTCTCATCTGAGAGCTGATGGGTATCCACCACTGGGTTATCTTCTCTTGGTCATGGCAATGTTATTATTTCCCCATGGCTTACCTCAACCTCTGGCTCATCAAGGTGGGACTCTATAGCCCATGAGAGAATCTTCCTTGTCCATGGATATACAACCTCCCTGTCAAAGATGACATTGCTATAGGCTCCTCTACTAGAATGGTACTTTGGAACCACGTGTGGAACACTTTCTTGGGGTCATCAATATAACCCATCTCTGGCCTCTCCCCCTCTGCACACCTTCCTCTCGTGCATGTACCCTTAGGTATACTTACAGTCAAAATGGGGCCTCTAGTGCTATCGTGTTCCTCTTTTGCACTCTCCTTCTTTTTGTTCAACAATGAATCAACATTGTGTTCCAATTTGTTCTCCACCATGTTCTCAATGTTCTTGGTCTTTTCTCCTTCTTCTACCTTGGTTGTCTACCTATGCATAGAACTTGGAGACTCTTGCTTCTGCGCGCTAGCTTCCTCATCTTTTCCCATGTCTTGGGTGCCTTCTCCTACCTAGCTATCCTTTGGCCATACGAACTAGAACCCTTGTTATTCTTCTCTGCCTTCCTCCTCTAAATCATGTATAATGAATACCGGTGGTCCCTGATCCTTCTCGGGGTCCTCTTCCCCACTTACTTCTTCTCCACTCTTGTCCTCTTCACTCTCATCTTTTTCTCTTATGTAGTTTTCCAAACTCTCAGTCTCTTCTGAGATGGTCTATTCTTCTACCCTTTTCTTATTCTTAACCAAAGATTCCGGTGTAGGTGATTCTGTTTCTTCCTCTCCTAGTGACTCCTTGTTTGATGGATTTTCTGGCTCTAGAATCTTCTCTTTTACTATGGGCTTTTTCTTGTGCACGTACATACTAGTTTTGAAGCTTGTCCTGGGGGAACCTATTACCTGTGTCTCCACCACACTTGTTATTTTATTCTTTGGCTCTTTATCCTCCCGTTTGGGCATGGGTCTCTTCCTACCAATTAGATCTTAAGGTATAGATACCTCGTTCTCCAGATATGTGCCCTTCTCAGACTTGGGTCTTATGTGGATGCATACGCACGCCGTGGATCCATCTGCAATGGGTAGAGTCATGGGCCATGTCATCTGAACTTCATGTGATATGTATCGCTCCATGTACATGTGCTTTCTGAGGTACACCAACCCTTTGCGCATTTCTCTGTGGTCCTAGTCTAGATTACGAAGGTCTAACTTAAAATTTTTGGACTCCCTAAACCTATTTACTCCCACTTTGAAGTATTGAGATTTGAAGGAAAGGGGAGCTTACACCATGGGCTCCATATCCCATCCGATAGTTTGAGTCTACCCAAACAGAAATGATGGTACATAGAAAATTCCACTTCTCCCCTGGTGGCTATTGGTAGCTATTTGGGAATTCTCCATTTTTCCCCAAACGCATTCCTTAGGCACGTATACCACTTTTCAAAGCACGCTTATGCACTGTTGCCATAGTGTCACAAGCGTATTTCTCAAACCTTTTGACAGGCGAGGGGTCTTCAGTAGGGTACTCCCATATGAACTTATCTGATGCATCCGGTACCCCGATCTCCAAGAACATGATGGTTAGCAGCACATTTCCAAAGAGGATCCTATCATCTTCCTTCACGCAGTTAATAATTTCATCCACAATGAATGCAGAAAAATTGTAGATGGTACCCTCTGAAATCTTTCTACAAACATTCAACCATGGCTTATTGACTTGGTTCCATCTCTCCTAGCCATTTAGCTTTGACACCAGGTGTGTGGCCATCTTCATCACTGGATCCTTAATGTCTGTGACATCATAATACCTTGAACCCTTCTTGCATGTGAAAGAGGTGATAATTTCCTTAACCACTTCTTTGTCAGTCAAAACATCCTCCAAACCGTCTTCACAGATGAGGCATGTGAAATGTGAAATGAGCTGAGGAGTTATGCACATATTGTGCCCTGTGAAGTGGAAATAGTCCTTGTGTATGCGTGACATCAGCCACTAATATAAGCACTCAGGTTTCCCGAAGTAGGGCAACTAAAAGAGTTGTAATAACCCTGCCTTCTCCAATTTTACCTTCACGTCATCATTATATATGGGAAAACCCTCTGGTGTCTTTTTGTTCATTGGGCGCACTAATTCCAGTGCCATTTCCTTCTTGATTGTGTTTGTCCAATGATTATAATCATTTACAGACATGTTCCTAAGATGGGACTCCCACTCCTTCCCCGACAACACTCCATCTAGGTACTTCATTTCTACATACCACTCCTCATTTGTGTGTGCTTCAATTTATTGTTGCTCGCCCTTGCCCTTCTTAGGTGTACTAGCTGGTTTCTTGGGTGCCATTATCTAGGTCTTATTCGCACTTCAATCACTCTATGTTACTTTGTTCTTCTGGTCTCTCTAACCTTAGATCTCGAACTTGTGAAGAAAATTACTTAAACCCATGCCCTAGTTATTCAAACCCTAACTAGGATACTCCCTTCACAAGACGGCACCTTCTAACAACTTCTCCTACACCCATGAAATCCCTTTCTCCTAGTTCACAAAACTGAACTGGTTACCCACACTTCAATCTCTCCAAAGTTTCCTTCACACGGATCATTTTTTTGGAAGCCCTAGTTTGCAAAGGTGTAAAAAGCACTTCGTTCTTCTTATACGAAAAGTGAAAAATGAAGTGCCTCGACCCATTTATTTATAGTTTTTCCCTTTTTAAGAAGTAAGTGCTACTTCACCTACCACCATACTTTTTACATTTAATGCAGATTTTTCAAACAAATCCTGTCTTCAGTGCTTTCACTCACGTGCCCCAACATGTGTGGAAAAACCTCCAATCTTCTGGTGCACAACCAATCCAACCTGATAGGAGAATCTTATGCGTTCATACCCAATGCTGAAGGAACTTCTTTTGTCTTAAATTTTACTCTCACCTACCTCATGTTGCTTAATGTGCTTTCTCGTCCTTTGTATGTGGGATCTGAAAGTAGCTTTATCTTGACACCAACCATCCTTTTTCCATCTTTTCTTTTCTAGCACCTCTTTTAATAGGGCCATTCAACTGGGATTTTTAACACAACGTCCTTGGCACTTTAAGCATGCACTCCTTCACATTACTTCACCCCACACTAAAATGATGCGCGATCCTCTACGCATTCATAGATTCTCAAAAAGTAGTAATAAGGTTACCGACGCCTAAGGCACAAAACAAAACAACAACGGGAAAGGGAAACACAAGAAAAGTAACACATAAAGGAAAATTCTAAACTAATTGGAAAAAGTACCTTATTTACAAACACCGAGAAGACTTATTTATAGTAGGGCTTCAGCCTACTCCCATTGAAGTGTCGAGGCAACTTCGTCCCATCCAACGCTTGTAGCTAGCACTCACCCGAATCAAGGATGTACGAGATTGTGTAAGGACCCAACCAATGGACTTTCAACTTCCCAGGATGGCACAAAAATTTAGAATCATAAAGTAAGACCATCTTCCTAGCCTAAAACTTCTTGTTTCTTATGTGGCGATCATGCCAAGCCTTCTCTGCTGTTTGGCTCCACTTGGCAAGTGATCGTCTCTCATCCAGCTTCATTAACTTACCAATTCTCTCTTCCAGTGCTTTCTCATCAGCTAACCCTCCTACGCACGCTATTCGTAGAGAAGGTAACATGAATTCAACTAGCAGAACGGATTCTGTGTCAAACACCAATTGAAATGGTGTGGCTTTTTTCAGTCTTTTATAAGTTTTCCTGTAAACCCATAATACTACTGATACCTTTTCATCCCAATCTTGTCTTTTGACATCACAAATTTTGTTCAGGGTATGAATCATTATTTGAATGCTTCCGCGGTTCTAGTTTCTCGTAGGTGATAGGGTGTAGTCTTGAGCCACCATGACTTATGCTAATAGGATCCTCATGGTCTCATTCAAGAAATACGTACCCCTATAGTTGGTTAAAATCAAAGGACATCCATACCTCGTGATAATGTTCTCCCACAAGAATCTTGCTGTTGTGGTTGTTGTGCAGTCTTTAGTTGGGGCTACCTCTGCCTACCTTATCAGATAATCCATGCAAGTGATGACATAGTGTGACCCAGTCCTACGTGCCACTGGTACAATAGGGCCTACAAAGTCTATTGCCCACTTCTTAAAATTTTTTGCACTAGGTATAGGGCACAAAGGCATTTAATCTCTCTTTCATGGCTTGTTAATGTGCTGAAAATGGTCACACGCTTTACAATAGTCTTTAAAATCCTTGTATAGGGTTTCCCACCACAAACCTGCCATTAATATCTTACGCGTGGTGGCATCACTTGCATAATTCCCACCCAAGCTTCCTCCGTGTGCTTCCTCCATGATGGCGTGACACTCATGATCTAATACACACCTGCACAACACCTCATCATGTCCCAACTTGTACAAGTCTCCACTAATCAACATGTAGGGCATGACGCGTATGGCTAGTTGCTTCTTCTCTAATGCCTTCATTCCTTCGGGTACCACACCTTCCTTTTAAAATACCATAATTTCCTCCAAATCCAAGGGTGTGTGCCATAACCTAAACAGTTGCGCATCTAGCATTGTCTCCTCAATAATCTGCGCGTCCTCCCCTGAATCAATTCTTGACAAATGATCAGGTCCACAATTTCTCTTCCCAGGCTTCACTACTACAGTGAACTCAAACTCTTGAAATAATAATAATAATATGTACCCTTATAGAACGAGCTTTTTCACCAAATACTTTAATGCCATGTGGTCGGTGTAAAATACAAAGGGTGTTGCCAGAAGATACTGCATGAATTTGAAAAACACGTAGATCATTGGAAATGCTTCGCGCTTAGTCGTTGTGTAATTCTACTATGCTAGTGTCAACTTCTTGCTTGTGAAACATAAAGGGTGATTAACATTACCTTCATCTGGCTGCACAAGCACTACTCCAATAGCACTTCCTGAGGCATCTACATGGACATGGAAGGGCTTATCCCAAGATGGAAAACGTAATATAGGTGCAGTGACAAGCCTATCCTTTAATGTATCAAACACCCTCTACTGCACCTCTCCCTAGTGGAAGGAAATTTTATGTCTGAGAAGCTCCTCTAAAGGCACAGTGATCTTGGCATACCCCTTGATGAATTTACCGTAATAACCCGTATGCCCAAGGAATCTACATAGTGCGCTTTGGCTAGTAGGCTCCCCTAACCCCACAATAACTACAACTTTAGTGGGATCTATAAGCAAGCCCTCCTTACATATGATATGCCCCAATAATGTACCAAAGGGTGTAGCAAATACACATTTCTTAATATTGAAGGATATCCTCAACTACCTACACCTCTCAAGCATTAACCTCAAATTGTCACAATGGTCTTTTACTAGACCATACACTATCCAATCATCTAAATAGACCTAAAGAAACTTATGGATGAATTCCTAGAATGCTTGCACCACTATGCATGAAAAAACAATAGGCACATTCTTCAACCCAAAGGGCATGACTGTATATGCAAAAATTCCCCACTTGGTGGTGAAATTTGTCTTCTCCTAGTCTTCCTTCGCAATCTGGACTTGATGGTACCCTAAAAATCCATCTATAAATGAATATATTTCATGCCCAATGATTCCTTCCAAAAAAAATTCAGTGAAGGGGGTTGGAAAAGGATCGATGACACAAACTACGTTGAGCTCCCTATAATCCACATAGATCCTAATCTGCCCATCCTTCTTGATGCTAATTACCATTGGAATTATCCATTTTGATTCCTCCACTACTTTAATGATCCAAGAAGCTATCATTTTTTCTATCTCCTCCCTAACATTTACTTGCCAATTGGGATTCATCTGGTAGGGTCTCTTCCTGACCAGGTGCACACCATCCTTAAGCTTTATCTTCATCTCCCCCAAGGAATGGTGAATGCCTTTGAGCTTATGGAACCCGTGCAGGAATAAATCCTCAAATTCACACAACAAATCAATGATCTTAGAGACTTCCTTCTCTAACAAGTAATCTCCAATAATAACTTCCTTAGGTTCTTCTCCTGAACTGATGTTAACCTTCTTTGTCTTTAAGGGCTCATGGTAGGTGCGTGCGCAAGTATCAACACTATCCACCACCTTACGCATCCCTACAGAATGGCTAACATCCAAGCTTTCTACTTCCTCTCCATCAATCACATACACCAACTTCCCTTTCTCCTTTTCCAAACACGCACGTTCAAGTTGCCACTCTTCTGTTTCCTCTACTTCTTCTTCAAAGTGCACCTCCAAACCTGGTCAACCTATTAACTCCAACAACCTATCCTTTGCCATGGTAATGCACTTGGTACCCTGTAAGTCATTATCAACTAATGGCTTGGTACTATGATACTCAAAGGTTTAAATGAGGTCAGCCACGAGTTCTTGCCAATTTCCTGTCTAGCAGCGTGTCTCTGAATGAATGTACCATGCGCATGCGCAACCCTGTAGTGTGGAATATGACTTGTACACCTAGAGAGATGGTGGAAAAGTGTCTACACCTTCTCTCTAGATCCTTTCACACTCCTGGATATGGAAAGAGGTGGGATCCTTCCCATGGTTGTCCTTGATGGTGGTGGGCATGTTGCTCCTAGAAAACCTGACAGAGAGAGCAATTTTTACCTCACGCCATTCCAAAAGGCCCTCCTGATGTGTATCCCACCACTGTGCTATTATACCAAGCAGGACATAGCTTAACATCCCCCTCCATTCCTTCTCATTCTTCCACTGAGCTTCCATCTCCCGCAGAAAGATCTCAAGGAAGGATCCTCCTGAATACTTAGGTAGCTCCTTTCCTCCTAGGCACTGGACTGTGCATGCCTTTGTCACTGACCCTCTCAACTGCCGTCTCATCAATTCATAAGTTCCATGCACCCAATTATCACATGCTAGACTAGTGGTATCACTTTTTGACTGAGCATCTTCAAACTAGATAACTCCATTAGTAGGATGTATTATCTTTGGGTCCCTGATTGAGCGCATATATATCCTATCCAAAACTTCTTCTCCCAATGGTTCAATATAGGGCATTGAATTCCCATCAGCTAAGGGTATAATGAACTGCTCCTCCTTATTTTCAAAGCTGATGTATCCTTTGTTGAACCAAAGGTCCGCATTGTTCTTGTAACACCATGGGAACCCAAGGAGTGTTGGAAAATTATCTACCTCAGCGAGCGCTAAGACTTCGAAGTCTCTAGTAAACATAGCTCCCTGTATAGTGATAGCTGCATCTTGTAGGACACTGATGGGAATTACCTTAGTCTTGTTTTCTATATACAACACATTCGAAGATGACTATAATGTGGGTCTTCCCATCTGAAGCCATGCATCTAGAGTTATAACATTTACCTCTGCGCTTATGTCAATGAGAATATTACTAAGGAGCCATCCATTTACAACTGCATTCAATGTGATCTCCTTGTCATAGTCAAGGCTGTGGGGGGGGAGGTTTGTGTGCAAGACCTGCCTCTCATGCTCTCCTCCAGTCTGTGGTACCTTATCTCTCAACAATGATCATAGAAAGGGAATGATATTCTATTGCCTTAGAATTTTACACACCTCCTTGACCTCATCCAGGTCAACCTTTGGTGCCTCAACTCTCCTTCCTTGTTCCTCCCTCCTAGATTGCTATTTTAGACACTGTATTTCCCCTTGTAAACTTTGAATAACATCTATGATGTCCTAATATACCTCCTTTTAACATGCAGGGTTTGGGTACTTTCCATGAACTACTTCCTCCCTCAAAACCAGGTTCTTCTACCTTGGTATCTCTTGTGCGCGTGTAGCTTCTACTCTTGTTGTTGCCAAAGATGGTTCTAAACCTACATCCTATGTTACCCATGGCATCCATTGCATGTCTAACTTTTTAATGCTGACCATTGTAGCACCTTTTTCTTTCTGGGGCTGCTAAATCATGTGCTCAAACAACTTTGGGAACTCCTCATACTTGTTCTTCTTTCCACACCATGAGCACTGCAACAGGTCTAGGCATTCTCGTTTGTAATGCTCTGTAGACCCACAATTGAAATAGGTTCCTTGTGGGAACTCATTCCTTCCTCCCCCATGATTACCATGACCATGGAATCCTCCTCGAACACCCCTTCTACATGCACCTCCATCTACGTGATCCTCATAACGGTGATCATCACCCTTGGAACTACTGATAATACTGGTCTGGTGCACCCCATGATCAATGGACTCATAGATCTAATCAATGAGCCTACAGTCCTTAGTATCATGCGTTGTAGAGGTGAAAATCTTACAGTAGCAAGAAACATTCTTCCAGATTGCGCACTGTAATAAGGGGAATCTACTTGCATCATGATCCCCATGACAAATTTCAAAGTCTATAGCCACGGTGCATACTGTCCTCCAGGGGAAATTATCCTTAACATGCCCCTATACTTCACAGTCTGTGCACCATAAACCACTATGAGTCTCATGAGATGAGTTCACATACAAATTTTCTAGCTGCTTGGCCATAACAACAATCTGAGCCTCCAAGAATGGGCTAACGCCAGTATCAACACTACCAACAACCTTGGTGTGCAGAGAAGCTTCTAATGCCTCGCACGGGTTTGTAAAAGTTTTATGAGATAAGGCCCTTCTAAAGGGTGTGATAAATCCTCTGAAAAACCACTGAGCATGTTGTGAAGGGTGAATATCATATGAAAATTTAGAAAAGAGAGTTTTAAAGTGCACAACATACTCCCGCACACTCTCTGCCATTGCTTGTTGAATCTACTTCAACATGTTGATGCTCTTCTATTCAAACTCAGGGATGTGGAATTTTGCCAAGAATGTGTTATTTAAAGTAGTGTCGTCCACAACTGTTTGATGAGGGTCATATTTCCTATACCAACTACGTGCGCTCCCTTGCAACATGGTTATAAATTGACTAGCCTTCCATTCTGGGGTTGTGATACCCTTTGTGTGCCATAGCAGTTAACACTTGTGCACATGTTCTGTAGCATCCTCAATACCTCTATAATTTGGTAAGTGCAATGACATCTCAAGAAAAACTTGAGGGGTGGTTGGGGCCCTTGTCCTCCTGAGCTAGAGCCTTAGTTTCCTCCAGTGTTTCCTCTACTATCGGATCCACTAGGTCCATCGGGTCATGTGCCTCCTGAGCCACTAGATCCACTAGAACCACTAGTTCCACCCAGTCCTGTGCCCTCTGACCCACCAGGTCCTATAGTAGCTATGCTAAGAGTCCCCACGGTTCCACTGAACTATGTGCTGATGGTCTATGATAGTGCCCCACTACCACTATTGTACCCCGCACCACTCCCAGACGTGAGACTGAGGGCTTGTATACTATCTCCTTATCTAAAGACTCCTCCAAATACTGGGAATATGTGTAGCTGTAAAAGTGGGAACCAAAAAATTATACCTCCTAGGCACAGGTTTCTCACTTCCATTGATATCAACTAGGTCAATGATACTCCTTCCTGGTTCTAGAAAACTAGGCACCAGGGTTTGGTTATTGGGTGGGATCAGATACGTGCCAATGACTCTTCTTTCTCTGCATGATGAACTCTCACCAGAATCCAAAGGGGTCTCTCTTATGCATTTGCCAAGATGGGGTAGCACAGACTACTCAGGTTCCACATCCTTCACATGAACCTCGATTCCTTACCGCGATGTCTACCTCCATAGATCCATCACACTCGCAGCCTCACATCATCTAGCAATCTCCCTTTCACATGCTTCACTATACTTGAGTTGTATCTCCTCCCATTCCTTCTCCATCGTATTATATGCCATCTTCCTCCACCCTAGATTCCTCACCTAGTGCTCAAAATAGTTTAACCAGCCATTGGGAATACATATAAACTCATGATAACCATTAAGATCTTCATAGTTAGAGGGAAAACACATAGAAACGATCCTCTAGGATCCCACAAAAAATCAAACTCAGCAACCTCCATCTAAGAATATGTGGATCTCCAAGCATTGGACTCCATCTTTAACTGGTAAGAAAGACTTATATCCATGTGCTAAGGGCATTTTCATTTTGGTTTTCTCTTCAATAGCTGATAAAGACATCATTGCTTCCAAGCTCTAGACCTGTGAGTCAAAATATTTGATCATGAAACCTTGGTTCCCATCCTTTAACCTGCACACAGAGACATTCTCATGGAAACCTGTTTGGATCAGACTGCCCCATTTACCTCTCCAATTCTGGAGTCATGAATGTCTTAAAACCATTGGCAATACCTTGGGTACTACACTCCACATAGATTCTCGAACAACTAATTACACCCATACTACTTATGCCCAGATCCTGGTGGAGCTTCACACTGATAAAAATCTTCCTACTACCATAGACCTTAGAGTGCAAAAATAGAACCTGGTCACAAACTCTTGATTATGAAGGTCTACCTTTCTGATGTAGAAGGTTCTCTGGATTAGGACACACCTGTACTGCTTGTGGGATGGAAAAATGTCAACATGAGAAGCGCAATTGGTGGAAAGACGCACTCCCGGAGCACCTAATTTTTGTGAATAGAAAAGATCTTGAATCTAAAGCAGTAGATGAACCAGAGTCAAGGAAAACCCCTTTATCTGAAACTCAGGTTGTTAGCAACATAAAAAATACACAAGCTGTTGAGGGGAAGCATGGAAAATGTTAAATATCTCTCTCTGGATAACAACATGGCTATTCCAAATGGGAAAAATGTGACTAAGGAAAATACTCCTCCCTTGTCTTCTTCTCCAACCGTGAAGGCTCCATCAGGGTGGATTACGGTCAACAAAAACAAAAAATCTACCACTTTGAAGGGTAACACTTTGCCTTGATGATTCTCATCTATGTTATTGGCTGGCTGGGTTTCATTGGTCTCATTTTTCTTAGCTGGATAGCAGATTGCTTCCAATGGTGTTGATAGGCCATTGCTTTTTGATTGTTGTACATCAGTTGTTTTTTTGCTGTTATTTTGTCGGTTGTTGGTTTTTTACTTTGTAGTTTATTTTCTGTAGTCGGGCTTAATTGTTCTATCGGGATTTTGATCCTTCTCTTGTGCTTTAACTTTCAATTATGGCTTCTGAGCCTTAGTGTACAAGGGTATAGTCCCTTTCAAAAAACTATTTGCCAATAATAATAAAAAAGAATATGTGGAAATGGCGTATTCCAGAGTGTAGCTAGCTAGTACTCCTTTCCACCAATGATCCAGAGCATGGATCCACATCAGATCTCTATCCCGCAGCCTCTGGTATTCTTCTTGGGTTCACACATGTGATCCATAATGCCAAATTGATCTAGACACATAGGTTGAGAGCCATTCATATAGTTCCACTGGGAAGTAACAGAAAAAAGTTTCATAGAGATCATGGTAGAGGTTCTCTTCTACCCATCTACATGCATCAAAATCAAGTCCAATGCTGAATCTCTGAGAAAATTCATCCTCCATGCTCTTGAACCAAGATTCAACACTTTCCAACATTAACCGCTCTGTCATTACTCACTACACAGATCATGATGTATGCTATTTCCCACTACAACTTTGAAAAGATATCCCGTCAATGGAACCAAGATGTAGTCATTTTTACCCTTATCATAAAAGAAAGGTACACCATGCATGTCAACCTATCCCCCAACGGATGCTAGGTTCTCACCCGAGGCACGCACATGTGTCGAGTCTCTCTTTTATGTGAGTTAAGTGGGAAACATCATCTATGATTTGTGTCTAAGATATTTAAAGAGGATTTATGACATACAAGAACCATAGAGCTTAGAACGGCCTCTAGATCCTTATAGCCATTCCAAATAGATAGTACTTAATAGACTATATGAATTGTATCATAACAGAAAAAAGTATACAAACATCCATACCTAGCATAAACATAAATGAAAGATAACCTATGAAAAAGATGTATGTATCAAAACCATTTATATTCATATATATAAATGGGTAACCTCATTACATCCATGGAGCCATTACAGAATGTCATAGAGAAGGAGACCGCAGTCATGCATTACAACTAGACTAATGTAGCTAGGCTAACAAAAAGAAAAATTACAATCCCCATACCCAATACATCCTTTCCCAAGTGCAATTACCCACTAACAAAGTTCTTGCAGTATTTCTACAAAGCTTCGCCCATTCTCTAGTTCTCCCTTGTTTACTCTGTAGGTGCTAGTATTTATAGCCTTTCTTGGCTGCCAACTCATCCTCCAGTGCCCTTTGGTATGATGCCAAGTGTCTAAAATTGGTCCTCTATGCGAGCATGGTCTCCCAGGCCTGAGCTTTCCACTTTTCACTATGATGTGCTTCTAGAAGTTTCTACCACATGCATGCTCCTTCCTAGGCCAGCCTGTCACTAGTCAAGCACCTTATTTGCATAGCATGTGAAGTCGAGTCATGTTTTCCACGTGTTCTATCTAGAATGCACAATTTTTCTAAGTCTTGGACCCTTGGTTCTGTCTGCGCGTGCCGCATGTGCCACGAGATTCCTTAAACCTTTTTCTTAAACCCTGCTCTGCGTGCTCTGTCCTTGCACGCCTCTCTTCAACTAGGACCTGCACGTATACACACTTTTTGTACTTATTCAACATTCTAGGGGTCATATGCCATTCATTATACTCTTATTCTAAATTATACTATTCCTCATCTACGCACTACATTCATTACGATATCTATGCACTTCGTCACATTATACACTACACATTTCCATATCATAAATTTTCTCTATACTATGCTACTCATCATTACCTATGAGTCTAGTTTTACATTTCATCCATATATTATACATTATACTAGTCCTTACCCTACACACCACATACATTATTACGCTATCTATATATACCTTATACATAGTTTCCTTATACACTGTGCATTTATCCATCACCATTATTATACATACTACGCTAGGTTATATTACATATGAGTCTAGCATTACATTTTATCATTCCACATTCCATTTCTATCTACACCTATTTGTGCATTTTACACATTACATAGTATAAATTCTACACACCCTAGACATCCTACATTTCATTATTCACACCATGCATTTATACATTCTACCTATCCTATAGTCTTTTTACCATTACTACATACACTACATTTTTCTCTGCTGTGCTTGCGACCCTATGATGCACTTTAGTTCCTAGATCCAAACTTGAATTCCAAGGGTTTACTAATCAAATGGACCTTACACTCACCATGTGACATTTCATCATGTGATGATCCTAGGACTAGTGGCATACAATTTAGGATAAATCGTCACCTTTTCAATCATATTGTAGTGGTCTACACCTTAGATTACATCACCACTTCCCTACCTTCCATCTCATAGTGACATATGCTTTAGGCTAAATTTTCACCTCTTTCTATCATCATATAGTGGTATACGCTTTAGGATAAATCACCATCCTCCATTATTTCATCTTATAGTGATATACACTTAGGGATAAATCATCACTCATCCTTTCATCTCATAGTGATATACTCTTAGTGCTAAATCAACACCCATTCTTCCATCTTATTGTAATATACGCTTAGGGATAAATCATCACTCACCCATTCAATAAGTTGTGATATATTCCTCAGCTATAGGGTTCACGTGCATCTCCCTACATGTCACACCTCATCATCATTACATATACACACTCATCGCAACGCGTTAGGCACACCAAAAACTACTTGACCATTTCTTGATGAAAAATATTGTTTATAATTCATTCTTGATTGCTGAAGGGGAAAACAAAATGAACCTCATTGCATACAATTTCATCAACTTGGGGGCATTTTTCTCCTACCATTCCATCTTGCATTTTATTCCATCCATCAATGGAATACTACATTATCTTGGGGGCATTTAATTTTGCTTGCTAGTGTTTTTCATGATTAATTTATTACACATGTTAGGCTGATTTATTATATGTCATTATCTATATCATACACACATGCATGTTCACACCTTTATTTAGTGTGATTACAGATATAGGAATTTTACATGCAACATGGATACTCAAATTCTACCCTTCATATGCTATTCACTAGGGGCATCCACATTCATCTTATCCAAGTGATATTGTTTCATTTTGTACTTAGTATATTACTTTTACTTGATCATACACGCTTTGACATATTGGATATTACTCTAACATGCTAACGGTTGTTCCATGTGCAACACTTGTTTTGTAGGATTACATGTTTCCATGACTACTTGTTTGTTTTTCTATACATGTCTTCCATTGTATGTGAGATTTGTCATATGTTTGTGTCCACACTTGTTTGTTATTTACGGCCACATCGGCCTTGTGTGTCTTGCAAAACTATGAGTGACGTCCCATGTTTACAACCCATTTTGTGCGGTCTTCTTCTTATCTTGTGTTTACACTACTTTGTTTGGTAGTTACTACATTGTTTGCATATTTTACACGTGTCTTATTACATGCATGAGTTTTTGGAATGACACTTGTTTTGGCTAACCATCCCCTTTTGTGTGCACCTTGGTTTCTACAAATCATTTTTCCTTTCCCCCTACAAGGCATATTTCTATAAGTGAAGTGTGGTAGGTCCTCTTTTGGGGCCGCATTCTCCCTTCAGCGACGTTGCATGTGCCCCCAAAGAGGGGGGAATCATTAAGGATTTTACGTACTAACACAACTTATTTACACCAGTTTAATACAATGCACTTTACACCTTTGGCATTAGGGGTTTACATACAACAAGTGAGTTCAGACCAGTCTACGAAATCCATACATGGCATATTTTATAGGACATGGTGTTCTTAGCATTTCTAGGAAGCAATTACGGGATTGGGGGCTACAGTAGGTGTGCATCTCTACATTACTTCAAATAGTTGGCGTCATATCGCCCAACAAACTAGGACAATATAGAGATCTCTTCACACACATTTCATCAGAAGTGGTCAAATGTTGGAGGACATAATGCATTTCCTCCATACACTTCTTCAACCAAGGTGGCATGAGATCGCCCAAAATACTCACAATAGTACATGATATCCTTCTACACCCTTTCTCTCAACATGGATCAGGTGCACATGTTCCATTTACACTTTCCTTTTAGTGTACTTTACATTTACGTATTTTACACATTTCTATACACATGCATATTTTACACAACATTTTTACATACATACATATTTGACTACTTGATCATTTTCTCCTTACAAGTCTGATCGTATGAGAAAAAAACAATAAAATTGGGGGCAACAAAAATAACGACGATGACAACACACTGCAATGGAAATTTCTTTTACTAACCATGTAGGTACACTACACACCGCAACAACTACACATGCATTCCACCCTAGGTTCACTCTCATCAATTTTTATGTGTATTTTTCATCTTTAGAATGCACAATCCTCCACCTTTTATTTTTGGCATTCCACGTTTGAGTCTAGTCCATCGACACGTCTATACTATACTCTATGATGAGGCCATAAATTGGCCATAAATTACCATTATTTTGTTCTTCCAAGTTACCTTAGAAAGTGGATTTAAATGTAATCTAGGAACTTATAGTTTACTTAAGATAGAATATAGGATATATATCTTGTTCATTCTTTAGAAATATTTATTTATTTATTTATTTGACTAATCCTATTGATTATTTGGGAAAAGATGTAAAGTCTTGTGTATGCAGGCCATAAAGGAAAGATAATGATAGTATCTAGAAAAGTGGAATTAATCATGAATAGTAAATTTAAAATCATATTTTATTTTATATTTAGATTCCTCTCAAAAAATTATGCAAGTTCAAAAAAATAATCATCTCAATCCGAGGTCGCATGCAAAAGTTATAGTTGTTTTAAGTTAGCTGCGGAACTCGCAGAGTTAGTTCCGGAACTCACAGAGTTAGTCCCAGAACTTGCAAGTTTAGTTCCAAAACTCACAAATTTATTTCTAGAACTTGTTTCAATTGAATGATAGTTAGTTCTAGAACTTGCATAAAAGGAATGACAGCTTTAGTTCCGTAACTTACATCAATGGAATGACAGTTTTTGAGGTATTGTGAAAACTCAGAGATTCCAATGGGAAATATGAGAGAGGCTTTTGTTCATAGAAATGTTTTTAATAAAAACATCAGTCAGATTTCCTATAGGTTTTACCAATGAAGAGAGATATAACTTTTAGTGAGCTGCAGTTTGAGGAAATGTGTATCAGACGAGCACTAAAAGTTCCATAAACAGAAATAGACAAGTCAAATGGAAAATTTGAGAGTTTTTTTTGTTCATAGAAATGTTTTTTAACAAAAACCTCATTCATATTTGTTACAGGTTTTACCAATGAAGAGATATCTAACTTTTAGTGAGATGCAGTCTGAGGAAACATGTATCAGACAAGCACTAAACGTTCCATAAACAGAAACAAAAAAATCAAATGGAAAATATGAGAGATATTTTTGGTCATAGAAATGTGTTTAATAAAAACATCATTCATATTTACTACAAGTTTTACCAATCAAGAGAAATATAAATTTTATTGAATTGCAATCCGAGGAAAAAGCATATTTGACAAGCGTCAAAAGTTCCACAATAAAAAACAACAAAGTCAAATGGTAAATCTGAGAAAGGTATTTGGTCAAAATCATATTTTGAGGAAAATCCTCCTTCCAATAATGTAGAGGAATAAAATCATTATGATCTTTTTACTGAAAAGCAAGGAGAAGATTTGGGAACAAATCTTCCTAAAATAAGTGAGATAAGATTTGACTTCAATAATATATCTCTCTCCATATTTTGTGGAGATGAAGATCTTAGTTGTTATGATTGGAATAAAGATAAGATCAGATTTTATTTCCTAAAATAAGGAGTTTGTTGGATGCATGAATTATAAATGCAACCTTCCACACTTAGATATGTAATGCTTTTCTCCAAAGAAATAAAGATATATTCTTTCCTCTCAAATATTCTATAGTTTTGAGATCTCAGAAGTATGATTTAAATCCTCTTCCAAGGAAGATGGATCTATGTTTTTATGTTTATGTTTATTCATTTGTATTTAATTCATTTTTTTTATTGTTTTTATCTTTGTATTGTGAAAATTTAGTCTGTTGTAAACCTGCAGGTGTTTTTTTTCAATTATGTTTACTTTTAATTCAGCAATTACAATTTGTGCAAGTGTGATTTCTTTTATGCAAGTGTGCCTTTATATTCCTATAAGTGTGATTTCCTTTATGCAAGTGTGTTTACATTTCTACATGTGTGATTTATTTTATGCAAGTTTGGATTGTGTTTAAAGGATTTGTTTTCCAAGATCTTCTTCTCTTAATGCATACAACCTTTGGACACCAACCTGGATTAACATTTTTAATGGTGAGGATTGACGACCCTCATCACTCTACATAGATTATAGATACACATGTATATCTATATTATGTTACCGAGCATTCTGCTCACCAACATAAAGTGGGGGAAAAATGTAGTCACACAATCATGCACTTTAGGCATTATTAAACCTGGTCTCATAATACTATTTAGAAGGTTCTCAAGTGAAGAAAATACTAATTAATCCCACCTTTTGGCCATCTTATTTTACATTTTTTTTCATAATTCCTATGTATTTTCATATACATTCCTAACTATTTTGTCATTTTCCCTTCATTTTAACCTAAACTAGGGCATCCAGGCTTGTAATGGGGCACCTTGGTTTGACCTGGGGTGCCCTAATCCTTGTTTTACTTTCCTACTTCTTTTTAGGCCTCTTCTAGCCATTTTTCATCCTTATCTTTTTCCTATTCGACCATGTCAGGGTTAATTACAAAATTAAAGTAAGATAACCACATAAATATAAAGTTATGAGACCATAATGAGGGTCCCAACGTACTTACTACTATCACTCCATCTATAGTTGCATCTATTACATCACTTGCATCCACATAGTTCTATGCATCAAGGATATGAGATCTACATCAGCAAACACAAAATAGGGGAAGGGATTCTATTCTATTCCATGCACACATGCTAGTACATTTTCTATAGTTATTATTGCTCACTACTTCACGAAGTGTGACTGACACAAGAGAACCTAGGTCACGACATGTGCGCACACACACACACACACACGAACTACATTTGGCTCTAAAATGTAGTGCAATGCTCAGATTGGTAAGCCCATTATTGTGTTAGATGAGGTCAATCCTAACCATTCATTTTGCATATTTTATTTTAGGGTTTTGATACTTATTTTCCTTTTACTGTTCATTCCTTAATCCTACATTATTTCATACATTCAGCACAACTCAACAGATCTAGTGTGACAGTCAGGGAATATTATAGAGTATCTTGCGACACTAAAAAAGAACTAGATTATGAGTTTTTTACAAATACCAGGGTTCCCCGTGGTACCAGAGTGCCTTCTTGGGCACTCCAGTCTGTTCAGATCCTCCAAATCTAGCCTTTACGGGACCTCTATAGAATTGTTCCTACTTTTGGAATCCACACTTAGACATGCAACACCTTGCGACAGTCTTCGACATCAACTATGTCTTTTTTGTTTAAATATTTGCATCCTTAGGGTTTTATTTCAACTAACATAATTATTTAAGGTTATTCCATATTGTTTTAGCATATTTTTATAGTGTTTTATTCCTCCTATATTAGATTAACTATTGTTATACTTTCCCATAGTTTAGTTTAATTTTAGTTAATCAAATCCAAATGATGCCCCCCTCTTTGGGGGCACATGCAATGTTGTGGATAGGTGAATGTGGCCCCAAAAGAGGACCAATTGCATAAAATAAAACTCTACCTTGCAAGGGGAAGGGAATGTGCTTGATAGAGACCAAGGCACATGCAAACACATGGGTAGAAAAGAAGTGTTAGTATGAACAAACATGCATGTCAAAGACAAGTGTATACGAGAAAGACAATTTGTAAGATATAATGTAATTAAACACACAAGAAGCTGATCATAGACCATGAAAAGTGGGTTACAAACATGGGACACCACTCATAGTATCGTAAGACACTCAAGGCCATAGTGGCAACATAGAAACAAACAAGTTTGCACACCAAACAAATGGAAAATACTACAAACAATATAAATTAATAGCAAACAATGTAACAAACAAGTATGGAAGAAAATATCCATGCATATCAAATGTTTCACAAGAAGCACCTGTTAATATGTTAAAAAAATAACAAGTTTGTCAAAGCATGTATGACCTGATAATGGAAAGTGCTAAGTTTAAAATGAAACAATAACACTTGTAGTGGACAAATTTGGATGCCCTTAGAAGGTTGTGTTACAAGCATTAGTGTTGTGTGTAGAAGCTCTGTATCTACACTCACAAGTAGAAAAGGATGTGAACGTGCATGTTTGTATGGTAAATATAATGACATACCAAATATCTATGTAACATGTGTACTAAAGTGAACATGTAAAGAAAGTGAGAGAAAGAGTAAATGTAACCATAAAATGTAATATGTTGGGGATGGATGGAATGAAATGCAATGTGGATGATAAGATCAGCATGCCCCCTTAAGTGAATGGAGTTTTATGTAGTGCGGTTCATTTAGTATGCCCCCTCAACATTCAAGAATGAACCATAAATGAGAGTGTGTCAAAGGGAAATTGTTGAAGCATGTGTT
The DNA here is from genome assembly GCA_019776745.2 of Taxus chinensis. Taxonomy (NCBI): domain Eukaryota; kingdom Viridiplantae; phylum Streptophyta; class Pinopsida; order Cupressales; family Taxaceae; genus Taxus; species Taxus chinensis. The sequence goes on from CM034149.1 coordinate 935,836,854, forward strand.
GTGTGTAGTGCGTTGTGATGATTATGTGGTGATGAAATGTGACATAGAGATGAAATCTATGTGACTCTTGTAGCCTAATCATGTATCACAAAAATATGAATAGAAATGAGTGGTTATTTATATTAAAGCATATACCACTAAACAATGTAAGTGAATGTGATGATATATCCTATAATGAGGTGATGCTAGAAGAAGTGACCCTATAGCCTAAAGAATATATCACTAATCCTAGGAATGTTGTATGATAAAAAAGATTGAATGATGAATGTGTGAGCATGATGTGGTCCATTTTTGTTGTATACCCTCAACATTTCAGTATGGACTGTGAGACTAGAGTGCATCATAGGGTGGTGAGTACAACGCGTAGAGGGTATAGTATGTAATGAGAGATGCACAGATGACCTAAGATGTGTAGTATGAAATATCCCTTTTCTAGATTTAATTTATATTCAAGATTTAAAACCAAATTTTCACAAATAACAATATGATTTTTATGAAAACAGTATATAAAAAAATATGACAACAAAGTATAGTTATGGCAGCATCGTATAAAATCAGAAAATAACCAATATCTTCTCTTTTATTACAATTAAACCAACATGCAACAACATGCAAGTAACATACATTAACATGTAATGACATGCAAGTAACATGAATCAACATGCAATTATATGCAAGTAACATACATCAACATTCAATGGCATGCATGTAACATGCATCAACATGCAATGACATGCAATAAAAAGAAGTTTCACTGATAAAATAAATGATCTCTCTTACTGAATATGGTTGTCTTCTCTTTCTGGACTTGAAACTAGATCAACAAGCCTTTAAAACTTTGAATCTAACAACCCAATCTAAATAAACTCCACAATAACAAACTAGGGATGGATCTTTAACCACCGAAGAGTGCTCTACTAGCTAGGGATATATATTTCACTACCGAAGCTAGGGTTCCTATGGAATTTCACCTCCACAAGCAAGGAAAGCAAACTGAAAGCTCCAACATAAGATGGTAAAATGAACCAAGATCCTTTTTCCTCCCAAAACATCACCTTTTATAAATTTTTTCCACCATAAAAGTGCCCATAAAACCCTAATTCGATCCCCCTTGGAGATATGTCATTTTTTAATCATCACTTAAAGTGACTTTATTTCTCCTAGGAAAAAAAGTCCACTTAAGTGCCCCCAATGAAGAAATAGAACATTACCCCACCTTTTTCACTTAAGTCATCACAAAGTACATGCACAATGCCAAAACATAACATATAAGTTAAATATAGGCAAAGACCATACCCAAAAACTATCTACGCTGCTAGCCCCTGGGGTATGACCAAGGCTAATATGAAAAAATAGTCGCTAGATTGTGGAGGTAGGAATGGGGAAATTATAGTCTGCCCATTTCGAAATTTTCTTGTCCTCAAGCAAACGCAAAATAGGGTGTTGTAAAATCTTCTCTCCCTCCCAAGTGGCATCATCTAGTGGTAATTATTTCCACCACACTAGATATTATGTGCTTACCCTATTGCAAATCTTCCTTTTTCTTACCTCAATAATAAATTTTGGTTCTAAGACCAGCTTCCCCTTGTCATCCAATGGTGGTAAATATGTGGAAGGCACAATGTGTTGTCCAAGCACATTTTTGAGGCATGAAACATGGAAGACAATATGAATCTTACTGTGCTCTGGAAGCTCCAACTCATATGCTACTACCCCAACTCTGAGCACTATCCTGTATGGCCCATAGAATCATGGTTTTAGCTTCTCTGCACCGCTCTTCTTGAGCGAGGATTGTCTGTATGGTTGCAACCGTAAGAAGACTAAATCTCCAACCTCGAATGATCTCTCAACTTTGTGTCTGTCTACATATACCTTTTGTTGATTCTGCACTTTCTGTATGCTCTCCTTGAGAGCCTTTAGAATTTCCTGGTTCTCCTGTACCCAATCACGAGCTTTGGGAGCTCAGCTATTTGATAATACTAGGTCTACAAATGAGGATGCCTTATAACCATATAATGCTCGAAAAGGAGTCATACCAATACTCATCTGGTAGGTGGTATTGTAATAATATTCACCCATATGTAGCCATTTGACCCATATACGCTGATGTCTAGCAACATAGATACGTAATTAGCCCTCTATCCACTTGTTCACTATCTTAGTTTGCCCATCAGTTTGTGGATGATAGTTGGTACTAAGTGTCAACTCTATACCTGCAAGCCTGAAGATATCCTACCAAAATGTACTCATGAAAATATTATCCCTATCGCTGAGAATACTCTTAGGAAACCCATGATGCCTAAAAATACATGTGAAGAAAGTCTGAGCCACCTGCGGTGCCTTATGCCCTGAAGGAATAGAAAGGAAATGGGCATATTTAGTCAATCGATCAACCACCACGTATATGTAATCATGCCCATACATTGAGGGAAGACCTGTGATAAAATCCATGGATATACTCTCCCACTTCTATTCTGGAATAGGTAGAGGTTGTAGAAGTCCTATTGGGAAAGAGTGATTTTCCTTAGTTTGCTGAAAAACCAAACACTCCCTGACATGGTTAAGAACATCATCCTTTAACCCCTTCCATGTGAATCTCTCTCTGATGTACCTGTATGTCTTAAAATATCCTGGATGTCCAGCCAAGTGTGTATCATGCACTTCTCGAAGGATCTTCTCCTTCATTTTGAACTCTGGTACAAGAAAAATTCTATCCTTATAGTAGATGAGATCGTCCACAACTCTATATTGATCATCCTAAATAATGCCATCCATAATCTCACATGAAAACTCATTTTTGGAGTATTCAACAAGTATATGAACCTTCCAATCAGCTAAAATCTCTGACATAAAGCAAATCATAAAATCAAAACAAGGCCTCCTAGACAGTGCATCAACCACCACATTATTCTTACCTTTCTTGTATTCTATGTCAGAATCAAAATCATGTATCTTATTTATCCATCTATGTTGGTAGTCATTGAGATCCTTTTGTTCCAAAAATAACCTCAAGCTATTTTGATCCGTATGAACCACAAATTTTTTGCCCACTAAATACTATCTGAATTTGACCAATGCATGAATAATGGCCAACATCTCCTTGTCGTAAATTGAGAATCCTCTCTCTACTGGACTCAATTTCCAAATCTCATAGGCAATGGGATGCCTATCCTGCATGAGCACTACTCCAACACCCACTCCTGATGCATCACACTTGAGTATAAAGGGCTGATTGAAATCTGGAAATTTAAGAACTAGACAAGAACTCATCACCCCTTAAGGTGATCAAAAACCTGTTGTGCAAAATTTGACCAAGCAAAAGCCCCCTTCTTGGTCAAGTCTTTCAAGGGTGTAGTCAAGTGAGAGAATTTCTTCATAAACCTCCTATAATATGTGCATAGTTCCAAGAATCCTCTCAAGTGTGTCAAAGTCCTAGGTGGTGACCAATCCAAAATCACCTGAATCTTCTCCCTATCCACCTTGACTCTACCTCCTCTGATCACACAGCCCAAATATAGCAGCTCTTTCATACCAAACTCGCACTTAGAAGTTGTCGCATAAAGTGAATTAGCTTCCAAAATTCCCAACACCTCATCAAGATGTTGAATGTGATCCTCCCACGTCCTACTATAGACCCAAATTTCTTCAAAGTAGACCAATACAAACTTCCAGAAATGGCATATGAACACATGGTTCATGCAGGACTGAAATGTGGCTGGTGCATTAGAAAACCTGAATGGCATCACTAAAAACTTGAAGTGGCCATAGTGGCACCTAAAAGATATCTCATGCACATCCTCCTCTCTGACCTTGATCTTGTGATATTCAGATCTTAAGTCTATTTTGGAAAAATAGAATGATCCATGTAGCTCATCTAGTAGGTCATCATTGTGTGGCACATGATACTTATTTTTTATTGTCTTCTTATTAATTGCACAGTAATCTATGCACATTCACATGGTTCCATCCTTCTTGTTCACCAACACCATTGAAGAAGCAAAAGGACTAGAACTAGGTCTAATATGCCCCATGCCTAGAAGCTCATGTATAGACCTCTCAATCTCATCCTTAAAACTATTTGGGGTGATGGTAAAGAGTAGTAACCACTACCTTGCTGTCCCCAAGCTCAATCACATGCTCAAACCCCTTGTCTGGTAGTACACCTGGAGGTATGTCCTAAAAAAATGCACTGTGCTCGTCCAATAGGCCTTGGACATCCACATGATACTTTAGACAGTCACTCCCTATATTCTTGGTCGAAACCAAGCAATGAATGGCCCATTCTACCTCATCGTGCAGAAATATCCTCTCCATCCTCTTAGCTATGACTACCCTGGGTGATCCTATAGATAGACCCCTCAAGGTCACATTCCTACCCTCATACTTGAATTTTAGCTCCATCGTCTAAAAGTTAGTATGAAATTCACCAAGGGAGTGAATCCATTGAACTTCAAACACTATGTTGGTCTCTCCAATGTTGACAATATAGAAGTCATTAGTAGCTATGTAGTTCCCAATGATGATGCTCAACTGTGGAACTTTACGGGTGCATCTCATAGATGAAAAACACTCCAGAATAAAACACCGAATATAATATTGAAACTGAAACTTATTCGGGATATATTATTCAATAAGACAAGGTTATATATATAGAGTGGAGTTCTATAAAAGAGGAGTCAACTCTAATCTTGAACAAACTCTCACTTATCTCTCCCAATCCCTATTCTCACTCAAAAAACCTAGAATCTCCCTAAGAGATCTCTATGAGTTGTCACCAACTCATTATTTTCATAATGATAATGTTCACAATATTAAACTATTCCTAACATTCACCCCCTTAGTGTGAACATGGGAAAAACATCAACACTCTCATTTGTAGTATGCTCACTTCTATGGAGCATGTCAAACTATGTGACTCATGACCTTGATACTAATGAAGGGAGTAATGCTCAACCTTCTATGGTTTTCCAGGTTTACCACAAACCTTGACGTGTAAAAGATCCATCACCTGTCCACCTTGTGTGGTTTTCTGGATCTTCCACAAACCTTTTCAAGATCCATGAACTGTCTTACACTAGTGCTTTTACTCACCTATTTCATTACATTAGGAGTTACATTCAAGAATGTTTATACATTACTTTTGAACAATCATTTGTTCTTATTCTCAAAAATGTACGCTAAAAGCAAACACTCAACAGAAAAAACTTGGCCACCAATTCAGTTTCATGGCCTCGTAGATGGTTCCTGACGAGAGGTCGCTATGTGCCCTCCTGCCTACGTTGCCTCCAACCTCCATCGTCCTGCTACTTAGTTAAGATGTGTTTTTAAGGCCCATTTTTACAACTTGGGTGTCGGTTTCAACCGATAATGCATCGCCTCACTATGGAAGTCGCGTACAAGTGAAAATGTGTCCAATGTTTGAAAAGTGAGGCAATTTTTTTTTTCAAAGTTTTACTCCTCTTTTTTTTTTAATAAAACTTAGACTAAACACAAAACCCACCAAATCATTGAATTGAGTCTATAGAATTGACCCACTTTTATTTTTTTAAAGACTTAGAAAATGACATATAGAAATGTCATTAAAATAAATGATGACCACATAGACTCACGAACATAAATTTAAGTGACTCTATACATTTTCATAACACCTAAACAATTAAAATGAAATTACTAATCCCTAATCTAAATGAGTTTATAACAATACAAATCACAACGTTTCAGTGATCTGGATCTGGTGACTTGGAAATACGTGGTAGAGATGTAGATTCAGTTCTAGCAGATATATTTTATGCCATGCATGAAATTCACCACCAACAATTTGGATCTCTTCGAATTGATGAAATGAATGTAAGATCTATCATTGCAAAACTGATCGATTCAGATCTCAGCACGAACAGGTTCAGTTAAGACAGTTCTTATCACGATGTGAATCTAAACTGCATCGATTCCATAAGCATTGAATTCAATCTTTGAATCAACCAATATAGAAGTAAAGAAGTATTTATACACGAGCCCCATGAACTCAGCATTTATATAGGTCACGCAAGTCTAAGAAACCTGAAAGAAAGGTTGTCAGGGATGTCCAATGACTGCAATGCTGGGGACGTCCTTATGTTGTGATGTGTTGAATTATGATTAATAAAGAAATACGAGCCTGGAGAAATGAAAAATGGCACAAATACAAGGTGTAGATGACTTCACAGAGCTATATAATTACATAATATTGTCACAATAATGGACAAAACTTAATAGAAATAGCACATGAAGGAATTGGATCTCCAACGCAATGAATAATGAAGGTAAAAGTGGTTAGAGAAAACTTATACAACAAGATCTGAAATAACATACAGGTGCAAACACGTATCATTTTTGTAAATTAGACTCACAAAGACACACGTAGATGTATGAAATAAATAGATGGTAGATCTGAATAAATATGATGATTACATGGATTCCAATGTTGAGTGATTCTAATAGTCCCTCTAGCACCAATAATCACATCTTTATGTATGAAATTATATACTATAGAGAAACTTGGTCACTAGATTGGAAAGATTCAATCAACACGTTATGTGCATAACAGGCTGTACGTATAGAACTACACACATGTCACATGTTTGACCAAACATGCTCTAATACCACTGAAAAACACTCCACAATAAAACACCAAATATAATATTGAAACTGAAACTTATTCAGGATATATTATTCAATAAGACAAGGTTATATATATAGAGTGGAGTTCTCCTATAAAAGAGGAGTTAACTCTAATCTTGAACAAACTCTCACTTATCTCTCCAAATCCCTATTCTCACTAAAAAAACCTAGAATCTCCCTAAGAGATCTCTATGAGTTGTCACCAACTCATTATTTACATAATGATAATGTTCACAATATTAAACTATTCCTAACAATAGAATCACCCCCTTAGTGCTACAACAATGTTGAAAAACATCAACACTCTCATCTGTAGACTATGCCTCTCACCTCTATGGATGCATCAATAAACTATGTGACTCATGACCTTGACTACTCAAGGGAGTAATGCTCAACACTTCTATGGTTTTACAGGTTTACTCACAAACCTTGACGTGTAAAAGATCCTTATCATCTCAGGGTCCACCTTGAAAGTGGTTTTCTAGATCTTCCTGAGGGAAACCTTCCTCAAGATCCATGAACTCATCAGTACCATCTAGTGCATTTTGCATCACCTATTTCATCTATCATCCTAGGAGTTACATTTAGGAATGCTCATATACATTACTTTTGAACAATCATTTGTTCTTATTCTCAAAAATGTACGCTAAAAGCAAACACTCAACAGAATTGAAACTTGGCCTTTTCCTGTTCAGTTTCATGGCCTCGTAGATGGTTCACGGTGACGAGAGGTCGAAACTATGTGCCCTCCTGCCTCTGTTGCCTCCAACCTCTCATTGAAATAAATGCTACTTAGTATATCCAGATCTTGTCGTTGTGGTGCCCATTTTTACAACTTTGGTGTCGGTTTCAACCGATCACATGCTAGATGGGGGTCCTCACTACTGGAAGTTGCGTACAAGGTGAAAATGTGTCCAATGCTTTGAAAAGTGCAGCTAATTTTTTTTTTCAAAGTATCAGGCTCCTCTTTTTTTTTAATGGCAACATGTAGACTGAAGAAGGCTCGAATGACTTCACCAAATCATTGCTATTGAGTCTATAGAATTGACCCACTTTTATTTTTTTTAAGACTTAGAAAATCAACCTCACCTCAGAAATGTCATTAAAATAACCATGACTGACCACCGGTGAGACTCACGCAACATACCCATTTAAGTGAATCCTATACATATTTCATAACACCTAAAAAATTAAAATGAAATTACTAATCCCTAATCTAAATGAGTTTATAACAATACAAATCACAACGTTTCAGTGATCTGGATCTGGTGAGTTGGAAATATGTGGTAGAGATGTAGATTCAGTTCTAGCAGATATATTTTATGCCATGCATGAACTTCACCACCAACAATTTGGATCTCTTCGAATTGACACGGAATCCCATTGAAGTTTTTTTTTTAAATTCTTTCTTTTAGTCGGTCAAAATAGAGTTGAAAAGTTCAGAAGTCTATATATGAGTCGGTCCAATGTTATCTTATTTTTATGTTTTTTTTTTTTTTTTTTTTTTTTTTAATATATAACTTTGTAGTTATGTATTTGTAATTAAAACAAATAAAAAATTTTCTATGGTCCCATATAGGTTTTAGTGTCATTTTAATTTTGTATTAGTCTTGGATTTAATATCCTATGTCTATCTAGAGGGTCTTTTTGTCATTTTTGTATCTATGTCAAAATCAATACCGAGTCAAGAGTTATTGTGTATGTCTTATGTCATATAAAAGTCCGTAAAATAAATAGGTGATTTTAGGATATTTATTTTTTGACATTTTTTATTTTAGTCAAAAGTCGTGTCATTGTAAAAGTCCAAAATAAAATAAAAATTTTCCTCACAGACGCATTTTCGGTGGAATCCGACGTCTGATTGTAGTATATAAATTTGAGCCCCATGATCACATTCGGCTGAGTTAGCAGTAGATCTGATGGAGGATGGAGGCACAGGAGGATGGAGGACAAGCAGCGTCCTCTCATCAGTCACCAATGACGGGGCCACACAGAATTATTTGGTGGCACAGGTGTGCAGTGTGAGTACTTGTTTTTGAGTTTTGCAGTGTTCCAGTTTCAGCTTGGTGTGATTCTTTTTCAGAGTTCCTGTTTTGTTTGGTATTTGATGGATGTTGGAAAGAGAGTTGTGTTGGAGCGCAGATGACTGTCAGTGATCCTCTGACTGACTTGGTCCTCTGACTAATGTACTTCGTTGGAAGATGGTCAGCTAGAAGAATACGTTCACTAGCACTAGTGACCATGTGCAGCAAGACCTAACTAGCAAGATCCATTCAGGAGTATGTTCTTCGATGCAGTTTGCTTCTCACTATCTATATGAGTGGAATTTCACATTGTGGGGGGGAATACATACCAATGTTCCATTCCCATTCTGCACCCAAAACGGCTTAGTCAAGGAAAGCTTCTAGTGGCAGTGGCAATTTTATATGCTGTTTGAGATCAAGTGGCAGGGATCAATGACAGAGACTACAATTAAGAACATTATGATTCTTATAGGAAGTAATGTGAATTTTTTTCAGTATTTCTTCTATTCTGCAGTTTTGTCATATGCAAGTTATGTTTCCTACATAATTCCCTGATGTATAAGCATAGTGGTGAACAGTAGCACCAAAGTAAGTCAATTCATGGATCTTGAAAGGGTTTGTGGGAGGATCCAGAAAACCACACGAGGTGGACAATTGATGAGGTTCCTGTCACTTCTAGGTTTGTGGTAAGCCTGTTTAAAACCATGGAAGGAGAGAGCCTTTCTTTTGGATCAAGGTCATGAGTCACAGAGTTGGACATGCCACAGGGGTGAGCATACTGTAAAGGAGTGTGTGGATATTTTTCTACCATGTTCGCACTAAGGGGGGGAATGTTAGGAATTATTATTAGCGCTCACATTATTATAAAAGTTAGTTTATAATTATGTTGAGTTGATATTACAATTGTTATAATATATTGTTTTAACAATATATTATTATAGAGTTTTGTTGTACCCATAAAGTTATAAACGGGTAAGTGGTTTGTTGACTTTCCTATTTTATAGGAAGTCAGTTTTCCTATTTGGATGGCTATTTAATAGCACTCCATTCATTGTAATTGATATAAGAATAATACATCGATTGTATTTCTGTGTTTAACCTGTGGATTACTTTTTAGTAGTATTAAAATTTTTATTGCATCCTCTTCGGACATGGGATTCAATTCAAAGTAAGTTTTTAGCTTCTGAATCCATGATTTTATGGTACACTTCTTGGATCCATCGAAGTGTGGAACTAAAATCTTCCCCAATCACCTCTATAGCTTGGGAACATGAGGATAATGACCCCGTTTGGGCTGACTACTGATATTCATCCTGCAATACTCTGGGAAAGGCATATTAGCTTTGAACCCTTCACTCAAGGATTCATACTTTTCCCAAAAAGTCTCCTCATCAACAATATCCCCTTATTTCCCTACCAATATCACTTCTGGATCTTTCAGGAAAAATGGTTCATGCATGCTCAACCGTGTGTTTTGGGATGAAGGAGTGTGTTGCCTTGATATGCCGGTTTCATATTTGTAATTCCACAACCTAGAATTACTGTTTTCACCTCTTTCCATATGGTTCCCAAGGCCACCTTGTGATAATCTCTCTGTGAGTTAGCTCAAGTAGAGGTTTGTAGTCTCTTGTTGTTTCACCATATTTATAAACATTTTCTTAATAAACTACTCATTCAGCAGTTCCTCTAATTTTCCATCTTTGTCCACCATGTCTGGACCTTCTTTCTTGGGTTTATTCCTCCTAGAATAAACCTTCATACACTACCACACAAGATGTAGAAAAGACTGCTCCGATACCACTAAAATATCCCTTTTTCAGATTTAATTTATATTCAATATTTCCAACCAAATTTTCACAATTAACAATTTGATTTTTATGACAACAGTATATAGAAAAATATGATAGAAAATTATAGTTATGGAAGCAAGGTATAAAATTAGAAAATAACCAATATATTCTCTTTTATTGTAATCAAACCAACATACAAGTAACATGCATCAAAATGCAATGACATGCAAGTAACATGCATCAAAATGTAATGACATACAAGTAACATGCATCAAAATACAATGACATGCATGTAACATACATCAACATGCAATGACATGCAATAACAAGAAGTTTCACTGATAAAATAAATGATCTCTCTTACTGAATATGGTTGTCTTCTCTTTATGGACTTGAAACTGGATCAACAAGCCTTTGAAACTCTGAATCTGACAACCCGATTTGAATAAACTCCACAATAACAAACTAGGGCTGGATCTTTCACCACTGAAGAGTGCTCTACTAGCTAGGGATATATCTTTCACTACCAAAGCTAGGGTTCCTATGGAATTTCACCTCCACATTAAGGAAAGCAAGCTAAAAGCTCCAACATAAGATGGTAAAATGAACCAAGATTCTTTTTCCTCCCCAAACACTAACTTTTATAACTTTTTTCCGTCATAAAAGTGCCCATAAAACCCTAATTCGACCCCCCTTGGAGATATGTCATGTTTTAATCATCACTTAAAGTGATTTTATTTCTCCTAGGCCAAAAAGTCCAGTTAAGTGCCCCCAATCAAGAAATAGAACATTACCCCACCTTTTTCACTTAAGTCATCATAAAGTACATGCAGAACACCAAAACATAACATATAAGTGAAATTTAGGTGAAAACCATACCCAACAACTATCTACACCGCTAGCCCCTTGGGTATGACCAAGGTTAAGATGGAAAACCAATCGCTAGACCATGGAGGTAGGAATGGGGACATTACATAGTATAGTAGATATAAGATGACATGTATGAGGTGTAAAGACACACAATATGTAATAGTTATTGGGTGATGTATATAGGACAAGATGTAAGATGCAAAATGTAGAATGTACAAAAAATGGGCAATGTCGATAACCTATGATGTGGTGTGCAATATGTAGATGATTTATGGAGATGCGATGATATGCGGCTCATAATATGTAGTGACTATTGTGCACTGTGTAGGGTTCATGTGAAGAGAATGCCCTTAATAGTCAAGTGTGAACAAAACCAAAAGAGTGTTTCATTAAGTAGTGATGATGCTTAGAGTATGAATTACAATGCGTCTGCTAGGAGGTTGACTTGTGGTATGAAATGTGTGTTGATTCTAGGGTGGGGGGTGTATGGATTTTATGCACCCCAAGTGTGTGTAAAATTCCATCATGTAATGTCATCTAGGAGGTCATCATTGTCATGATCAAAACCAAATGAACAAGCATTAGAGACTTGGTAAAAAATAGTGTCAGGTTGGTCATGTAGTGAGCCATTAGTTTGTAATTTATACATACTTATAGAATTTTCTTCATCAGTGAAGGGTGGTAAGGGACATCTATGCACATACCAGTGAATGAGATTTTGTGTATAGCCAAGAAAAGAACTATTGAAAATGAATACATGACCAAAGGGCATGGGAAATTATATATCTATATGATTAGGGTCGAGTGTTCCCCTAATGTAATCCAACCAATATTTTCCTAAGTGTCAATGGAGAAGGTCAAGGGGCATGTGCAACAAATACCATCAAATGAATTACATGAAGGCCATAGGTAGTCGTAATGTGAAAATAATTATAATACATATGAGGTGAGTGAATTTGTGGTAATATTTCATTAAGTGTCAATCCAAGCCTAGTTAATCCCTTACATGTGCAAATATTATTGGAACAAGTATGATCGACAAGGATGTTATGAAAAAATAAGTTATTGATTAATAGTGCACATGTGAAAGTAGGTGGTGGGGATGCAGATTGTGTAGGAGGAGATGAAATCACATCTAAAGTGTTGACAAACACCTGATAAAGTATCATGACATCAGTAGAGGGGGGGGTATTAAATTTTTATTCACCTAGGCCATCAGCCACAAAGGTATCCTTGAAATAAGATTCATCGACATCTATAGGAGTAAATTTAATTTATCCTAATGCTTCATCAGTAAGTTTGACAACATCGAATTTGTCATCAGAATCATCTGTGTTAGCATTATCATGTTGTATAGCTTTCTAGAGTATGTTGGTAGGCATTTCACTAGGTGGAAGAATGGAAGGCACCTCGATAGGTAGAGAAGAAGTGCTAATAGGAGATGATACAGTAGGTTAAATGTTTACCATAGTGTGAGTAGAAATAGATGGGTTATTTAGAGTGACAGATGAAGATGATGGGGTGATAGAATGAGTAATGTCATATGTGTTAATACTACCATATGGAATGGGTTGTGTCAAGTTCACCAAAATTATTAAATAAAATAGAAATATTCTAGTATAATCTAATGCTATAGGAGCAATAAAATAATTAAATAAATGACCAAATAAAATATAACAAATATACCCAAAAAAACTAAGCTAGAAAGTGTGAAACCCTAATGTGTAAAGAGGGTTAATAAGGGCTTAGCTTATTCAAAAATTTCACGGGACTGTGTTGTATTGTAACCCAGGAAAACAAGAGGAGGAAACCATTGTATAGAAGCCAAATAAAATGTATATCTGAGTTTTTTCACTAGACTAGGGTTCCTGAGAATGGATAGGGGTGCCCATGGATGCCCTGGTTTAAGATCTGGGAACCCTAGTCCACAGAAATAGATAGGGAACCTCCTCTGGAGTGTCGCTGGATGTTTGTCTATGTTTTCTTTCTATCACACTGATGTTGCTGAACTACACCAGATGTCGATGTGAATAAGAGATGGAATAATCACTTGTAAAACCCTAAGCAAAGCATCAAAACACTAAAAAAAGAAAGATGCATATGTAGGGATGGGACTTACCTCAGCTACGAAAATGATGGAATTCTCATTGATTGTTGCAATACATATCAAACCCAATGTAGTTATAGGTGTGTGTGTGTGTGTGTGTGTGTGTGTGTGTGTGTGTGTGTGTGTGTGTAAATCGTGCCCTAGGCTACTCTTTTTCTAGTCGTACTTTGAATTTGCAAGAAAATAACTAGATGTAGAATGTGGTAAGTGTGTGCATGGAAAAAATATGCTCCCCTCTTATGAAGTGTGATGCAAATGAACTAACATTTTTTTCCTTTTTATGGAGCCAAGTGGATGCAAATGTAGCTTTATATGCCTTTGATGGATGCAACTTTAGATGGTGATAGTAGATGCCTAGTGTTTGGTCCCTCAGTGTGATCTCATAAATTTTTATATATAGTTCTCTTGATCTAATTTCGCAATCAACCCTGAAAAGGTTGACCACCAAAAATATAGAAATCTCATACAACTATAAAGTTCCCAAAATTTGAGAGTAAAGTACAAATAGGATTAGGGCACCTAGAGGAGACCAGGGCGCCCTAGTCTTGACTGGGCGCCCCAGTTAGAAATAGGAAAAACACAAAATGAAAATACAGACTGGGAAAGTGCAAGTGTAAGATCTAAAATACTAAAATAAGAAATGTAAAATTTCATAAAGACATGGGTTAAATATTACTCTTTTCACTTAAGAACCATATAAATAGAAGTATGAGACCATAACTAAATAATGACTCAAAGTGCATGATTTCATGTATACACCTGTAAGAGTTGACTTCACTATGGTTTGTATCATCTGTGTACTCTTAGATGGTTTGGAATTTCTGATGTTTTTATATTTTATGAATGTACGTTATGGATGATGATGCGATGCAATAAACAAAATGATATGTATATGATTATACGTATGACAACAAATTGTAACTTATATAATTTGTTTCTCAATTAATATTTAGCATTTCTATTTGATTGTAAAATTATGTTAAATGTGGTATGATGAAAATATTAACTCAATCCATTCTCAAATCCACACAACTAGTATGATACGAGTGCTCATCACCGAGAGTCAAGAAGGACACAAGTTATATGACTTACAGAATGTGAATGTAGATGATGACCAAGAGACAAGAATTTGACAAATATCTAATTAGAAAATTGTAAATCAACCCTATCCAATATTAACTACTTAGTTCGAAATGAATTATGCTTGCATGTTTGAATAGAATTAGATTCATGGATGGCCTATTGATTGACAAAAAATGGTTTTTAGGAATAACACTCTCTTAACATATGCATCTAATTCATCTTGATGGGAATTTTTAGAAGAACTTTTATTCATTTATTTATTTTAAAATTTTGATTTGTTATTGCGACCCCCTACGTCTTTCCCCATGCCACTAGTAAGAAGCATCTTCTCATCACCAAGTATACGACATAGGTGAGTAAGGGAGCTTCCCTCCTTTCCCAATCTCATACTTTCAGTAAGAAGCATGGGCTCATCACCAAAGGTTGGTGGGGACAAGAAGTGTACTTTTATTTGTAAATGAAAGAAATTTGTATTTATATTTTATTTTTTAATTAACTTTGGATTGTGATTTTAGGAGGGAAAATTTTCGCCAACCTTAACCCCATGTAACTAGTAAGATGTGAGGACTCACCACCGAAGGTTGAGATAGGTGAAAAAATAATCTGGGTGAAATGTTTAGAATCTTTTTTTCATTAAGAGATATTTTTAGGTGAATATTTATCATCAATAAGATTCTTTAGAAAAATATGGGCAAGAAACAACTGAATTAGGAGAAACCATGAAGAAGACTAAGCCCACAAGTCCTTACATTATCAATGTCAAAATTTTGTCTCATAGACGGAGATGATAACAGAGATCAGATAATTTTAAGATGTGTAGTGAATGTTGAAGAAGTATGATTAATATATTTTCCAATGTTTGAAAAATTTAAAATTTACTTAAAAATTAAGTTTCCAGTTTGCAATTTCACAAAATGATAATGTAAATGACAAAAAGGTATGAATGCAATAATGTACAATGTGGAAATGCAATGACTATATATAGAAATGTTTTAGGTGATGTGAATTGATGGTTTCATAAAAATACTCACCTTAAAACATACACAAGCAATAAGAAGGATTTTTTAAATTTTCATTTGTTTGATGTTGTCATGAGGTTTTGCAAGGGAAAAATTCACACTTGAAATCATGACAACCATACCTTACCCAAAATGTTTTACTCAAAGGTCATTTTGGGTCCTCCTTCATATCACCCTAATTCCTATGTCAGTCCTATCCCACCTATATGAGAAGTATAATTTTTTTTAAAGTATGTCCATAGGTGATTTAGGGAAATAAATTGCACCCAAGTACTCCCAAGACATTATTCATCAAGATAGGCTCTTTGACAAGCTTTAGGAAAGGCTATTGTCTAGTCTTCTTAAGGCTAGTACACACCACTAGGAGAGGATTGAAGGAATAAAAATCATCATAGAGGTGTAAAAAAGAGATAATAATGTTTTAAAATTGGTTTTGGAAGACTTTGGGAAGTTTCAGAAGTTTTGAAGCAGTTTCAAAAAAAGTGGGTCTTGGAGGCTTGAGTAGTGCATAGTGCAAAAAAACTGCTGAGCTTTAGGAAGAAATTACGGGAGCTCCGTAAGGGATTAGGATCCAAAAAAATTTTTGTAGTCAATATAATTAATATCCTTAGAGGCTTGTGGTCTCATTTTTTTCACAACACTCAGGTGGTTCTGTCCATAACCTATTTTCAACATGCATAACCTTTGATCTAGGAGAAAAATCCTATTTTTAGGGGGTTACAGGAAAAATCAAGGTATGATACCATCACCATTGTGTTTATAATAAAATTTTAATGCAAATTAAAATATAAATAATCATTAAAAAACTCCTTTTGGAACTCAAATTATGGTTTTGATAAGTCACTCCCCAAGGTATGACTTAAGGAGTTAGTCATTTTTTGCCTTGGAAATTGAGCCAATTAGAAGGTGGCACACTTTTATGCACCAACCGTCCAAAATATTTGGGAATTTTGGTGCAAAAAAAATAACCTCCTCCCATTTAATCCCCTAGACCTCAATGTGACCTTTTTAAATTTTCTTTTACAAGTTTAAGCCCCCGTGCACCAAATCCATGCCCCCAACTTTGTCCAACCAGAAAGTGCCAGGTAGACCAATAGGGAAGGGGTGAAATTTTATGAACCAACCATCCCAAATGGTTCAGAAGGTTGGGACAAAAAAATTATCCCCCTCTCTTTTTGTCCCTTGGTCAACCATGTGACCTAGGTGGGTGTTTAAGAAGCTTGTTTTAAGCCCCCCTTTCTTTCCCAAATGCCAATCACGCTGTGACAAGTGGACCAATAGGAATGGGGTGAAATATTTTGCACCAAAAATACCAAAAATTTGGAATGGTTGGGACAATAAAGTGTAGTCCCTCCCAACATTGCCATATATGCAAATTTTTCATTTTAATTATTGTTTCTCAGTGCTTCTAGTGTTACTTGCACACGCGCATAGAAAAATCTTGTTGTCATATTCCTCTTCATTCCTCCATTTCTACCACCTTTGGAACCTTAAAATTACACATCCCATCCATTTTACATCCTTCCCCACTACTTCAACATAAAAATTAAATATTTTTGAGCTGAAACCATGCTCAAGTGTTGTTAAAAACCCTTATGGTGAAAAATGAAGATCTTCTTGTAACTTTCAAACCGATCGTTGAATCTCAGTGAAAGTTTAGGAAAATCCTCCTCTCCCAAAATACATGAATATTCATATAATAGAAACCTCAGATACATACCTTATTTTTAATGGCATCCATTTAAAATCTATACACTGGAGCGTTCTTTTATCATTTTCCCTCAATTTGGGAAATGAGCGAGCTCGAAATTATAAACAGAGAACCCAAAACAAAAACCCATAAAGAATCCATAATTTTTTTTTCAAAATAAGGCCCCAAATTTTCACCTTATAAAAATAGTAACTTCCACTAGTTTGCACTTTCCATTTTTATTAAGTTTCCTAAAATGAAAAAACCCTTTAGAAGAGAACACTGAAAATCTCACAAGTTAAAAACTAGGGCATGCAGGTCAACAAAGAAAAAATGAAAAACTAAAAAAAGAAAAAAAGAAACTTTCTAAAAATATAAATAACTTCAAACTATCCCCAAAAAATCTATTAACATGCATGGAATGTTAAGGAAATGCCTCTGTGTGACAATAAGGAAAAAAATAACCCTACCTAAAATAACAGCTCCTAGGACCTAGTTTCCAAAAATAGCAGTTTTTGGTTCCGACTATGAAAATTTGTTACCATCCCTGTAGTAACATATTTTTTGGTTTTTTCCATCATAAATTTTAATTTCACCAGTCTAGATCCTGTTTTGACCCTCACCTCAAAGTTCTTGAGTGTGGGTGAGAGCAATGTTACTCACATGGACCTGGAGGAGCTCAAGCACAAAATGTTCGGTGGACCGAGGGAACTAGTTGAAGAGAATATATTTTCTAGTCAATTTTATGTGGTAGGTTTCCATCCCATGTCATTAAAAAATTTGAGTTATTATTTGTGTATGCCTGACACTATGAACTAAACACTAGGAAAATAAGGGAAGATGACAATTCATTCTTGGTTGTGCTCAATCCAAGGGCAATATCACAAGGTATAAAAATATCAAATGAGAAAGATATGGTCACGATTACTAAGGAGTTCACATCCATAGAATGGTTCAATACTAATTTCTACCTCCAAGACCTCACCCTTGGCTCTTGGTTGAAGCACGAGAGGAAACCTTCACACACAAAAGGTTCTTTTTCATAGTGAGTTCCACAATGCTTTCTAGGATGCTATCGTTATTCTAAGTCATGAAATGGGAGAAGAGATCACAACAAAATTTCATGATTAGAATGGCACTCTTCATCCTCATGATCCTCAAAGGAAAAAAAATGATTGATTAGGGGTAGCTCATCAATGACATTTTTCACTTCCAATTGCTCCAGGTCCATGCTTTTGAAATATTCTTCAAGACCTTGTATCTTTTCTACACCTTAGTGAACACAAGATCATTTAGGGGCTTGTCAATTTCTCAAAATGTCTCTTAGAAATATCATGCATTTGAGAAGTACCCACAGTTATCCCTAAAATAAAGAAATCAATATTATGCCAAGGTGAATGAAACATTCAAAATGTTCATGGTCAAAGTGCTCAAGGGGAATCAACATCTAAGAATGTCTTCTTAAGTAACAACCTTGGTCAACAAGTAGGGATCATGCTTCGTCCAGTTCTCAACCTTCTCATGCTTCAATGGGGATTTTCATGTGCAATAGTTCCCATGATGCCACAAACATATAAGCCTCCATATCTCCCATCAATATGCACTCCTACATTGCCATGGAAAAATTTGATATCAGAGGAAGATCCAGATTCATTCCATTTTATGAGCATGCATCATGTGCCCCAAATCCAATACTTCTGGGAAAACTGCATTGATGAGTACAAGTTTTTTGAGCATGAAAAATAAGAGGATGATCATGGAATAGATGAAGAAATTAAGATTTGAATGGTACAAGGGATGGTGTAGCAGAAGATGGATCAAATACATTTGATCCTGAGTACCTTGGGGTAAAGGTTTTCCATCTCCCAAATGTGGCTTGGAATGAGTGCAAGTATGATGACATCAAATAATGCACGGAGGAAGTAATCAAGAGATCCAATGAGTGGTTCAGAAGAAGGATGATTTATCTCATTTCATCAGGAAAATTCCCATATCTTCATAGAATAGCATCCTATCACTCCTCTTCGATGACTAAGGACAAGGTTGTCAACTCAATGCATTCAAGAGAAAACTTAAAGAGGAAAGGATAGGAACCTGAGGATCAAAAATATAGGATATTGTGTAAGAGGAGCAAGAACATAATAAATAGCTGTGGTATATCTTGATCAAGGATAAATTAACATGGTGAATCTCTTTTCCCTACAACAATATCCAAGTCCTTCAATTCATACTACTACACCAACCTCGCCTACATAGGACCCACCTTTTCACGTGGAGAAATAGGTTTCAATGTTTCCCAGTACCAAGCTAGAGACCAACAGGATATTCTCCTTGATGTAGGAGATGATCACAACTAAAACCTACACGGTGCAACAAGTGTCTATTCCTGAATTTTTAGTAATTGCTTCAATGGTCAATTCAAATAATGGAAGGTTGGCTCAAGTGGCTTCCAGATTCTATAGTTGCGGCTCAAGTAACCAATATATTGAGAGAGTCAAGCCCAAGGTTATTAAAGCCATTGAGGAGATGACCCTAGATTATTATGAAATAAGAATGATTCCCCTTCGACTAGAAACATATGGGGGTGATCTGTACTTGTTCCATGAGTCATCCACTTGCCTCATCGTGATAATTAATGAATATAAGGAAAATATCGATTAAACAGATGACCACATTCAAATTCTCACCTCATATTTCTAAATGCTCATAGATCTAAGTGCCGCCAATGCCCTCCCAACCAAAGATATCACTGTAGTAAGAATATTTGACCCTGACTCGATAAGGAAGACTCAAAGATTCACCATGCAAGGAAAAGAGAATGAAAAATGGTTGAATATAATTCTTGAGAAAGGGACGACACTGCTTCCCTAGATGATGACTTTGTACAGATTCATGGATGGCACAATCATGAAGATAATCACCACATGGGAGGAAAATGATTTAGATAAAAACCACTAGGACCAAGTGTATTCATTATTCATAGAAATGGGAAATGTCAAGTCATATTTTATGGTAACAAAAGGAATGTTCTCATTGGTGGTAGAGGATTTTTCTGAGTTTTGGGCCCATACTTTGTTTGCATAGTATAAATTGATAAATCATGCCATCAACGAGCTAGATTCATATGAGGAGGATGTTGAGAAAATGAAAAAATATGTACATGCCCATATTCAAAAGCTTGGGGTGCTAGCGGTGAACTTTGAAACTTCAATAGATGACCTATTGAAATCATTTGAGGACATAGTGAAGGAAGAGGCTGAAGATTCCTTTTCTTTCAAAGAAAACACCTTAGAATATCTAGCAGAGATATAGGCAATCATTCCCATGACTGCAGAGAATCATTAGATTTGGTACTTAGAGTGCAGAAACATCAACTCCCTTGTAGAGAATTGGATCAATTCACTTGGTTTTTTTCAAATCCCTCAAGAGCAGAAGGTGATACTAGTGGTAGGAAGATTCAAAAAATTATTCAAAGGCATGGAGATTTCACTAGCATTGCTTCTTGGGAGTCATTCAATGGTGGGATAGTATTCAGAATAGTGCTCTCTCTCTCTCTCTCTCTCTCTCTCTCTCTCTCTCTCTCTCTCTCTCTCTCTCTCTCTCTCTCTCTCTTCTTCTTCTTCTTCTTTCCTCTTCTTCTTCCTTCTTCTATTCTCTCCCCTTCCCCTTATTTCTTCACTTTATAATCCTTCATTAAGGGTGTGCACTTTTTCTTTCATCTTATTCCTATTTCATCTCATTCATTAATGTGACTATAGTCTTGTAATGTAATAAGTCACCTTTATTTTATAAAAGGGGACTTAATGTTATTTCCTAAGAATACCAAAAGTCACATTAGGAAAAGTCAAGTGAAAGGACACTATGGGGAGTAGATGAAGAGACATTTCTAGTTATATAAATGTAATAACAACCTAATTCTTAAGGGTTTTCAATTTGTACACTCAAGAGAGATATTTTTTGAGAAAGGAAAAGGACATAGCTATTCTTCCATTTTCCCTACCTATTTTCCTCTAATTTCCAGCATTGTACAAATTTTTAAGTTGTCAATAAGGAAAGGGATTGCTTCTTTTGATGAATCATGAATGTGTGCAACTTTGTGTGCATGGTTTCCTCTGGTTGTTGATGATCTACACATAGTTGTTTCTTTCCTATAGTTTAGGAATGTGAAACTTCTAATTAACTTTGGCAAGAATCTAATTTTCTACTTGCAAGGTTAATTTCTCCTATCTAATTTCTCACACTCCCCTTTCCCCACCTTTCATAATTTCCTGCCTTGCAATTCATTGTAAGAATTTTCTATGGGTACGGTGGAGTGTTCCTATTGGATCCCCATCCTCTTAGCTAAAAATAGATTTTCATTTTTGTTCATTCACAATAAAATGGAGCTACACCATCCAAGCAAAGGGACAAAGAGTCTTAGAGACATTGGCAAGATAACCATGAAATTTTCTACTTGAAAAATTTTCTCGCAAAAGTTTTTTGGCACCCACCATGGGGAAAATTTTACAGCCCTCTGTACCCAGATATGAACCATAAAGAAATATAATAAAAAATAAAAAAATAAAAAAAAATAAAAAAATATGGATTTTTAAGAGTCATAAGAGCCTATGTCTCATACCCATGTCCATTCCACGTAATCCTCCTATTGAAAGACCTAAATTAATCTTCCATATTCAAGAGGATATTACTTCAGATTTAAGAGAGGATATTTAGCATAATAGGAAAAAGTTTACTCAGTACTTCATAGCCACAAGAATTTTGGATCTCGAAGAAGAAGATGTTGTTAAATTGGAAAGAGCAGGGAAGATTCAAGCACCAAAAAATAAGAGTCTAATTTCATTTCATATTTTCAAATAGTATGATAGAAGATACACATGGTTATACATGCAAGGAAGACACATTGATCTAATTTTTGAAGAAATTAAATGAAGAAAAGAGATAATAAAAATTTCAATGTCTCCTCTCCATCAAGAAACTTCTCATTCTCAAAACCCAAGTGTTTGTTAATCCAATGGACATCGATTTCTCATACATAAATGAAAATCTTGAAGATTTCACTGACGTGGAGACAAAAGAAAAAGAAAAATCAAGAGTTGAAGCTGAGATAATCTTTTAAATATAAGAAATAGAAAGATCTCAAACAAGAGCATACACAAGAGTCACAACCTTAGCCACAACCAAATCAAGGTTTAAAGTAAGATCTTAAGAATAAATGGAAGAAAAAGATGCACCTAGAAAAACTGTACCATGGGGAAGGAATACCAGGCCCCTTGCACTTCCACAACCGCTCCATGAGATACCACAAGGATTGAGGAATAGATTTCCAAAATTTGGAGGAGATGGTTCCCAACTCCCTGAAGAGCATGTATCATCTTTCATCACCAAATGTGAAGTGTTAGGTGTATAACATGAAGATGTTTCTGTCAGAATGTTCATGGAATCATTGCAAGAAAAGGTAGCTGAATGATTTTATATGTTACTAATAAGGTCTATCACTTGTTGGGAGGATATAAGAACTAGATTTCCAAGATCTCTTAGTTCAAATGGTACAAATGAAGAAAGAGCCTACTAAATCCACAAGAGATTTAATAGCCAGGTACAACTAGATAATCAGAAGGATTCCCAAAGATTTCGTTCCTCCAAAACATAATCCAAAAAGATTATTTATTAGTTCCTTAAAACTTGAAGTTGGATTCATCCTCAGAACATCCCAAAAAAATGATTTGAAAGAAGCACAAGATTACGCAATCAATATGGAAGATGATCTAATCTCATCCAAAAAAGTAAAGATTCCTAATGGAAAAAATAATTTTCAAATTTCAATCTCAACTCCCACTAATCCAATGATTCAGAAGATGGAAAATGACATGATTGTTATGAAGAAGCAAATCTCACAAATGACTATGAAGAAAGTGCCAAAGAAGAAGAATCTTCTAAACAAGCCTAGAATAACTCTACCTCCTTATTGGATCACTCTTGAAGCACCGTCGGTCAACACTACATGTGAATTTGAAGAAGCAAAGGAGGAAACAGAGGTAGAAGAACTAGGAGAATAAGAAGAAGGCGATGATGGAAATTATCTTGAAGTCGAATAAGTCAATGGTGACACTCAAAATGGTCTCATTGAATATGTTGAAGGAGATGAAGATGATGATGATGATGATGATGAAGAACCAATCTTCTCATGTACAATGTTCACCCATGCTCAATATATGAAATAATTTTCATCTTCAAAAAATTTAATAAAGAAGAAAAAAGGAAGACCCTCTAGCGGAAATTCCACATAACAAGATCATCAACAGAGGGTCACCACTCTCACTATAAATGGAATCAGCCAATGAGAAACCATATTCAATAACAATAAATAATATTATTACCACACCAAGTAATTCCTTTGTTACCTCCCCTACTTCAAAATCTATTTCTAAAGTCAGTCCTTCACCTAATTCTAGTCCAGCTAAACCTACTAAAACTGAACAAAAACTAGCAACTCCCTCTCCTTCTAAATCGGCTACCACGTCCACCAAAGAGACCCAAGCTCCTAAGGTAGCATTATCCTCACCATGTAAAACTTATACCATTTTCTAGAACGTCATATTCACTCCCCACATCTATATTTGACTATGTTGAGCATGCAAATATAACCAAACTTCAAATCATAGGGATGGAATATTTACAAACACACCCAACTTAGTTTGAGAAGTGTTTTTAACATTTTCTAAAGTTGTACCCAAAATCTTAATGTTGCAAATAGCAGTACTAAAGGTTTGTTCCCTACACCATCTAGACCTTCCCCACAGAAATTTTGGCACTTAGTGCATCTAATACTAATAAGGTAGAACCTTTTTACCTATCCCTCTTAGTCAAAGGATACCAAATTAACAATTGTATCATAGATTCTAGAGCCTCTGACAATGTTATACCCATTAAGGTAAAAAATTACTTAGGACTTACCTTAACCCATGCAAATGGATATTTCTATTCCTCAGAATCCAAATAAGTGTCGGTGGTAGGTAGAATACAATATGCTCAAGTGGGCTTGGATTATTTTTAGAGAAGAAATTATTGCTCACCATTCTAGTGTAGGACATCCTAACTTCTTTCGGGATGCTATTGAGAAAAATCATTTGTAGGGACCTAGGTGGTGAAATCAAGATGGATTGGTTCTCTGTGACCATTCTAGTGAATGAAGATATGAAGAAGCTATTGTCAATATGAAAGATGAAATACATTGTCCATAAGTCAGAGGATCCTACAACAAACATATTTTTTTAAGGTAATGGGATAGGAAATTACTTCTTCACATTAGAGAGGGATGAGAATTTACCTCCTCTCATGAAGGTCGAAGAAGACCAACTGTAAGCAATGGAATTTGATGATAGTCACTCTAATGCTAGATCCAAAACAAGTGTTGTATTAACTTCCTCCTCGGGTGAGTTATACCCATTTTCCTATAAGTTGTAATTTGATAATACAAATAATATGACAGAGTATGAGGTTATCCTCCTAGGAATGTGTGTTGTTGAAGATATTGGAATCAAGAAATTGAAATATCTGGGCATTTCTGAAGTGATAGTGAATCAAGTAAAATACTAGTATCAGGTTAGACACCCATGGCTTAGGCATTATAGAAATAGAGTTTGGGATTTTATCGAGTATTTTGATGCTTTCTAAATCCAATTTGTCCAATGAGAGAAGAATGAAAAGGAGGATTCTCTTTTTGTCTCAGCCTCATTAGTGACTCCTCACCCATAATTTGATGAGGATAAGGTGACTATTGAGATGGTGTTTCAACTAAGTGTGCTAGACAATGCAGAACACTAAGAGGTTTTTAATGATGACAAGAAATTCCTTTCCTTATTAGAATATAGGGATAATTTCAGAAATCTCTTCTACGAAGGTAGTGAAAATCCGCATTGGGATTCAATAGAAGAAGGATATAAATAAGGAATTGAAGGTGTTGATTCAGGAGTAATCAAGGTTAAAGGAAATAATATCCTAAGAGGCATGTCTCCCTACATAATTTATTTGATGAGAATGATAGATTCATCGAGGAGAAACTGAAACAATCTTCCAAATGCATAGTTGAGTTTGAGAAAGAGAACATTGACACCATGGATCAACCAAGAATGGTCAATATTGGAAATTTTTTCTCACCCGAGGAGAATATAAGGTTCATTTATTTGCTAAAAAGGTACTCAGATGTTTTGGGCATATTATTATGATGAGCTTAAGTCCTTCCAACTGAAGGAGATGCATCATTCAATCACTTTAATGTTGAATACTAAGTATTTTAGGAAAAAATTAATACCATATAATCTAAAAATTGTTGATACCATCAAAGAAAAGGTTTTAAATATGATAAATGCAAGAATCATTTTTGTTATCCACCAATCTACGTGGGTAGAAAATATTTTCCTCGTACGAAAGAAGAATGAAGAGATAAGAATTTGTGTGGACTTATACAACCTAAACTAGGATTCTCTGAAGGAAAATTATTCACTTCCAATCATGGATAACATTTTGTAAGTAGTCACTAGATCATAGATTCTTTCACTCCATGATGGTTTCTAGGATAGATCCAAATTGAAGTGGTAGAAGAGGATGTGACCATGATATACTTCACCACTCCATGCGGCACTTTTGCGTACAAAAAAATGCATTTTGGTTTGATCAATGTTGGGGTAATATTCCAAAGAGAAATGGATTTAGCATTCAAATATCTAAAACATTGCATCATCATCTATCTTGACGACTTGAATATATTCTCAAAGAAGTGAAGAGATCACTTCGAGCACTTGGAACAAGTTCTCATCTGATGCCAAAAACATGGTATATCTTTCAATCCCAAGAAGTGTATTTTTAGTTAACCGAAGGAAGACTACTGGGGAACATTGTATACAAGTAAGGGGTGAGGATTGATCCAATATGAGTGAAATAAATCCAAGCCTTGTCCCTACCAGGGTTCATTTTAAGAAGCCTATGGTAAGTTGGAGGTGGAAAATATTTGGTGAATATACCTAGAACGACTTTCACCGAAAAGGTAAATTTTCTTGGGTTTCATAATGAAAATTTCACTTGTAATTTATTTAAGGGGAGGCATGGTCTTTTTCATGACATGTTCTATTTTATCGACACATGAAAACGGTTTTATTGACACATGGTTAGCACATGATAATAATTTTTTTGTCAAAAGACCATAATAATTGTTGACACATGACATCACAACATGTTGACATATAACAAAAAATGGTGTTGACACGTGACATCGAGGGATGTGGTCATACAATAACAAAAAATGTTGAATTTTAGCAACAAATTTTTATTTATGTGTGTTAATAAGGATTGTTAAAACATGAAAACAAAGGTTTTTTTCACATGATAACAAGGTTTTTTTTCGTGTGTGAACAATCCTTGTCGATGCACATCAACAAAATTAGTTGTCAAGTGTTAACCATTTTTGTTATCATGTGATAGGTGTATTTCTTAATAGACGTCAAAAATATGTATTTTCATGTGACAATGATGATTATTGGTGCACGACAACAAGCCCTGTTGTCGTGCAACAATGGTTCCCTAATTTCATGCATCCCAATGAAAAAACCATAATAATTTCTCTATAAATATCCCTTTCACCCTCATTTTCATGTTCACACTTCCCAGATCATACCTTTTTTCTTTGTTCTTCTAGTGTTACAGGTCTCATAACTCCTACTCCTAGTACATGAACACAAAACAACCAAACACAATAAAACCTCTAGGTCTTGAATCTCTACCTCACATCATTATGGATGCTCAAGCTTAAGATCAAACAAAATCTCAAACTAATTAGGAAACCCCCCATGTCATACCTAAGATTCAATATAGGATCTTGATGTGCCCGCATATTAATTTTGTTTTGCAAATGAATGAACATTACAAGGATTGGGTACAAGCATGTGAACTTGAAGGGATGGTTAACATGGCACTGTTCAAAATCTAGATCATGACATTCTTAACTACCTCCTCTCATTGTTGAATACAAAAGATTGATAATTCACTGTTACTTTTCCTGATGAACGTACATTTAGATTTAGTGTTGATCAAGCTGATATCAACTCATTTACATATATTCCTTTTAATATCCCCCCATTGTAACAACCAAAGCAACCTTGACTGAAGATCATAAGGTTTACCTTGAATCTTTTTTAAATTTCCATGTTGATGGTACATGTAACATTATTTCATTTCTAATATTTTTATTTTGATATAAATTCTGGGTAATTCAACATCCAATGATTTTTTTGTAGCTAATGTCAACAAATCAAGATGAGGAGTAGATATGCAAAGAATTGCAAAAAAATTCTTGCTGCCATGATTTCTTTTTATCAAGCTAGAATTGTTTTATAGGGTCAGAAAATAGATATTTCAAATTGGGATATTGCATACATTCTTGAATTGATCGGAAATCAAAGATTTTATTGGTGCACATTTTTTTCTAATAAGATAAAAGATAAGATTACAAATGCTAGAGTTGGTGAAAAAACTAGTTGTTCATTCCACTAACTATCTCCTTAGTATTTATTACAAGACATATTATAATTTAAAAGGTCAACCAACTCCCACTTGCATGAGTGACACAATGAAGCCATTTCAATTCATATTGAAGAACAACAGGTTAAAAATTTATATTTCAATGTTAGAAAGGTTATTGTCTTGATTGTTTCACTTCTATTACAAATATTATTCTTTCTACTAACATTATGTAATTATGTTTGCATCTTTACCTTATGTAGATAAACATTTTGGAGGTCGTTCCATGAAAAAATAACATCAAGAGGAAGATTCCAACAACATGCTGAGGTGTCAGGAGATTCACAATATGAAATGGAAGCTCACTCATCACCTAACCCTTAAGCATTTTCATTTGTTAAATGATGGAGATGTAAGACCCTTAGGCCTTAACATTCAATGTAGGTTTTTTTACACTTACCATTTAGTATTTAGTATTTACCATTTACCCTTTTGATTTATCATGCAGATGTTGTGGGGCTTTGGACTATTCGCATGCTTGTCAACAAGCATCACCCACTCACATAGTAATTTCACATGCATTTATCGATGCTC
This sequence comes from Taxus chinensis, assembly GCA_019776745.2. Taxonomy (NCBI): domain Eukaryota; kingdom Viridiplantae; phylum Streptophyta; class Pinopsida; order Cupressales; family Taxaceae; genus Taxus; species Taxus chinensis. The sequence continues at coordinate 935,865,200 of CM034149.1, forward strand.
AACAACAAAAAATACAACACCGTGCTCCACCATAACTATCACCCATAGCTCCAACACAATCAATTCAAATTCTAATGCGGGCACTTCTGGTATAGCCACATGTTGTCCCTCAACAAGGTATAACTTGTTTATTCTGTATAATTTTAACCATTTTTTATACAAGTTAGTAATGATTTTATTCTTGGACTATATAGTGTATTGCAATCCTTTTCTATCTATTCAAACAATGCCACCACCACATCCTACACCAACAACATCATTAGGATTCAAAGTGACCAAAAGAGGTTCAAGTAAAAATACCATTGGTAAATGCATGATGCCACTTCCGGCCCCTAGCGGAATATTGAACATTCCGTTTGAATTTCTGAACCTCTTTTGATGGCTTTCCCAACACAATGGGAAAATCAGTTTTAAATCAAATAAATTTAGATGATTTTTTTTTTTGGGCATTTATAGTAATGACCCAACTAGTTTTTTAAGACATGCGATATGATTTAAGGACCGTAGGTATATTTCCATTTCAATGTACTTTATTTAACATTGATGCATATAAATTTCTTGTCTCTTTCTAGTTTTTATCACATACAATTCTAATATGAATTTATTTTATCACAAATAGGATCAAGTCACACAAAATAGGAAAAAACGCAGCACACATTCCTCATCTGGAAATTGAAATTCCCCATACTTCTCCATCTACAACATCCTATTTGGATACTGATAGTGACCAGTTGACATCATTTACTTTGGATAACTTGATTGGTTATGATTTTGAAGCCATTGTTAAAGATTTTATTATGCCCCATATAAATCAGCTCATAGAATGGGAGCAAAGGGCTAAAGTATTAATCAAAGAGATAAAAATTCATTATGATAGATTATATGTTGTAGTCCAAAATCAACCTGCCAAGATGGATGTGTTACTCAACCAAGAACAAGGTGGGACTGTCACATATAACAATAGTTATAATGACAATTTTTTAGATAAATTTTTGAATAAATTATGAAATATTGATGCTGAAGCCCAGTCCTATTTCAAAAATGGTCAAAGGAAAAATATTTGGTGGTAATTGCAAATTCAGAAAGAGATAGATCTATTGTAAGTATTATCAATTTGAAACAATTTTTTTTATTAATTTCTTATTTTAGTAATATGTTTAATTAAGCTCAATGTTCTTGTTGTATTTGAAATATGAAAACTTAAAGATTCAAGAAAAGGTGTTCCAAGTTCACTTGGAAACCACTAAGAAAAGTTTATTGGCAACAATACAGATTAAACAAACTATTTTTTTGGTTAGTAAACAAAACAATACACTTAAGAAGATTACTAAAGAGAATGGCTACGATGTGGAGATTTTGTTCAAGGCAAAGGAACCTACAGATTCTTCATTGGTATCCCATGGAGATGCTTCAAAGGAAGATGGGGCAATCATAAAGAATCTAGACATTGTTGCAGAGGATCTTGTTATTTTTGTAATTATTGAAGTAGAGAATTAAGGAGCACCAACCATTGGGAAAAGTGGCATAGAAGTCACTACATAAACTGAAACGGAAAGTGCTAGTGGGTGTGGGGAACCTATTAATGATTGAGAAAATAGTCCAAATCTAAATGTATTTGTTGAAAAATTGAAAGGATTTTATAGAACTTGAAACTTGAAATATTTAATAGTTTGAATCATGAAACTTGAATATTTTTTAAATTTGAAAAATGTTTGAAGTTGAATATACGTTTCAATGGTTTTACTTTTCATGAAATCTCATTTTTTTACACTTATTATGTTACAATCTAGAATTTATATGTTATATTATATATAGAAACTATAGATTGTATATATGGTGATTTTGAATTTGATTTGCTATGTGTCACATGTTTTGATTTATGATTGTGATGGTGTTTATGTTTGATATGGATGTGATGGTTGTGAACAAAATAGTGATAGATTTAGATGTGGCTGATGACATTAGAGTAGATATGGACAATGATGAATTGTTTTTGGACATATATGCATCGTGATCATGATTCATGAATGATGATAATGTATTTAAACATTAAACATTATTATGATAGATTTAGACAACAAAATCTTCTTCTCTACTTGTAATGGTGATAGATTTAGATGTGGATGATGACATTAGAGTATATATGGATGATGATGATTTTTTTTTGAACGTAGATGCAACATAATCATGATTCATGGATGATGATAATGGATTTAAATGGTTATGTTTTAGGAAAATTTAGAATGTTGTATGACTGTGATGAGATGTGATAGATTGCTTTAGACATTATTGATTCTCTTCCACTTAATACAAAAAAAATTCTTCTCTCTACTTATTAAATTTGAACTTTGTGACAAGTTTCTTCACATTACCTCTGTAAACCTTCTGAAAATCCTTGGGGATAATTACATTACAGTTTTTCGTTGTGTTGTTATCAAAAAAATTTCGGAATGGATTTTCTTTAATGAAGAAAGTTTAGTTATTTACAATGCGATGTTTTTTGCGAATATCAATTTTTACACATAATTTAATTGACTACCTCATTTCACATGACCTGACTACATTCAATATTTCATGTAATGATTCTCTTCCACTTAACACAACAAAATCTTCATCTCTCTTCTTTTAAAATTTGAACTTTGTAACAAGTTTCTTCACATTACCTCTAATTACATGTTTATTCTCATGGAATGCATTTTATTTTATGTCAACTTAATACCAAAAAATATTCTTCTCTATATGTGTAAAATTCAAACTTTGTAATAGGTTTCTTCACATTACCTTTATAAACCTTCTAAAAATGATAAAATCCTTAGGAAGAATTACATTATAGTTTTTTTGTTATGTGCTGGTATTAAAATATGTTTGGAATGGATTTGCTTTAATGAAGAAAGTTTAGTTATTTACAATGTAATGTTTTTTGGGAATACAAATTTTTACACATAATTTAATTGAATACCTCATTTCACATGGCCCAAGTACATTCAATATTTAATGTAATGATTCTCTTTGACTTAATACAACAAAATATTCATCTCTATACTTGTAAAATTTGAACTCTATAACAAGTTTCTTCACATTACCTCTAATTACAATATTATTCTCATGGAATGACTTTGCTTTAATGTTGGAATTTTAGTTATTGACATCCAATTACGATATTTAAAAAATAGTATTCCAAAAATTCATGCCACAAACACTACATCATTTTTTTTGCAAATACCAAAATAAATAAAACATGATTCTTAAAACTCTGGGTATGATAGGGTTTAAGGTACCTCTAGTATTTTAGATGGGTAACAATGTATATGGAAGAAAAATGAGAAATGCTCCTTTGCAGTGAGCTAGATGATCTTCAAATCCAAAGAACTCAACACGAAAAATGAATTAGCATATAGATGGGTGAGTTTCCTGACAATGTCAGTCTCGAGAAGTGAGATATTCCTTAGATGGATGTCAACCCATGTTTTCGATAAAGAAAATATGAAATATTTATTAAGTGGATGAAGGAAGAAACAAAAACATCAATGAAATAAATAAAAAGTAAAATGCAGATCTGATCTAGGAAAATTAAAGCAAACCAAAACATGTACATGTCGACAACAACACAAGTGTTAAGAATGCAGTGCCCAATTGATGGAAAATGGAGCAGATCAACTAGAAGTTTGGAAGAGACTAAGAGTGGATGAATATGTAGATTCTTAACTTTGAAGGCCTTCCAAATTAGTATTCCAAAAATGCATGTCACAAAGCAACTGCGTAGCAGGCCATAAGCCAAAATGTAGCAATGATACACAACATCAAAGTAGTTTGAAAATTCCAAAATACCTAATTAAATAAAACATATTTTTTTATAAATAATTGTATTTAAATAAATTTAAATATATATACATGTAACATATTCAATGATAACTATCCTCTGCACCCAGAGATCTGAAATTTCTGCTGGTAAAAAAAATGTTCAAAAGGTCCTCCTCATAGTCAATATTTGCACCTGCACCCAAATTACAATTGTATTACGTCATAACTTAACTATAAACAATTATATTTGAATCTATCTCTGGGCTATACTATGAAATTGAATAAATAACAACAGTTAAAATGTCAGGTGACCTCCTGGGAGGGTTTTAAAACAATAAAAGTAATCCGGGTCAAGGTGATACCTATTATCTATAAGTTTTGAAATCATATTTAAAGCTGAAACAATCTATTTTTCAATAGCTTCTTCATAGTCGAACCTCTATTCACATCTGCAGAGTTTGACGACGCAATCCAATTCCAGTACTCATCATTGAGAACATTTGTACTTGTAGATGTATTATTTACACCTCTTGAAATTTCAGTTAAAAAGGGAATTCCAATGTTTTGAAATCAATTAAAGATCTGCAGATTTTGACGACGCTCCAATTCCAAACTCATCATTGAGAACATTTGTACTTGTAGATGTATTATTTACTCCTCTTATTTCAGAAAGGGAATTCCAATGTGTAATAGAAATCAAAAGAAAAGGTGTTTAAGGAGTAGCACTGAAACATAACACCTCATGCAACTTTTGATATTTTTATCCAACTTGTTTCTCAGTTTTGATTTTATAAAAGATAAATAACTGAAAACCATTTCATCATCCACAAATTCCAAAATCATTATTTGGCACAACTCATATAATAAAAAATATTCATCGATGTCTTCATGTAACACACTACTTTGGTAGATTTTTTTCACTAGAGCCTTATAATAGCACCACTCTCGGAAGGTTTGTCTAAAAAGTTATACATGCACCTCATTGTCATTGCAAAATCAGTTGATTGAGACTTTATTAAGTCAATATTCAGTATACCTTTGATTTTGATACCCTTGACCTCTTACATCTTAGTGAAATGATCCATTATTTTACCCATGGATTTATGGAAAAATGTACTTATAAAATCTGCATGACTACCTTCAGTATTCAAAAAAATTGGATTCATCATACCCATAGCTTCAAGAATTTTATCTTTTCTAAAATGTTCTCTTATTTTTTATGCTAAGGATTGTGAAAAATTTTAAATTTTTATTCTTGTATCAACAGTAATAGAATCAAATATAACATGTGTCACAGGAACTTCTTCTCTTTTTGATCATGTAATATCTTGATGTTTATGTAAAATGTGTCGTGGTATCTCTCTCCCATTAACATTGATATATAGGTGATCATGGATATTAAATCTCAAATAATTACTTGGATTATTAAGATCCAATAAAACTTTCCAACTATCAAAAATAGGTGTATCAAAACTATTTGGGGAAGTGTATGAGACATCAAGACTCTAACATATTCTCTTTCTCATCCATATAAAATCAACAATATAGATTAATCTCTCTTTTACATGCTTCATCAATGTATTGATCTCCTTCAACATTGGAAGAATGCCAACCAATGTAAGAAATGTTTCCAAACCCGTGGAACGATTAGTCCTTAGCCTTGTCAACATCATGACGATATTTGTGCATGAAACCAAACAATGCTGGATACTTCTCATGAATTCTGCACGTAGGCTCATAGAAATAAATCCACCTTGTCTCAACATCCTTCAAATTTTTTTTGCCATATGTAATTTCAATTGAAAATTTTATAAATTCAAGAAATTGCTTTGGGTTACTTGTCATATAGGCATGTAGTTCTCTGATAAGGTCTTCTACTTTTACAACATTTTCAAAAAAATTAACTATTTTATATGCTAGATTCATTCTGTGAGCCATACAATGAATTTCTAGCATATAAGGGGCCACTTTTGTTTACAATTGAACACACAGCCCAGTTCAGTAACCCTACATGACTAATGCACCATTTGCACCAATGCATACCGACTTCATAGAAATTTCATAATCATTCATACCAACAATATATTTCAAATGATAAACAACTATTTTATATAGGTTTTTGACATTGCAATTTTTAACCATTTTTATGTACAGCCAACAGATGCAGTGTCCTTATATGATTTTCTAAAGTATAAACATAGATACATAGCCATGTGTTGTTGTCAACTAATGTCACTTCATCAATTAATAGAGAGAATTTTTTTTCATTTTTTACACTCTCTTTCAAATCTTCCTTCTTTATCATTGCAAGGCATTTAGCCATTTTCCATGCACTGTTGTGTGAAAAATGAGATTGAGGAAAGTTGTGCAATCTATTATATTGATAGAAAAATTTGAAATAAAGGAAATCTAAAATTGGTCTTCCTTTCTTAATGATGTGGAATATAGTGGAGAACTGTATGCTTTTAGCATGCAAATTTGATTGATTCATCTTACCAATTTGTGATGTGATTGTTCAGCCCTTTTCCACTAGATGTTTGTGTATTTTCTACTCTACTTCATACTCTATTGCATATTTAACATGCATGCATTTATTTTTATGTTTTCCATCTGTGTGTTTTTTATTATCTAGCCATCCTCCCCTATTATAGTCAGATATTGTTTTCCACAATGTTTTTCAATTGTGTCCATTTTTAGTTGCATTTTTTTGTTTCTTTCCCAATTTCCATGTACATATTGTACATGTACATTTAGATGGTATATCTTCTGAATTAGCTAGTTATACAGGTTCGATAAAAATAAATTTGACATCCCACTCAAACTTGTATGTCCTCCCAAGTGTCCACATATTATTATTTGTTTTCAAAGTTTTACTTTTACGAGCAGAATTTTGAGGAATATCACGATCATCTGGTTTCCTCTTTCATGAACCATAATTTACATTTGATTTTTGTGTTACATTTTTCTGAGTATTTGTATTTGAGATATCTTGATGCACTCCTAGTTACACCTCAATATGAATATCTTCAATATATAGCATGGTATCATCATAGGTATCATTTGGTTGATACTGTGTTGAAGCCATGTCTACTTCAATAACACCTTCCACACAGTCTATACTCTAATTGATTTTAGTGGCAGTTGTAAGGGTGTTGTGGGTAGAGGTATCTATAGCAGCAGAGTTTCCAAAATACTTGAATAGGGACTTCTAAGATTTTTTTGTTACCTTTTGGGTCTTCTAAGCACCAACAGCTTCCATTTATTTGAATGGAAAATTTGAATCCTTTTTGTGTGTCACTCAACCCTTTGGTGTGCATCATCAACCCCTCTAGTATTCCATCTACAAACCTTTCCTTTCACAAAATAATAACCCCTCTTGACATCCTTCTGTAACCAGTTTTGTCACGCATCTCTAAACTTCTCATATCATGTGTCAGTAATCCCCTCTTATTACACTTCAACAACACTTATTGTCATGCATCATAAATACCCATGTCACATGTTAGCAACTATAATTGTTATGCATCAACAACTCTGATTGACATGTTTTAATGACTCTTTTTTGTCACCCGTCTACAAACTTATGTTTTGCATAAAAAAAAAAGGTTTATTGCACATCAATAACCTCCTGTCACGTGTCTCCAACTTCTAATTATGCATCAAGAACCTCATATCTTACATCAACAACCTGTCCTACAAGTTTGGGGTACTTGATATACTGGTACCTCAATATGCTAGTAGTAAAATGATAGTATACTACTTGAAAAATTACCTAGGTTTATATAGGAGTAGTTTTCAATGTTAGGCTAAGCCGACCCCTAAAAAAATTATATTAGAAATTTTACGTGAACAGGAAAATGGCCAGTTCTGAAAAATTCACCATTTCAAATTTTCCTAAAATGATTTTTTTTCCAAATTATGAATATTCACCACTAAAAAAATCCCTAGTCCCTATCCACAAGTAAGAAGGGGGTTCATTCCTTCTTTGGAAAATTCAATTTCCTTCAATGCTTTGTTCCTAAATTTCAAGAGTTGAATAAACACATCACCACCATGATGAAGCCTCATGAAAGTTTCAGATGGAGTGATGATGGAAAAGTAATGTTCAAAGCAATCAAGAGAGCCATTGCCAAATCTTGGACCATGGTATGTCCCAATTTTGATAAAGAGTTCACTATGTACAACTATGCCTCTTAGCACACGCTCTCTTCCATCTTGGTCCAAAAGAATGACGAAGGTGTAGAAGCACATATTGATTTCATGAGATGCACATTAAAGAACCATATATTTAATTATGGTTAGTTGGAAAAACATGAAGAATTTCATATTCTACATCCTCAACTCTCACACCATAGTGATGGTCCTAGGCATGGAAATCAATTCCATTCTAACTCAGAAAGAACCTGGGGCCAAGAGAGGATATTGGGTTGTAAAAATTCAAGAATATGATATGGAGATCTGACCTTCCAACCTAGTATGAGGAAATGGTTTATGTAAGATAATAGTTGAAGATAAGGCTATCAAATCTCAACATGGTGAGAAAGCATTTCCTTAGCCCAAGTGTTTCAAAGAATTTCCACTTCTTTTTATAAACACCACTGACGAGTGGTATGCAGATATTGCTTACTACTTTAACTATGGTGAATTCCCCACCCATCTCAACTACAAGAAGAAAAGAACACTCAAAATAAGTGTAACCAAGTTTTTCATTTGAAACCATGTTCTTTACAAGAGAGGTATTGATGGGGGATTCCTCATATTTGTGGACAAAGAAAAACATGAGAAACTATTGAGAGCATATCACAATCAAGCTTGTGGCGAGCAATTTTTGACAATGGTCACTACTCATAAGATTCTTTGAGGAAGGTGTTATTGGCCTATTCTCTTTATGAATACTCAAGAGGGGGTTTCTAAGTGCAAGACATGTCAACAATTTGTTGGGAGACCACAACTTGCATCACTTCCCCTCAGGATGGTGGTAATTGAAGATCCTTTTCACTAGTGGGGATTGGATTTCATTGTTTTTTAAACCCCCACTCAAGCATAGGTCACACGTATATGCCCATAGCAATGGAATATTTCACAAAGTGGGTGGAAGCTATCCTATCCAAGAAAGATAATACCAAAACAGTGTGTAGTTTCATCAAAGAGAATATCAGTGTTCATTTCAAAGTTCCATAAAATATCATGGTAGATAATTCCACCTATTTTTCTTCAAGAGAGTTGACCAAATTTTGTTATAGCTATGAGATCTCCTTGTCTCACTCATTAGAATATTACTCGTAGGGGAATAGTCATGTCGACTCAAGAAATAAAAACCTTGTGACTATAGTTCAGAATCTTCTTAATGAAAATCAAATAAAGTAGCACAAGAAGCTTTATAATGTTTTATGGGTAGACATGACAACACCAAATAAAAAAATTGGCATGTCGCCATTCCAGTTACTCTATCAGATTGAAGCTGAGATACTAGTCATGGTCAAGATTCCAGTTCTTAGATTGCTCCAGGGAGTAGAAGATGCACTTTATTGAGATTCAATCGACAATAGAATCTTGTTTCTTAAGAAGCTAGAAGAAAATAGGCTTAGAGTGGTGGACTGCATCAAGGAAAATCAATTGAGAGTAAAGAAGATATTGGATAAGAAGGCTAAGGCTAGGGACTTCAAGGTCAAAGATATTGTTCTACTTTGTGACAAGAAAATAAATCTAAAAGAAATCCATAGGAATTTTGATTCTTTTTGGGTCATTACATTCCATATCTGTGATGTTTGTGGACAAAATGTATTCCTTTTATCATATCTAGATTGAACACCGTTGGAGTTTCCCTGAAGTGGGGGCGGTATTTGAAACATTACCATCATTGAAAGAAGGTTTTCATATGCATTGTATTATAGGTTATTTAGGTTTTTTCCCTTTTTTCCATCATATGGTGTGTTTCCCTTCAGTTGTGTGTTTATTTGCATCCCCCTTTCTATCTATCTTTTGTAAGTTGTGTGTTTTATAAAGCACAATGGATAAGGCATTGGTCAAAGCTATGTATTGATATTTTGAAGTTCTCATGTCTTGTCCTTGTTGCGATCAATCCAAAACATTTCCCCAAGTCAGAGCCAATTATTTTTATGATTTTTATCAAGGAAAAAATTCACACCTAAAAGAAAGATAACCACACCCTACGTGAAAAGTTTGTTTGAGCAATGCATAGTGCAACATAGTTCCTAAGCTTTAGGAAACAATTATGGGATCTCCGTAAGGAGTTAGGAGCCAAAAAAATTTTTGTTAGAAATATAATTTAGAGACCTAGAGGATGGTGGTATCAATTTTTTCACAACACCTAGGAGGTTCTATCCACAACCGGTTTTTAGCATGCACAACCTTTGATCTAGGAGAAAATTCCTATTTTTTAGGGGGTTACAGGAAGATTCAAGGTATGATACCATCACCATTATATTTAGAAGGAAATTTTAATGCAAATTAATATAAAAATCATCAAAAAACTCCTCTGATAACTCAAGTTATGGCTTCGACAAGTTTCTCCCAAGGTATGGCTTAAGGAGTTAGTCATTTTTCTGCCTTGGAAATTAAGCCAATAAGAAGGTGATGCACTTTTGTACACTAATCATCCCAAATATGTTGGATTTTTGGTGTTAAAAAATGTTCCCCCCTCCTATTTAAGCCCTTGGACCTTAGCAAGACCATTTTAAGCTTGTTTTGCAAGCTTAAATCAGGGATAATTTTAGTGGAGAATATTCGTAATATGGTGAAAATTTTGTTTTAGGAAAATTTGAAAGGGCGATTTTTTCAAAGCGGGTTGGTGTCCTGTTCATCCCTAAAATTTATAGTATATATATATTTTTGGGGTCGAATTCACCTACATTTGAAAAAATATCCTATAAAAACCTAGGTGATTCACTGGGTAGTATACTATGGTACTACCACCAATACCTTACTAAGACCATGAACTCACATACTTTAAGCATCCCAAATATTTTTGTTAGCCTATTAGTATTTTAGATTCGAGTGATAGATGATATTTATTGGTGTGTGACCCATTGAATTTGATGACATGTGACAAAGAGGTTAGTGGTTGATGTGCGATAAGGATATAGTTGACGCATGACAAGGAGGTATTGTAGACGTGTGACAGGAATTTTGTCTCTGATGCGCAACTTGGTTATTTTGTTGACATAGGACTATGTTCAAAATAATGGAAGGTGCTAGTCCTCAGAATGTGAAGACCCAAAAAGTAACTAAGAAATATCAGAAGTCCTTGTTCAAGTATTTTGGAAACTCTACTGATACAAGATATTACAACTACTAAAAACCATATAGTTGCCACCAGAAAGAATTAGAATACTAACTATGTGGAAGGTAATATTGACGTGGACATGCATTTCTTGAACGGGATCAAACAAATGACACCTATGATAATATGTCAGATCTTGAAGATATAACTATTGAGATGCAAATTCCTGAAGATATTATTCATGTTGGGGTGTAACCAGGAGTGCATCAAGATATCACACATAAAAATAATCAGCAAAATGGAACACAAAAATCAAATTCAAATTTTGGTTCATGAAAGAGAAAACCAGGTGATTGTGATATTGCTCAGAATTCTACTCAAAACAGTAAAACATTGAAAACAAACAAGAATATGTGGACCATTGGGAGGACATACAAGTTTGAGTGGGCTACCGAATTTCCATTTATCGAACCTGTACAATCATCTTATTCAAAAGAGATCCCATCTGAATGTACATGTACAATATGTATGTGGAAATTGGGAAAGCAACAAAAAATGCAAATGAAGCTAGACACTATAGATGTTAGAGTAGGTATTTACCTTATCTCATGTTCAGCTAGGTACATTATTTACCTTTATTATATTTATCCTCACCCCACTTATGTGTGTGGATATTTCTTTTTATTTATTTAGATATTAGGATATATTATCTAGTTGTTAGGTATAGTTCTTTCCTTGATCTATTGTATTGACTAGTTCTTTCCTAGATTTATGGTATTGACTAGATCCTTGATGTATAGTTCTCTCATAAATCTATGGACTTGACTAGTTCTTTGATGACTAGTTCTTTCCATGATTTATGGCTGGATCTACGACCTTGACTGGTTCTTAGATTTTTATTCCTTACCTATATAAGCAAGGCCCATTCTCATTGTATTTCATTGAGTTATATAATAATATATGATATTGCTGCTCATTTGTTTGCAAAAGTTTATGTAAAGTTATTCTAACGAATTGCTTTCATCTTATTGATCGTGATGTTTGATTAGAATCTATGTTCTTGGCTTGGCACGATCTGGTTATCATTCCCTTTATGGTAGCAGAGCTAGAGATTGCTATTGACATCTGTCTGTAAGTTTTATTTTACAAATAATTTTTTTATATATTCATATATTTTGGGATTTTATCGTATTTTTTGCTGCATGCATTTTTATGTAAAACAGAGGCTTCCATTGGATCCGGAAGGTGGCAAAACCCTAAGAGCGAATGTAAACTAAACCATTTCATGAGGCAGTCAGTTTTCTATTTTTTTTCTTGTGCAAAGAACCGTGACCGTGGTGGCTTGCCTCGGGATTTGTGTCAGATGTGAAGTAAAACAAGAAAATTGTTTTTATTCTTTTTAGTGGCAACTAAAATAAATAGTAGAGCATAATATTGAAAAACTTGTATCGTTTGATCAGTAACTTAGTTTTGAGTGCCATGTTTTGCAAAAGTGCATAGTTTTTCATGCTCTTTTCATTGATAATATTTATTTTGAGAATCACACTATAATTAAAGTGCCATATTGTAACACGCACTCATTATAAAGTTCCAAAATCTGGGGGGGGCTCTTGTTGCATTGCTTAGTTTTTGCATTTCTTTTGGTGATTTTTTGAGGATGGCATCTTATCTACTTTTGCATTAGATCATGTTGAGCCATTAACAACACATAATTACCACAAATGGAAACCAAGAATGGAAAAAATAATTAATCGAAAAGGATTATGGGCTTTATCAGAACAACCAGTGTTCACTAGAGAATATGAGAAATTTCAGTACCAATGCAAATTTGATGAGTGTATGGGTTTGATAGGAACTTATGTAAGTGATAGTATTTTATTTCATTTATAAAACTATGAGTCTTCTTTCAAAATATGGGAGAAATTGGAGGATTTATTTGGTAAGGTGGATCATATGAGAACCATGCAACTAGAAATTGAGATCACCTCTCTAAATCTTAAATATTTTCCAACAATTATAGACTATCTTACCAAGTTTAAGCATTTGTTGACATAGTTGAAGGGGAGTGGAAGAGATAAGAAAGATGAAGAGTGTGTTTACTTGATTCTATCCAAGTTGAGAGGACCATTCCAAATTTTTGCTTCTACCTTTTTCTCTAGCATGGATGCCTTAGGTGACACCTTCAAAATGCCTAACTTAGAAACATTTTTTGAAAGGCTTACTAGGGAAGAATCCAAATTATCTCACCTTGAGTCTTCCACCTCTCAAAAGGCATTAGTTGCATCTAATCCTAAGGGAAAGGGAAAACCACGTAGTAAAACCAAATCCACACCTTTTCCATCTCAAAATGCTCCTAAACTCAAAGGAACTAACTCAAAACCCAAGGAGTCTTCTAAATCCAAGAATAAGTCTAGTCGTTCATGCTCTTTTTGTGTGTGGGTAGTAATCATGAAGAAAATAGGTGTTGTAAGTGAATGCAAGCCTTAGAGGATACAATTAAGAAACACAAAATTTATATCTCCACTCCACCTCCTTCTAATCAGCATGGAAAAGCACTTAACGTTGTTGGAAGATCTCAATCACCACTTGCAGACAATTGGGTTATAGATTCTGGTGCTTCTCATCACATGGCTTCTTCCAAGGAGTCTGTTGTTTCTCTAGGTTTGAGTTCTACTTCCAAAATTGAGGTTGGAGATTCTTCATTTCTTTCTATTGAGGGGAAAGGTGATATACAACTTGATGGTGGAAATATCTAAGATGCACTATATGTTCCTAACATCACTACAAATTTGCTTTCTGTATATCAAATTTGTCATTTTGGTCAAGGGAAAACAATAAATTTTACACCACATGGGGCAGAGGTAAGAACTTTGTTGGAGCCTTATTCACTTGTTACTCAGGGTATTGTTGATCATAGTTCAAGACTATATCACTTTGAGGGTTTTTATGACACATCTTCTATAGGGACATGATTAGGTTTCTCATTCAGATTCAGAGAGTAAGCTTTGGCATGAAAGATTTGGACATCTCAATTACAGATATTTGAAGGAGTTGAGCACTCATGGTATGGTAGATGGTCTTCCTAGAGTTTATTTTCTTGAGGGAGTTTGTCATGGTTGTGCATTAGGGAAACAACACCAAGATCCTTTTCCTAAGAATTTTTCTAAGAGAGCTTCTTCACCACGTGAGCTTGTGCATAGTGACTTGATGGTTTTTCCTACCCCATCTTTCAATGGAGCTAAGTATGCACTTGCATTTATTGTTAATTTCTTGAGGCGTACTTGGGTTTATTTTCTCAAGTACAAAAGTGATGTTTTTTCACACTTCAAAGTCTTCAAGGCTTTGGTCAAGAAACAATCTTCTAGTAGCATAAAGAACCTTCACACTGATAATGGGGGGGAGTACTTCAACAATGAGTTTTCTGAATTTTTGGAAACTCAAGGCATTATTTACCAACATTTTGTTCCTCATACTCCACAACATAATGGATTAGCAGAAAGGAAGAATAAAACTTTAAAGGAAATGGCTAACTTTATGATGCATTCTAGAGATATACCTCCTATCTATTGGGCAGAAGCAGTTAATTGTGCTAACTATATTCAGAATCACACACCACACAGAGCACTTGAGTATTTGACTCCAGAGGAAGCTTGGTCCAACACTAAGCCAGATGTCTCATTTTTTCGAGTCTTTGGGAGCCATGTATGGGCCTTTTTGCCAAAGAAGAAAAGGAAAGCTTTGGATAAAAAGAATAAACCCTTGATTTTTGTAGGGTATTGTGAGGACATGAGAGCTTATCATCTTTTAGATCCTGATACACATGATGTTATTTTTTCAAACACATGTTCAGTTTGATGAGCATTTCACTCCTCATGATTCCTTCATATTCTTCCATTCCTTCTTCTTCTTCATCTCATCTTGAGGATCCTTTCTTTGAGGAGATTGATGAGAAGGTTATAGATACCATTAAGTATCATATTCCCACTGATGTTATCACTATGCCTAAGTGGGCTCATACTATAGTTTCTGAGGCAGCACCTTTCATAGAGGATCTTCCACCCACTAGGCATCATCACACACATTCTACTGGTTCTTGACTTTTTATGTCAGGAAATTTCTGAGGATCCACAGTATTTTTCAAAGGCTCATGGGATACAAGAGTGGTATGACGCAATGACAGTTGAGTATTCTTCTTTGATGAAGAATCATACTTGGGATTTGGTATCTCTTTCTAAAGGAAGAAAGATGGTTAGGTGTAATACACAGCTGATGGGTCCATTGACAAGTATAAGGCTCGTCTTGTTGCAAAGGGTTTTTCACAAGTTGAAGGTATTGATTACTCTGAGACTTTTGCACCCATTGCCAAGATGGATTTATGTATGCCTTGTACTTGTTATTGCTGCATCACAGGGGTGGCTCGTATACCAAAAGGATGTGAAGAGTGCCTTCTTACATGGAGATCTACAAGAGGATATATACATGGAGCAGCCAGCTAGATTTTTTCAGTATTCTTCTCTTGTTTGTAGGCTCCGAAGGTCTCTCTACAGTCTCAAACAAGCCCCTCGGGCCTGGTATGAGAAGATGGATTCTTTTCTTCTATCTACTAGTTTTGTTCATTGTCATTCCGATCATATAGTGTATTTCCAGCATGTCGATGAGGATATTGTGATACTTGTCTTATATGTTGATGATCTATTACTTACTGGCAGCTCTTCTTCCCACATTCAGAGTATTTAGAGGGATCTTTCTACACCGTTTGACATGACAGATCTTGGGCTATTGCATTATTTCCTTGGTTTGTATATTTCTCAGACAGATTCAGGGATTCATTTCATTCAACAAAATTACACCCATGATCTTCTTAGGCACTTTGATATGGTTGATTGCAAGCCAAGTCCATCTCCTTTTCAGTCTGGGGTTACTCTTACATCCACATGTACCACACCACTTTGTGATCCTATGTTATATAGGTAATTGGTTGGGAGGTCTAATGTACTTGACCCATACTCACCCTGATATTTCATTTATAGTAGGACTTGTATCTCATTTTGCACATTTTCCTCATAGTAGTCATTGACAAGCTGCTAAAAATGATTTTGCGCTATTTACAGGGCACTTCCCACTTTGGCCTACACTACACTAGGGGTTCTACTCAGTTGGTTGGGTATACAGATTCATATTGGGTAGGTTCTATTGATGACATGCATTCTACTACTGGCTATCTTTTCTATCTTGGTTCTTCTCTAGTTGCTTGGGCGTGTAAAAAGCAACAAGCTATTGTACTTTCATCTTCAGAGACATAGTACAAGGTAGCAGTTATAGCGAGTCAGAAATTTTTTTTGGCTTCGCCAGTTATTGCTAAAGTTTAGATTCCCACAGGATTCACTAAATGTACTTTGGTGTGACAACCCAAGTGTAATTCACATTTCTCACAACCCAGTTGAGCACCAGCGGACCAAGTATATCAAGATACACATCCACTTCATTCGGTAGCACATTCAGGATGGAGTTCTTTTCTTGGAGTACCTTCCGAATCAACAGTAGGTTGTAGACATATTTACAAAGCCTTTTACATCACCTCGCTACCTTGAGTTGTGTGGTATGCTTGAGGTTTCAGAAGTTGTTCTTGGGGGGTGTTCATGAGAACATCTTCCTTCTTCTTCTTCTTTCTCTTTCCTTATAGTAGGATTCTTTCCTTCTTTTTGGTTTGAGATTTCTTCATGGATATATTGTACATGAGTACCTCATTAGGCCTAGATGTCGGGACTCATACTGTGGACATGTCATTTCTATTTTGGCCCCTAGCTTCACTTGAGGGGGGTGTTAGAGTAGGTATTTACCTTAGCTCATGTTCACCTAGGTAAATTATTTACCTTTATTGTATTTATCCTCACCCACTTATGTGTGTGGATATTTCTTTTTATTTATTTAGATATTAGGAGATATTATCTAGTTGTTAGGTATAGTTCTTTCCTTGATCTATGGTATTGAATAGTTCTTTCTTAGTTCTATGGTATTGACTAGATCCTTGATATCTAGTTCTCTCATATAAATCTATGGACTTGACTAGTTCTTTGATGACTAGTTCTTTCCATGATTTATGGCTTGATCTATGACCTTGACTAGTTCTTAGATTGTTATTTCTTGCATATATAAGCACGGCCCATTCTCATTGTATTTCATTGAGTTCTATAATAATATATGATATTGCTTCTCATTTGTTTGTAAAAGTTTATGTAAAGTTATTTTGACAAATTGATTTCATCTTATTGATCATGATGTTTGATTAGCATCTGTGTTCTTGCCTTGGCATGATTTGGTTATCGTTCCTTTTAATAGAAAAACATTGTGGAAAACAATATTTGATTGTAATGGGGGCGGATGGGCATAAAATCAATTCACACAGGTGAAAAATTGAAAAGGAATGCATGTATGTTAAATATGCAACAAATTATGAAGCAGAGTAGAAAAAATGTAG
This sequence comes from Taxus chinensis, assembly GCA_019776745.2. Taxonomy (NCBI): domain Eukaryota; kingdom Viridiplantae; phylum Streptophyta; class Pinopsida; order Cupressales; family Taxaceae; genus Taxus; species Taxus chinensis. The sequence goes on from CM034149.1 coordinate 935,882,722, forward strand.
ACATCTTGTGGAGAAGGGAAGAATGATCACATCAAAAATTGGTAAGATGAATAAAACAAATCTACATGCAAAAATCATATAGTTATCTACTTTTATTTCACATACTAAAGAAAAGAAGACTGATTTCAGATTTCCTCGATTTCAAATTTTTGTATACATATAATGGAATGCCTAACATACCTCAGTCTCATTGGTCTAAAAGTAGTGGATGGGAAATGAAAAAAATGCCTTTTGATGATAGAGAAGGAAGATCTAAAAGAGAATGTAAAAAAATCAAAGTTTATCTCTCTTTCAATTGATGAAGTGACAACCATCGAAAACACTGCATGGGTATGGATACACATCTATACTTTAGAAAATCATATAAGGACACCTCATTTACTGGGTGTTATGAAAATGGTGTGAAAATTATAATGCCGAAAACCTACATAAAATAGTTGTTTCTCATTTGAAAGATATTGCTGGAATGACTGAATATGAAATTAATACGAAGTTGGTATGCGTCGGAGTAGATGGTGCATCTATCATGTAGGGTCACCAAACATGGCTATGTGTTAAATTACAAACAACAGTGGCCCCATATATGCTACCAATTCATTGTATGGCTCACAGAATGAATTTAGCATAGCAAATGGTAAGTAACTACAAAAATGTTCCTAAATTAGAAGACCTTATAAGAGAACTTCATGCCTTTATGGCAAGCAACTCAAAGTTATTTCTTGAGTTCCAGAAATTTGCAGTTGGAATTACAGATAGCAAAAAACTTTTGAAATATGTTGAGATGAGATGGATCTCTTTGTATGAACCTTACTTACATCGTTTGGTATTCTTCTAATGTTGCAGGAGATCAATACACTGATGAATCATGCACATGGGAGATTAATCTATATTGTGTATTTTATACGGATGAGGAAAAATGGTATGTCAAAGTATTGATATCTTGTATTGTTCCCAAGATAGTTTTGATACACCTATTTTTGAGAATTGGAAAGCGTTATTAGATCTTTAAAATACTAGTAAATATTTGATATTTAATATCCACGATCACCTCTGCATCACTATTAATGGGAGGGGCATACCACTGCATATTTTGTAAAAACTTCAATATATTATAGTATCAAAACGAGAAGATGTTCCTATGAAATGTAATCTCTTTGAGTCTGTTATAGTTAACAGAAGAATAAATCTTAAAAAAATTTAGAATCCTTATCATCAGAAATTAGAGAATGTTTTATCCAAAGATAAAATTCTTGAAGCAATGGGTGTGATGAATCCTAATTTTTGGAATATTGAAGGTGGTCGTGCAGGAATTTGTAAGAAATCATTTCCATAAATCCATGGGTACAATAATGGAACATTTCACAAAGATTTCAGAGTTCAAGGGTATTAAAATCAAAGGTATATTGAATGTTAATTTATTAAATTTTCTATCAACAAATTTTGGAACAACAATGAGGAACCAATATAAAAATTTAGACAAACCTTTTGAAAGTGGTGCTATTACAATGTTGTGGCGAGGAATATATCAAAGTTCTATCTTACAAGAAGACATCAGTGAATATTTCAAATTATATGAGTTATGCCAAACAATGATTTTGGGGTCTATGGAGGATGAAAGGGTTTTTCAGTGCTTTATCATTTATAAAATCGACACTGAGAAATAGGTGGGATAAAAATCTAGAAATTTACATGAGGTGTTATGCATCTTGGTACTCCATGGAAATATTTCCTTTTGACAGAGAAATTGCGCATTGGAATTCCCTTTACGAAAGAAGAGGTGTGAATAATACAGCTACAAGTACAACTATTCCCAATGATGAGAGTGGAATTGGTGCATCGTCACACTCTACAGAAAAGAACATCGAGTTTGAAGAAGCTACTAATAATGGATTGTTTCAACTTTAAATAGATATCTCCTTCACCTTACTTTTATCATTTGTCACCTTAAATTTTGTTTCATCTCTTGTTATCATTAAATATGTTATAGGTATATATATGTACATTTATTTAAATACAATTATTTCATCTTTTTTTTTTGAAAACATGGGTTGACATCAATCTGAGGAAGCTCGCACTTCTCGAGACTGAAAATGTTTAGGAAAATCACCCATCTATCTACTAATCCATTTATTTTGTTGAGTTTTCTTAAATCAAAGATCTAACACACTACGAAGGATGATTTCATAGCTCCATTAAAAAAAAAGAGGTAACTTAAACCCTATCATATGACATTTCTTGATTTTTTACAATTATGTTTAATTTATTTTTTATATTTTCAAAATGGTTTGATATATTTTTAAAACTTTATGGAATAAAATCACACAATTGAATTCTACAAAGAGAGGAAGATTTTTCCATATTATACAATTCATAATCGACGATCCATTATATAATTCATCATCCACAATCGTGCTTGAAGCCAGATCTACGTCCACATAAAATTCATCATCATCCATATATATTAATGTCATCATCCACATCTAATGTCATCATATCATTATCATAGTCCTGACACTCCAATTATTATTAAAAAAATTACTTATCTATTTTAAATGTGTAGAAACATCTCTTTCCTAACACATTCCATTTTTTTAAACAATTATAAATTATCATAATTCATCATCATCTATATCCATTCTAATGTCATCATATCATTACAAGTATAGAGAAGAAGATTTTGAGAACGTTTAAATGTCTCTATCGTACTACATTCCAAATTTTCTTAAAACAATTATCCATTATCATCATCTAGATTCCATGATCATGCTTGAAGCTAAATCTACGTCCACATAAAATTCATGATAATCCATATCTATGAGAATATGATTCTATTCTAATGTCATCATCCACATATAATGTAATCATCATTACAAGTAGAGATGAAACATAAACACCATATACAATCTAGAAATTCTATACATAATACATAGGAAAGGGGTACAAAAAATTGAGGGTACAATTTTATAAGTTTCCACCCTCAATAATGAAATTTTTCAACCCTAAATTTTTTGTACCCCTTTCCTAAATGGCTTCCACTCTTGTACCTCCTTTCCCCAATGGCTTCTCTACCTGTACCCCTTTCCCTAATGGCAGGAATAATCCAAAAACTTATGAGATCTTCTGCAGCACTGTCTAGATTATTTACAATTCTTTCTTCTTGCTTTTTCACATCTCCATGGGATAGAAAAATTGGATCAGCAACTTCCTTGGTTTTGAATAAAATTTTAGGGTTGAAGCCATGCTCTTTAATTATCAAATTCAGTGTGTTGTTTTGTTTGTTAACCAAAACAATATTTTCCTTCAAATTCTTCGCTATAGATAAACTATTCTTTGCAGTTTCAAGTGAACTTGGAAAACCTTTGCTTGACTCTTCAAATTTTCATATTTCAACTACACAAAAAAGTGATGTTAAATATTACTAAAATAAGAAAAAAACAAATTAACAAAAAATATTGTTTGAAAGTGATAATACTTACGACCTCTCTATCTCGCTCATATACCTGGGCTTCAACACTAATATTTTCTAATTTGTTTAATGCTTTATATAAAATATCATCTTTATAATTTTTGTTGTACATGACAGTCCCACTTCTTACTTGGGTAAGTAAGGAATCCATCTTCATAGGCTGATTCTGGACTGCAGCATATAAACTATCCCTTTGCCAATAATTTTCAAAACGACTTATTATGTCATTAATTAGTACTTTAGACCTTCTCTCCTATTATATGAGCATACTTATATGAGGTAGAATAAACTCATCGACATGGGATTGACAATCATAACCAATTAAGTTCTCTAAAGGAAAAGGTAAAAACTATCCACCATTTATATCTAAAGAAGATGATCTCACTGGAGAGGTATGGGGGCTTTTGGATTGATCGAATGCTACATGTTTCTGCCTTTGGGTGGCCTGATCCTATTTGTGATAAAATAAATCAATATTCAAAAAAAATAAAAAAAGTGAAATGTAATGAAAGTTGAATAAATTATGTTGAAATAGAAGTATATCTGTTGGCCTTGAATCATCTCACGTGTATTGAAAAATCATGTTGGGTCATTGCTATGAATTCCCAAGTAATCTTCATCTAAATTTATATATTTTAAAACCGATATTCCCGTTGCGCTGGGTAAGCCACCGAGTGAGAGGGTTGGAATTCAAAATGAGGAGGAAATGGTTAGTGTCCCACTAGGGGCCGGAGGAATTGGCATGTGTTTACTAATGTTCTTTTTTCTTGATCCTCTGGTTGGCATTTTGAACATTATTGGTGAAGGAGGGGGTGGTGCCGCTATTTGTATAAAAGGCAAAAGAATGTAATGTGCTAAAAAGTTCAAGAAAAATCATATGAAAAACTATTAAACTATGCAAAAACTACGAAATTAAATGAAGTACTATTCAAAACTTGTACCTTGCTGTTGAGGGGTAGCTTGTCACAGTGCTTGAGGTGACCATGTTGGAGTAGTAATTGGTGGTTTTTGAGTTGTTTGTTGTTGGGATTTTTGAGGTGGTTGTTGAGAAGAGAAAAATGCATGTGACTAAACTGATTGATTTGGGGAATATGGCTGACTTTTAGAAGCACACGTATGGTCCAAAGCCCCTGCAATGTCATCAACATATAAGGGTAAATGAAAATAAAAATTTGGAATTTATAAATAATACATGTAATGGTATTACTTCTCTGGCGTTTAATGAATTTAAACAGTTGGTGGTTCAGAGATGAGTGAACTCCCATTTGAGATTGTGAATCTCCTGACACCTTAACATTTTGTTGGCCTCTTCCTCTTGATGCCACCTTTTTTGGGGGAAGGGCCTCCAAAAATATTCTCTACAAATAGTAAATAGTTAATACATGTTGTCATTCTAATGTCGAAATACAAACTTTATAGTTTATACCTATTGTTCTTGAAATGGAATTGACAAATTCATCAACGCCTCATCCATGCAAGTGGGAATTCATTTGTTTTTTAAATTTAAAAGAGCCTCGTAATAAAGGCCAAGGAGATATTTTATGGTGTAAATGACTAGTTTTTCTGAAAGCTTTGTATTTGTAATGTCAGTTCTTTTTTTTTTGATAAAAAGGTGCACCAATCAAATTTTTCCTTTCCGATAGTTGCAAGAATGTATGCAATGGCCCAGTTTGGTATATCTGTTTGCTGACCCTGCAAAACTATTCTGGCTTAAAAGAAGGAAATCATAGCAGCAAGAAAGTGGTGTGAAATTCCTTGCATATCCACACCATGTCTGGATTTATTGACATGAGCTACAAATGCCAAAAAACTGTTGGAATTTGAATTGTATCAAAATCAAAAACTAAATGTAAAATGATGAATGAAAATAGTTTACACTTATAATCAACATGGAAACTAAAATTTTATTCGAGGTATTTCTTATCGTCTTCAACAAGTGTTGCCTTCATTGTAACAATGTTTAATTTTTTGAATGGGAGGCCTGTAAACCAATGAATATCAACTGGGTCAATACCGAATTAAAACATTTGACCGTCGTCCACAGTAACATTAAACAAGTTTTCCTCTATATTGTATGAGGAGAGAAGGTAGTCAAAATATCATGGTCTATTTTGAAATTGGGCATCTTAACGAGCCCACTAAACTCACATGCATCGATCAAATCCTTGTATTCTGAATTCATTTGTAAAATAGTCTAGAAGTGGGGGCAGAAAGGGTTCCTGTAGAGTATCTTTCCTGTGGATAAGGATTTTGGGTTGACTAGATTTTCCTCTTTCTTTTTGTCTTGATCTTGGGATGCACTTGTATTCACCATTGTAGTTGTCCTTGAGCTTGATTGTACCTAACCTAGATAAAGGATTCCTGTATATAAGAAAATTTGAGAGTTGAAAAGTGTAAACTTGAAAATGACCGGCAGGAAGGTATTTATAGGATAGAACCAGTGTTTCAAAGGCTAAGATGCACATCAACAAAGTTTATTGATGCGAGTCAACAAAGCTTATTGATGGGTGTCAACAAGATTGTTTATGCATGTCAATAAGGAATGGTTGACTTGCAAAACTGATGCATGGTTGATGCATGTCAACAAGGCTTGTTGATGTGTGCCAACAAGGCTTGTTGATACGTGTCAATAATGTGTCAGTGTCGCACATCAACCATGTGTCAGTGTCTGCAACTCTGCAGTCTCTCTAACTCAAAAAAAAAGTAGGAAAAATTTTAGTTCTAAAAAATTGGTAAATTCACCTATCAGTGAAACCGGTTCTAGGGATATTTGCTAGGTATTATCCACATCTAATTTTCAATAGGTATCTTAAAATGAACCCTGGCTTAAGTCCTTGTGTACCAAATCCATGCCCCCAGCTGTATCCAACCAGAAAAATGCCATGTGGAACAACAGGGAGGGGAAAATGTTTTTGCACCAACCACCCCAAATGTTTAGGACACTTTGGTCACAAAAATGTTCCCCCTCCCTTTTTTTCCCTTGGTCAACCATGTGACCCAAGCAATTGTTTAAGTAGCTTGTTTTTAGTCCTTCTTTCTTTCTTAACTTCCAATCACGTTGTGACAAGTGGCCCAATAGGAATGGGGCAAAATTTTATACACTAATCATCTCAAACATTTGAGATGGTTGGGACAAGAAAGTGCGCTCCTTCCCAAATTGACCATATGTGTAATTTTTTCACTTTTATTGTTCTTTCTTAGTGTTTCCAGTGTTATTTGCACGCATGCATAGAAAATTGTTGTTGTCAGATTCCTCTTCATTCCTCCATTACTACCACCTCTAGAACCTTTTAATTGTACCTCCCATCCATTTTTCATCCTTCCCCACTGTGGAAACACAAAAAATTAATATTTTTGAGCTAAAAACATGTATGGGTGCTTCCAAAAACCCTCATGGTGAAAAACGAAGATCTACTTGTAACTTTCAAACTGGTGGTTAAATCTCAGTGAAACTTTGGTAAAATCCTCCTCTCCTAGGTGATTTGAATATGAATAAAACAAAAATCTTAGATACATCTCTAATTTTTAATGCAAACCATTTAAGAATATGTACCCTAGAGAGTTCTTTTATCATTTGTAGTCAATCTAGGAAGCAGGTGAGCTCGAAATTTTGAATAAAGAACCCAAAAAAAAACCCAGAAAGAATCCAAAGGTTTTTGTTAAATTGAGGCCCACATGTTTAGATTCTAAAAATATTAAGTTCCATTTTTTCACACTTTCCATTTTTAGTAAATTTCCTAAAACAAAAAATGCTTCAGAAGAGAAAACATTGAAAATATCACAAGCTGAAAACTAGAGCACATGGGTCCAAAAATCAAAAAAAGAAAAAAATATTTCTAAACATATAAAGTTCTTAAAATTGGCCCCAAAACTTCTATGAGAATTTTTGGAACATGAAGGAAACACCTCAATGTGACAAAAAGGAAAAAAAATAACCCTACCCAAAATAGTAGCTCCTGGGACCTAGTTTCAAAAAATAGCAGTTTTCAGTTCCGAGTGTGAAAAGTTGCTACCATCCCTGTAGTAACATATATTGTTTCCTTTTTTCATCATGAAGTTTAATTTTTCTATTCTAGATCCCATTTCATCCTTCACCTATAGGTTTCATTTTAATACCCCCATCCAAAAAATTATTATAGAACGGGTGGCAAATTCTCAAAATGGACTTTCGAAATAATGTCGAATATTCAAAAAAACATTTCATGGAAAAGGAGATTTGACAGGTTGTAATTTATTAGATTTTGGATGGTTAGAAAGGTGTTATATGGTCTTCTATTTATATTCAAATCAGTGAGTCAAACATCAGTCCTTTTGAGGTTAGACAGACTAGGTTATACTACCATCTCTCCCTTGGTAGATGGATAGTGTTGTATGGTCATCTATCCCCTATTAGATGGATAGGGTTGGAAAACATCTATCTTAGAATAGGTTGGATGGTCATATATTCCCTATCAATTAGAAATTATTGGAATTTTATGCATCTATATTTAGAATATGTTAAATGATGATCTCTTCTACATTGGAGGGACTCTGTTGGATGGTCATCTCTTCTCTAGTAGCCATACAACATTAGAAATTCATATTTTCTCTATCAATATTCGATGGATATATATGCACTTCTACCACCATGACTGTATCTTCAACACTGGATGGTCATCTTTCATGCTTAGGTGGTATTGGGTTAGATGATCACCTTTTACATTTGTCTCTCCCATGTGAAAATGCACATATCTTTCATGGCCATAAGAGGTATAAGACGGAAGGCTTGGATAGTTGTCTATGCATCGAAAAATGAATAAATAGATATGAAATATGGCCTTTGGGGTGCACGGCCCCCAAACTCCTTATTAGGGGTGTCATCCCCCCAGACCCCGCAAGGGTTTTACCCCCCTTGCAACCCCCTGAATCATATTTATATTATAACTCGGTCAATATGAGTGCACTTTGATTCAAAATGATGGCAAAATACATGAATAATTTTAATTTTTAAGTTTAAATATTAGGTGAACTAACCCATATAAATGACTTTTCAACTGAAATTTGAGGCAAATTGGATGTTAATCGACTATAAAAGAATCGTCATTTTCAAATTTATAACCCTTAATATTCGCGAGTTTATGAAAGTTCACCACTAAAATTTTCCCTTCTCACCTCAAAGTTCCTCAGTTTAGGTGAGAGAAATGTTACTCACATGGACCTAGAGGATCTCAAGCACATAATGTTCAGTGGGCCGAGGGAAATAGTTGAAGAGATGATATTTTTGAGTTGATTGTATGAGGAAGGTTTCCATCCCATATCATTGCAAAACATCAAGTTAGTGTTGGCATGTTCCTAACACTATGAATCAAACACTAGGACAATCAGGGAAGATAAAAATTTATTCTTTGTGGTGCTCAATCCAAGGCCATATCAAAAGGTATGAAAATATCGTCTAAGACGGATATGGTCATGATCACCAAGGAGTTTACACCAATGGAATGGTTCAAGACTTATTCCTACTTCCAAGACCTCACCCTAGGATTTTTTTTGAATCGTGAGAGGAAACCTTCTGACACACCAAAGGTTCTCTCTTGTAGTGAATTTAACAATGCTTTATCAAATGTTATCATTATTATAAGTTGGGTAATGGGAGACGAGAGCACAAAACACTTTCATGAATAAATGACACTCTTCATCCTTACGATCCTCGAAGGAAATAAAATGAGTGATTAGGAGAAGCTCATTAGTCATAGTTTGCACTTCTAATTGCTCTAGGTCTATTATTCATGACCTTGTATCTTGTCTACGCATTGGCAAACACAAGATTGTTTAGAGGCTTATCACTTGCACATAACATCTCCTAAAAAGATCCTACATTTGAGAAGTACCCCATAGTTGGAACTGAAATAAATCAATCAACATTATTCCAAGGTGAATGACACATTAATAATGTTCATCATCAAAGTGCTAAAGGGGAATAAACATATGAGAATGTCTTCTCAAGCCATGACCTTGGTCAGGAAGTATGGCTCATGCTTTGTTGAACCCCTGAAATGACCAAGTACTAGATGCGTGAAGGGTTTTGATGCACGTCAGTAAGGCACAAAGGCTCACATGGATGAAGATTTTAGGGAGGCATGAAGGGTCGCGCCTAGGTAGAACAAGGTTAAGACTTAATTGCATTTTAGATCCTAGTTAAAGTCCTGATAAAGGAACGTGTGGAGATGTGACCGGAAATTGTTATGGATAAGGTTATAATATTAAGGCTTGTATCTTAAGGAAAGCATATTCCATGATATGGTAATCATATTAGGATCAAGAGATATAAAGTAGAGTTAGTTATGGAATAGTTGACACTTGCATGCTGAAGATACTTAAGTATGGCAAGACATGATGACATTTGGCATGCGGTTTTCTCCTGGGTAATGATTAGGTGGTATGCATTGGTTTAGATGGAAATTAAGGAGAATGAAAAAGAGAGAGAGAGAGGAGTGAAGGTAGTGAGAGTTAGGAGAGAGATGTGTCATCACTATGGTAACTTCTATAATAGAGCCATTGTAGGAAAATATTGAAACTCTGTGAATATATATGGTCCATTTATGGATTTATTGATGTATTTGGCTACTGTATCAATATATGGTGGATTATTCTTTATTATGTTTATGGGTCGAAACCATTGTGTTCTAGATAATACTCATGATTCATATTTGATTCCTCTATGTTATTGTGATGTTTTCCTTCATATTTTGGTGCATTTGTATGTGGATTTGAGGTTATTTATATTTGTTATAGAATGTATAATTTTATTTATATGCATTAATTATCCATTAATGATGAACATTCTTGCAAATCTCACATAAAGGAGGGGCTCGGCACCTGCACACACCTCATGTGAGTTCCTAGTTTAGACTCGGTGATATGTCGATGCACATGAGAGTTTAAGGATTGGGAAAATTGACTACATGCTTCATCTAGTTCTCAACCTTATCATACATCCAAGTATCATGTTATGATCTCACGCCACGAAGGTTTCCTCACTTTCTAAGTGACAGAATGGTGTTGATGGAGTTGTGCAGGAAATTGGTGAATGTGAATAGCAATTTGAAGAGTAGGAAAAACAAGAAATTTTATTTCCCTATCTCACTGGGTGTTTTCACATGAAATTCCTCCCATGATGCCACAAACATCAAAGCTACCCTATATCCCATCAATATGCACTCCTACACTACTAGGGCTGAATTATATATCAAATAAGATTGAGATTCATTCCATTTTCTTGATTTGTGTCATGTGCCCTAAATTAAAGACTTCTGGGAAAACTATGTAGATAAGTATGAGGTTTGTGAGCATGAAAATAAGAGGATGAGCATGGAATAGATGATTAAATTCATATTTTAATTACATGAGGATGGTGTACTAGAAGATGGCTCATATTTGTTTGATCCTACACACCTTGCAGTTAAGGTTTCCCCTCTTCCCTAGGTGTCTTGGACTGTGTACGAGTCTAGTGACATCAAATACCACACATAGGTAGTAATCAAGAGATCCAAGGAGTGGTTTATAAGAATGAGGGACGATCTCATTTCATTAGGTAACTTCCCATATCTTCAGAGAAAATCATCTTATCACTCCTCTTCCATGACTAAGGACAAGGTTTCTAGCTCAACACATTTAAGAGAAAACATTAAGAGGAAAGGAGAATAACCTAAGGCTAACAACTACAAGAGACTTTGAAAGAGAGTGAGAATAGAATAAATACCTGTGGTGAATCTTAAACAATAATAAATTAACCTAGATGAAATATTTTCCCCACACCAATCTCGAGTCCTTCATCTCCTATTGCTACACTAGTCTCACCTACACATGACCCACCTTATCAAGTGAAGAAAGAAGTTGTAATGTTTCCCACTACCGATCCAGAGACCAATCAGATATTCCCCTTAATGTAGGAGATGATAATGACCAAAATATTCATGGTACAACAATTGTTTATTCCTAACTTCTTGGTGATCACTTTAATGGTCAAGTCAAAGAAAGGAAGGTTGGTTGAAGCAACTTCTATATTCTACGGTGGCACCCAGGGAAACCAATACATTGAGGTAGTCAATACAATGGTAATTAAGCCAGTTGAGGAGATGACTCTGACTAATTATGAAATAAGCATGATTTCCCTTGGACCTGCAACACATGGGGTGATCTGCACTTGTTCCATGAGTCATCCACTCGCCTCATCAGGAAAATTAATGAATACAAGGAAAATATCGTTCAAATAGATGACCAAATTCAAAATATCACCTCATATGCCTAATTTCTCTTAGATTCAAGTGTCACCAATGACATCCTATCCAAATAAGTCACTCCAATAATTATCTTTTATCCTGAGTCCATCAGGAAGGTGTAAGGAAAGGTGAATGAAAAATGGGTGAATATGATTCTTGAGAAAAGAAAGACACTACTTCCAGAGATTATGAATTTTTATGGATACATGGATGGCACAATCATGAAGATAATCACCATATGTGAGGTAATCGATGCAGAGAAAAACCACTAGGACCAGGTTTATTCATTGGTCATGAAAATGGGAGAGGTCAAGTCATCTCTTCTGGTAAATAAAGGTGTGTTCTCATTGGCGGAAGATGATTTTTCTAAGGTTTGGGATCAGAATTTGTTTACATGGTATGAATTAATGAAGTACAAAATCAAAAATTTGGCTTCATATGAGGAGGATGTTGAAAAATGTAAAAAGATGCAGATGCCCAAATTCAGAAGCTTGGGGTGCTAGTGGTGAACTTGGACACTTCAACAGATGATTTGTTGAAATCATTTGAGGAATGAGTCAAGGGAGAGACCAGAGATCCATTCTCATTCATATAAAACACCTTGCAATATTTGGCATAGATACAAGAAATCATTTCCATTACCACATAGAATCATCAGACTTGGTACTCAAGAGTGCAAAAACATAACCTCCCTCGCAGAGAGTTAGATTAAGTCATTTGGTATTTTCCAAATCCCTTAGGAGAAAATGGTATCACCATCGGCAAAAATATTTAGTAAATCATTCAAAGGCATGGATATTTCACCAGCATTTCTTCATGGGGGTCATTCAGTGGTGGGATAGTCTTCAAAATATTGCTCTCTCTCTCTCTCTCTCTCTCTCTCTCTCTCTCTCCTTCCTCCTCTTCTCTCCCTTTCCCTCTTATTTCTTCACTTTCTAATCCTTCATTAAGGGTGTGCATTTTTTCTTTCATCTTATTCCTATTTATGTTTATTCATTAACGTGACTATAGTATTATAATTTAATAAGTCACAATTATTTTATAAAAGGGGACTTAATGTTATTTCCTAGGAATGCAAAAAGTCACATTAGGAAAAGGTAAGTGAAAAGACACCATGGGGGGTAGATGAAGAGACATTTCCAGTTCTATAAATGTAATGACTCCCTCATTCTTAAAGGTTTTTAATTTTGTATACTCAAGAGAGAGATTTATTTAGAAAGGAAAAGGAGATAGCTATTCTTCCACTTTCCCTACCTATTGCCTATATTTTCCAGCATTGTACGCCTTATTAAGATGTCAATAAATAAAGGGATTTCTTCTTTTCGTGACTCATGAATGTGTGAAAATTTTTGTGCATGGTTGCCTCTTTTCGTTGATGCTCTAAACATAGATGTTTCTTTCCTATAGTTTGTGAATGTAAACCTTCTAATTAACTTTGGCAAGAATCTGATTTTCCACTTGTAAAGTTAATTTATCTGATCTAATTTCTTACTCCCCTTCCCCCACCTTTCAGGAAATTCCTACCTTACAATTAGTTGTAAGAATTTTCCACAGGTATAGTGGAGTGTGTATGTAAGATCCCGACCTCCTGGCTAACAACAAATTTTCATTTTTGATCATTCACAATAAATTGGAGCTACACCACCCAAGCAGAGGAACTTAGATTACCAAAGATATTGGTAAGATAACCACCAATTTTCTATCTAATTTTTTTTCCAACACTTGACAAGGGACTAATACCTTGGGTTTAAACTTACAACCATTTCCCACTATCTTATCCATTTTAATCTCTTATCTTAGCGCTAGATTTTCTATTTGAATATTACTCTTGTAAACCCATTTGTCATGTTCTTGACTCATTATACCTACATGAACATGGTAATTTTATTCATCTTCATCCTCTAAATAGGGAGTAATGATCTTATTCAACATAATTTTTACTATAGGGTCATGTCTCTTATATATGACAAGTTTGGTTTCTAATGCATTTGTACTTGGACCAAGATTAGGGATGGAAGAAGACCTAGAGATGGTTTTTATGGGTATTTATTTTCTCTTGAGATCATCTTATCCTTCTGATATTTTTATCATATGTATGTATAGAACAAGATCATCCATAGGAAGAGAGGCTAAACCAAGGAAGTCACCAACTTCTTGTGGTTGAAATGGGAGGAGGATTGGCAAATCACTCTCTAAGATTTTTATAATCTTCGTTGTGGTTCTTTTGGACATAGTTTCTATAGATACAACCTTACCCTTATCTTTTTTTGCCACTTCAATTTTTTTTGGATCATTAACCTCAAATTTCAGAACACTCTTGATGGTCGCAACCAATTATTTTAAGGGAATTGGCTTGTTTAGTTGATTCATAGGGAGCTTATAATCTGAATGAATCCTTGGTTTCTTCTTGAAAATCTATATATGTATATCAAAGGTATTAGGATCCCCTTGAGTGGTAAAGACTTTTCCTAAAGGGAGGAATCTAACTTCCTAGAATAAGGTGGAAGGAGTGGCCTTCATTCTATGAACCCAAGGCCTACCAAGAATCATGTTATAGTTTGTTTCCTTGTCAATGATGTAGAACTCAGTTAAAATGGTTTTTTCAGTCCAAGGTATACATGAAAAACTATAGTTCCAATTGAGGTATCCTTAAGAACATAATATCCCCACAAAGTGTGTATAATAGAGGAGTAATTAGTCTCCATATATCCCAAATTATACAAGAAAGAGAAGGGAACTACATTTAAAGTAGCTCCATCATTGATGATATCTCTCTTGATGTAATTTTTATAGACCTATACTTACAAATATAAAGCAAGATCTCCTCTTTGGGCTATTTCAGCGTTAGATGGCATCTTTTTATATCAAATATAAACCCGATATCCATATCACTATGTCATGAAGGATGTATGTCTAAGTTGATACAATTAATTTGAGCCCCTGGTGGAGGCATAACATGAATTACATGACCAAGACCCAATGCATATAGCAACGCAGAATGATGCATAGGGAAATTCTTTAACAAATATAGAAATGAAATGTGAGAAAAGGTATTTTTCAAATATGAAATCAAATCATAAGATCTCATAGGTTTTGAGACTATAAGAGCATCATCCTGCAAGAGAGGATGAGTGATAGGAGGATGTGAAGTGTACTCCCTTTTTCGAGTTGTGTTAATTTTTTATTTAGCCTCTAATTTAACTAAGCTCAAGATATTTGTATTGTTTCTTGAGCCAAGGTTAGGGGAAACTTAAGAGTTGTCAGAAGTTGAGGCCTCATGGTTTTTATTCCCAACAGAAACACCCTTCTTTATGTGTGTATGATCTATTCTACTATCCTTAGGAAGTTTAGGGAATGGATCCCAATAGATCCATAAGCTTTGTTTTTTAGGTGCAACGGGTCCTGTATGAATAGGTTGAGAGGTACCTTCAGGATTTTCTAGGAACATGTTCACAAAGAGCTTCCTTTGATTATCAGGGAGTCTTTTTATGAACTTTTTGTAATCCCTAAAAGTTCTAGCATCATGACCAACAACATGATGAAAACCACAATAAATATTTGGCTCATAGTCTCTTTGCCTTTGGTTTGATTTTTTTATTGATTATAACCCCCATTGTAGTTTTTAAACTGGTTGTTATAAGTGTAATTCGTTGCCCCTTGGATATAATTTTGATATTGGCTCGAGCCTTAAGTTTGATCTTGTTAAGGAGGGGTGCGGTTGGAATCAATTATGTTGATAGAGGAAACAGAATCAGGGCATATTTGATTACCCATGTTGGTTTTATTATTTTTATTTTTACCATTGTTCATAAAACCAACATTCTTTTCTTGGTTGGTAACACCATCTGTGGTAACACTATGATTACAATTCAAGACCTTAGATCCTTTGTTGTTGGATCCATTGTTTAGATGGTTCATGTTATTTGGTTAGGGGACACCAAATTCCCATTGAGACTGTACTTATTACGCCCACTATCGATAACGGCTTGGTCGATTAGAATCACACCTTCCAAAAATCCCTCATAGCTACAAAAAGGAAACTTATAGAATTCCTCCTTGGTCTCTTGGTTAAGAGAGTGAAGGAAAAGGTCATAAAGTTTCATTTGATCCATGTTAGGTGCACTTTCAAAGGAATAAAGAAATTGGCACAATCTCTAAATGAATTGGGTAACAGATTCATTTTTCTCCTACGTAATATGCAGAAGCTCCCTAATCCCCATTCGTTGCAACTTGTTCATGTAAAATGCTCTCATGAATTTGAAAACATTTTTTTTAAAGGAATGTATGCAAGCTTATGGAATCCTATAATACCAATATAAAGTGATTCCTTAGAGATTCTTTGGAAAAATATTAGCTACTACAACATCCTAAGGAATAAATTCCCTAATGGCAATAACATAGGCCTTGATATGAGTGTTCAGGTCTCCTTCTCCCTTAAAATTAGGAACATCAGGAAATGGGCATGGAAACATGACACACCGTATAGTGAAATTAAGGTGTTCCTTTAAGTACTTAGTGTAAGTTATGATGATGTAATATTATATGATTGAAGATCTTTGGTGAGGGGGAAGATGAGGAGAAGCTGGATAAATTACAAAGTAATAATTTTCCTAAATGTACAGAGCTCCTCAATACTGTGTATAAGGAGAAAGGAAACTATATATTTCCATCTAGGGGGAATTTGAGTACATATGTAGGTAAGGAGGAACAACACTAGGATATGGGATATTGGGCATAAAACAAGGGAATGCCGCATTTCTCTAAGGAACGAAATTTGATAATGCACTTCTAGTAAGACCCTGTGTAGGATAAACATGAGATGGATGAGCACCCATCCATAGTGTGTCAAAAACCATGAGAAGATCACCTAGATTTGATTGGATTAGATAACCTTGTTTCATAGGATGTTGAATTGCTTGTGTGTTGGTAGGGTTGTATCCTTTTTTCATCAACGGGATACCTAGTTTTCTTGTTGGCTAGATTTTTTGCATAGATAAAATCATAGGAAGTTATAAGATAAACATCCCTCATTTATCAATGAGGCTTCTATGTAATAATTTTGTCAATTATGTATTCTACTAACTATCTATAGGTTTTACTTTAATTGCGAAGCTCATGAACCATAGCTAAGCAATTCTACAGCAAGTAAGCAACTGTAAAGAAAGATTTACAGATAAGGGAATAGTTGAATACAGAAATAAGGAGAAGAAGATGTGTAATCCAACCAATACTTTACAGATTTGGTCTCATACACATAGATAAAACAAATAAGTAGATCTCACAATATTAAGAAGTAAAGTAAAAGAAAAGATTCTAATCTAAATCTCAAATAACACAAAGTTTATCTAAAGATCCACACATAATTAAGAAGAAAATGCACCGTGGACACAAAGTTCTCTGGAAATACGCCGTTATCCAATTCCTTAGATTTCATAGAAATGACATCAAGGGTTGCAACAAAAATTCTAGAACTCAAGAATGTTGATTAAAAATTTATTATTCTTTAACCCGTAGGATCTTCCTCTATTTATAGTGTATAGAGGGAAATTAAAAATAGGATTTTTTTAAATAATCGACACATGTGGAAGCTATGAAAAAGGGAAGTAGCTGGAAATATTCCTCTCAGAATTCCTCTTTGCATGACAAGCATGATTTATAACTAAAAATAGAACCTTATATTTTGCATGTCTACCACCTATTTCCAAGTAATTGACTTCTTCCAGTAACTTGAAGTAATGGATTTTAAACCAATCACTTAAGTTTTACAATTTAATTGATTACTCAATTAATTTTTAGGAGAAAATAAAAATAAGAAGAAGAAATAGGAGAAGAAATTAGAAGAAAGTTGCTGCAACACTCCCACTCTTGTTCTTCTTCTATACTCTGCATGTTGATCCAACCTGTATTACACCTTTTCCTCAAGAATGATCTGAATGATATCTCTACTTTGAATCGAATATGTTTTTTATTTTTCATATGTTGTTGAATCCTTTCCTTTAATTGTCACCAAACTAGATTTGGAAACCACTGACCATGATTTCCTTATTGTTATTGCCTCTAACCTGTCTTCTCCTCTTATCCTTAAAGCTTTTTCAATTCTTCTCCAGTACATGCAAAGTAAATTCGATGAAGGCTTCAACTAGAATATTGGGAGCACATACAAAATCTCCTGAAAGGAATTTTCCATGCAATGAATTCCACATAGGCTACATTATAAACAAGAGGATTATTTTTTTCTAGAAGTATTTTCATGTATGTGAGTTGGATCTATTTCTTCCTCTGATTCTAAAGATATATTCGATGTATCAGACATTGAATTCTACTTTCTTCACCAATATGGGCATAAATAAAGTATACCTACAAATAATTTAGACACACATGAAGCTCATAGCCTAAATATCTAATTTCTTCACCGGGATTTGATTATAAAGTTTGTTGCCATCTATTTTTAGACTTTCCTTGCATGCCAAACATGTTAAAGATATTATTTTATTCACTTGTGCACTCACATCAACATACAGATACTATGAATAATAAAAAGAAATATTTTCTAACCCTAGGTTCCAAAACTGGATGCTTCCCAACAATTAATAAAAAATTTTTATCTTTTGAGCAAGCTATGCCAGAATGGTTTGCATTTTTTGGCTAGAAGTCATGTTAAAAATAAGAAGGAAAAGAAATGGGAATTTTTACCCTTCCAGGAAAATCCAAAAATATCATCTTTCACTTAAGTGATGATGGAAAAAAAAACTTCCAGGCAGTAAAATTTGTAGACACCAAATTTGTGTCTTACGACCCCTTGTGACCCGCATCTCATCTCGCAACCTAAACTCATCACCTAAACCTTACACAATTATTTATTAATTACCTTGTAATTGATAAATCCACATCATCTCACCTGCCACCTCATTTTGCCACTTCATCATGACCTAGCCCTAACCCTAAACTAACCTAATTAAGACCTATAACTTGGTCTACACCTACACCCATGACTAATGACCCCTTTCTCGCACCCAAAAACCGACCTTCTAGTCACTTGACCAAGCCCGCAACTAATCTCTCAGGAGAAAAGCAGGGAAGGTGGGCTATTTTACTAAAAATAGCCTACTTTTTCCTTACCGATGCCAGTTCCTACTCGACCGCCGTCAGTTACGTAACCGCCATCGGTTCCCTGTAAATGGGATCCCCAAACCAAAAAAAAAGGATCGGAATTTCATTTTGGATCAGAGCGGAAGGATTTTAGGAATCAAGAGAGATCATTTGGGAGCGATAAAGAGAGTCCAGGTCTTCACTTGACCAAGCAGAGACGAGTGAAGAAGCCAGAAGAGTTTCAACAAAAGGAGATCAAGCCCAAAACTGCAACAGAATAGCCAGAGTTCTCAGATACTCAGCTGATCATCGGGAGGGAGATATTTCATCTTCTGTTTGTCCAGCCATCCTACCTAGAGTTCTGCCTTTGTCATCAGAGTTCTTGGACCTGCATCTTCGTCAATAACCAGTAAGTTACATCTTGCATGTCCTCTTTAATAACATTTCTTAGAATTTTTGAAGCACAATCCTCACAAATCCATTCCTAGATCCACTACCCAGCGTGCTATTGCATCTAACTATCATTCATCTACCTCTCATCACCTTATTTCCTAATATCACCTATATACAGCCTTACAAATAACACAACTACCAAACAACACAACTGCCCCACAAAACAACCAACCTTCAGATCTTAGACCATACCGATATCGGTTATCAGCAACCGGTATCGGTTATTCTGACTATAACAAAAAAAACCATCCTTTCCCCTACCCAGTTCAACGAAGCAATTTAATTGATGTCTTACAGTCTTTTGTGTTAATTCATGTTAGCAGGGGAACTGACCACCTTCGAAAGGAATTTTTATATTTCCTGGGCCCAAGGTAGTTCCCTCATTTATTGTCTAATCAAAATCGTGTGGTCTTGTGTTCTTATTTGCAGGTAGTCCTTCCAAGACAAAAAAGAGTTCTTCGCAGTCAACCTGATCTTTCTCTACGGTACACGCACACCATCTCGACGTTCAACAGGTATTCCTCCTAGCCCTAACCTTATCTGTTTCTAAAAGGAATGAAACATTCCGAGTGAAACATTTTGGCACGCCCGGTGGGACCCATTTTGGGTTTCTTTCTTTCTTGCTTGCTTTCATATAGGGAGTATACTTGCTGTTTTCTTCTTCTAAAAAGATATTCACAAGGTTTTGTATTATTTTGATAAAGGAACTTGCTTTTCTTTTACATCTCGCATTAGTGAAAGTCATCTCTTTTGCTTCATCGAATATCATTTTCGATTTGGGTTTAAAACACGTGCATTGCATTACTGCTTGCTGTTTTCAATTCTAGTGAACATAGATTAAGTAACAGGTCATACACGTGGGGGTGATATCCACGGTATTGACAAGAAATTAATCTTACTTTCATTGGACAACACATACCAAATCACTTCACAATTAACACAACAACTCAAACATCCCCCCTTTTTCCGCGGTATTCCTCCGCCCGATTGAGGTAACCTTATAAGCCAAAACAACTTGACATTTTCCCTAAGTCTTTTGTTTAGGATTGACATCGTTCCACGTCTAAAGGCATAAGCCCACAATAATTAAAATTAACCCTAGGGTTAGTCTCTGGATTTGCGTGTGCATATTGCTTGTTTTTAGTTCTGTTTTCTTTCTCATACCCTGTCTTCTGTGATCAATAATTGGACAAGTATACTAAACGTTGTTAAAAATCAAATTAGCAGCCTTTTATATCTTGTTAGCCCAGAATTCTTACACCGACATCAGTTACCTGACCGCCATCGGCTATAGTATAACCGACATCGGTTACGAGACCGATATCGGTTACTGTCTTTCCCAATTCCTGACAAACCAGCAACCTACCAATTTCACCAGTCTGAGTTTGTTTCTGTTCCTGACAGATTGAAACCCTACTGTGAACTCCTATCCATGGTTGTTATCACTCGAAAGCAAGCTGCCGCCATGGTGTCACATGCTTGCTCTGTTTCTTTTCCTGAATCACCCCCTTCACATTCTGTGGGGAATCCTACGGATACCAGCAAGGCTCCTAAAATTCCTGTGGGAGATAAGGACTTTGCCAAGTTTCTGGATGCTAATTCTAGCGCTGTACAATACTATTTGTCTCATACCCCTGACCGTATGCCTAATGGTCAGCTCCTTGTTGGTATGCCTATTAGTATAGCTACTCATTTAGCTCCCACTCCGCCTGATAACACCGCCTTGCTTCCTGCATCTCTAGCCCCGTCTCCCAATCTGACGGCTTCAGAGGTTCATACGACTCAGATTGGCTTTCTGTTGGTTAACCTTAGACCCCACGTATCATTACCGCCAACTTCCCCTACCTCATCTCTCTTGCAGACTGCTCCGTTCATGACTTGCTCTCTACCACCTATCCACACTAGCTTTCCTTCTCAAGCTCCGCCTACCTTTTCTTTCCCATACACGTATCCAGTGACCTCAACATCTTATATGGGACATCCCTATTCGGTCGCCTCAACATATTCATCCTCCATACCTTATCAACACTTAACCCCACCATTGTCCAGCAGAGGCCCTTGGCCCAATTTGCCTCCGTTTACCACAATCGCACCATCATCTCATCCAACCACGGATTTCATTAAACAAATGATGGACAAAATGTAAAACCTGGAGGCTTCTGTTTCAGGAAGTCGTAGCGCCTTGACATACGAGCAAGTTTGTCAGGAGCCTATTCACCCGTCTGTCCCCCTTCATTTGTATCCTCCTCAATGGGAATTACCAAAATTTACCCATTTTAACAGTAAAGAGGACCCTCAACAACACTTGCGATCATTTAGACATGCTTGTTATTTGATTGCTCATGATGATGCCTTGTTACTCCGCACCTTTCCCATGTCCTTATCAGGACCCACCTTGGAGTGGTACAGTGCTTTAACCCAGCACTCAATCTTCTCTTTTAACCAACTAGCCCAATCTTTCTTGGATAATTTCTCCATTAACATTGCCAAGAAAGTATCTATCACTGACCTTTATGCCATCCGACAATTCGAAGATGAATCTATCGCAGATTTCGTTGGATGATGTCGGGGCCTTATCAACCAACTTACATATGCCTTGCCTCAGGCTGAACTTATCAAACTTTTTACGCGGACATGTGCTAAGCACATTTCTCCTACTGTTAAAATTCAAACTTTCCACACATTCGATGAGGCCTTTACCATGGCTCGGAAACTAGAAATTCGAGCCTTAGAAGAAGAGAAATTGCGGTTGCGCAACAAAAACCCCAATTTCCGAACTCCAGATTCCACCAACAAACCTAACACCACCAATCCTCACCCATCGACCGCTTCGAAATAAAAAGGGGCCGTGCATGCGGTGATGGTCAAATCCCAACCACCATCTAATACCCCACCAAAAACCACTTATAAGTATAAAGCAGAACCCATCAACTACACTCCCTTGGGAGAAACATATGGTGTGATATTGGAAAAATTGCTCAAAACAGGAGCCATTACCTTACCTCCTGTTAAACCTCACTCCGGGTTTGATTCTACCCGCGCTATACCTTCCTGGTACAAAGAAAATGACTTCTGTAACTTTCACTGCGTAAAAGAACATAGTCATGAAAACTGCAAAATGTTGAAAAACATAGTGCAGGAAATGGTTGACGCAGGTGATATAACCCTCGATAATCCTAATGCCCCTACCAACCGAAATTTGAAAATCTTCAACAAACCATTCCCAAATCACTCGTTCAACAGTAACGTAAACCAGGATATCTTAGCCGAGGAGAGTGTTCATGAGATCCATGCAGTCTTCGACTCCTAGCCAAAAGCCTCTATTGAGAAAATTTTGAATCAAGCCTCTCCACTAACACAAGAGTCTGAACCTCCTTCACTACCATCAAGCCAAAGTGAAATCATTCCTTTACCCATAATGGAGTTAACTACCCAGACTTCTCTTCTCATCAATGAGTCTGCTTACACCACATCCCTACAAGACTGCGAACGGATGTTATCTAATCTATCTATTTCCCAAATGTCCCCTTCTACCGCTCTTGCTGCACAAGAGGAAGGCTCGCCACTCCTTTTGACATCCTTAGATGAGAAATATCTTGCACCAACATCACCAAATTCTTTAACCATAACAGACCCTCTCAAACATGCCCTCCTGCCTATTAGTCCTTCATCACCTAAATCTTTTTCAACAACCGGTCGACCTCTTAATATCTATCGATACAGTACCTCATCTACCCCCTGTATCACACCCACAGTGGACTGGAATCACAACCCGTCTTTCTTCCGTACCAAAATTTATAATTCATGCCTGAAGATTGTCATTCTCCAAAAGATAGACGAGTCCTATGGGAACGTTTGAGTACCCCCTATTCTACTCAAATGCAGGTGACCGATCCAGACACCTCTACCATATATCCTAAGTGTTTACAGAAACTCAAAATGCCTATGTCCTCAATCTCATCCCCCGTATCTATACCAAGTAGCCCATCCACCTCTATTAACCTAACCAAATCTTCCCCTACACTTGGGACCTCACCAATGCCCAGTGTAACGCACCTGCCTAAGCGACTTGATTTATCCAAAAATAAAGCCGCCCCGCCACCTAGGAGACAAACTCAATCTGTGCCTCTATCATAATCAAAACCATCATCGTCACACCTACCTTCCATATTGGGACCTCATCCCTCCACCTTGCATCAATATATCATACCTCCTGCGTTTTCTTCAAAACGACCTACGCCTTCTACACCTATACAGAGATCAAAGGGTATATCAGCATTGTCACCCCACATATCCTGTCTACCCATCAACCCTAAACGAACTCCATCATCAAAGGATTTATTTTCTGTCACTCCCCTTTTTCCGTGGTTGTTTCCCGCTACCACGTCATCTGTAGCCTCATCATCTAACTAGCTGAATATAGCTTCTATGCCAAAGAAACCACGTTTAGTGAAAACCATGTGTCAACACCCCTCGGCTAAACCACCACCCGTACGAACCAACCACGCCCAAACATTACCAAAACCCGCAAAACCAATACCCTCATCCTCCTCCGATTTTGACCCACTCAAAGGATCTTACGCCAAAATCCTTGCTATGTTGGTGGAGAATGCGACCATTTCCCTACCCCCACTGAGACCTTATGACCCGTCTAAACCTCGACCTATAGGTTATGATGAGTCTAAAATCTGCGCCTATCACCGCACACTAGGACATGATGTGGAGAGATGCAAAGCTTTAAAAACCATCCTTCATCAGTCACCTCTCCCAGATACAAAGGTTAAGAAAGACAACTTACGAAGGGAGAGACCTTTAGCTTCAATTCCCTCTACTATACCATCTATCCCTGCCTCACCAAGATCTATCATTATTACAACCCCATCTCTTGAAGACCATGATTTATCCCAACCATCTTCCTCATCTCAGGTCTACGAGATTAATATGATTAGTGTTGCTACTCGAGCACAGAAAAACAATGAGAAAGCAAAAGAAAGCACACATGCGTCCTCTCTTTCTCCATCCAGCATCCCGATTGCACCACCACCCAAAGTGGTTATTCGTGGACCCGCTTACCCCGTCTCTAATGGAGTTTCCCATCGAGCCATGATCAAACAGCTTCACCAATCTCCCGTAAAAATGACACTATATGATCTCATTCAGACTTTTGAATCCCATTGACAAGCTCTCGTTGAAATTCTTCAAGGGATCGAGGTCTTACCTAATGAAACCCTGCCTTTTGCCTCCATTATAACACCCAATCACGTTGCTTCTCTCACAAAACAACCCACTGCCCCAACCACTTCTGTACAACAACAAGCTGCGGCAGTCAGTTTCTCTGAAGATGAAATTATTGACTTTGGTATAGAAGATCCTGACCCTGCCCTTTTCATCTTAGCTTACATCCGGGACATTCGGGTATGTCGTGTTATGATTAACGGGGGCGCTAGCCTAAACATCATCTCTTCAAAAGCCTTCCAACAAATGAATATCCCTTCTAGCTACATGTGTGCCAATCCCATCATGTTGCGGTCATTCAATGACGCTATTACCTCTACCTTAGGCACCGTGATCCTCAACATTCGGGCAGGACCACGTACTTTACCCGAACTCTTCTATGTCCTTGAAGGAGAGTTCCAATATAACATATTTCTAGGTCGCCCTTGGATCTGGGCTATGGGATGCGTTCCCTCAACATTACATAGATGCATAAAATTTGAGTACGAGGGGAAGTCCTACACCATAAAAGCTGATCCTCCCCCCTTTAAAACCTGCAATATGTTATACCGCCCTAACGATGTGCTTATACCAATCAAGACACCCATACATTCAACCCAACCGTCCTCTTCAAATATACCTCAACCATCCACCTCAACCGCACCTACGCCTTCAACTGATGAAACCACCGTCGCAAAAACCACTTCCCTTCCCGCAGCTAACATCCCAACCACAGACCCCTTAGTAGATGTTTTTCAACACCTTACGCTGGGGGAGTATTGCCTATATAACGTTAGTTCTTTCCATACCCCACAGGAATACGGACAGGTACATGCACATCCTACCTATGACCGTCGTGTGGGGGAAGTAATCTCTTACGGACCACCACATTGCCGCACCAACCTAACGTATGGGGGTGTTGATGTATCCTCCATTACCCCTGAACCCCCTCTTGGTGTGGTTCCCTTCCAATCCGATTTTCAATACTTGACAAATTGTCGTTTTGCCCTCACCTTCTTGACTCGCTGTGCTTGGAAAGGCTTTGGTTTTGGTCTTTATGAACAAGGCCGACATACACTCATTCCCGTGACTACACGTAAACACAATCATCGCAGTGGTCTCGGTTTTCCTGAAACACCTACACAGGAGGAACCTCAGGTCAGTTGTCTTCTAGAAGACAACGACGTCACCCCTACCGAACTATCATCACCCATTTTGCCTTCGTCAACCACAGAGTCAATAGATCCCGAATCTATCCCTCCTAACTTTTTTTTTTCATAAATGCTATCTTCCTAGGTCCTCTCAATTATCAACGTGATAATGAGAACCCCTCTTCTATCCCCCTTCTGTATCCAGACATGATCGAAGAGGATTTGCCTTTGATTAATGTTGTTGAGTGCCAGGATGACGACTCCATCCTCACTTACCTTGGGGCGGACGACTCCTATATTCAACGCACCTTACCATCTGAAACTCAAACCATGTTGAATGAATCGACTATAGAAATCAACATCCACATGGAGGAGGATCCTCACATTGTGAAGATCAGACAATCCCTTAACACATCAGAACAAGCCGCCTTTACTACCTTTTTCCGTACCCGCAACCAAGCTTTCACTTGGTCCTACGCGGACATGCCAGGAATTGATCCTACCATTGCCGTCCATAACATCACTCTAAACCCTGATTCCAAGCCAATTAAACAGAAATTGAGAAAAATGCATCCACGCATTGCTCTCTTGGTCAAAGAGGAGCTTCAATGACTCCTTTCTGTTTCTTTCATTCTGCCTATTGACTATCCTCAATGGATTTCTAACATCGTACCTGTCACTAAAGCGACGGGGGGACTTCAGATATGCACGGATTTCCGAGATCTTAACCTCGCTTGCCCTAAGGATGACTTCCCCCTACCTAGCATTGACCAACTTGTAGATCTCACTGCAGGCCATGAGATGCTCTCTCTCATGGATGGTTTCTCAGGATATAACCAAATTTTGGTTGCCCCCGCCGATCAACATAAAAATGCCTTCATAACTCCTTGGGGAACCTTCTGTTACCGTGTGATGCCATTTGGCCTTAAGAATGCTGGTGCAACCTATCAGCGGGCTATGACCTACATTTTTCATGACATTATGCACACTATCCTTGAAGATTACGTCGACGATCTTCTTGGAAAATCTAAACATCGTAGTGAACATCTCGATGTTTTAACCATTATTTTTGATCGCCTGTTACAATATTCTGTCTGCCTTTAACCAAAGAAATGTGTCTTTGGTGTCCTTTCGGGGAAACTTCTTGGCTTTATCGTCTCTTTGCGTGGCATCGAGGTCGACCCATCTAAAGTCAAAGCTATCCTAGAAATGCCCCCACCTACCAATCTCAAAAAATTGCGTAGTTTACAAGGTAAACTCCAATCTATCTGACGTTTCATATCCCAACTCTCATATTGATGTCAACCTTTTCATCACCTTCTTAAAAAGGACATTGATTTTCAATGGAGCAAAGAGTGCCACCTAGCCTTTGAAGCTCTCAAAACTTATCTCTTGCAGCCACCCGTACTTATCCCACCCCAGGACGACCGCCCTTTCTACCTTTACCTTTCCACCACTGACCACGCTGTAGGTGCCATGCTTGCACATCGTGACTCCAAGAATCGAGAACAAGCCATTTATTATATAAGTCGTACTTTGGTGGAATATGAGACTAGGTATACACATGTAGAAAAGTTTTGCCTAGCCCTATCATTCGTGGCTACCAAACTCTGACACTACCTTCTGAATCACAAAACTTTCGTCATCACCAACACGGACCCCATCCATTACATGTATGCCAAACCTCATCTAAACCAATGCATCGCTAGATGGCTCATGCTCATCGCCGACCTCGACCTTGAGTTTGTCCACCAGAAATCAATCAAAGGAAAAACTCTTGTAGACCAACTTGCGGAGGCCCCTTTACCTGGGGAACAATTTACCAATTTTACATTCCCAGACAAACTCATCGCTACTCTTTCCCTCAAGGAGGAGTCGTATCCAATGACCCTCTTCTTCGATGGATCCAAATGCCACCATGGTGGAGGAGGCGGCGTTTTTCTCATTCCTCTCGACGCTGAGCCCATGCCTCTTTCATTCCGACTCGATTTCCTTTGCACTAATAATACAGCGGAATACGAGGCCCTTGTTCTGGGTCTCCAAGTTGCGTTACACTTAGGTATCAAATCTATCAATATTTTTGGCGACTCTCAATTGGTAGTCAATCAAGTTATGGGCATCTACCAATGTAAAAATGAGGAACTTCAAAAGTACAAACACTACGTGGATTCACTTCTAGCCTTATTTACTCACTATTCTATCCAAACCATTCCCCGCTCCACTAACAAATTTGTGGATACTATGGCTTGCTTAGCCTCGCAAATTCCAGCTTCATCAACTGACTCTGAATTATTCGTCTTAGTCCAACAACTTTTTTCCCCATCCTACTCAACCCCGGTAGTTTGTATGATAAATACTGTGTCTACTAATTCGTAGGATACCTGGTACCACCAATTTCACGACTACCTTACAACCTCTGTTCTCCCTTCTGACCTTACTAGTACTGGCAAACGTGCTTTTCTTAAACACGTTTGTCGTTATGTAGTTATGGGGGGACTCCTTTATAAACGTGGCTTTGATGGCATCCTCCTTCGATGTCTCACCGGCGTTGAGGTCACCCATACCATCCAACAGGTCCATGACAGTATCTGTGGTGGACATTTTAGTGGCCTTGCCGTGGCCAAACAAATCCTTCGCCTTGGTTATTATTGGCCTACTCTCAATAACGATTGCTACGAATATGTTAAGCGTTGTGTTATGTGTCAACAACACGCCAACCTTCAACATACTCCTAGCCACCCCCTACAGGTCGCCCGAGATCTTTGGCCTTTCTCACAATGGGGTTTAGACCTTATTGGTGAGATTCACCCGTCCTCTTCGCAACGTCACCGATGGATTATCACAGCAACCGAATATTACACAAAATGGGTGGAGGCTATTCCACTCATTTCAACCAAAAAATAAAAAATTGTAGAGTTCATTAACCACCACATTATCTGTCGTTTTGGTGTTCCTCGTCGCCTGATAACAGATAATGGAAAATCTTTCAAAAATAAGTTATTGCAAGACCTTTGTGACAACTTTGGTATTAAACTTAGCTTCTCATCACCCTACTATCCACAAGCAAATGGACAGGCCGAATCCTCTAATAAAACCCTAACCAAAATCCTCATGAAAGTTGTCAATGAGTCTAGAAGAAATTGGCACGATCACATCCCCTTTGCCCTTTGGGCTTATCGTACTAGCATTCGTACCTCTACTAATGCTACACCTTTTTCTTTGGTATATGGTACCGAGGCTGTCTTGCCTCTCGAAATACAAATACCCTCCCTCAGAATATCTCTTCAGGATATTCTCACCAACGATGATTTCCACCAAGAGCGGTTAGCCCAATTGGAGCTTCTTGACGAACGTCATCTTACAGCTCTCGATCACCTTCAAATCTACCAAAAACGTATCAAGTGTGCTTATGATAAGCGACTTCATGAGTGTACCTTTAAGGTTGGTGATCTTGTCCTCAAAGAGAATCAACATGTAACCAAACTAGAAAAGAGCAAATGTGGAAAATTTGCTCCTAATTGGATCGGGCCTTATATAATCACTCACACTTATGGATCATGCACTTATCGTTTAGCTTCGCTTAATGGTAAACCTGGGCCTGAACCCCTTAATGCCTTGCATTTTCAACCATTCTACTATTGAATTTAGTGTTATATCACTTCTTATCTACCTACTACTCGTCCCTTGAGCTCATTTACCGCTACATACACTTTGTTTCCTACATATCCAAATAAAATCAAGCCCACTTCTCACCTCCCCTCAACGATGCCTTCCCCTTTTTAGTCTAGTCCATGACTTCAAAGTCTTAAAATAACACCTTCTTATGGGATTTTCTTGAGTCAAACTTCCTACCAAACTAGATGCTTCATGCCAAAAGAACATCTAGCTATCTAAATTATATATAGACTGCTCCCTCGAAGGACTGCTCTATGCCAAATTATTGCTGCTATTATATATAGACTGCTCCCCCGAAGGACAGCTATGCACTAAAATCATATCTGCTACTATAAATAGACTGCTCCCTCGAAGGACAGCTATACATAGTCAGCCTTTATCAGAAGCTTCTCGCATGGATCAGCTTTGTGAAGACCTCAATAATAGCACAATCAATATCCCTTGTAGACTTCCCGCATCATCAGTCTATATTCAGTAAAATAAAAGCCTCATTCAAAAGAACTTTTTGGGTCATGGACTTGTCTATTTAGGGTAGGTTCTCTTTCGTCAGAACACTCACTTTGTAACAAGTTCTCTGTATCTCAGCTATATCATCCACCTCACCTCACCATTTGTTTCAACTCAAGGGACGTAACGTACGCTCAATATGTTGTGATCATACAACTCTTTTCACCTATTGATTTCTCGTCTATGCATCGGTACCTAGGGCTTCAGGATCGTTCTACGTTGTGTGGTTTGTTTAGCTCTTTTCACCTACGGAACACTCTTTCTACTTTGCCTCGCATCTAGGATTGTGTGTTGATCTTAATCAGGGACATGGTCCCCTCGACTTGGGTAGGCTAACTTTCGCTTCCCTTATACCTTTTACAACATCACCAATTCATTACCAACACCAACAACCTTACCTTACCAATATTAATATCAATATTTTTACCAACCAACCATTGCCTAAACCGTACCAAATTGCCTGAATTCACCTCTCCCTGATCCTAGGGAGGAACTTAAAATCGGTCTGAGCCCCTTCCTTGCTTTGGGCAATGGGCTATGTAGCAGCCAGCAATTAGGAGACATGGGGTTCCCAAGGTTAGCTCGACCAACCCTACCATAACCTATATGTGGGGGTAAATATAGATTTATTTGTGTATTTCAATTTAAGCACATTCCTTCTTGTATCCTTCTTCAAAAACACCCCAAAAACACAACGCAAACATTTCTTATATTATCAAATCAACATACATATTAAGTCTATCTAGATGTAAACAATACTCTTCTTACATAGGAACCCACAGGTCGGGCCATCCTTATTTTTCTTATACATTGCTAACATTTACTTAGACCCTCACGATCATCCTGACCTAAGAGATGATCGTGGATCGTCGACGCCTCTCACGAGGCCTCTCTATCCTCAAAGGACCACGGCTATTGTACCACCACGATCTGCCAATAATATTCTTCTCCGTTAATGGTAACATATGAAACGCCTCTTGCAATGGAGGAATCTCAGCCTCTAGTCTCTACGCCCGTGAATCCGCAAACCGCTAACAATCCTCTTGCATCATTCACCTGCGTTTGGAGCTGTGAAACGAAACTCTGCAGACAACATCTCTCCGACTGTAATCACAGCTATGTCAGGGAGATCACGACACCTCGCAGATATGCCTACCCACCAACCTATAGGCATCTGTAGTTCCTGCATCCATTACACTTTGATCGGCTGCTATCTCCTCTGGCCCTTCTGAGGGTGGCGAGGAGGGTTGAGAAGGTTGCCTCAGTGTCGATCCCCTCATATATGGTTATATAGCCGGGGTATATCATGCATAAATCTGAATTGTACCGCAAGCGATCTAGAGGAATAAGCTAATACTTCACCGGCTGTGCCATTGCGATAACCTCAATAACTCTACCCCATCAACTCCTAAGCTATATCGTCTGTCCAAATAGTTCCCGTAAGGCCTTTCCAACAGATTATTCAGAAATCGTCACCCTCTCCAATTACCGTCTGTTAATATCAATGTCACCCGTAATGGCCTGGATCTGGAATCTTGTTTGTCTGGACCCATCGTCTGAATCCCACCCTCTGTATCCGGTATCTCCTGACTGGATTGGATCAGCTACTGTCACACTACAAACATTTTGCTCATGGCCCAACAGTTGGGTAATTATAAGTATGAACAATCTCCAGTGTCGTCCTGTGATTTCGCTACGCAAGCGTTAGGATGATTATTACAGAGGCACGGCTCGTGTATTAAAGTTCTGCAAATATGCAGGTGCCCATGCCAAAGTCACGTTACTTTCTTCTCTTCCCAGATAACACACATCAATGCCTTCTGGAAATATTCCCCCTTCTGCTCTCGGTAATGAATAATACCCTACCGCTTTATCATTAATATCACTGCTAACCTTGTCCTCCTAAGGGTGTGCTAATACATTATCCCATATGTGAAATGAAAACCTCGTGTTCTCAAATCTCACGCGTTATGGACCCAATATTGCTGTTATCACTCCCCACACCACGCTAGGTTAATGCCTGATATACTAGTTCCTGTATGGGCCTCAAAACGGAACACATCTTCCAATGTTTAATTTGTATTCTCCCTGTTGGCAGAGAGAACGTATTCTCTCTAGATTCCATATTTCAATCAACGCCTTGCAACATTCATGGTTACATGCATTCAGTGCTAATGCGATTCCACCTAACCCAAACGATTTTTCATCAATGTCCCTTCCGGATGGTGTTATCCGTCGGATTCGTGACAACAGCGCTGGACACTCTCCTTATCATACCACTTGCCTATACCTGCTATACATCAAAAAAACAAACAAATCATTCAACCATCAAATCCATAAGGGTTTTCTCACATTTCTGGAAATTGCTTCAGGAACCGTATCGGTTATAAAATAACCGCTAGGTTCATACCGTATACGGTTATACCGAACCGATATCGGTCCACTATAAAGTACATACACCTTGCCTAAACAACACAACCTACGACAATGAAATTGCTCGTTTCTTCCCTCTGTATACACAAGACATTACCCAAAACCCTTGATTACCTACCACGTAAACACTCACTCATTTATAACCCTGTGTTATCATGTTTTTTTCTCTATCTACCCCCACCTACTCTCCCCATCGTATTCACAAAAATGAAGGTAATAAAATCAACAAACCAAAACGTTTATCCTCTTGAGTTGGACAAGTAGCTGAAGGTGACCCTTGTAATTCCACTCTCGTCCATGCCTGTTGATGCTTTCTCCTCGTTCTACTCATGATCACCCCCCTTTTCAAATTCACCTTTTTGCCTTATGATCTTAGACACATTCACTTTCCCTGTCTCTTTCTCAATATCAACTCCAGTTCTACTCATGCAAATTACCTGTCGCAGTCATCAAAAAGGTCACGTTCGCGTATTAACTTCTTGCATGGCCTCTCAAAAGTCGACTTAAGTGGCCAACCATAGCTTTTCTCATATTTTTGGAAAAGCTCATAACTAAATAACCGGTATTCGGGTTGGTTACGTAACCGATAGAGGTTATAATAAACTACCGCCGTCGGATTACAACCCGATATCGGTGAAACACCTACTTTTGAAAAATAGTTCTTTTCTTCAAGTTCTACCGATTTTTTGTATTCGCGCCGCCTCCTTTTCCTGCATAACAAACACCAATTATCAATATTTTTCCATCCAATCAATCTCTACGATTTCATCCATATATCTAATCTACATACCCAAAACAAAAAACATGCCATTATCTATAGGATATAAAAAACTTAATCAATATATACACTCATTTGGATCCAACTCATTAAGTTACATATATAACAAAAATGTTCACCAAACCACGCAACAAAACAGCACATTTCATCATATTAATATGTGCGTCCATATATAAGTGCAACAACAGACTCAAATCACAATATATCAACATGTTCAATTAAACTCATCATAAAAACCATATCACAAAAAAACATTGACGAAATACTAAAACATTTTGAACACAGCAGTGGGTCAAATCATCATATCTATATATATATATACAAGGTTTCAAATATACAACCTACCTACATCAGGGGCCTTTGTGACTCTTCAGAATTATACAAACAACAAAGCCGGACGCAGGCCGCAAAAATGTTACATAACATCAACTCGGCTCGCAGGCGGTCCCTCATATCAAAAAATATACTCGGCTGCAGGCCGGTATCAACTTACCCGACTCGGCTCGCAGCCGGGGTATATTCATTGGTATAACAATAAATGAGTGAATAAATGAATAAGATGAAATAAATGTAGGTACGAGGCACATCCACAACAACCGGTGCGCAGAAAGATTGCCCATGTCCATATAACACAAACAAGCATGGGATCCCCTCAGCTCTCACCACCTTGCCCTCTAGTACCTCATCACTGATGGTAACTGTGGTTTGCCTTCGCATCCGTTCCTTGACAGACACGCCGGATGGGCTGCACACTCCCTGCGATCTCTGACTATGGAGGTCTATGATTATAAGCTTGTATATGGATGATACTCAAGGCCTCCGGTACAATCAAGAACATATTTAGTAGTACACGGGCTCAGCTCTCGCCCTATTCTGTACCGTGCCACGTAGGGCGGCGGGCTTGGTCCACGGAATCCTATACGTGCACCCGGTGAATTGGGATTTGGGACGTTGGTGGTGGCGGTGGGCCATGGTGGTACTCTTTTCTGTGCTGGGGGGGGTGTTGTGGCATATTTATAACGATCGCTCGTGTGAGGGTAACCTGTTACATGTAACTATGACTCGGGGCTGTGGGTAATACCAACTGTGGTGGTGTGCTGTGCCTGTTTGTACCTGGCCTGGCTAGCTGCCCCTGTAAAAACACCTATGCTGTGCTCTGTGACAGCAGCCAGCTGCCCTTGTAATAACTTCACTGGCCCCTGAGCTGATCTTGCTTGTGCTATATTGCGCCAAGTTGGGTGCAGGCGGGCTATTCCTACTGCTCTCTGACCACCCACCAACAATGTATGCTCCGTACAGAACAGCATCATCTACACCATCACCTGCTCGGACTCTAGCAACCAATCTGGGTCCAAGGGCTTGTGGTGCAGGCGTGGGGCCTCTACAATTCATCCCTCCTGTACTCGAGGAAGGGAGGTGGCATCATTTGTCGTAGACCCCATCTACCTGCGTACTCTCAGGGGATCCTGTGTACTCTCCCAACCTAGTCATGGCTATCCAGAATGTGTTTACTGATCAGGCGCAACTGTAATTGGGCTCCTTTGCCGAGGGTGATGCCATCTGTACGGTCTCCATACGTTATCTACGCTGTCGGCCCTCTAACAAAGTCTATAAGAAGGCAAACGTTCCCGACCTGCAAGCATGTCGTGGCTACCCCAAACCCCAATACCCATCCCCCCCTCCCCCTCCTTGGACAAGAGTATAGGTATATGACCAGTGGCCCCTGGCTGCTGGGAGTAACCCTACCGGTTTGAGTGCAGATGAGTTCTCATATGCCAAACAGTGTAAGTAAAAAAATGTCAACCAATTCCGAATCGCCTAATCCGGCATTAGCCCACAGTCCCTGTATAACGCACAGAGATACTGGTGCCCAAGAATAAAAGGTTATTCTCCTCCACCATCTTATGAAACCCCCACAATGCCCCTTGGAAAGTGGCACTCCCTTGAGTCCGGGAGGGTGAATTGAAGTAGGTGGATCGATCATCATCAACACCGGAAAGCAGTTGTACTCTGTCGGGCGCACGGTACCTATCACCATAACCTGATGGCTCGCGCTGTTGATATGTCACCTAGCGCAGTGCTTTGCATCCCCGAAAACATCGTAGATGTGGTCCATGGCTTGTCTCTTGCATTCCACCTGAAAAATGGCCTCTCCATCAAGAGGTATCGAGGGGGATAGGATGTGATAACATCTACAATGTGCAGGTCATCTCTCGAGCGGGATGAAAACATGGGTCTGCCGGAATCCATCTCTCGATGAGGGCAACCATCAAACTAGTGATACTATGTCGATCGCTCTATATGCTGGACTCACCGAGTCCCACCTCGAGCATTGATAGCCCCAGTGCGCTGCGGACACATGTGGTCGCATCCGCACCATACAGGCGGAGGCTCCACGTTCCCGCATCGTCAGCTGTTGACGTGCCGCAAAACCCCCCACCCACTACCATTAGCCCGAACTCTTCATCATGATATATACCTATACCCCTTATACCCCTTTTATCCACCCCGACCACACCCCAAACTCTCTTAACCACCCCCCTCTAGCCACCTTATCTCCTCCAACTTATCCCCCTCCCTCTTCCCAAAACAAAACCACAACCAAACATACCATAACCAACCACAACACCAAACCCAACAAACCATAACCACAATAAGCCCAACCATATCAACACAAACACCAAAACCACACAAACACCACACACCATACAAAACACCAAAGCCAAACCACATTAAACCACCCAAAGGCCCACCCATACACCCACCCAAACCCACAAAACCCAAACAAACCCACAATTAACCCAAAACACACCCCACCACGCCAGACGATATACGACTGGCGCCGGTCAGCAACAACACCCTGCCCCCTGAAATTACGACCGATGCCAGGCGCTTAGAAAACCGAATCATCGAGTCTAAAAACGTGGAGCGAAACCTGACGCGGCCCCCAAAACTTTTTTTTTTTTGTTTTTGCCTTTAATAACCTTGTACCCATGAAAAGCCCTAAAAACCTACCCACCTACCCATTTAGCCTAACTACCCTACCTACCCTCTCTATTTTACAAACACTTCCATCTATCATATTTATCAAAAATTGGATTCCTACCAAAAACCCCAAATTAGATTAATGCAAATAAAATGAACACAAAATAAGGGCGTTTCGAACTACCGTACGATGACACGTCGTAGTGGTGGGATTGGGTGGTGTGGTCCAGCGGTCTTGCCATCATGCTCCTCCTGGCTGGCCATGGGCTCCAAATGGTCCTCTTATGGGTCCTCCACCAATCAACTACTGCCTCACTCCACGCGGGCCCCGTAACAATCTTACCTCCTCCGGTAACTAACGCCACTTCAGCCAACAATGTCCAATCTCATCTCCACATTAGACAATTCAAATGGATTACACAAATTGCAAATGAAAAGTAAAACAATGACAAGTCGTATTTTTCTTTTTATAGGTTTTTAACATTAGAACCGACACCGGTCAACGTCGGTGGCCCTAAGGAACCTGACATCGGTTACCAACAGTACCGGTCATAGCTAACCATGTAGAGGGGGGGGAGGAGGAACCCAACGGTGCGGGCAACGAGGGGGAATGGAACCCGGGAGAATCAAGAACAGTAAGCATGAAATAAAAGGGGACATCTTCTTAGGAAAAACACATAACGGCTGGCGAGAAAACGAGTCCGAGAAACGGAACAGATTAAAAATAAAGTGTAGAGAAAAGAAAAAAGATGGACATTGAAAAAAGGAAGGTTTGAACAAACAAAGAAGGTTGAAAAAACAGAAGATACAAACACAAGGAAGTCGGAACGATCAACCAAGGGCATACAAACTAACGATAACGGGGGGGCAGGACCAAACAAGGCATCCCGCCACACAACCATTGGCCGACACCAACTGGCCTCAAACCTACATATCCGGCCAGACCAAGGCCTCACCCCAACAATGCTGGCCCTGACCCCAAGGCCTCGCCCTGACATGGCCCAAACCAAGGCCTTCGCCCCTAACCATTTGGCCTGACCAAAGGACATCAACATACCCATTTGGCCGAACCAAGCAATGCCCTAAACCATTTGCCCGGACCCAAGGCTCACTCTACCCTTCGGCCTGACCCACGGCCACCAACCAACAAAACTGGACCGACCCCACCCAGGATACTTGATACCACTCGATACCGCCCAACATCAACAACATATACTTTTATCCACCATCATGTAGTTTTTGTTTCATCCACTTCTCATTACGAATTTCATTTCTCCATACATCTATCTACATTACCCAAAACACACAGGCCATCATCTAAGGGATATCAAAAAAAATATCAATCGTCTATACACCATTGTGGATTCCAACACTCAATCAGATACACTAACCTGTCACACACAACCAGCAAACAAAACATGCCACATTTCATCATATAATATGTCGTCCATATATACGTGCAAAAGACATCAACATCATCAATATATCAACATGTCATTAAACTCATCATACAACCTATATCACAAACCATTGACGAAATACTTAAAACATTTTGAACACAGCATGTGGGTCAAATCATCATATCTATATATATATATACAAGGTTTCAAATATACAACATACCCTACATCAGGGCCTTTGTGATCTCCTAATACAACAACAAAGCCGGCACGCAGGCCGCAATAAATGTTAATAACCTCAACTCGGCTCGCAGGCCGGTCCCTCATATCAAAAATATACTCGGCTCGCAGGCCGGTATCAACTATATAACCCGTACTCGGCTTCGCAGGCCGGTATACAATAAATGAGTGAAATAAATGAATAATGAATAAATGTAGGTACGGCAGGGCCTCTATCCACACAACCGGTGCGCAGACCGAGTGCCCATGTCCATATACACAAACAATGCAGGGATCCCTCAGCTCTCTCCCCACTGCCCTCAGTAACCCTCTCCCTGCTGGTCCCTGTGGTGCCTCTCGCCTCCCTGCCTGTAACAGACACGCCGGCTGTGGCTGCAACCTCCCTGCAGATCTCCTGACTATGGGAGGGTCTCCTGCTCTATAAGCTGTATATGGGATGATACGTCAAGCTTCCGGTACCATCCAAGAACATCTTGATAGTACCGGGCCTCTCCGCTCCTTCGCCTCCATATATCTGTCCCGTGCCACCGTAGGTGCAGGGGCTGGTCCCCGGACTCCTATTACAGTGGCCCCCCCTGTGCCTGTAGATGGTGACGTTGGGTGGTGCCTGTGGCCATGGACTGGTATCTTTTTTCCTGTGCCTGGGGCTGTGGCTATATCCGCTGCTCGTGGTGGTACCTGTACCTGTACCTATGCCTGGGGCTGTGGGTATACCACTGCTGGTGGTGGTGGCCTGGGCCTGTACCTGAGCTGGGCTAGCTGCCCTGTAAAACACATATCTGTGCCTGTGCAGCAGCCAGTGCCCCCGGTAATAACTGCACCTGGCCCCTGAGCTGATCTTGCTCTGCTATCATTGCTGCCAAGTTGGCTGTGGCAGGCGGTGCTATCCCTAGCTGCTCTCTGACCAGCCCACCACACCAGTATGCTCCCGTACAACCTAGCATCATCTACACCATCACCTGCTGGCCTCTCAGCAAACCCAATCTGGGTCCAAGGGCTGTTGGTGCAGGCAGTGGGGCCTCTACATCATCCCTCCTGTACTGAGGGAAGGGAGGTGGGCGTCATCTTGTCGTAGCCCCATCTACCTGCGTACCCTCTCCAGGGGGTATCCTCTTGTACTCTCCCAGCCTCCGTCCTGCTATCCAGAATGTGTACTGAATCAGGCGCAACTGTAAGTGGGCTCCTTTGCGAGGGTGATGACCTCTGTAAGGTCTCCATACGTTATCTACCGCTGTCAGGCCCTCTAACAAATGTCTATAATAAGCAACGTCCCGACCTGCAAGCACTGCTCGTGGCTACCCCACGACCCCCAACCACCTCTGAAAGCCGTATCTGTATATGACCTGTGGCCCTGGCTGCTGGAGTAACCCTACCGGTCTGATGCATATGATGTTCTCATATGCCCAACAGTGAAGTAAAAATGTCAAACAAATTCCGAATCGCCTCATCCGGCGATAGCCCCACAGCTCCCTGTATAACTGCACCAGATATACTGGTGCCCAAGCATAACAGGTATTCTCCTCCACCATCTTATGAAGCACCCCCATCAATGCCCTTGGAAAGTGGCCTCCCTCTGAGTCCGGGAGGGTGAAGTAGGTGATCCCGATCATCATCAACACGGAAAGCCGTGTCTCATGTCGGTGCGCACGGTACATATCACCATACCTGATGCTCGCGCTGTGATATGTCACTAGCGCAGCTGCATCCCCGAAAACCTGTAGGATGTTGTCCATGGCTGTCTCTGCATCCACCTGAAAAATGGCCTCTCCCTCAATAGGTAATCGAAGGATGTGATATACATCCTCCAATGTGATGGTCATCTCTCGAGTCGGGAGATGGAACACATTGGTTGCCGAATCCCATCTCTCGATGAGGGCAACCATCAAACTATGATCTCTGTCGATCGCTCTATATCGCTGGACTCCGCCGAGTCCCACCTCGAGCATGATAGCCCAGTGCGCTGCGGACACATGTGGTCGCATCCGCACCAACAGCGGAGGCATCCTGTCCCGCATCGTCAGCTGTTGACGTGCCTGCAAAACCCACCCACTACATTAGCCCTACTCTTCATCATGATAATCTACCTATACCCCCTTGTATACCCCCTTTTTATCCCCCCGACCCACACCCCAACTCTCTAACACCCCCCTCTAGCCACCTATCTCCTCCACTATCCCCCCCTCCCTCTTCCCAACCCAAAACCCAACCCAAACCCATACCATAACCCAACCCAACCCCAAACCCAAACCATACCCACCCTAAGCCCAACCCCATAACCCACCCAAACCCACACAAAACCCACACCATACCCACCCCAAGCCCAACCCATAACCCACCCCAAGCCCAACCCATAACCCACCCAAACCCACACAAACCCCAAACCAACCCACAATACCCCAAAACCACCCCACCGACGCCAGCCGATATACGACTGGCGCCGGTCAGCAACAAAACACCCTGCCCCTGAAATTTACGACCGATGCCAGTCGCTTAGCAACCGACATCAGTCGGTCTAAAAACGTGGAGCCGAACCTGACGCGGCCCCCCAAACCTTTTTTTTTTTTTTTTTTTGCCTATTACTACCCTTTTACCCATTGAAAAGCCCTACAAACCTACCCACCCTACCATTTTAGCCTAACTACCCTACCTACCCTCTCTATTTTCCAAACAAACTTCCATCTATTCATTATTTTATCAAAAACTGGATTCCTACCCAAACCCCAAATTTAGCATAATGCAATTAAAATGAACACAATAAGGGGTTTCGAACCTACCCGTACGATGACACGTCGTCGTGGTGGGATGGGTGGTGGTGGTCCAGCTGGTCTAGCCCCTCCTGCTCCTCCTGGCTGGGCCATGGCTCCAAATGTCCTCTTCTGGGTCCTCCACCAATCAACTACTGCCTCCTCCTCACTCGGGCCCGCTAACAACTCACTCCTCCGGTCAAATAACGCCACCTCACGCAACAAATGCTCCAATCTCCACTCTCCACATTAGACAATTCAAATTGGCTTCCAAATTGCAAAAGTAACAATGACAAGTCGTATTTTTCTTTTTATAGGTTTTTAACATAGAACCGACACCGGTCAACTCGTGCCCTAAGGAACCGACATCGGTTACCTAACCAGTACCGGTCATAGCTAACCGATATCGGTTTTGTCTTTATTCACCCAACTTTCTGCCCCTATTTACAAATCACCCTTTCTCCCAACATCGCCTATATCCACCTTTGCTGAACACCATTTGATCACCTATCCGGCCCGACCCAAGGCCTCACCCTAACCATTTGGCCTGACCCAAGGCTGCCACCCAACAATTTGGCCCAACCCAAGGCCGCCACCCAATAATTTGGCCCGACCCAAGGCCTCAACCTACCTATCCGGCCCGACCCAAGGCCGCCACCCAACAATTTGGCCCGACCCAAGGCCTCAACCTACCTATCCGGCCCGACCCAAGGCCTCACCCCAACCATCTGGCCCGACCCAAGGCCTCGCCCTGACCATTTGGCCCAAACCAAGGCCTCGCCCTAACCATTTGGCCTGACCCAAGGCCTCACCCTACCCATTTGGCCCGACCCAAGGCCTCGCCCTAACCATTTGGCCCGACCCAAGGCCTCACTCTACCCTTCCGGCCTGACCCAAGGCCACAACCCAACAACTTGGCCCGACCCAAGGCTGTACCACTTCGATACCTCGCCCAACATCAACAACATATACTTTTATCCACCCATCATGTAGCTTTTTGTTCCATCGAGCTCACCTGTTCGTGTTTTATCATGCTTAGGGTCCTTGACTTGATCTGTCGACCAACTTTGCCTAGACCTAGACCGTGACGTTTATCTCAGCCAAACCAACCATTTGGTACTGCCGAACATGCCTAAATGTTCCTGTACCTTACCTGTTATATACCCTAGAGCTACTTCCTATGCCTTGGATACCAGGATTATATCACCCTTGTTTGGATAAACTATCGACCTTTGCCTATACATTGCTGGTTTGCTCGTCAAATCATGTACCCTAGTCGTACTATTGCATTTCAACATGCGTCTGCTACCTTGGACCTACCCCACCACCTTACCATCCTCTCTACCACATGTACCCTTTATCAACCCTATCCCTGATTTCCCGTTCACTCAATCTATGATAGATTTGAGGGGGATTACCTATATCCTTAATAGGAGAAACCACTTCATATTATTGTCTGCGCAGCTCTACAAAACAAGCTACACGACAATAAGGGGCTAATGTAGACACCAAATTTGTGTCTTACGACCCCTTGTGACCCGCATCTCATCTCGCAACCTAAACTCATCACCTAAACCTTACACAATTATTTATTAATTACCTTGTAATTGATAAATCCACATCATCTCACCTGCCACCTCATTTTGCCACTTCATCATGACCTAGCCCTAACCCTAAACTAACCTAATTAAGACCTATAACTTGGTCTACACCTACACCCATGACTAATGACCCCTTTCTCGCACCCAAAACTGACCTTCTAGTCACTTGACCAAGCCCGCAACTAATCTCTCGGGAGAAAAGAAGGGAAGGTGGGCTATTTTACTAAAAATAGCCTACTTTTTCCTTACCGATGCCGGTTCCTACTCGACCACCGTCGGTTACGTAACCTCCATCAGTTCCCTGTAAATGGGCTCCCCAAACCAAAAACAAAGGATCGGAATTTCATTTTGGATCAGAGCGGAAGGATTTTAGGAATCAAGAGAGATCATTTGGGAGCGATAAAGAGAGTCCAGGTCTTCACTTGACCAAGCAGAGATGAGTGAACAAGCCAGAAGAGTTGCAGCAAAAGGAGATCAAGCCCAAAACTGCAACAGAATAGCCAGAGTTCTCAAATACTCAGCTGATCATCAGGAGGGAGATATTTCATCTTCTATTTGTCCAACCATCCTACCTAGAGTTCTACCTTTGTCATCAGAGTTCTTGGACCTGAATCTTCATCAATAACCAGTAAGTTACATCTTGCATGTCCTCTTTAATAACATTTCTTAGACTTTTTGAAGCACAATCCTCACAAATCCATTCCTAGATCCACTACCCAGTGTGCTATTGCATCTAAC
The DNA here is from genome assembly GCA_019776745.2 of Taxus chinensis. Classification (NCBI taxonomy): domain Eukaryota; kingdom Viridiplantae; phylum Streptophyta; class Pinopsida; order Cupressales; family Taxaceae; genus Taxus; species Taxus chinensis. The sequence goes on from CM034149.1 coordinate 935,925,454, forward strand.
TATCATTCATCTACCTCTCATCACCTTATTTCCTAATATCACCTATATACAGCCTTACAAATAACACAACTACCAAACAACACAACCACCCCACATAACAACCAACCTTCAGATCTTAGACCATACCGATATCGGTTATCAGCAACCGGTATCGGTTATTCTGACTATAACCAAAAAAACCAGCCTTTCCCCTACCCAGTTCAACGAAGCAATTTAATTGATGTCTTACAGTCTTTTATGTTAATTCATGTTAGCAGGGGAACTGACCACCTTTGAAAGGAAGTTTTATATTTCCTGGGCCCAAGGCAGTTCCCTCATTTATTGTCTAATCAAAATCGTGTGGTCTTGTGTTCTTATTTGCAGGTAGTCCTTCCAAGACAAAAAGGAGTTCTTCGCAGTCAACCTGATCTTTCTCTACGGTACGCGCACACCATCTCGACGTTCAACATGTATTCCTCCTAGCCCTAACCTTATCTGTTTATAAAAGGAATGAAACATTCCGAGTGAAACAAAATTATCACCTTCCTACCACTACCAAAATTCCCATTGGCAACTTAAATGTTTTTGACTTTAATGATGGGAAAAAACAACCTTCCAATTAGGCATAAAATTACCACCTGCCTACCAATACCAAAATTCCCATTAGAAGCTGAAGTAACTTGACTTACATCATGGGAATTTTTCACCTTCCAAGAAGGCATAAAATTCCCACTTCCTTCCACCACCAAAATTCCCATTGGCAGCTTAAGTAACTTTAATGATGGGAAAAAATAACCTTCCAGGAAGGCATAAAATTCCCACCTGTCCTGCTACTCCAAAATTCCATTGGCAGCTTAAGTGATTTGACTTTAATCATGGAAAATTTTTACCTTCTTGGAAGGCTCCAAATTCCCACCTTCCTGCTAGCACCAAAATTCCCATTGGCACTTAAAAACCATCCTTTAAAAAAATGGGATTTGCATGGAAGAAATCTTCTTCCCAAAAGTGTGACTTGCATGAAGAAATTCTCTTCCCAAAAAGTGTGACTTGCATGACTTCTGCTTTTAAAGTTGCGTGAAAACTCATCAAAAAAAATTTATTTCCATTTTTGGATTTTTGCAGCGAAGAAAACACAAGTATAGAATAAAAATTTCCATTTTTGGAAAGGGTTACGGGAAGATGTAGCAGCAAAAACTCTGCAAGTTCCATAACTTTGAGTCCGTAGACTCTGTTTTAGGTGTCATTTTCTCTAAAAGTGCATATTTTCTTGAGCTCTACGCATTGATGGTGATATTTTTATTATTTTCATAAAATCCATTTTTGCACCTTTTTAGACCAAGTGACTTCTTACAATCTCCTGAAAGAATCATGAGCTCTGATCACCTTTAGAAAAATTAGTAATTAAAAATACTAGATATATTTTCAAAACCCTAGGCCTGGGAAAAGGTTTGGCAGGAAGAATGAATAGGCTACAGGATTTTATGGAGAAAACAAACCAAAACACAGACAAAAAGAAATAAAAAAAAAACAAAAGCAGTTGCAGGAAATTGCTAGAAAAATTTCTCTACTTAGCTGATCTATAAAAATTCTTCCTGTCAGGTGAATGTTCTATGGTAATAATGATGGGGTGAAATGTTTTATATAACCTAAATCCTCCAATTTTAGCTCAATCTATTTTTAAAAGAAATTTATTTATTTAATAAATAAATAAATAAAATGCTTGCAGACAACACCTGGCAAAGGAATTGAGTGAGATTTGACATGTGGGTATCTTGTCGAATTTGGATTTTATGACTCTCTGGGGATACCTTAGAGAAATGCAAACAACTACAGGTAAAAATAAACACAAAACCACCTGTTACTTTGAAAAGAATTAAATTTTTTAAAAGGGGTAGTCCTAGATTTCAGGGTGAAATCTGGGGACACTAGTTGGCTTCATCTGTGGACATCTTTACCTCTATCAAAATGAAAGGAGTGAAGATGAGATCCCAACATCTGTAGTTTCGTGTCTTGTCCATTGGGTTTGAGGTCAGGCCACAAAAACAAAACAAAACAAAAAGAAAAGAAAAGAAAACAACAAAATTTTTATTTATATACAAACAAGTTTTACCCTGTATCTCAATTTCTGAACAACTTCAGATGTTTCTTGTTGAAAGGAAGTGGTAACTCAATTCCATCTTGGTAGGAAAGGAAGAAAGTATCCATTTCCGGAAGCTCTCTTGATCATGAAGGGCCCTTTCCAGAGTGAATCAGATTCATTCATGCATGCCCTTCGGTTTGTCTCTTGTCCCACAAGAGTACCCAATCTCCAATCTCGAACTTCCTTTCTCTGAGCCTTCTTGTCAAATACCTTGGGAAAGTCTTCATCAACTTCATCTTGTGGTGGCTCATCATTTCTTCTCTTTGTGGTGAGTAAGTCTCCATCAACTTCCTCTATTCCCAGATTTACTCGGCTGCATTTTGAGGAAGAACTATCACCATATTCTTTGTTCTTCTTCAAGTACTGATCATGCTTGTCAAAATTCTCCACTAAGGAAACTAAACCCTTGGGGATTTTTTACCTTTTGGTTGGATTATTCCACTCCTATCATCATAACCTAGATAAGTTTTTCCCGTGACTATTTTTTGTGGTGGTGATTTACTCCCTTCAACATATAACCTGCCAAAGTTGTCTTGTTCCAGACATGTAGATGTTTGTTTGTCATCATTGAAATTCTTCCACTGTTCAACATTATCAGGGACTTTGGGGTGGTAGACCATCTCCACTTTATAGTTTCCTTATCTAAATATGGACGGTGGTCTATCCAGATTCAATAGTGTAACTGTGATTGCCAAAGAGTCTACCTTGGAATTCTGATTTTTTGGAATGAAGTCGATAGAGAAGGCTGCAAAATCAAGTGTTGCAAAAAGCACTCTATCTCTATAATGCTTCATCTTATCTCCTTTGACTTGATTTTTCCCTCGAACCTTGCTTTACTAGAAGTTCAACATCTCCTTGGGCTTTGAGGAGTTTTACTCCTTTCTTTCTAGCTTGCTCCATTCCTAGTAGCAATGCTTCATACTCTGTTGTATGTTGGTGTTCTATCAAACAACAGCTTGTGGGAGTATGGGAATATCTCATGATCTGGAGATATTAATAGAACATCGAATCCTGATCCAAAAGAACAACAAATGTTCCTTTAAACTCCAACGTCCAAATTTTTTCTTCTTCTTTTGACTGGCTCTGGCTCTGGTCAAAGTTCTGGCTCTGGAACATTTTTATCCATTTCCAAGAATTATACACCATGGTCAGACCCTGAAAAATAATCTGAGATCTAGGATCTTCAGATTTTGTAACAGTGTACTTGGACTTATTTTCTGACTCCAGCTTCTGATTTATTCCTTTGATAGGAATATGAACACAGGACCAATCCATATTTACTTCTCCTCCCAGCTCTTTGTAGAATTTCTGCTTAGCAACATCTCGTAGGAGACAGGAATATCTGCAACTAAGATTGTCATCTTTAATATTTTGTCAGGTAAAGCTTACAGAAAATAGCTTGTGCATCTTTGATTTTTCCGATTAAAGGGACTTGTCTCTCCATGGAATAACACCTTTTTATGGTCTTTGTCAAGGTAAGCCCAAGAGCATCTGCAACTTTAGCTGGCATGACATTTTCAGAAGCACCTGAATCTAGAATGAAGTTGCTTAACTTGAAACCATTAAGCAATAAGGAGACATAGAAAGGTTCTACTCTTTCAGAAGATAATGAGAAGGTTTAACAACTGCAACGTTGTTCTAGGGAGGAGTATCTTTGGGATTAGGAAAAAGGCCTTTTGATGCAATGGATTTCCTGGTGATTGCACATACCTAACTAGCCTATTTAGCTGCTCAGGAAAGCTCTCAGGTATTCAACTTTTGACATTTGAACTCTAGTTTTCTTGACATGATCAATAATGTCAAAAGAAGGTATAGATTCAGATACCTGAGCTGCTTTCTGTGGTTGAGATGAAGAACTCACATTCTTATTTTTGGGAGCTAAGGAAGAAGGTAAAGGGTTGCCCCTTCTTTGTTCATCAGCTAATGCCTCATCTTGGTGAGTTTTTGATTGTGTAAATACTACATATGCATGACCATGATCATCTTCAAGAATCTCCTCATAGTCATGTTTAGATTTGTAGTTTAGGTAATTAATGTTGGAGTCACCACAAGGACCTACAAAATCATCATTCTTGAGCTAATCAGTGTCAGCTTCCTGGTCTTCTTCATTCATCTCCACGTTGTTTCTGGGAGTAACTTCAATTGCTAATCTTTGGGAACCAGCAATGTGGTTCCAATTGTTGTTGTTGAAATTCTGAGCAGGGGCAGTGTTGTTTCCCTGAGCCATTTGAGCCATTTGTTTCTTCATCTGTGACATCTCATTTGCTAAATTTTTCAATAGTGAATCAGAAGTAGTAGCAGAGGATGAACTTTCAACTCTAGAAGTGTTGATCTTTATCTTTCCATCCATGATGAGGTCATCTTCAATTTCAACCACCATGTTTTGGGCTGCTAACAAGTCAGCAGGATGTGCTCTTCACAGTTGATAGCTTACTTTAGGAAGTAAAGCATTGATGAAGAATACCTTTTGATTCTCATCATTCAGAGAAGAAGAAGCTGAAATTTTATAAAGTAATCTTTGGAATTTTGCAATAAAATCCCACATGTGCTCTTGTGGCTCCTTCTTCAGCTGAGTCAGTTGAGTTATCAATGTACTGGAATCTTCAACTGGCTTGAATATTTTCAGGAATGCATCTCGCATAGTAGCCCAAGTTGGTTATGGTACTAGGAGCTAACCGGTAGAACCATTCTCCAGCCAAGTCATGCAGAGTCTCTATGAAAATTCTGGATAGACACATCTTCATGTTTACTGCAAGGACTCCACAAGATATAAAGAACGCAACCAAGTGGTCATCTGGATTATTCTTTCCATCTCCAAAGAATTTTGGAAAATTATTTCTCATCCCTTTAGGTAGATCATGCATAGGAGGAGTCAGATTCAGAGGTCCAAAGGCTGCACCCCATGGAACAAGTGCTGTAGGGGCAAGTGGTTGATTCTGCATCATGAAAGGAGCATGTCTTCTTTGAGAATAGACTTGGTGAATAATCTCAGCTGCTAGATTGTGTTGGACACAATCCAGATCTGGAGGAGTTTGCACTCTTCTTCCTGGTGAAAGACTAGATTTACGGCTTCTAACTTGAGGAGGATGATTGAAATTGAATTGCTCCTACAATCTATAAAAATGATCAGTCCTTCCTTGAGCTCTGCTAGACCATGTGAATGGACATTCTGCCAGGTTGAGCTTATAATATAAAAGGGAACTAGCAAGAAAAATCTTTGGTCTGCTAATTTGTGTTGTTCCCCATCAGAGTCACCAAAAACTGTTGGCTAGATTTTCTACATAGCTAAAAACCTAGGCAGTCATGAGATAAATCTCCCTCATTTACCGGTGAGGATCCCATGTAATATTTATCAATTAGTGTATGAATCCTAATAACTATATGTGGGTTTTACTTTAATTGCAAAGCTCATGAACCATAGCTAAGAAATTATGCAACAAGTAAGTAGTTGTAATGAAGTATTTTAAGAAGGGGGAAATAATGGAATTTGGGAAAGAAGGAAAGGAAGATGTGTAATTCAACCAATAGTTTACAGATTGGTTCTCATACACATAGATAAAATAAAAATAGATCTCAAAATATTCAGAAGTAAAGGAAAAGAAAAGCTTCTAATCTAAATCTCAGATAACACAAAGTTTATCTAAAGATCCACATAGAAGTAAGAAGAAAATGCACCATGGACACAAAGTTCTCCAGAAATCTACCTTTATTCAATTCCTCAGCTTTCACAGAAATGACATCAAGGGTTGCAACACAAAGTCTGGAACTCAAGAATGCTGATTAACAAATTGTGATTCTTTAACCCGTAGGCTCTTCCTCTATTTATAGTGTATAGAGGGAAATTACAAATAGGAAGTTTTTAATGAATTGCCACATGTGGAAGCTATGAAAAAGGGAAGCAGTTGACAATCTTCCTCCTGGAATTCCTCTTTGCATGACATGCATGATTTATAACTTAAAAATAGAACCTTCTATTTTGCATGTCTGCCACCTATTTCCAAGTAATTGACTTCTTCCAGTAACTTGAAGTAACGATATTTTAAACCAATCACTTAATTTTTACAATTTAATTGATTACTCAATTACTTTGTCAGAGAAAATAAGAGAAAGAAGAAGAAAGAGGAGAAGAAATTAGAAAGTTGTTGCAACACTCTTAGTCTTGTTCTTCTTCCATACTCTGCATGTTGATCCAACCTATATTGCACCTCTTCATTCCTTTAGCAATGAATGATCTGAATGATATCTCTTGCCTTGAATATGAGATGTTTTTTTCTCCCATATGTTGTTGAATCCTTTCCTTTGATTCTCACCAAACTGGATCTAGAAGCAACTGACTGTGATTTTCTTGCGGGTGTTGCCTCTGACCTGTCTTCCCTCTTATCCTTGAAGCTTTTGCAATTCTTCTCCAGTACATGCATTAATAAAATTCTTGTAAACAATTGACAAAACTCATCACCTTTTATTTTTAATTGCATATGAGCAATTTTAAATTCTGGAAAGCACTGTGAAGGAAAATCAAGTAAATTCAATTGAAGGCTTCAACTGGAAGATTGGGAGCACATGCACAAGCTCTGAAAGGAATTTTCCATGCAATGAATTCCACATGGGATTGCATTAGAAACAAGAGGATGAATTTTTTCCAGAAGCCTTTGTATTGGATCAATTATGAGAGCTAGATCTATTTCTTCCTTCTGATTTTGAAGATATATTCAATGTATCAGACATTGACTTCTACCTTTTTTCACCAATATGAGCATAAATGAATTATTCTTGCAAATAATTTAGACACACATGAAGCTCATAGCATGAATATCTAATTTCTTCACCAAGATCTGATTATAAAGCCTGTTTCCCTCTATTTTTAGACTTTCTTGCATGCTCAAGCAAGCTAAAAATATTATTTTATTCACTTGTGCACTCACATCAACATGCAAGATGCTAGAATAATAAAAAAAAATCTTTCCAACCCTAGGCACCAAAACTAGATGCTTCCTGACAATTAAAAAAAAAGTCATCTTTTAGGCATTTAGCTATGCCTAGAATGGGTCACACTTTTTGGCTAGAAGTCATGTTAAAAATAAGAAGGAAAAGCAATGGGAAATTTTACCCTTCCAGGAAGCTCCAAAAATCCCATATTTCACTTATGTGATTTGTCTTTAATGATGGGAAAATCTCAACCTTCCTAGGCAGGCATAAAATTTCCCACCTTCTGCCACTACCAAAATTCCCATTGGCAGCTTAAATGATTTGACTTCCAAAAAAAATAACTTGCAAGGTAAGCAAGAAATTCCCATCTTCCTGCCACTACCAAAATTCACATTGGCAGCTTAAGTGAATTGAATCATGGAAAAAATTTTTCCTCTTCCATGTGAAGGCATAAAATTCCTACCTTCTTGCACCACCAAAATTCCCATTGGTACTTAAGTGATTTGACTTTAATGATGGGAAAAAACAACCTTCCAGGTAGGCATAAAATTCCCACCTGCCTGCCACTACCAAAATTCCCATTGGCAGCTTAAGTGACTTGACTTCCATCATGGGATTTTTTAACCTTCCAGATAGGCAAAAATTCCCACTGCCACACCAAAAACCATTCAACTTAAAAAAAAATGTGACTTGCATGGAAGAAAGCTTCTTTCCAAAAAGTGCGACTTGCATGAAAATTTTTCTTCCCAAAAAGTGTGACTTGCATGACTTATGCTTTTAAAGTTGCATGAAAACTCATCAAGCAACATTTTATTTCCATTTTTGGATTTTCAGTGAAGAAAACACAAGCATAGAATAAAATTTTCCATTTTTGGAAAGGGTCCAAGGAAGATGTAGTAGCAAAAACTTGCAAGTGCCATAACTTTCACTCCGTGGCTCTGTTTTAGGTGTCGTTTTCTCTAAAAGTGCATATTTTCTTGAGATCTATGCATTGATGGAAATATTTTTCTTATTTTCATAAAATCCATTTTTGCACCTTTTTGGACCAAGCAACTTCTTGCAATCTCCTGAAAGAATCCTGAGCTCTGATCACCTTTAGATAGATTAGTAATTAAAAATACTGGATAGCTTTTCAAAACCCTAGGCCTGGGAAAAGGTCTATGGTAGGAAGAATGAATAGGCTACAGGAATTTCCAAAGAAAACAAACCAAAACCGAAAAAAAAAATAAAACAAAACAAAAGAAGTTGTGGGCAAATTGCTAAAAAAATTCTCCAATTAGCTGATCTGCAAAAATTCTTCCCCCTGGGTGAATGTTCTATGGTAATAATGATGGGGTGAAGTTCTTTATATAACCTAAATCCTCCAATTTTAGCTCAATCTATTTTTAAAAGAACTTTATTTATTTAATAAATAAATAAATAAAATTCTCTCAGACAAGGTCTGACGAAGGAATTGAGTGAGCTTTGGCATGTGGGTATTTGGGGAATTTGGATTTTATGACTCTCTGGGGATACCTTAGAACAATGCAAACAACTGTAGGAAAAACAAACACAAAATGACCCATTACTTTGAAAAGAACAATTTAAAAAAAAAGGGGTAGTCCCAAGATTTCAAGGTGAAATCTCGGGGACACCAGTCGGCTCGTCTGTGGACATATTTACCTCTGTCAAAATGAAAGGAGTGAAGATGAGATCCCAAACATCTCTAGTTTCATGTCTTTTCTATTGGGTTTAGGGTCAGGCCACAAAACAAAAAAAAGAAAAGAAAAGAAAACAACAAAATTTTTATTTATATACAAACAAGTTTTACCCTGTATCTCAGTTTCTGAACAACCTCAGATGTTTCCCATTGAAAGGTAGTGGTAACTCAATTCCATCCTTGGTAGGCAAGGAAGAAAGTATCCATTCTGGTAGCTCTCTTGATCATGAAGGGCCCTTTCCAGAGTGAATCAAATTTGTCATGCATGCCCTTTGGTTCATGTCTCTTGTCCCACCAGAGTACCCAGTCTCTAATCTCGAACTTCCTTTCTCTGGCCTTCTTGTCAAATACCTTGGGAAAGTCCTTCATCAAATTCATCTTGTGGTGGCTCATCCTTTCTTCTCTCTGTGGTAGTAAGTCTTCATCAACTTCCTCCATTCCTAGATTTACCAGGTACATTCTTGAGGAGGAACTATCACCATATTCTTTGTTCTTCTTCAGGTACTGATCATGTTTGTCAAAAGTCTCCACTAAGGAAACTAAACCCTTGGGGATTTTGTTACCTTTTGGTTGGATTATTCCACTATTTTCATCATAACCTGGATCAATTTTGTTGTGACTATTTGTTCATGGTGGTGATTTACTCCCTTCAACATACAACCTGCCAAAGTTGTCTTGTTCTAGACATGCAGATGTTTGTTTGTCATCATTGAAAGTTCTGCCACTGTTCAACACTATCAGGGACTTTAGGGTGGTAGACCATCTCCACTTTATAGTTTCCTTGTTTGAATATGGACGGTGGTCTATCCGGATTCAATAGTGCAGTTGTGACCACCAAAGAGTCTGCCTTGGAATTCTGATTTATTGGAATGAAGTTCGATAGAGAAGGCTGCAAAATTGAGTGTGGTAGAAAGCACTCTATCTCTGTAATGCTTCATCTTATCTCCTTTGACTTGATTTTTCCCTCAAACCTGCTTTACTAGAAGTTCAACATCTCCTTGGGCTTTGAGGATATTTTTACTCCTTTATTTTTAGCTTGTTATCCATTCCTAGCAGCAATGCTTCATACTCCGCCATATGATTGGTGTTCTCAAACATCAGCTTGTGGGAGTATGGGAATATCTCATGATCTGGAGATATTAATAGAATGATGGCTCCTGATCCAAAAGAACAACAAGTTCCTTTAAACTCCAACGTCCAAACTTTTTCTTCTTCTTTTACTGGCTCTAGCTCTGGTTGAAGTTCTGGTTTTGGTACATTTTTATCCATTTCCAAGAAATATACACCATGGTCAGACCCTTGAAAAATAATTTGAGATCTAGGATCCTTCAGATTTTGTAACCGTGTACTTGGACTTCTTTTCTGGCTCCAGCTCCTTATTTATTCCTTTGATAGGAATATGGGCACAGGACCAATCCATATTTACTTCCCCTCCCAGCTCTTTGTAGAAGTTTCTACTTAGCAACATCCCATAGGAGACATGAATATCTACAACTAAGATTGTCATCTTTAATATTTTTTCAGGAAAAGCTACTAGAACAACTTGTGCATCTTTGATTTTTCTGATTAAAGGGACTTGTCTCTCCATGGAATAACACCTTTTTATGGTCTTTGTCAAGGTAAGCCAAGAGCATCTACAACTTTAGCTGGCATGACATTGTCAGAAGCACCCGAATCTAGAATGCAGTTTCTTAACTTGAAACCATTAAGCAATAAGGAGACATAGAAAGGTTCTACTCTTTCATAAGATAATGGGGATTTAACAACTGCAGCGTTTTTATGGGGAGGAGTATCTTTGGGCTTAGGAAAAAGGCCTTTTGATGCATTGGATTTCCTTGGTGACTGCACATATTTAACTATCCTATTTAGCTTCTCAGGAAAGGCTCTCAAGTATTCAGCTTCTAACATTTGAACTCTAGTTTTCTTGACATGATCAATAATGTCAAAAGAAGGTAATAGATTCAGATACCTGAGCTGACTTTCTGTGGTTGAGATGAAGAACTCACATTCTTATCATGGGAAGCTAAGGAAGAAGGTAAAGGGTTGCCCCTTCTTTGTTCATCAGCTAATGCCTCAGCTTGGTGAGTTTGTGATCTGTGTAAATACTACATATGCATGACCATGATCATCTTCAAGAAGTCTCCTCATAGTCATGTTCAGATTCAAGTATAGTTTAGGTAATTAATGTTGGAGTCACCAGTAGGACCTAAAAAATCATCATTCTCGAGCTGATCAGTGTCAGCTTCATGGTCTTCTTCATTCATCTCCACGTTGTTTCTGGGAGCATCTTCAATTGCTAATCTTTGGGAACCAACAATGTGGTTCTCGGTTGTTGTTGTTGTTGAAATTCTGAGTAGGGGTAGTATTGTTTCCCTGAGCCATTTGAGCCATTTGTTTCTTCATCTGTGACATCTCATTTGCTAACTTTTGCAATAGTGAATCGGAAGTAGTAGCAGAGGATGAACTTTCAGCTCTAGAAGTGTTGTTCTTTATCTTTCCAGCCATGATGAGGTCATCTTCAATTTCAACTACCATGTTTTGGGCTGCTAACAAGTCAACAGGATGTGCTCTTCACAGTTGATAGCTTACTTCAGGAAGTAAAGCATTGATGAAGAATACCTTTTGATTCTCATCATTCAGAGAAGTAGAAGCTGGAATTTTCATAAAGTAATCTTTGGAATTTTGTAATAAAATCCCACATGTGCTCTTGTGGCTCCTTCTTCAACTGAGTCAGTTGAGTTATCAATGTACTGGAATCTTCAGCTAGCTTGAATCTTTTCAGGAATGCATCTCGCATAGTATCCTAGTTGGTTATGGTACCAGGAGCTAACTGGTAGAACCATTCTCCAGCCAAGTCATGCAGAGTCTCTATGAAGAGTTTGATAGATACGTCTTCATGTTGACTACAAAGCACTCCATAGGATATAAAGAATGAAGCCAAGTGGTCATCTGGATTCTGCTTTCCATCTCCAAATAATTTTGGAAAATTATTTCTCATCCCTTTAGGTAGATCATGCATAGGAGGAGTCAGATTCAGAGGTCCAAAGGTTGCACCCCATGGAACAGGTGCTGTGCAGGGGCAAGTGGCTGATTTTGCATCATGAAAGGAGTCATGTCTTATTTGAGAATAGACTTGGTGAATAATCCCAACTGCTGGATTGTGCTAGACACGATCCAGATCTGGAGGAGTTTGCACTCTTCTTCCTGGTGAAATACTGGATCTGTAGCTTCTAACTTGAGGAGGATGATTGAAATTGAATTGCTCCTGCAATCTATAAAAATGATCAGTCCTTCCTTGAGCTCTGCTAGACCACATGAATGGATGTTCTTCCAGTTGAAGCTTATAATATAAAAGGGAACTGGTAAGAAAAATCTTTGGTATGCTAATTTGTGTTGTTCCCCAATGGAGTCACCAAAAACTATTGGCTAGATTTTCTGCATAGCTAAAAACCTAGGCAGTCATGAGATAAATCTCCCTCATTTACCGGTGAGGCTCCCGTGTAATATTTTATGTCAATTATGTATTCTAATAACTATCTGTGGGTTTTACTTTAACTGCGAAGCTCATGAACCATAGCTAAGCAATTCTACAGCAAGTAAGTAGTTGTTAATGAAGTATTTACAGAAGGGGAAATAATTGAATTATGGAAAGAAGAAAGGAAGATGTGTAATCCAACCAATAGTTTACAGAGTTGGTCTCATACACATAGATAAAATAAATAAGTAGATCTCACAATATTCAGAAGTAAAGGAAAAGAAAAGCTTCTAATCTAAATCTCAGATAACACAAAGTTTATCTAAAGATCCACACAGAAGTAAGAAGTAAATGCACCATGGACACAAAGTTCTCCATGAAATCCACCTTTATTCAATTCCTCATCTTTCACAAAATGACATCAAGGGTTGCAGCACAAATTCTGGAACTCAAGAATCGATTGATTACAAATTGTGATTCTTTAACCTGTAGGCTCTTCCTCTATTTATAGTGTATAGAGGGAAATTACAAATATGGAAGTTTTTTAATGAATTGCCACATGTGGAAGCTATGAAAAAGGGAAGCAACTGACAATCTTCCTCTTAGAATTCCTCTTTGCATGACATGCATGATTTATAACTGAAAATAGAACCTTCTATTTTGTATGTTTGCCACCTATTTCCAAGTAATTGACTTCTTCCATAACTTGAAGTAAAACTTTTAAACCAATCACTTAAGTTTTACAATTTAATTGATTACTCAATTAATTTGTTAGAGAAAATAAGAGAAAGAAGAAGAAAGAGGAGAAGAAATTAGAAGAAATTTGTTACAATGCAACACTCTCAGTCTTGTTCTTCTTCCATACTCTGCATGTTGATCCAACCTGTATTGCACTTCTACTTCATTCACTTTAGCAATGAATGATTTGAATGATATCTCTACCTTGAATCTGAGATGCATTTTTTCTTTCATATGTTGTTGAATCATTTCCTTTGATTCTCACCAAACTAGATCTGGAAGCAACTGACTGTGATTTTCTTCCTCTGTTGTTACCTCTGACCTGTCTTCTCCTCTTATCCTTGAAGCTTTTACAATTCTTCTCTATTTTTACATGCAAGCAATTTTAAATTCAGCATGTGAAGGAAAATACAAGTAAATCAACTTCAACTAGAAGATTGGGAACACATGCACAAGCTCCTGAAAGGAATTTTCCATGCAATGACTTCCACATGGGTTGCATTAGAAACAAGAGGATGAATTTTTACAGAAGCCTTTGCAATTATGAGAGTTGGATCTATTTCTTCCTCTGATTTTGAAGATATATTCAATGTATAAGACATTGACTTCTTCTTTTTCACCAATATGGGCATAAAGATATTCCTGTAAATAATTTAGACAAACATGAATCTCATAGCATGAATATCTAATTTCTTCACCGAGATATGATTATAAAAATTGTTGCCCTCTATTTTTAGACTTTGCTTGCATGTCAAGCAAGCTAAAAATATTATTTTATTCACTTGTGCACTCACATCAACATGCAGATGCAATGAATAATAAAAAGAAAGCTTCTCCAACCCTAGGCACAAAACTGGATGCTTCCTGGCAATTAATAAAAAAAGTCAACTTTTAGGCATTTAGTTATTTAGAATGGGTCACACTTTTTGGCTAGAATTCATGTTAAAGATAAGAAGGAAAAGCAATGGAGAATTTTTACCCTTCCAGGAAGCTCCAAAAATCCCATCTTTCACTTAAGTGATTTGTCGTTAATGATGGGAAAAAAAACCTATCTAGGAAGGCATAAAATTCCCACCTGCCTGCCACTACCAAAATTCCCATTGGGCAACTTAAATGATGGGAAAAAACAACCTTCCATGTAGGCATAAAATTCCCACCTACCTGCCACTACCAAAATTCCCATTGGCAACTTAAGTGATTTGACTTCCATCATGATAATTTTTCACTTTCTAGGCAGGCATAAAATTCCCACCTTCCTTCCACCACCAAAATTCCCATTGGTAGCTTAAGTGACTTGACTTTGCTGATGGGAAAAAATAGCCTTCCATGGGTGACAGGCATAAAATTCCCACCTACCTGCCACTACCAAAATTACCATTGGTAGCTTAAGTGACTTGACTTTCATAATGGGAAAATTGTTTCACCTTCCAGACAGCACCAAAATTCCCACTGCCTGCCACTTAAAAACCATCCTTTCAAAAAAAATGCAACTTGCATAGAAGAAATCTTCTTTCCAAAAAGTGTGACTTGCATGGAAGAAATTGCTCTTCCCAAAAAGTGTGACTTACATGAATTCATGCTTTTAAAGTTGCGTGAAAACTCATCAGCAGCATTTTATTTCCATTTTTGGATTTTTAGTGAAGAAAACACAAGTGTAGAATAAAATTTTCCATTTTTGGAAAGGGTCCGGGAAGATGTAGCAACAAAAACTTGCAAGTGCCATAACTTTCACTATGTGGCTCCATTTTAGGTGTCATTTTCTCTAAAAGTGCATATTTTCTCAAGCTCTACGCATTGATGGAAATATTTTTCTTATTTTCATAAAATCCATTTTTGCACCTTTTTGGACCAAGCAACTTCTTGCAATCTCCTGAAAGAATCCTGAGCTCTGATCACCTTTAGATAGATTAGTAATTAAAAATACTAGATAACTTTTCAAAACCCTAGGCCTGGGAAAAGGTATGGAAGGAAGAATTGAATAGGCTACAGGAATTTGTCATAGAAAATAAACCAAAACACAGACAAAAAGAAATAAAACAAAACAAAAGAAGCTGCAAGCAATTGCTTGAAAAATTTCTCTGATTAGCTGATCTGCAAAAATTCTTCCCCCCGAGTGAATGTTCTATGGTAATAATGATGGGGTGAAGTGTTTTATATAACCTAAATCCTCCAATTTTAGCTCAATCTATTTTTAAAAGAACTTTATTTATTTAATAAATAAATAAATAAAATTCTCTCATACTAAACCTGATGAAGGCATAATAAGTGAGTTTTAGCATGTGGGTATTTGGGGAATTTGGATTTTATGATTCTCTAGGGATACCTTAGAACAATGCAAACAATTGCAGGAAAAGAAAACACAAAACGACCCGTTACTTTGAAAAGATCAATTTTTTTTAAAGGGGTAGTCTCAAATTTCAGGGTGAAATCTTATTGGGTGTTTGTGGTGCAGGGTTTGGTTAGTATCTTTATTTTCCTTTAAAATAGGAGTTTCAAGATTTTTTGACGATACATTTTTGTTGAATAGCTCATAGGTATGAATCTTCATCCTTTCCAATGATTCATCTATTTTACACAAGGGATTATTAACTCATGTAAAAGTTTCATCTTTTGACGATTGCATGCTAATGTGAGGTCTTGAAAAGAATCTAGTTTCACCCATAAAGGCCATGTTGTTTGAATTGGATTGACTTTATTGTATGTTTAAAGGTTGATCGACCTCCTCTATTCTCACATGACTAGTGGGTTTTGAGACATAGCTAGGGGAGGCGTGCACATTTTTTGTGTAGTTGTCATCACATCTTGAAAGGGAAGGGGTTTGTTGTGGTCAAACATTGGTATAGTATCTATCAAATCCAATTGGCCCACTAAACTCTCTACCATACATATTTGAGGAGGTATACAATACCTACTAAATAGGGAAAGAGAAGCGAAGGTGAAATAATGAAAATAAAACTAAAATGAATCAAGAATGAACTAGTCCTTCATGTTAGGCTCACCAATTTTGTACTCCTGAAAATAAACATGTGATTCTAGAAACACTCTACCTCCCGAGGTCATGTTGTGATAACTAGACTATGTAGGATTAGATTGATGTTAAAAGGTAGCTATAGAAGAATCAGGGAATAAGGATGGGTAGTATGAGTTCCTACAACTGAAGTTGGCCAAGGGGGAATTAGAGGCTATGTACTGATAGCGTAAGTTCCCTATTGTTTAATTGTTTGATTTTATTAGAATACTAAACTACGTTCAAATTTTGTTTTAAATAAATTAATTAATTAAATTCAACATAAATAAAATACAAGTGAGTTTAATATTTTAATCAACCAAATTCATTCCCAATTAAATAAATAAAATGAAATGAAATACCATATATTCTATTTGTCTGAGAAAGAAACAAATTGAAAGAAACTAATTAGAAAAATAACATCTTTTTGTATTTTTCATAATTTAAATAAAATAAATAAATAAATAATTCTACATACATAGAAAAGTAATTAAAATTAAGTACTACTACATATAATCTAATTAATTAAAAACAGAGAAGAGATAGATGTGGCTATTCCACTGTTGCAGGGTTATCTGACATTGTTATTCTAAAAGAATGTATTCAAAAGTTATTAACATAAATAAATAAAATGAACCTCTTCTACAAAAGATTTTGCCTCAATTTTTTTGGAAAGAGAAAAGTTTCTTAGAATCAATTTCCTCTTTGTCGTATGAACTTTCCCTGAAAGAAGTGAATCTAAATTAATGGAAAGAAATAAATTTTTTGCAAGGATTTATTCACTTCTTCCTCCAAATAATTTCCCAAGTACATCCGCAGGGATAAGTTGGGAAGAAGTTACCAAGGGAAGATATAATAAATATATTGAAAATAAATACTAGAAATAAAATAAATACATTCAGGAAGTGATGAAATCTTCTGCTTCTACAATTCTACCAACTTAAAAAAAAATGCGTTCTTTCTATTATAACAAATATAAATTAATTAAAGTTTCAAATAATTGAAGTAAAATCCCAACCTTGTTAATATTTTATTCTGGTAGCTTCCCAAAGGTCAGATGTGATTGTTGTCTCCTCATCCGTGTATCCTCTTTTAAAGGGGAAGTCCAATTTATTCAAGAATGTATAGATGTTGACTAGTAGAAAAGAAAAACAAAATACTGGTTGTGATTGGCTTGGTGCAAGAAATGAATAAAATAAAATAGTAGGAAAGAACAAAGAAAATATCTAGTTGTCTATGTGGTTCCTCTCAAAAATTCAGCAACATAGCTTTACCTCAAGAATGTGAAAATCCAACCCATCATACAGGTAAAAGTTTATCTTTTATAAAAAATTGAGAAAGAAGAAGTCATTTACATCTGTCAATCAAGAAGTGGAAACTCATCAAAAAGAGATGCAAACAACATTCTAAACATAGCTAAACAAAATATATAAAATCAATATGATTTCAATGAATCTAGAAATAGGCAAAATGATTGCAAAACGAGTATGAAAATAACTCCCAAAATCTAAACATGTGTTGAAGAATGCATTTTTAACTCTCTGATTTAAGGTGAAAAGACCTCCAGTATATAAATATTGGTGGTTACACAACCCCTAAGGAATTTACACAACCTTTGCTATGACGATTACGTAACTGTTGAGGTGGTTACACAACCTTCGTTGATGATTACATAACCGCTACTTAAAACACTATGAAAAGTTTTTAAAATGGTCTTACAAGAAAAAATTAAGTTTGGAGATAAAACAAAATGGTTTATTTGAGTTAAAGGAGGGATGATAAAGAGAGAGGGAATGATTTGGACCTCATTTTTACCTTGGAAGAATTTTTTATCATCATTGGAGACATTGCATTTTTTCGTGTCACACCATGTAATTTTTGGGTGCATACAGAGACCACCATATGGAGTGGGATTTGATAAAGAAATAATTCAAAAATCCATTCTGCACCCAAATGAGATGGGGTTTGAGAAGTTCCCAGACATGTCAAATTCTTTTGGCCACAAATGATCCTTCAATGTTTCCAGAAGTAGGAGTGGGTACTAGAGATTGAAAATCCATCCCTTTCCAATCTTTCCTTCCAAGGAGTAACACTTCAAGAATGCAATGTTTGAGTAGAATTTTCCATGCTTCAGATCCGTTTAGGCTTCAAATAATCCCATTGATTCCCAAAACATAACCTCAAAGTCATATATCAAGGATACCTAGATCTCGTGCCTCTTTAGGTCTACAAAAATCATGTCATGCCACGTTGTGGAATACTTTAAATCCTTTACAGCTAACCCAAATAAAAACCCTAAGTAGTTTTTCAAGTTTACTATAAGCTTCTTTAGATGTGCCCAACATGAAGAATAATAAACATGGGTGACAACCAAGACCTTAAAGTAAACCTAAAATGTTCTTGCTAATGAAAGTGTTTTGGTGATACAATAGGAAATTTTTTGTTCAACATGTTGGACAACATAGGCCCAAAGCTTAGTATATGAGGTTTGGAATGGGAAGGGAATGAATAGGATTTTAAATTAATCCCCAGGTTGAATCCATTGCCACTGATACTACGTGAGCTAATGAGGAATGGGGGTATAATATTTCCTATAACATTGAATTTTTCACCATTAAATGTAAGAGCCAAAGGTGAGACAAAAATTATTAAGAGATTACATGGTAGTATTAACACTTTTTTCCTCTTTAAGAAAAATGAGGAAGGATTCATCATCAAAATGACCATTATCTAATTATTTTCTAGAGTTGGGAAAGGATATGCCTTTTACAAGTCCTTTCGAGGTATAGTGAGCAAAAAGATAGCTGAAACCTTTAGCAATCAGGATAAATAGAGATCCTTATCGTATAGATTTAAAGATCCCAAACCTACATGATTGAACACCATTGATAGTGATCTGGGTGATAGCATGTTGGAATGACATGTTTACCATGTAAATAAATTGGGTCCAAATCCAAGAGCTTGTAACATGTGAATGATAAAATGCCATTCAATCCGGTCGTAGGCTTTCTTAAAATCAATTTTAATGAAAATAGATTTTTAGATAAATATTATCACCCATTCCATACCTTCCTAGAAAACAATGAAATTATCTAGAATATACTAATTTTTTATGAATCTCATTTGTTCATTGTGGAAAATTTGAGGAAAACAATTCTTGAGATGAGGAGCAAGGGCTTTGGAAATTTTTGTTTTAGGGACACTAAGCAAGGTGGCGGGCCTCTAATTTGAAATTTTCTCAAGATCCCCAAATTTTGGAAAGAATTTGATATTACCTTGATTGATGATATCTCCAAGGGTGTTGGTTTGTAAGGATTCAAGATAGACACAATGAAGGTCATGCCCAAAAATAACCTATAGGGTCTGATAAAACTCACAAGGGAAGCCATCAAGGCTCTAAGCTTTATCAATGGCCATCTACATCACAACTTCTTTAAGGCCACTTTCACTAAGAGGCTTGTCACAAGCCACTATTTTTTATTACGAAATTTTACATGAGATGTCTTAGAGACACTACAAGACAGCATTAGCTTGAGTAGGAGAGGAATTTCGGGATGAAAACACCCCTTTATAATGACTGAAAAAGGCTTGCAAATGTCAGGTAAATGCAAAAATATAGTATTATTGTCCTTAATGGATTTTACTTTATTAGCATTTTCTCTAGATCAAAGCAAGGCGAAAAAATCTTTGGTGACACAACCCCCCACTTTAAGCCAATGCATTTGGGCTCTAAATTGAACTCCCTGAGCGATGTGAATTTCCTCCACTTCGATATTATGCCACCAATAGGCCTCTTGGGTTTAAAGTTAGATATTAAAAGTATCCTGGTCTAGTATTAGGGAAACTCTCTAGAACTCCCCATATGTAGCAGAGTGAGCTTTCTACCTAAAGAGGGCTGCATGCTTACCATAAATCCAAAGAAAAATGGTGACATGAGTGATAAAATAATCCCACTAGTTAGTCCATCCAATATCACCCCAAGGATGAGGAACAAGGTTACAATCCCAAGTGATGTGTTGAACCATTTGATCGTGCTAAAGGTGGGATGTTTTGAGATAAAATTGATTTTTGGGGTGATCAAAATGATTCTGATTATCCCATTTCCAGCAGAAGCAAAAAAAAGGATTGGTTCAAGAGGGTAATACCTTTGACAATGGAAACATGAAGGTCATCAAAAATAGAGAAGGAGAAAATATTTTGATCGACTAGAAAATTTTGATCAAGTATTTTAACTATTCTATCATTTCCCTATTAAAACTTAGACCTAAGAAGAGGAGCATTTTATATGATGGTGGTTGTGGGCCAAAAAAACCCAATTTGTAATGCATATAAAACCAATCTTCTCTTTCACCAACACACCATCTCATGGGGATCCTATCTTATTTTTCATCAATGGATTCAATCATGTTGAAGTCCCCACATAAAAACCACTTGGCATCAGGCAAGTAATCAACAAGACACTACCAAAAGAGAGCTCTTTCCACTACATCATTAGAAGCATAAATATTAGCAAACCAAAGAAAACAGACATCAAAATAAAAATTGTTCCACACCACTCAATGAGTGGTGTCGAAACCCCAAGAAATCATATTATGATAAATCCCTAGATAAAGAAAAGTGAACATGCCACCTTGACCAAGGTCATGATTAGTCATCTGACAAATGGCCCTTGGAAAAATAGTGTGGGCAACTGATTGAAGAAGAAAGCCACAAATTTTAACTTCTTGTAAGAAAATAATTTGCATGTGTCTGAAGTACTAACAACTATCTTTGACAATATATCATTGGGTTGGCTTAGTGATCTCATGGAAATTTCAAGAGTGTACAATCATTGGGAATTATCCAGGGTCATGTCGTATTCCCCATTATTGTCTTAAAACCTATCAGAAAAAATTATATTACATTGCATGAAATATCTAAGGTGAATTTCTCATCTCTTCCCTTGATTAAACTCCCGCTCACTAGATAGAGAGGGAATTTGAGATCATTATAAGATGATTTTTTTATTAAGGGAGAATACAACATTATCAAGTTCCTAGGGAGTGGCCTTGGTATGAAATGTCTAATTTTATTGTGAAGCTACTAGCATGGCTTGCAAGGGAAGGAGGGTGGAAATTTCTTATGATGCGTGGTACATGAGGAGAGAAGAATGATGGGAAGTGGGTTTGGTCACAATGGGAACAGTTGACCGGCCATACCCAACTATGGGTCGGTACATAGTAGGCTATAATTTGGTAGTATAAAAGGTTATGATGTTTCTCTTGTTAGTGACAATATTCCAACCATCACCATAAGAGCTAAAGGATTTGACATCATTATCCAGTTTGTATTGCACTAGTTTCCATGAGTTGGCCATCAAAAGGCACTCCTGAATGATGTGTGTCAAAGATTGGCACTAAAATCAAGTTTTTGGAATATTAATATATAACACCCATTGAGAGAATTGATGGTCACCCACTTGGATTTTTTATTTTTTCCTTCATATCCTTGGTCTAATAAATTTCTATGCAAACCCTTTTTTGGGGACGAACAATGTAGTTCATGGAAAATTAACTGGCTGAGGGATTTAACCAGTTTGTTAGAAAACCTTAAAGATAGGGAGAGTCCCAAAAATTCAATCCAAATGGGTGTTTTAATTTTGAATTTCTCTGAAACTTTGAAATATTTAGTCAAGTGAGAGAAAAAAATAAGGGTATTTTGAATAAACTAAGGCCCATTGTTAACTATGGCTTTACAGTGTTCTAGGTTGGTATAACTAAAGAGAAAAACCCTTGAGTGAGGTTTTGGACTCCTTTAACCATAACCCTATGTGGTTTCCATTTCTTATGAATCCATTGCTTAAGCATACCCTCTTAGGGGAATCACTCGAAAAAATACCCAACCGACTATAAATTTTGAGCCAATTACAAACATAATCAAATTTACGAATATTTAAAATCACATCTAGAAGAGGGGTATTGGGCTCAAAGTCCTGACCTCGTGAAAAAATTGTGGTACAAACTTATGTGGGAATTTTAGTGCCATATTTCTTGAAATATCCTTTAAAGTGACCTATATTGAATGAAAAAAAATCTGTGGAGGTGGCTATTAATAGGGGATGGCCTATGGCCACCCAAATGGGAAGAAAAAAGTTCTAGTACTAAAGGTGTGGTTAATGAGATCAGAAAGGGATCTTGTTGCAAGGATTTATTGATAGATCTATAGATTGATAGTATCCTGGATACATAAATCCTAATTTCTTTCAAGTGTATCATCGTATGAGAATATTCAAGTTCCTAGATCTTGAAATTGAATGAACTAAAAAATTTAATATTCTATGGTCATTAAATGTTTTTTGAATACAGTGCATCTCAAAAATTAGGTTATTATCTCAATGTTTGAAATGGTAAAAAGTAATTATTTTTATTTTAATAATATTTATTTGGATATTTTTGGTGAAATAATTTTTTGCAGTGTAGATTATTGGTTATCACCAACGGTCACAGGGTTAAGACCCTCCTTCTTGGGTGTGGGGAGGCTCCAATTATTGAATGTAAACTACCTAAAATTATAGGGTGGCTGTTATACCAGGGATCACACACGAATCCTCTACTTAACCTATGGAAAATTTCTTATACAATGTACAAGGGAGGAATTTTTGAGTGAAGGGAGGTAAAGGGTTAGGGGAGTAGGAGAAATAAGGAGAGAGGGTTAGTGTTGTGAGTAGGAACTATCATATTCTCATTAACAATAACCAAAGTAGGTCCACATTCAATTAGAAGAATACAAAAATGTAATAAATCAGAAAGACTAACAAACTAAAAATATATATTTATATAGATTCATTAATCAAGAACACAAATTTCCTTCTTGGTTATTCAAGATCACCATGCTCACAAAGTTGGACAGTAGAGAAGATAGAATAACATAGAGGATGACATAAATGAAATGTAGCTTTTATTTTTTGATGAAGTAGTGATACAAATCTCAACAACATACAATATTCCATAATTTCCATCCCTTTGGAATGGAGAAGTCATTCCAATTTATAGCATACAAATATGTCTCTTCCTCTTCCCTCCATGAAAATTTTCATCTCACCACCATTTGTGACTTTTCACATTCTCTTAGGAATGAAATTAAGTCCTTTTCTTATTTTTGAAAAGGTACTTTTATCAACCAACACTAAGTCACTTAAGTGAATAAGATGAAATCATGGAAAAAGTACATTCCAAATGAAGAAATAGAATGTTAGAGAGAGATGGAGGAGGGAGAGAGAAGAAGAGAGAGGTGTGGGAATCTGAA
Organism: Taxus chinensis; assembly: GCA_019776745.2. Taxonomy (NCBI): domain Eukaryota; kingdom Viridiplantae; phylum Streptophyta; class Pinopsida; order Cupressales; family Taxaceae; genus Taxus; species Taxus chinensis. The sequence continues at coordinate 935,948,702 of CM034149.1, forward strand.
GATGAAAAAAATATTGTTGATGAAGAATATTCTTCTGATGGACTTTTGAGAAAATTATTCATGAATAGAAATTTTGACCTATGACCACCTGTTAAACGAAAACACAATTATTGCAAACTCCTTCTTCTATGATAAATGGAAACATTCCAGGGCATTGAATAAGTGTTCATAAACACTATTAGGAGATATGTATTTTGATGGGAACATGATAAATTTTTTTACCACAATGTAGGAGTTATGATATGAGGATCACTTCATTACTTCTCTAGGCCCTCACAATTTACCTTCATGACAAAAAATAAAATCTATGATGCTCAAACTTTATTATGCTTATCTGTCACTCACCAAAATAGGTCTTCATCTTACTGATAGAAGGATTTATCCCCTAATGAAATTATTGTCCCATGCCCATCTATTGGAATGAAATGAGGTGATTGCATATGCTTCCTCCTTTGAGGTGTGAAAAAACTTCAAGGTGTTGGATGAGTGTTTAAGAACACTATTGAATAAGTTGCAATATGTGAAATTGAGATGGTTTCTCATTCTTGCAAGCATGGTAATTTAAATGAAGATCATCTCTTTTCCCTTCCTGGATCCAAAATCCTCCTTAAATAGAATCAAATTTAGGATGCTAATACACCTTATTACTCAAATGCTTCTCATAAGAATAGATGACTTCTTGATCTTACAAAAATGATGGTTCTGGGTACCTCGGTATCTTGACTAGTTCATCATGATTTTTTTCTCAAACAGAATTGAACATGATGGTAGAGTTAGGATATGATAATCATAACCTCACTATTTGAGCTTCACATTTCACTTATGTGACAAATATGTTGCCTAAGTGGAAACATACTTAGGATATTTGGGCACACTTTTGCTTAATTGATCCTCATGGAAATTGGTTTCCTCCTTCATACAAAAGGGTTGATCCTTGAATGAAACTTGAAGGAATGTCTGATTATGAGTTCCATGCTCTTGACCTCCAAACTATGTTGAAACACTGTAAATGACACCTCCTTGTCTTGAAATATGTGACCACATTATAAAGCATTGCTTAATTGTTTAAAATCACTTTAATGAGGTATGCATTTTTTGTGAGTTTGAGATGACTTCCAACATCACTCATGGTGATCCTCTCTTATCATGCTCCTGATGAGCATATTATGTTATTTATTTCACCCATGGTCTAAATTGATATCTTTCACACAAATTGATTCACTCTGATATTCTCCTTATCATAGTGTGATTCATATGATGTCCATTATATTTGGAAAGGAATATAATCATAAGGTAGGAGTTGGAATGAGAACCTCACTTTCCTACCCATGGCTCATTTGATCCTTAAATCATACCTTTGTGAAAAATATGTCTCCTTCATGGGATAGAATCAACCTCGGGGACTCAAAAAAGTGCTACAAAGATTGAAATATTCCATCAAAAAATCAGTTCAAATATTCCTATCTCACCTTGGTGACAAAAATATATCCTTCTTGAATGAATTCAAACACGATGACTCCCTTCTTCCACAATTGGGATGAATTGAACCATCCAGCTTCTTGAATCAAACTGTGTCATGCAGAAATCACCTTTGGACTGATGCTTTGGGATCTTGTGGGGTTTTCTTTCTAGTCTGAACCATGAGATAAATTCCTAACCTCGCAATGGTGGAAAAAAATGAGATAGGTATAATGGGAGTTTCCACAAGCTTTCTAAATTCAAATACAAAACTTTTATATTTTTAGCAGGTCCTATCTAGGACTTCTATTTTTAGTAAGTTTTCACAATTTTCACCTCATGATGTTTTTTACTTGTTTGAAGTGTTGCTGATGCTGAGAATTAATTTTTTTTTAAAACTTATTATTTTTATACATGAAAAACATTATAAAATTATTAATTTTAGAAAGGGAACTTCTTGGTGTTGAATTGAAATGAACATGGTTTCAAAATATTCGTGAGTTTTTAAGGATGCTCTACTCCGATTTTCATATGATTCTTTTGTTTGAATTTATGGGAAAATGAGAATTTCATCGAAGAGGGAAGAATAATAAGAGAAAACTTAGTCACCCATATCTTCAAAAATCATACACCTCGTCATGTAAGAAATGGCTCAGATGAAACATGATTTTATAAGGAACATTCTCTCCAAATTTCAGGATAATTTGGCTCACCGAGAAAATAAAAATGTCTTCAAAGAGGGAAGAATACCGAGATAAAAATTAGACCTCCATATCCATAAAAATTATCCACTTCATCATGTGATAGATGGCTCATCTAAATCTAATTTTATGAGGATAATTTACTCCAAAATTTAAGCAATTCTCCTTGTTGAGTCACTGGAAATTTACAAATACATTTTCAACTGTTTTGTGCAAAAGTGGAGTTCATGGCTGAAAAAAATTCATCAATAACATCTGAATGGTGGGGTCACATGCTATGAATCATATCCCATTAGGAAGGTGTTTTCAATCGGAGTACATTAGTGAAGTTTTGCGGAGATTGGGTGCACTGTTTTGGAGATATGGGAAAAAGTCAGTTTGCGAGCATGATGTTTTGGGAGTGTTTGTAGCAGCATGAATAGACATTAATTGAGGTTGTGAGGCTTGTAATGAGGGGAAAATGGCCAAAGGAAGGATGCACAACTTGACTAGGAAATAAAATTTTCAATTATGGGCTTAGTTGTCATTCTCAAAAGTTTCAATTTTTCATGCTAGAAATTTTGCATGACAAAAAATATCTATTCGTTACAACATAAAAAAAGATATATTCCTCATTACCAACCGGATTTACATTAACTAAAAAGATATAAATTATTCTACCCAATCAAGAAACATTGTGAATATATGACGACGGTGCATGGTGCAGGAGCAAGGCAATAGTCAAAATTTGTGGCTATTATCATTATTGTGGTTGGAAAAATACAATTTTCCTAAGACATAATTTACTTTAATTTATTCAATATTTACAAGTTAATAGTGTTTATCCATTTTTTGTTTTCATTGCATCATTTAGATGTGTTTGGTGCATGTGTTATGTGTTTATTTTATGTTTTTGTCCAAAATTTCTATAAATTTATTATTATTATTTTTCCCTAATTTAAATCTTAATATAAGTTTATTTTGATTTTTTATCATTATTAGACGCATGATTATTGATTTTTTAAATTGAAAAAGTATAATATTTAATACATATATGAATAGTTGAATTTTTATAATATATTTTAATCAAAATTTTACAATATAGACATATCATAGTAATTAATTAATGACATATGATGTTATTGGAAAATATTATCCCAACATTAATTACAAACAACCCGCTAATGTATGTTATATTTCTTAGTTCTTTCATCCTTTCAATTCTAAAAACCAATTCTCATTTTGTATTTTTTTCATTACAATATGAAGGACATCAAATAAATACATCGAGAAAAAGTGGGATAAATAAAGCAGGTGCACTCTAGCCATAAGGGACCATACAAAATGGTTCAACAGTGTTTTAAGAACCTTAAAATGTTGTGGACATAAAAATCAAAATAATGAAAATGGAAAGAGAGAAGATGAAAACTAACAAATGTTAGAAGTAGGGTTAAGATGGTAAAAAATGACAAAACCTAACAATAATGCTTGATTTAAATCAATAAAAATCCACAAACATCCTAAAATCGCGATCATTTAACAATAAATATTTTTACATCAATTAATTGACTAAGTAATGCCACAACACGACCCTTTTTTATTTTTATTGTGGGTTCAATTCCTGATTATGTTGGATGGTAGATAAATGATGGTCAACAAATTAACTTAATGTTTTGCATAGAACGTGCATGTTTGATAGGAAAACCCCCATAAATTTTGGGGTTTCCCCTTAAACCTTTTTTTATTTTATTTTCAAATTTCCATATATGATAAGTGGATGCCCACATAGATCTTGAGGTATCCCTTTCAATCTTTTTTAATTTTGTTGGCATAGAACGCCATTCTTACCAATTTAAAAAAAAGGTTTTATTATCTTTCCCATGAAATTATTTTCTATTGCATGAGAATATTATTTTCATTTGTTTTGAGTTTTCACTTGAGATACCAAAAGCACATATTGATTGTTGACAAACTACAAGATTACTCGTTTATTAAGTTTGTAAAATATTAACTAGAGATGATGTTACAAAAGCATATATTGCTAATTCCTCAAAACTAAAAATTGAAGTTGTTCTATTACTTTATCTCAAAGCCCCCGACATAACCTAGAGAGTACATATGATCCTAAACTAACTCCACTTTACTTATATATAATTCTAAAAATACATTACAACTCTATGTCACATGCATCTCTATACCCATACTCTTTCTTATTCACCCCATACTCATTGTCATGCACACTTCACTTAAAAATATATCCTATTTTCCCATGAATATATCTTCTCTTATATGGATGGATATTTCTCAATTCTTATTTTACATTTGTATATATATCCTTTGAGAGGCAACTTAGTTACATCTCTTCATGATTTGGTGCCTTTTGGTAATTACTACTAATTCTAGAACCAAATCTATTGCCCAATATGATACCAAATCTATTACCAAATTGGATACCAAATATATTACCAAGCATGTATAATTCTTATATTCATCATCCATTTGTTTAAAGCATGTTGTAGAGATCTATCTAGTATCATACAAGTCTTAAAGTGTTTCATATTATTTCTCTTTATATGCTTCCATTATCACCATCATATGTTTATGAATCTCAAGTTACCCCTAAACACTTCTTTAATGTTGATAATCATCCCTTGATTATCCATGTGTTACGACAAATATCTATTTGGTATCACATATCTTCTTAATATCATTTATCTTTTTTTCATATTTCCATGTTATTATCAATGTTGATCTTTGTGGATTCCATAGTATATAATAATGCTTGTTAATTATATGTTGAGAGGCTATTTTCTATGCAACGAAGCACCATTCGATGCCACGAGGGACCACCTACTAGTTCATGACACAATATTCTAACCCATAATATAGTCAATAAATTTTTTGGACAACATATTTTAATTGAATCTGATGAAGTTCACACTATCAATATCATCCAAATACTTAAAATCTTGTTTCATCCTCAAGAGAATCCTTAATGAAGAACCTGCTAAAGACTTGATTTTTTCTTCTTCTTTTGGTCTTGATGTCATGCTACTCAATCATTCCAAGGGAATGACATACCATAGGTATGTAAATTGTAGTTCCCTTCCCAACTGCTCTTTGTTGATAAGTCCATTCAAAGGTCACCAACTTTATAACAACTATATTGTAGATGTTTATGTGAATTAGCATACCAATCTTTGACGATATGTATCATGAACCCTAGTTCGGTATATGTCCCATGAGTTTTTCTATGTAGGTGAGCGCAATTGTTTATAATAATGATGATAATAATAACAGTAAGTGAAAATAACAAATGAAATTTAAAAGAAAAATTAATTTGAGTAATAAAAATATATAATGATAAATTGATTAAAATAGTGATATGAAAATAAAAATGGGGTTGGTAGAGTAGTTGAGTGAGTTTGGATGGTGTATGTGGAAGTTATAGCTTTGGGTGGTAAAGCAAGACAACCAAAACATGCCTCCACATCCCCACCAGTGTCCTCTAACCTGTGCCCTTGCCATTGTCACAATGCCGTGGTGAAATGTGGTCTCATGGATTTATGGTTATAGATTTTTCTTAGAATGGAAACATTACTAGGCATGCACAAGTTTGAAATGCATTAAAAGAGCCTTAGAGAATTATATTTTCCATGATTAGGCTAGCCACCTCCTCTTTTGTTTGTGATTTTTTTCTTTTCAAATCATCTCTACCAAGAAAAAATGTGTAATTATACCCATGGTGTGATCTGTTTGATTAAATGCCTCGTTGAAATCATGTGGCCTCAAATCTTGCGATGATTTTTGGATAGCACTGAGATTATTTATCAGGCTTAAAGGCAAAAATCCCCAACAACCACTAAAATGGGAACTTATGAGTGGAACGTTGTATGATTTTAGGGTCTCTTTATCATCGAGGCTGATGTTGGGTGACTCAATGCCATTTCCATGCACCACATACCTCAATCTCTCATCTTTTGTAGGGTGGGCATTTTGAAGGAGGAACTTCTCTTTCTTCCTTATGTACACAATGCTCCCATAGACTCTTCTATGTATTTCCATCTATTGCACTCTTGCTTTGCCAAGAATTAAACAATATATTGGGCTCGAAATAGTAGAGCCAAGAGAAAATCTGATCTACTAAATTTGATGAAGGTCTATAATGCTTATGCCATTGTTGATCTTGTCGGTCACTAATTTCCATTAGAAGATAAGCAACTCTTTATAGGAGTAGAGGTGAAATATTGCAAACTTGCATGGTTGAGGTTACACCTTTTTTGGAAAAAATATCACTCTCTAATCACTCATAGGGGGGTTTACATTGTTTCCATTACAACCATATAAAAAAATATTTTTTAACATGTATTTTAAGTGTGGGAGTTAAGTATATTCTTGTAAATTGGTTGATGAAATGCATCTATCTATGCAAACAACCTAATTTTAGTAGTATACAAATTGTCTCTTTGCATTCATCACTCAAGGAAAGAAGCACCATGCAACACTAGTTCGAATATGGGTGTGAGTCCACCCTAAGCACATTCGTACATCATGTCAATCGTTTAAAAATCATGGAATCTCCTCCATTTCTCTAAATTTCTTTCAAAATTCATGATTTCAATTTGAGTAGAGAGAACAAAAAAATTTGTACCAAGTTAATTTTTTAAAAAAAATAGTCATTATGGACGACGCGAAAAATATTGAATTAGGGGCTATTTGAAAAATACAAAATATTTATTTCCCATAGATTTGCATTTTTGGAACCCAATCAGGAAGGTCAAATGGTGACACAATACACTTTAGAAATTTTAAAATAGACCCTTCAAATGTGCCAAACACCTCTCAAAATTGATGTGCAAGAAGTGTATCCAAATCTCTTCACTACTTTTGATTGCTATTACATATTCCTTGATATATGAATATCACCTTTCAATCTGGAAACCTCATCAAAATAGTTGTTTGATGTGCTTGTAAAGTGTGTTTTGGGACCATTTTGAAGAGTTTGTTGTTGAAGACAACTACTCAACATTGTGAATATAATTTGAAATCAACTTGATTTTTGCACCTAGGGAATTGAAACAAAAACCACCACAAACATATTCGTTGTAGAATAGCATGTTGTGTAGCAATTTTTTGTTCATATTCACTAGAAAACACTATTTTGCACCCAGTTTGGAGACACATTGGCTTAGTTTTCTGAAGTTTAATAATATACTTGGCTCTAAAGAGACGCTTCCAAAATGACCCATAATTACCAGTTGGGTACCATTACTCACTATAATAATTTCACACATTTGACTCCCAAACACCAAAAATTTTGGTGTTCATATATATATTTTTGTAATACAACACCAATTTGGTATCATCTTATAAATTCAACACCAAGACACTACAAATTTTGGTATTCGTACCTATTTTATTTGTAATATAACACCAATTTAGTATCATCCTATAATTTAAAACCAATATAATTTTGTCTATTTTTAAGATGATACAAAATTGGTGTTATATTTTGGTTGTCAAATTTTCTTCTTATAATTTAACACCGAATTTGTAGTATCTTAACATTAACACTAATATATGGTAGTGTTTTTTCTTTAATGAGAGAAAATACTAATAGTAGTTAGTATTTAATATTTTTCAATCAAAAATTAATTTTAATATATATTAAAATAGTTATGGTAATCATTATTATCATCCAAATGTGCTTTTGAAAGGAAGATAAGGAATTTTTTAATAGGTTATTCATCCAGTGTTAAATGTGTGAAATTCTTGTTGTGTTAATTGAACATCAATATGAGATTTTTACTTTGGATTTCATATCTTTCATCCTATGGTATATTTATTGAATTATTTTATCATTCTTTTAATAAATGATAGCATTGATCTTCATTATGTACCGAGGAGGTTACTAGTATTGGTTACAATCATGTAACTTTGTATATATAATACACTTTTACAAGTTTATTCATAGTGGTTAAATTTGACGACCACTTGTATTGCTTGTGACATAATTTTAAGGTGATGTTTTTTCACATATTCTCTTCAAGAATGTAAAAGATCCATGTTACTTATATAATAATGATTAAATATATAAAATACTATTTTATATATTCATACTATATTTAATATATTTTTATATATATACAAGTTGGATATAAACATTATTTCAAATGTTTGTAAGTATTTTATCGCTAAAATCATAACAAACATCAAAATGGCCATCAAATTTGACCCTTGAGTCAAGGAAAGAAAACTCAGCCATAAAAGATTATTGATCCTTCCACCATTGTCTTATTTCTAATTTCCCTAACTTCTTTAAAATTTACTCAACCTCTATAATCCTATGAGGGTATCATGATCTTGATATTAATGTAGTGTCCTTCCTCATCACACATGGTTGAAAAGTGTTCAAGATAGCCTTGACGTGATGGTTTACCATTTTCAAGTCTCTTCCCTACTCTAAAGTGGTGAATTATGTTATTAAACCCCTACCAAGCATCTCATGATGAATATGGTATCAAATTTCATCGAGTTGAAAATGCATCCAAAACAATGTGGGGGTGAGAAAAGAGAAAGTAGGAAGCAAGAGTTTTTTTTCTTACGAGGGGATTTGATCATTTGTCAAACTAGCAAACTCCCTCAAATATTGGACACATGACAAAAATATCCATCCAATTAGGGAGGGTACCCCATAAATAATGCACAATGGTCGAGGAGCGGGGGTTTGGGGAAAGTATCCCCAAGCAGGGAAAAAGGAGAGTTTCCCTTGTGCACTCATAGTCATGATACAGGGTAGGGTTGAGAGTCACCTCCCTTGAAGCCAAACACAAATTATCCTTTTAAGCAACATTTAGAATGAAAAAAAAAGCAATCTTTCAAAAAAAAATCCCCTTTTAAAGAATTAAAAAATTCCTCCATTTTTACAAAAAAAATCCTCACAGTTGAATACATCTCATAAAAGGTACTCTTCTCCATCTAAATAAATTGAAAAAATCTTCAAAAAAGAATTTTTAATAATGTTGAATTAGGTAGTATGGGAAAGGGGTTTCACATCCATCATCGAGGATGATATTAAGAGATTTAGCCACATGCATCCAAAGGTAAAATTTGAAAAAAAAAAACATACCTTATAGGTTTAGAGTTAGTGTTAAATTTATTCATTTTGGAACATTACAATGCAAATGTTATTTGAAAAATACAAACTTTTCTGGCACACATCTATAATTTCCTCTAATTTAGCTTTGTGCCAAGAATGAGGGTTATTTTATAGCACCATTGACTGGTTTACATTGAGCAAAGGGATTCTAAATATTCCAAGATCTTAGAGAGTCTCATTAAGGATGAAACTCACCCAACATTGAACTGAATCATTTTCCCCAAATCATTTTTGTTTTAGGAAATCCAAAAAATTATAAAGAGCTGAGAGGTTGTGGGTGTTAGTGAGAGGAAATTATTGACAGGTGAAAGGTATGCCATTTTACTCAATTCTATTATTGAATTTGTTTATGGGTGGTCATATTGAAATTATATGCATTTTTTAATAATGAAAGTCTCTCCAAATCGTAACAACATGCAAAAATCATATTGAGTCTTAGTCTATGACTTTTGATGTTGTAGCATATTACTCATATGAATGATATATTGTGATGGGTTGAGTTAGTTTTGTATTTTTCAGCTTAAAATATTCAAAATTATAATAGCTTCCCTATTCCAATGCATTATTCCATTTGGCTATAGTGAATTAAAAACTACCCTGCTTGAATACATTTTCCACATCCACATTTAGTGTTTTTAGTTTTCCACCTCGGGTTTCCAAATGGGTCATGTTATCCAATCAGGGAGAAAATTATTATATGCAACTTTAGCATCACATAAAAGAGATTTCACTTGCCTCTAGAAATATTTATGTTAGTTACTTGAAGAAGAAATATGATGTCTCCGCACTTTAACATGTTTATTGTATTATTGGCTAAGTCTACTTACACAAAGAAGCCTGGGAAGAAAACAAAAATAAATATTTATTGTGTTGTGTATTCCATTTATATTACAAAATTTTTTATTTATGATGTCCTCAAATCCATTCTTGACCCTATCCAACATGCTCTTAGCCCTATATAATCTCAAATTTGGCCTTAGTACATCACTATTCATCAAAACTAGTTTTTAGGAGACAATTTTGCCCTAAATTTGAACAGGAAAACAAACGAATTAACATAATCCAAAAAATTTTAAAATTGGTAATAATAATTTTGGATACCTTTATATTCTTCTATAGTTGGTGGAATCCTATGGAAAGGATTCAAATGCAAATGGCACATGAAAATTCACTATTGACTAAAATTGGTTTCTAGGAGACAATTTTGCACTAGCTTTAAAGATGAAAATGAAGAACTTAAACTAATACAATCACTTAAAAAATTGATAATAATTATAATTTCTGGTATATTTATATCATTCTATATTTTTTGGAATCCTTTGTAAAGGCTTCAAATGCAAATGGTGCATGACAATTCACTATTGACCAAAAATGGTTCATAGGAGACAATTTTACACTGAATTTGAACATGATCTTGAACACATATACTAATACAATAAATTAAAACTTGGTAATAATAATATAGGTTACCTTTAGATAATATAAAGTTGGTGACATCCTATAGAAGGGATTTAAATGCAAATGGTGCATGACAATTCACTATTGATCAAAACTGGTTCATAAGAGATAGTTTTACACTAACTTTGAACATGAAGAAGGAGGACTTGACCTAATATGATCACTTATAAACTTGGTACTAATATTTTTTTCTACCTTCATATCATTCTAGAGCTGGTTAAATCCTATAGAAAGGTCTCAAATGAAAATGACACATGAAAGTTCATTATATACCAAAACCAGTTTCTATGAGACAATTTTGCACTAACTTTGAATAGAAAAACAAAGGACTTAACCTAATCCAATAATTTATAAACTTGGTATTAATAATTTTGGGTACATTTATATCATTTTATAGTTGGCATAATCCTATATAAATACTTCAAATGCAAAAGGCGCATGAGATTTCACTATATACCAAAATTGGTTTCTAGGAGACAATTTTAAACTAAATTTCAATAGGAAAATGGAGGACCAATAATAAATTTTGGTATTGTTTCTATTTTGTATCCCTTCTCCCATGTCATGAATCAAACAATATAAATAGGATCAGATTAATTGGATCATCCCTTTTTCTTCCATGATAAGAATTCTAGCACTTCTATGATAAAATTTGGTGCTTTTATGATAAACCCCAATGCTTCTATGATAAAATATGATGTAATTATATGATAAAACCTAGTTCTTCTATGAAAAATTATAAATCTTCTTATGATAAAGTTGAAAGCTAAGAAATGGGGCCATGATGATCCTTTCTTGAGTTATATTTAACGGTTCAAATGTTTGAGGATCAAATAAGGTGCCTCCAAAGTCATGTCGACTCACTTTTGACAAGGTTGATATTTATAAGTTGCAAGAAGTAAAAAGTGCATATAAAGTGATCAAAAGACTTCCAAAAAATTTAAGCCATCATGAAGAGGTGTCTTTTAAGGTAAAAATACCATTATTTAGTATATATGTGTGATTCCAAACTGTTCATTACATTAGTAAGACTATCATGACCTAAAAGGTATGAGAAAGTAACTAATTTACTACCCTAACCATGGTGAAAACTAACCACAACATGGTGACTTTGACTCAAGGGTTGAAAACACCTTAAATACATCATACGTAGTCATTTAGGATCCTTTACAACTTTCCATGACTGTTTCATACAATATTATGCCTTTTAAGCCAAGATTTCTAATTCAAATATTCAAATATTCATTTTGGAGGGAAACTCCAACATGGTCACTAATCACTCACCAAGGGACTTAGGATGACTAGGGAGTATTCAAGAGCATTTGAAAAGACTCCCAAGACCTATAATAAACCAAAAATGCATTGCAATCCAAAACTTTCTTATATAGAAGGTTAATAAACTTTCATCATAACGCTAGTATTGATGAATCATAAATTGGTCTTATCTGCTAATCTAGAATAAGATTTCCAAAAATATAATTTTCGAAAGTCCTGGAAATCTATTTTTTGCAGTTTTAAGTAGCTTTTAGTATTTTGTAATCTTGAGGGTCTCTAGAGCATTTATGTAGTTTTGATGATAGTGATGATGAAACAAAGTATAAAAATTGTTGGATATTCCCATGCCAAGCTCATTCCATGCTCTTTCCAATGCTTCTTTTAGTTCACAAAATGGGTCAACATGAGAAGAGATGACCTCGACAAGGGGGACTAATAAAATAATAGTAATAATAAGATAGATTTCAGAAATCCCCACTTCTATCTTTTCAAATCCATCCCTAAGGTGGATAACAATGGTATCCATGTAGGATGACATTTTGGTTCCCATTTGAAACCCTTCATATTCTATTTTTAGTAGTTCTTTTTATATTCTCTTTATATATCTATAAAGTAGCTTGTTTTGAATAATGAGATAGATCTACAGGCATACATCTCTCTTATGGAGTTTGCTAATTTGCATCCATTTAGAAATGAAATAATATTTTTTATTGTTTATATCTCTTTCATTGTGAATTTGATTGTTATAACACATTAAACACCATTATTAATGTGTTGTCCATCGAGTTATACTTCAATCTAGATCATATGCCTGAATTTTAGTGTTTTTTTTGTGTTATATCACCTAAAATTCTTGTAGTGAATCTTTTGGGATTATTTGTATAGAATAGAATAGTGTAGGAGTGTTAAACATTTCATTTGGGTGTTTAACAACTCTTTTTAGGGCCAATCCGTAGCCACTTGGGCTACTTCGCATAGAAGCACAACTAATCCTTAAGGATCCATTTGACCCTTCACGACACTTGCAACAGGTTTTAAAAATGTGATGTTTGGAATCTTGAATATTAATAGTGAATAATTTGATTGGAATAATTAAACAAAATAGTAATAAAAGACCTAGATTTACATGAATACTTGTACTCCCTATTGAAACTTCATAGTGGCAGCGAAAATGAGAGCTGTGTTAGTAATTATAAAACCCTATTTATCTCTAAAATATATTTAGATTTGAAATGTTGTGTATTAAATTTGATTTTTCCATCTCTCATCTCTTTTTTTATGTGAATGAAGTAGTTGTTTATGAAAATAAATGAAATATTTCTCTCTCTACTCTCTAGACCCGTAATGTGCATTTACAAATTGACATGTTGTGGGAAATAGAAAATTGGGTGTTTTTTTCTCTCATTCTCTAAATTATTTTTGTAAATTTGGATAACATTGTTAATTAGTGGGGGTGGGGTCCATGCCAATGTTTTCACTGACCCATGATAACATGATTTTATAAGTTGTAGATAGCGTGACAGAATACAAATGAATGATGAAATTTGAGTTTAAAGTTGTATCTAACTTGTAATATATGTATTTTTTATGAAGTAAGAAAATGTAGTGTTTTTTAATAACCATGCATTCAATTAAAATTTAACAGAAGATTTTTTTTTATTATTGTGTATGTATTTTTTTTTATATGAAATTATAATGATGTGTTGTACTTATATAGATTAGATGCATGAAAGTAACTGTTACCCTGATATTTATCGTAGTTCTATTACAACACTAATAATGTTTGTTATTAAAGTAAAACACTTGAAATATTGAAATTTAATGAGTTCTCTAAATCTTCCCATTATGGTTTCCTCTTCTTAGTTGAGCCATGACGATATGCTTAAATCCCCATCATTATAGGAGGAAACTTTACAATCATTGAAAGTTGTTACCCCATCTTACACATATGAGGAATCTACAATGAAACTATTTCTTGATCCTAAGTAACTATGTATGAGGTATGATTGCAATATATGTACTATATCATTCATTGGGTGAGTAAACCCCATACTTCTAGGTGTTGTAATTTCTAAGAGTCATTAGTAAATAAGTTTGACCTTGTTATGCTCCTAAGTGTACTTTTAGACCTATTAGGTAATCAAGTTCTTATGAAATTATTCTATGATGATAACGCTATGTTTGATCTTGTTGTAAGATTTAAATGATGCAAGTGGATTTAGTGTATTGGTTCATTTATACAATAAATGCTTGCGAATGATCACATTAAGCCCTCATGGAAAAAAGTGTTACCTTGAAAAGTAGAAATGAAATACCTTTAGTTTGTATGTGTTAGGAATTATTTAGTGCTCCATGTTAATAGGTATTTTTGGGTGATTATAAACTATAGTGAGAAAGAATATTGTAAATAAGTTGTTAAAACCAACTCACATAGGATATTTTGGATTGATTTTAGGAATATGAGTTGTTAGAACAATTCACCTATATTAAGGTTAGTGGTTATATCATCCCAAATAAAATTCATAAAAATAGACGATATAATTATCAATTGTGTTTTCTCTTTTAAAGTCTCTCTTATCATCCTCATTTGGTATAAAAGTGGTATCTAATCCTACATGCAATGTAACTATAATTTATTTATGAGGGGATATCTTATAGTTATTCGCCCCTGGAAATGGATTTGAGAAGATATTTAAATTTCTATGTACTATAACATATAACTATTTTTCATGTTATGTGTTTCATGTATCCCATACATGTGAATAAAAATCAAGCTCGGTAGAGTGCTAAAATGTGACATCAGCATGCTCGGCACCCCTTCTGTCGCACATGAAAAAACAACACAAAAAATAGCGGACAACAATTCCTCTATTTTTTTAGTAAATAAATACTAAAAAAAACTTATTTACAACCTTATGGCATAGGGAAATATATGTTAAGATAGTATATTATACTAGCAATCACATGTGTTTCATGAGATGTGAATGCCAAATGGTATATGTTATTTGTTTTACATGTATAATTATTACTTTTGTAGTTGATGTTGATTAGGGGTGTGATTGATTTTGTAAGTGTAGAAATATAGATGGGCCACTTAATTTCAAGGTTGTTTCTACATGTCAAACTTGTTAAAAATTTTCTACATGAATATATTTGATACCATTTTCTATAGTTAATTTATTTTATAGTTGATTTTGTACATATTTAATTCATGTTTATTAGTTGTGCATCGGTTGTTCGGTTGGTGTTTTGTTGGAAAAACATTTATTGTATAGTTAATAATGTGTGTGATTGATAGTTGTAGTATAGGAAATTAGTTAAAACTTTACATTAAAATGTTGTATGTGTATATTTAATTCTGTTACAGATTCGTACAATTAAAGTTGCATATCATATTTCAAAACATCAAATAAATGTAGATATGTGTGCACATAATGAGACATGTATACATTTGCAATATTTATATCATGAATGGTAGCCTTTGGTGGGAAATTTTAGTTTCAATCAACATGATTACATTTGATACCCCTTGAACAACAGTGCCGCTTTGGATAGAAGAAGTGTTGAGTACAGTAGTGGTGGAGGTGTTATCAAAGCAGAGGGTAGCTTTTACGATAGACTGAGTGATAGTAGTGGTGGAGGTGCTACCAAAGTAGAGGGTAGAATTTTACGATATGCTGGTGGAGGTGCTCCAAGTGTTGTTACGTAAACCATTTGTGAATATCTCTCAAATGAAAAAGTAGGTGAAATACGTAGATTTTCAAGCGAGGGAACTCTAGAGAAATTTGTGAATGCCAAACCTTTCTTTTCAGTGGTTCTAATGTCAACGGTTTCTCTAAGCAAAGTAAGTCCCTGCCACTTGTGGATAGTTAATCCCCAGGCCATTTTAATCGGAAATTGTCTTTGATTCCCTCTTGAAATAGGGGATATGGGAATATGTAACAGGTTGGAGGGATCCCAAAATGGGCCATGATATCTATCAAATTTGGAAACAACAAATAAAGGTAATGTTGGTGGTTGTATTGATGCGTCGTAGACAATGTCAGTGATTGTTCCTATGGCACCATTCACGAGGCCTGTTTCAACCCATAGATTTGCAACCAGTGTTATAAAATTGGGAAAGGAAGCTTTGGAAGAGTGTATCAGGGTAATTTGAAAGATAAAGATGTGGTTATAAAGAAACTAAAAGGTAGAGGCAAAGACATCAAGAAATTAGTTGAGAATGAAGTCAACATGGTGTTGGGCACAAGTGTTGAGAATGGACCTTAGGGAGGACAAGTGTGGTATCTGAAATGTGGGGTCCTCCCACTGAATCGATTATGTGTTGTAGAAAGTTCTTGTCGCTTGGTGAGCTTGAAGCCAATTTCTGCCGAGACAGAGCCCAAAAACTAGTTAAATTCCAACCCAATGGTTTACAATTTTGTACAGTTCAAGAGAATGGAAAAAACATATCCCTTCATATTGTTATTGCCAAATGTTAGTTGTTTGAGGCAGCCCAACATTCCCAATTCTTGGGGTAACATTCTGCTTAATTGTTTGTCTTCTATTTGAAGAAAATTAAGCGTCAAAATATTTCCTATGGATTTTGGGATGCTGCCGTTTAGCTGATTGATGGACAAGTCCACCAGTCACAATTTGGTTAGCTTATGGCCTACATCCTCTAGAATTGTCCCCATAAACTTGTTGTGATATAGGTTTAACTTTTTCAATTCTGTACAGTTCATGAGAGAATATAGAATGGACCCTCCTAGGTTGTTATTATCCAGCGATAGTTCTCGTAGTTGGGAAAGTGAACCCAATTCTTGTGGAATATAGCCATACAAGGAATTAGAAGATATATTTAACTCCTCCATGAAAGAACAATTTCCCAGTGCCTTGGGAATGGCACCTGTAAGGATATTGTTCTTCAACTTGAGCTCTCTCAGTTTCCATAATTGACCAATCTCTTCTGAGATACTACCATTGAGTTTGTTGGAGTTTAGAAGTAGATGTTCTAATCTGGTCAATGTTGTTAATATCTCATATGGAATTGGTCCCTCAAGCGTATTATTAGACAATGACAAGTGATGCAATTTTGTGAAATTATTCAGAGAATTGGGAATTTGTCCAGAAAGCAAGTTATTTTTTAGATTGAGCACTATTAAACGCCTAAGAGCACATAGTAAATAGAAATAATAAGATAAGCTAATTATTTCATATAAAATAGAAATAATTGAGATAAACTAATTCATGTCCATATTTGTTGTATAACCAATTTCATCAACTGTATCAGGCCCGCAAATCAACCATTTCATGTTTATGAGTTGATTATCATAATTTTCATTTACTTGATTAATTTTAAAGCAGGGATATTTGGGACGGAAACATAGCTTTTCTTATAGGAAATCATTCAGATCACAAGAGAGAGTGTCGTTGATCAGATATGTCGCTGACTATCTCATGCAAAATTCAAAAGCAGGTTTACATATGAAACACCAAGTTGTTAACCAGTGCTTGGTGAAACATGCTCTCGTAATTTTGATAATATAGCTCAGATTCATGTCTGTCAATTACATGATCTTGCAATGTTGATAATACAGCTCAGATTCATGTCTGTCAATTAAATGAATATGCTACAGATACAATATGGCGCCAGACCAGTGCATACAAAAAACAAATTATTTTAAACAACAAAGATTAAACCCTAACAGTATCATCCACAAATTCTTAAAGGAACTGTGTAAAGGCGTCTGGAGCATAACTTACCAATCCAGAAAAAGTGTCTGAAACATCAATATGAATTCTTGTGCTTCCATTGTTGTTTTCTTTTATTTCTCATGTCTGTATATTATCTACATCACTCTAAATTCTTGAATCTCCTTTTGATCTCCCTTTTTCTGTGTGTGTATACTTTCTTTTCTAGCATTTGCGATCTATTATTGATCTCCCTTTTTCTATTTTCAGCTAAGCCTAATTAAAAACAAAAGCTAAAATTGTTAATTATTAGAAACAAAATTATTAAAAATAAAAGCTAAAATTTTTGTTAGTTAAAAACAAAAGCTAAAATTGTTAATTAAAAATAAAAGCTAAAATTGTTAATTATTAGAAACAAAATTATTAAAAATAAAAGCTAAAATTGTTGTTAATTAAAAATAAAAGCTAAAATTGGTAATTATTAGAAACAAAATTATTAAAAATAATAGAGAAAAGCTAAAATAGGGAGGAAAAGCACAAACGTCAAGCTGGCCATCAAACTGTCAAATTTAACACAGTCGTAGAAACATACGCAGGTGCCTTTCCCATAGGGGGAACACCTTCGACGCAATTAAATAAGGTTGGATTGGAAAGTTATGTTAGAGTTTTCAGACAGGAATACGAGCTAGACTCGGTAATAGGGGATCTTACATAAATATGTGTACGGATGCGCTCGAGGCATCCTCGAGTGCGCTCCAAGTGCAATTTTAGTCTACATGTGCAAGGGTCTTCAATTTATGCTTCAATTTGGCCATTTAATCAATACTCAAGGTCATTACATTTAATACACACCAAAATAACCATCTCACTGTTACCATTGATTTGGAATCTCTAAAAAAAATTACTCGCACCATAACTATAGTTTGAGCAACCTTAGATGTACATTTTCTTGGCCTTTTGCATTGACAACTAGGAGACCAATAGTATGTGAGATAAGACTTGGAATTTGCAAAGTTTTTATTCAAGGTAGATTAAAGGCCTCATGTTATCTTCTCAATGCCCTAAAATATTTGAAGGTGTTCCTCTCTTTGCATTGATTTGTTTAACAAACACTTGGAAATCACAAACTTGAACTTGTTCTAGAGAACAACAAGCTCATGCATATACTCACGAATCAAACATGTACACGGAAGGATCATATTTCCATTTCTAGCATATGTGAGTGCATTATCTTTAGGTATTGAGAAATCAGCAATAACATTCAAGCTTGGAGAGTTTTCCCATCTTGGTGCGTTTGAAAGAAGATCCCGACCTTGTTGATCAAATTGGAAAACTATGATCTTCCAAGATCTTGCATGTGTTTCCATAGGATCTAGAGGAGAATTCTGGTAATATTTATCTTCAGTACATATGCCATATGAGTTTTGGTTTATTTTTTCCTCTTCAGTGTCTATGCATGTGCTCATGCATTTTATGGAGGTCAATGTTTTTTTAAATTGTGAGTCAATATTCTTTTAGAGATTGCCAAGACCTTGAGTTCATTAGACTCTTTCAATAGATGGCCATGGGGACACTTTGAGGTAGGGGTATAACTTCTCCATATGGACCAATCAAAACATAGTGGGATGCTCTAAATTTGGATCACTTTACATACATTAAGGACCCAAGCCCACCCCCATTTCCCACTTAGAGAAAGTGTTCCTCCAACACTCCAGTTCATATCTCTAGTATATTAAAATTGATTACTATCCAAAGTTATGCCATGGGGTCTTGGATAATTGGTAAAGTCAGGCATTTACTAAGAGGAGGTCCAAGGTTCAACCCCCATTGGAAATTTTGTTACATGAGGAATATCCTAGCCAATGTCCTTGAGTGCCGAAGGAGTAGTCTGACAAATGTCCATGTTTGTGCAACAGTTGTACAATGGTAGTGCTAGAGTAGTACGACCAACCTCCTTAAGTGTGTGCCAATTGTATGAAGGTGGTATGAAGTGTACACCATATGTGTGTAGGTGGTGTGAAACATAGGCTTCATTTGAATGGAGGGAGTGTGAAACTTGTGCACCTGGTGGTCCCATCCTCACCCAGGCTAAATTCACTGAGAATGGTAGAGACTGTGATAAATTGTAATGTGTAATGATTCCTCTATAAAACCAAAAAAAAAATAGAGACATGATTAATTGGAATTGGTGTATCCTTAAAACACTGTGTATCTCCACTTACACTCATATTTGATAGTTTCTTGTTAAATTAGTTGTGTGTTTTATAAATCAAAGGTTTTTTATAATAGTTCACTATTTTTTAATTAGTTGTGAAAAAAAGTGTCTATTTGTCATTTATTATCAATACCAAAATTGTTGATTTATGTTAAAGTATCCCATGAAATACTTTTTAATAATATTTTCATGTATAGTCATGTAAAAATGTCAAATGTTAACAAGGTGTGTTTGTGTTATAAATTGACAAGTCTAAAATTATTTGTTGTCATCAGTGTGTCAATGCTATTACAAAGTAAGTGTTAATTCAAATAGTATTTTTCAATGTACTCCATTTATCAATTTTTGTTCCGAGTCATCATCAAAGTGAAAATATTATAAAACATTTGGCTTACAGATTCATTTTTGGTGGAATCTGATGTCTGTTTAAGGTATGTACTTGAACTTCAAAAGAACATTTTATTGAGTTAGAATATTTTCATTGGAGGAATAAGGCATCAGAGGTTGGAGTTTAATCAATAACCTCTCATAAGTCACCAATGAAGAGGTCGTGTTGGGCCCCTAAAATATTGGCAAAGTACAAGAAGGCGCGTGGGTGTACAAGACCTATTTGAAGAAGGGCACACAAGGTGAAAGTGTGCAGGACATGGTTTTAGGAGGGTTTAGTAGAACCAGTGGTGCACGTGTAAGGTAGAGGAAAGATTTTAGGACGTAGCCATATTTGGCATATTGGGAATAATACGAGGAAAGCATGACTCGACTGTGCATGCAGTGGATAAGGTGCCAGCCTGGAAACTTGGAGCCCATGAAAGGAATATACCTTGCGATAGAAGCTTCCAGAAGATCAACACAGTGAAGGAATGAGATCTCGCATCTGAAGGAGCATGCTCTCATTGAGGATCAGATGGACACTTGGCACCTGATCTACAACTTCAGAAAGGCATGATGATGCTTGATGAGGCTATAAATACAAGCACTCGGCAGAGAAGGAGATACATATAATGTAAAGAGGAGAAGCTATGCATGAATACTGTGAGAGATCTATGGGTTGGATTCAGAGGATTTGTAGGAGTATGTTGTTATTAAGGGGATGGATCTGAATATTTTTCTTTGTACTATGAAGGGCTTAATTCTAGTTCCAATGCATGACATTGGTCTGCACTATTATATAGATATGTGATTTCCGCAATAAATGTAATGTGGTTATCAAACGTACTTAATATGAATATATATATATATATATATATATATATATATATGGTTCCATTTTTTACTTATATATGTATGGTTATGTTTTTTATATATTTCATATAGGTGGGTGTAAATCACTGTGCATTTCCTTTCTGTTATGATTGAGATCTATGTTCTATAATACTTTTCTTATCTGAATGAATACATTGCTCTAGAATCCCATTCTGAGCTCTAAGATGAATGTATGGTTCATTTACATTCTCTTCACTTAAGTTTATGTCATAAATCATTCTCACACAACTCACACAAAGGATGGGCTCAGTGTCCGCGCATGCCTCAGGTGAGCACCCAGTGCCCGTTGGGTGATAGGTTGGTGCGCATGGGATTTCCTTATTCTTTGAAAGGGCATAAAAATGACTACATCTTGATTCCATTGCCAAGACCTCTTTTTTAAGTTGTTGTGAGAAATGGTGTGCATTATTTTCCTTGTGATGTGTGATGACAGAGCTCCTAACTTTATAAGGTGTTGAAACATGGTTCAAGAGCACGGAGGACGAGTTTTCTCAAATATTCAGCATTGGACCTGAGTTTAATGCGCCTAGATGGGTAGAAGAGAACATATACCCTGAGTTGTATGAGACATTTTTTTTCTTCCCAGTAGAGCTATATGAATGGTTTTCAACATACACATCTAGATCAAGCTGGTACTATAGATCATGCGTGTGGATCCACGATGATTATCAAAGGCTACATGATGCATATTTGACTTATACGCATGCTATTGATCACTAGTGGAAGGGAGTGTTGGCCAGTTGCACTTTTAAATATGCCATTTTTACATATCCTTTCCCAAAAAAAATTCAGTTTGAGTTTCTGAGGGAGCCTGGAGGATCATTTTTTAGTGTTATTCCTCTGGCTATGAAGATCTTGGTCATTACTTTGAGTTTAGAATAATTCCCCATGGTCGGCTAAGCTACTCTGAGCACTAGGAGAGGAAGCTAGGATGGAGGAAGATGGCGAACATTACGGAAAAAAAGGAAATTGAGGAGAGACAAATCAAGTATAACGAAGATCATGAAAGGGAGATGACTAGACAATGTAAGGTTGTAAGTGCGATGGATCTATATAGGTAGATGTTGCGAGAGGGTGTTGAAGTTCACATGGAGGACATGAGTAGTCTATGTTACCCCATCTTGGAAAGCATGGGAGGGAGGCCCCTTCAGCTTCTGATGAGATTTCATTGCATGGAGAAAGAAGAGTTTGTCGATGCACATCTGAGCCCACCTAGCGACTAACCCTTGGTGCTTGGTTTTCCAAATCAAGGGAGAAGTATTGATAACCCAGTTGGTATCGGTGGGAGTGACTAATCAGTTCCAAGGAGATATAAATTTTTTTTGGAACATCAATGGCTACACATACTATTTTTGTGTTTGGAGGATTTTTTGGGCAAAGTACAAGTATACAAGGTTTAGACAACGCATTCAGGAGTGGCACGAGATATATTTCTGGCATTGGGGCAATCTCATAGACCGTTGGTGCACAGTTCAGTGGGACATTGGGGATACTAGGCGTGACCACTTTGGGCCCATTTCCATGTACTGGAAGATTTGGAGGTGGAACTAGTGGATCTGGCATATTACCTGGTGGATCTAGTGGATCTAGCGGATGAGGAAAACACTGAAGGGAACCAAGTATCTTAATCAGGAGGACAGAGGCCTCAGCCACCTCCTTAGGTGTTCTTTGAAATTTCTTTACACTTTCCAGATTACAAGGGTGTAAAGGATGCTACAGAGCACGTGCACAAGACTGAATTACTATGGCGCGTGAAGGGGATCACTACCCTGGATCAGAAGGCAAGTTAGTTTGTAACAAAGTTGTATGGGAACATGCATAGCTGGTATAGGAAGTATGAACCCTATTAGATGGTAGTAGACTACATTGCATTGAAGAATGTCTTCCTAGTAGAGTTTCATATACTAGAGTTCGAGCAGAAGAGCATCAACGCTTTGAAGGAGATCTAGCAGGGAATGGCAGAGAGTGTGAGGGAGTATGATGCATGGTTTAAAAATATCCTATCAAAAATTCCATATGACATTCACCCTTCACAACATGCTCAATGGTTTTTTAGAGGGTTGATCACTCCATTTAGGAGGACATTATCACATAAAACATTTACTAACCCACACGATGCCCAAGATGCTTCCTTACATACTAAAGCAATTGGGAGCATTGATACTGGTGTGATCCCCTTTATGGAGGCTCAAATCAGTGTTATTACTAAGTAGTTAGAGAAGGTGTCTACAAACTATGCACATGAGACTCGTAGTGGTCTTTGATGCATGTATTTTGAGGTAGAGGGGCATGCCAAGGATAATTTCCCCTAGAAATTAGTACATGCCATAGTAGTAGATTGTGAAATTTGTCACGGGGACCAGGATGTAAGTAGATGTCCCTTGTTACAGTGTGCAATCTAGAAGAATGTGTCTTGCTACTGCAATATCTTCACCTCTACGACCCATGATACTAAGGATTGTATGCTTATTGACCATATCCATCAAGCCATTGATCATGGTGTATGCTAGACTAGCCTTGCCAGTATTTTCAAGGAAGATAATCATTATTGTGAAGGACGCATGGATGGAGGGGCATATGGGAGAGGTTTTCAAGGAGGATCTTATGGTCACAGTAACCTTGGAGGAGGGAGAAGTGAGTTCCCATGGGGAACCTAATATAATTGTGGATCTACATAACATTATAGGCGTGAGTGTCCAGATTTATTACAGTGCTCATGGTGCGGTAAGAAGCATAAGTATGAGGAGTGCCTTGAGTTGTTTGAGCACATGAGCTAGCAGCACTAGAAGGATAAGGGTGTTGGGATGGTGAGTATAAAGAAGGTCGACACATAGTGGATGCCTAGAGTGGCACGTGGGTTAGGGTTAGAACTTGTTTTGGTAACAACATGAGCAGAGGCTACGCGTGCCAAGGAGGTACTAAGGTAAAGGAATCTAGTCTCAAGAGAAGAAGTGGTGCACGGGAAGTATCTGGACCCTCTACAATAGAAGGAAGTTTATCAAGAGATAATGGATGACATTCAAAGTTTGCAGGGAGAAATCCAGTGTCTAAAGGAGCAGTCTAGGTAGCAGGAGAAAAGGAGGAATGTTGAGGATCTGCAGAAGGACTTGAATGGGGTCAAGGAAGTGTGTAACTTTTTAAGGCAAGAGAATACTATTCCCTTACTAGGAGAATGGCTACGGGAAAAGATGCGACACACTGGAGTAAAGCACAAAAGGCAGGTGTTGCATGCAAACCTCCCTCCCCATAGCGTTGACTATGACAAAGAGATCACACTAAATGTTGTTGTGGATGGTTGGCTGTTGAGTAACATATTGATTGACATGGAATCAGAAGTCAATGTTCTTACATTAGATGCCTGACATCAAATGGGAAGGCCCACATTGCATCCATATTTAAATGTGTTATATATGGTAAACAAAACTGAGTTAATGCCCATTGGAGTATTGAAGGATGCAATCATCACCATTCAGGGGACCAAGTTTACTACAGACTTCAAAGTCTTGGCACTCGCTAACGTAGGCAATTTTCCAGCATTTCTTGGGTGCCCATGGTGCTATAAGATCAATGCAGACCTGAGGTTCAACAAAGGATAAATCAGTTTTGAGAACAAGGAAGAACGAGTCATCATCCCTTTGAAAGATGGGAAGTCAGTGCCTTACATTAAACCTTTGGGGGAAGAGGTCCTTGATAAAATTTATGTGTGCTCCATTAGAGACCCAGAGATAATTCACTCTACAAAAGTAGTTATCCAATTTGAGGATGCTTAGTTTGTGAGTGATACAATAAGCATGGGATGTGACAATTAGGCACACATGACCTATAATTTAATTGGGTGATAGTTGAAGGGATCTGTAACAAGATTGAACAAAGCATGCTCACTCAAGCACCTAGGAGGAAATAAGTACCAAGTTACTCTGGAGGGGCATACCCTAAAAATTTATTACGGGACATGGAAGTTCAGTGGAAAAATGGGGATGAGAAAAGGGGAATGCTCAGTTATAACCGACTTAGGACTACAGTGCGCTGGTGGGATACACATAAGGAGAACCTTCTGGATCGGCACAAGGTAAGAATCACATTTTCTGTAAGGTTTTCCAGGAGCAACGCGCCCACGGTCATACAAGACTACCATGGTAAAGAAATCACTTCATTTCATATCCAAACATGCGAGAAGGCATGGATAGGAGGTGCACAGGCCTTTCCACCATCATTATGGGTCCATAAGTTGTGTTCCACACTACAAGGTTGTGCTCATGTGTGGTATATTCACTCAAAAACACGCTGCCCAATGGGAAATTGGCAAGAGATAATAACTAATCTCATCCAAGCTTTTGAATATCGGAACATAAAGCCATCAGTGGATAAGGCATTGTAAGTAATCAAGTGCCTTAAAATGGGGGATAGTTCCATGGTAGAAGATAGGCTACTAGATTTGCTAGGTGAGCTCAGTTTAGAGGAATGATTCAACAAGGATGAATTTGAGGAGGTACAACTTGAGCGCGCATGCATAAAAAAGGAAAAGGGGAAGATGGTTTATTTCATAGATGGTGAGGATATGGAAAGTTTGGATGTTAACCACTCTGTAGGTACGCACAATGTTATAGATAGCTCTGATGAAAGGACACACACCTACCATGAGCCCCTAAAAAAAATAAAGGTAACATTGGGTTAGAAGCAAAACCCAAGGAAGCTATCATTGGAGACTATTGGTCGGAGAAGGAGGTCTCAAAGGTCATTGATCTATTATGCAAGTTACAAGATTTGTTCCCACGTCGGTATCATGAACTTAAAGGCATCCACCACTCCTTGGGGGAGATGAGGATAAAGTTGAAGGAAGGTGTATGCCCAATTCGAAAGAGGCCAAACTGGATGAATCCCAATTTGCACATGTTGGTCAACGAGGAGATAGACAAAATGATAGCATTAAGAATCATTAAGACTATTAAAGAGTCGGAATGGATAAGCCCAATGGTAATCAACATCAAAAAGGATGGGAGGATCAGGATTTGTGTTCATTATAGAGACCTGAATGTAGTATGTGTCATTGATCCCTTCCCAACCTTGTTTACTCAAGAAATATTAGAGGGAGTGGCCAGGTACAAGGTTTACTCTTTCACGGATGGGTTCTCAGTGTACCACTAGGTGAGGCTTGCAAAGGAAGACTAGAGAAATATAACTTTCACCACTAAGTGGGGAAGTTTTTACTATACGGTCATGCCTTTTGGATTGAAGAATGTTCTGGTTTTGTTCTCATGCATTGTAGTGCAAGCCTTTCAAGACTTCATCCATAACTTTTTTCAAGTATATTTGTATGATTAGACTGTCTATATCTAGTCAAAGACAATTGTGATAACTTAAGACTAATGTTTGGAAGGTGTCGAAAGTTGATAATATCCCTCAACATCAAGAAGTGTGTCTTTTCTACCCCATTTGGAACCTTATTGGGGCATATCATATGCAAGGAAGGCTTACTAATAGATCTTGCCAAGGTTACAGTCATTGTGGGTTTAGGGGAGCCCACTAGCAAAAGCATCGTGCATGGATTCCTTGGGCATATGGGTTACCATATGAAGTTCGTCAAGGGATATAACAAAAAAGGTGCGCCCTTAGAGGAATTTCTTAGACACAAGAGTGCCTTTCATTGGGGAGAGGTGCAACAGAGGGAATTCTGCACTTTGAAGGATAGGCTTGTCACAACACCCATACCCCATTTCTCCATTTGGTATAAGCCTTTCTATGTTCATGTGGATGCCTTTGGTACAACCGTCAGATTAGTACTGGCACAACTTGGTGAAGGGATTTTTGACCATCCCTTGTGTTTTACAAGTACCAAGTTAACATCAATAGAAAAAAATTAAACAACTACTGAGCGCGAAGCACTATCCATGATCTACGCGCTACACAAGTTTAGGAAATATCTACTAGCAACACCATTTGTATTCTACATGGATGACATGGCATTAAAATACTTGGCAAAAAATCTCATTCTGCAAGGGCACATATGTCGATGGGTCCTACAATTCTAAGAATTTGAGTTCACATTAGTTTTCAAGCCAGGAAAGAGTAATTCTAGACCCAATCACTTGTTTGGAATTGAATCAGGAGAGGATGCATAGAGCATTAAGGATACCATGCCAAAAATGCAACTATTTAGGTTGTGGCGCGTGCCCTCAGAATTAGAGGATATTGCGGTGTTTCTCAAAATGGGTGTTGCACCAAAAGGGATGAAAGCATTATAGAGGAAGAAGTTAGCCATACGTTCCACACCCTACATGTTGGTTAGTGGTGATTTACACAAGCGAGGACGCAATTAAGTTTTGCGTCAGTGCGTGCTAAAACATGAGCACCTGGCTATCATGGTGGAGGTGCATGGAGGAAGTGTAGGTGGACACTATGTAGGGAATGCCACTACGTGCAAGATATTTCAACATGGGTTATGGCGGGAGACCTTATATAAAAATTACAAAGATTATTGCAAGGCATGTGACCATTGTCAGCGCCTTGGAAAACCAGGGCGGAGGGATGAAATTCTTGTGCACCCTATTCCAAGTACAGAGCCATTTGAAAAGTGGGCCATAGATTTTGTAGGCCCCATTGCACCAACCGCACATGCTATGTAATCAATTGCATCGATTATTTGACAAGATGGGAAGAAAAAACACCTACCCAAGGATTGGATAGTGGCTACAACAGCCAAGTTTCTATGGGATAATAATATTACAAGGTATGGATGCCCATTAATCTTAACTAGTGATAGGGGTATGCATTTCCTCAATGAGACAGTTAGGATTTTGTTAGTAGAGTTCATGATGGCTCATCATAAGACTACCCCTTACCATTCACAAGAAAATGGGATTGTCGAGGCTTTTAATAAAATACTAAATCATACCCTGACCAAAATTTGTGATGGTTGTAGACAAGATTAGGATGAAAAAGTATCAGCAGTTCCATGGGCTTATAGGAGAACCTACAAGAGGTTGAATAAAGCCACACCATTCCAATTGGTTTTTGGCATGGAGGTTGTCCTACCTTTTGAATTCATGTTACCTTCTATGTGTATAACAAGCGTAGGTGGATTGGCTAATGAACAAGCATTGGAGGAAAGGATTGACAAAATGATGAAATTAGATGAGAGATAATCATTGGCCAGGTGGAGTCAAAAGGATGAAAAGGATAAACAAAAGGCATGGCATGATCGCCACATCAAAAGCAAACAATTTGAGGTTGGGAAGATGGTATTGTTATATTATTCCAAGTTTCTATGCCATCCCAGAAAGTTGAAATTCCATTGGTTGGGGCCCTATATCATCTCGAACATCCTTGATTCAGGCATGTACCAGTTAAGAGCACTGGATGGGATGAGATTTTTAGTCCATTTCAATGGGAGTAAGCTGAAGCCCTACTATAAATAAGTCTTCTTGGTGTTTGTAATAAGGCAGTATTTCCAGTTAGTTTAGAATTTCCCTTTATGTAGTTTTATTTCTTGTGTTTCCCTTTCTCATTGTTTTTTTTCTTGTTTGTTTTATGCCTTGGGTGCCAGTAACCACATTATTTTTTGAAGTTTGTGCATGCATAGAGGACCCCACATCTATTTTAGTGTGGGGTAGAATGATGTGAAGTATAGGCCCATAATACAAGAACTGGAAGTATAATTGTGGTGAATGGCACAGATGATGGATACAAAGCTCAAAAGGATTAAGGAATCACATGGATGAAAAAGGTTGGTGTTAGGAGAATACTTTAGAGAAACCACATATAGAGGAGGAAGAAGTGTAGGAATAACATGAGGTAGGTGAGAGAAAAAATCAGGTGGACAGAAGAAGTGCCTACACTGTTGTTGACACCCATGTAAGATTCTTCTATCATGATGGATTGTTTATGTGTCAGATAGTTTTAGAATATTTCTCACAAGATTAGGTGCGTAAGTGAAGGCATGTAAGGCTGGCTTAGTGGAAAAATTCACATTTAGTGGTAATTATGGTGGTAGGTAAACTAGAATTTAATGCTGGAAAGAAGGAAAATATATAAATAAGAAGTCAGGCACTTCATTATTTTACCTTGTGTTTATGAAGTGAAAAGAGATCTCGTGAAATAGGGCATCCAAAGGAGATCTATGTGAAGAATAATTTAAGAAATCTAAGAGGACATGACTAGAGTAGATCCGTAAACTAGTACGAAAGGATTACATGGGCATGGAGGAAGTTGTGGAGAAGCATCTTCTTGTGGAAGAGTTTTTCCAGTTAGGGTTTGACGGCTAGGGCATGATGTTAGGAGGGTTTCTTTACAAGATTGAGTCTTGGGATTGGATAAAGTGGGAGGGAAGAGCAAGGAGAATATGTTTGAAGTGTAACCTAACTAGAAGAATGGCACCAAAGAAAGCAACCATCTCACCTAAAAAGGATAAGGGATAAAATTTTAAGAGGTGAGCACCCTAGTCAGAAACCTTTTTCAACAAGCACAAAATGAGGTTAATACCTGGAATAAGCTGGAGGAAAAATTGAAGAAATATTTCCCTCTCCTCTTGCAGAAGTAATCATATTTTCCCCATTCTTTCATTCTTCCCCAAATTATTCATTCCTTTATTCTTTCCCCAAACTATTCAAGAACATTCATTATTTATTCATTGAGAAGATGTTCCTGAGGGTGGAGAATAGGCATAGTGTGGGGTGATGTTGGGCCCCTTAAATATTAGCTAATTACAAGAAGGTGCATGGGCATGCAAGGCCTATTTGAAGAAGGTCACGCAAGGTGAAAGTTTGTAGGAAAGGGTTTTAGGAGGGTTTATTAGAACCAATGGCGTGTGTGCAAGGTAGAGAAAAGGTTTTGGGACTTAGCCTTATATGGCATATCTGGTAGAACACAAGGAAATCATGACCCGACTATGCATGTGGAGTGGATAAGATGCTAGCCTAGAAATTTGGAGCCCACGAAAGGAATATACCTTACAATAGAATATTCCAAAAGGTCATCATGGTGAAGGATGGAGAGCTCGCATCTAAAGGAGAATGCTCCCATGGAGGATCACTTGGACACTTGGCACCAAATCTACAACTTAAATAAGGCATGTCAATGCTTACTGAGGCTATAAACACAAGTTCCCAACAGAGAAGGAGATACAGAGAATGGAAAGAGGGAAAGCTACACATGAATACTGTGAGAGATCTATGGGTTGGGTTTAGAGGATCTGTAGGATTATGTTGTATCAAGGGGATGGATTTGAATATTTTTATTTGTACTATGAAGGGCTTAATTCTAGTTCCGATGCATGACATTGATCTACACTATTATATGGATTTGTGATTGCCTTAGTAAATGTAACATTTGTGGTTATCAAACATAATTAATATGAATATATATATGGTTCCATTTTTTATTTATATCTGTATGGATCATTTTTATATATATATTTCATATGGGTGGGTGTAAATTTCTATGCATTTCATTTCTATCATGATTCAGATCTATGTTATGTAATGATTTTCTTATCTAAATGAATACATTGGTCTAGAAGCTCGTTCTAAGCTCTAAGACAAAAGTATGGTTCATATCCATTCTCTTCACTTAAGTTTCTGTTGTAAATAATACATTCTCACAAATCACACAAAGGAGAGTCTCAACACCCGCGTGTGCCTCAGGTGAGCACCCAACGCCCACTGGGTGATAGGCTGGTGCAAATGGGATTTCCTTGTTCTTTGAAAGGGCATAAAAATGACTACATGTCGCATATTGAAGGTTTGATGATATCCATTTAGAGTGTGTTTACTGAATAAGTTGAAATTTCACATTGTAGGAGTGAAAATGACACTAATGTTCCATTTCTAGTTTCTTTTTTCAGTTTGTAATGTGTGAGCACAATTCCCATGTAATCCCCTGATGGAAGAATGTGATGAGAGTTGATGATAAAATTGCAACATCATAATATTATGGTTTTTGGTTATACATTTTGAAAACCATCCTGAAGGTTTGTTGGTTAACCTGAAAAACAAAACCATCTTTTGTGGTTGGTGGTCAAACACTTGCAAAACCATCCCAGATGTTGTTGGCTATCCTGAAAAACAAAACCATTTAGATCATGAGAAAGTGTCAAGGTGGCGGATTGTAGTCCAAGGCAGGTTTTCCCCATGTTTACACTAAGGGGAGATTGTTATGAATTATTTAGTGCTCCACGTTAATAGGTATATTTTTGGGTGATTATAAATTAGAGTGAGAAAGCATATTATAACAAAGTTTTTAAAACTAACTCACATAGGAGATTGTGGAGTGATTTTAGGAATTTAAATTTTTATAACAAGTCACATATATTGAGGTGAGTGGTTATAGGATAGCCACTGTGTGTGTGTGTGTGTGTGTGTGTGTGTGTGTGTAACATCCCAAATGAAATTCATAAAAATAGACAACATAATTATCAAATGTGTTTTCTCTTATCATCCTCAATATGAAGGTTTTGTGAAATCATGATTCCCTAACTAATCTAATGTTGACATATAGTAGGTTTTACACATTTTATGATAAAATTGGAATTAAATAAGTCTAAGACCTCTTAAGAGGTCATTTATGGATGAAATCGGTAATAAATAACGATTATCAAATTTATGTCTTATAAGATGTCAATTTTAGAAGTAAAGTGAAACTTGAAATTTTTCCCTCTTAAAATTAATAATATAACTTCTAATTTCATGTTATTCCATCCTTATGTAATGAAAGTAAAATGAATTATCATGTGGAAACATGTCTTTGGGGCATGTGAATCCCTAGCTTGAAAATCCATTGTATTTTTTTTGCACCATTTTGTGACATGTGGAGAACATTTTTTTCACCACTTGCTCACTGCATTATTTTATTCCATGTGGTATTCATATTGATGTAGAGTAAAACATGAAATCAATGCAAACAATGACAAAATGATGACTAATCACCAAAACCTACCCTATATCTCGGTACCCCAGAGTTTGGTGTTTTTTGTTGTTCCCTAACAATATGAAGGTTGTCTTAGCACAAATTTGAACCTATAAAACATGGTATATAAGTTTTTTTAGCCATATAAGAGGAAAAAGAATAACATTTTCCTTGTTAGATTTATATTCTTGCTTTGGTTTTATCAAGTAGCTTGCATTCATGATCTTAATGCAATCAGTTGTATTATTTTCCCATTGCTCAATGGCTTTCTCCATGGTCACCTCTAGCACTTTTGATTTTGTTGGAATATTTAAATAGTAGTTGAAATACTAGGTATCAAGTCTTACCACCACATTCCCTAATGTGTACTTTACTCCTCTAGTGAGAGGATCATAAAATTTAGCACATTCCAAGACAAACTCAGGTAATTGAGTAGTTCTTGGGAATGTTAATTGTATTATCCCACTGTTAGCCTTACATCAGAGGTTTTGTACTTGGTGCTTTGGATCTATATATCACCTCAGTTATAGACACATGACCCATATCAGTATCCTTGATTTCTATAAGCTTGGATCTAACGCATGACTCGATTGGATATCCCTTGTATTCATAATTCTTTTTCTCTACTTAGGGCTCACTAACTTGTTTAGTTTTATATTTTCCCTTTCTTCTTTCCCTAGAGGTATTCTCAACTGTAGGACTAGGATCTTCTTGAATTATAGCTACCCCTTCCGTGTTGGATGACTTTTCTTATATTGCAAACATTTTTTTTGTTTTCCCTTTAGTACAACTATGCAAACTATTGAGATATCAAAACATTACCCTGCTTAAGATGTAGAGTTTTATGTTAAACTATTGACCTCTTATAATGTCTTAAAGTAGTTTCAATTTAATGCACATATCCAATGTTTATTTGGTCATCATAATCCTCAAAACCCTTTGTAAGTGATATTTTAAGCTTTTGGTAAGAAAGAAGATAAAGAAAATCACTTTTACAGTGTGGTTCAAATTTACAGGGGCTAATTTATTAAGTTCTTTATCAAATAATTAGTAGAGGTGCAGGTTCCCACAATAAACTAATAATAAATTACCTTTGGGAACCCCACTTGGCACTATTTTTCAAGAAATGGGGGGGTCCTAGCTCCACATGGCACTGGGAAGTGGCAGAAGTTCAAAATTATTCTTAGCATTGGCTTTAAGAAAACATGGGTTAGATCTCCACAATGTGTTGAGGTAATTAGTGAGTCTTGGAGGTTGGAATTTTTGGGTTGAGCAAAAGCTAGTGATAATTCCACCTAGCATGAGGTAAGAAATGAGCACGGAACTGCCTAAGATGGTCTAAAAATTAGTTTTCACTCTAGGTCAACAATTGGGGTTTTCCCCATAGCAAGTTTTCATAAAAACTAACATGTATATAATCAAGCAATTCACAAGTTTTCACAAAAATTTTACCAATTTCAACATGACCTTGAGGAAAAATCATCGATTTTAATGGATGAAAAACCCTAAATGGCAGGAAGACTTTTGACGGAGAAAAATATCAATAAAAACAAGAAACAAATGTAAAGAGAGAAGGGAAAGAAATTCTACATAACATTTCTCCATATGGGTCACCAATGGATTACTCGAAGATTGCTTCAGTCGACTCATTTGAGTTAGCTCAAGATTCTCAGGGTATGTTGCTCGTTTGGACAAATGGAATGCTAGGTGGAAATGGCTTGGATTTATTTTTACTTATATACTTTCCACCTCATTAAATGTAGTTGGCAGATAAGTGGGAAAAAATCCACATCATCTTTTTATTAGGGGTGGGTTTTGCGATCTTCTTTGATAGCTTTAACTTAGTGGATTCAGGCACTATTAGAAACCCGAGTGGATTTGGATTTAAGAGAAATATTAGATTCTGACTCAAATTTTCTTGATAACCTTTTTATTGAGTAGCTAGTAAACTAGTTAGATAAGTCTTATTAGGTCTTGTTTTGGGTTGCATATTTTTGAAACAACTTTTCTTGATTACTTTACAAATTAAAGAAAAATAAAATTGTTTCTTTACTCATTATAATATAGATCGAGCTTTGGGACTTTCTTTATTCAACTTCTTTTAAAAATTAAAGTAACCATGCTTTTCCAAGTTGATCTTGGTATAGTGTGGATTAGGTTTTGATGTATTTACTGCTTGATGACTTATAATAAGTAAAGCAACAAAAAAAACCTACCTAGCACTATATAGTGCAAATCAGGTTTTCATTAAGGTCTTACTATAACTTATAAAGTAAAGTAACATGAAAAACCTGCATAGGTCTAGAGGTGAGTTCAACGCTTAGATTTTGTGGATTTTTGAGAAATTTTGAGCAAGTGGGTATTTTGCAAATGTGACCAAGAAACATCTTGCATCCTCCTGAAGGAATCTTGAGCAATATTGCAATCTAAAAAGAGTAAAGAAAAAACACTAAATAAGTAATTCTAACTCATGGGAAAAAACAAAATGACCACTAACTTTCACAAGGCAAAAAGACAAAAAAATTAAAAGGGGTATCCCAAATTTTCTAAGTAAAATCTTGAGGACAACAAAATTACAACGCGAGAGGATTGAATTAGGCTAAAGAGTGGAGTGATGTTTAGATACTCCAAAACAACTCTTGTCCAATCAAATTAAGTGTGATTTTTATGGGGCTAAAGACGAGTATTCCCTGAAGTAAATTTATATTGTGAAGGGTGGCATAAGTAATTTAAAGAATGCAAATGATTTGGAACAAATAGATGATGAAATTGAAAAACTAATTTATATATTTGTGTTAGCAAGAAAAATTTTTGGGTGGAAAAATTAGTGGGTATCTTTCCAACTCTCTGAGACTCTAAATCCCTCTTCTTGAATGGTTTAGCTCCATTTATTATGATTGAACTAAAAGGGAAATTTTCTGTTGACCAATAGGCTATGGATCTAGCAGGGACACTCCATTGTATCCAGAGAAAACACTTGCAAGGGAGGAATTTTCTATAGAGTGGGGAAAAGGAGTGAGAAAATAGGAGGGGGAGAGTAGCTTTGCAAGTATAAAATTTGATTATTGCTGAATTTAACTAGAAGTATCAGATACAAATTTATAAGAAGAAATAACTATGATTCTAAAATCAATGATGAGAGAAAACCATGCATACAAAGTTACACACATTCATACATCATGTAAAGAAGAAACTCCTTTCCTTATTAACATCTTCACAAGTTGTACAATGCTAGAGAATGGAAGAAGATAGATAGGGAAATGGAAGAATGCTATCTCTTTTTCCTTTCTCAAATATATATCTCTCTTAAGCATAAAAGATTGATAACCCCTGAGGATAGGGAATCCATTACAATTTATAGATTTTGAGAAGACTCTTCACCTACCCCCATATGACCTTTTATTCATCCTCACAACATGTGACTTTGGATATTCCTAGGAAACAACATTAAGTCACATTTGATTAATTAAGGGCATATTATTTTATTTTATACTATAGTAGCATTAGTGAATAGGAAGAATTTCATGATTTCACACAATGAAGAATTATAAAAGGGGGGTAGAGAAGAGCAGGAACAATGAAGAGAAAAGGGGGAGAATGCTCCATAGCATGAATGGGGACCCTACTTCCCCTTAGGCTCTCCCTAAATATATAATATAAATCTCCACAGGGCCCCCTATACCTCTACTTTTAATGAAGATATTTTTGATGATGTTCTTAGCCTCCTCCTTTTGCATGATGCACGGGCACCCTAGACCATGAAATTAGTGTTTAGAAACATTGTTTCAAGACCCCCCAATATGAGATATGGATGGACACAGGTACTACTCACGATGATTATCCTTAATACTTGATTGATGAAATAAATTTATCCCATTGATCTTACCTTGACCAACTTATCTCGAATCACCCATCTCACTGAGAGATGGTGATGTATCCACCTGTTGCGACTTTCAATGCTCTACTCTACATTTGAACACAATTGAACTTAGGATGATGCTTCCAAGACCCTTATGAAGTTATAATTCCTCTTTTTGATGCATGATGTCATATTAAAATCCTATGAAGAGTCACAAAAGTGGAAAGATGAGTGAAAATGAAGCCATTTGCAACTTTCTACACTTAAATATGAAACCTTCTATTTTTAGACCCTAGGATTCAGGAGTTGTTATTTTGGGAAATGCTACTTTTTGGGCTCATAATCACTTTAATGCAATACTTATCATGTTTAGAGTGCTTACAAAGTTTTTTTCCCATTCTTGAGGACATTCTATTTTTTAGCAAATTGTGTTTTCTTCTTTTTTTTGGCTTGAATTCCCTACTTTTCAATTTATGAGTTTTCTCCTTGAATGGGTTTTTTCATTTTGAGAGATTTAATATTTATAGTAAGCAAGATCATGGGTACTTAATATTTTTAGTGATTTTTCTTCCATAACTCAAGTTGAAGAAAAATAAGCTTCTTTGTGATGGGGTTTTCATCTGGTGATCTGCTCAAATTTATAGCCTCAATTGCTCTCGAGATCACTGGGAAACTGAAGAAGAAGAATTGAGGGAAAATTTTTGGAGTTTTTTGTTGTAAATAAATGGGGGTACATTTGAATTTTTTTTTCTTCAGATTGAAGGAAATTTTGAGGAAGGTATTTTTCCAAAATTTCAATAGCACCGAGTTGTTATTTTGTGAGATATGAAGATTTCAAGGGTTTTGGCCATGGAAGTCTTTTAGTGTAAAATGGACATGGTGGCAGCCGAAAAAGTAGATTTTTGGTGTTATCATAGTATTTTACCTATAGGAATGATGGATGGATGAATAAATGAGGAGGTAAATTGGTTTTTTGCAAGTTATCAGTAACTTTCTTTTGGTAGTGAGTTTCACGAGAAACAATGGAGAAATAGTACGACAATTATAAAAATTGACAAAAGTTAGTTATAAAACTTCTTTGGCTTGGGAGAAAATATTTGTCCCATCTATCCTAAGGGGTTGGGAAATTTTGTGCAAAAAAATATTTCCTTCTCCTCCTTGTGACAATTGGCATCCTGTGATTGGCTGGTGAGGGTGGGAGAAAAAGCATTTAAAAACAACCTGAGGTTAAACTAAGTCACATGAGTGACCAAAGTGAGGGATGAGTTTGGGAAAAATTTTGTGTCCCATCTATCCCATGGGTTGGGACAAAAATGGAAAGAGAATTTTTCCTCACCTAGTGATGACAAGTGGTGGATGTTCAATTTCTAAGGTGAAGAGGAGAGGGAGCTGAAAACAACCCTGAGAAACACCTTCTGTGGTCATGTGAGGGACCAGGGGTTAGACTTGGGGTCAGGAACATTTTTATATCCCAATTGCCCCAAGTTTCTAGGTCATTTGGTTCAGTAAAATACACCCTCATTTGGTGAGGGCAAGTGGCACTTTAGGATTCAATGATGGTGACGGCTAAGGAATGGTGCACAGGGGCTAAATAGGCTTTCTTGAGATCATCTAGAGTCACATGAAGGTCAAGGGGTCTAAATATAGGTTTGGTACATTTTTTTCCATTTTTTCCCAAGCTAAAGGGATATTTTATGCAATAAATTGTGCCATAACCTAGGAATGACATGTATCCAACTAGAAAAATGACTAAGTACTGAAGCGTACCTTAGAGAGAAGCTTGTTGAGGACATAACTTGAGCATCCAGAGGTATTTTGATGAACTTACTTATATGATTTTTATTGGAGAGGAAATTTTGAGAATAATGGCATGGGTTTCATTCTCTTATTCTTCTTGCAGCCCCCTAAAAATATCATTTTTTCTTGGGATTTTTGGTTGTGCATATAGAAAGTAGTTTGTGGGAGAAATTACTAATGTCTTGTGAAAAACTTGAGACCACCATCACTTATAGCATTGAAATAAATTTCTAATGATGTTTTATTTTATCTACAACTCCTTACATGGATCCTAAAACCAATTCTCAAAGCTCAGGTGCTACTTTAAACTGCAAGCTCCTTCACCTTTAAGAACATGCTTTTGTTGAACTTGTTCTTAAACCTCTGAAACTTTCCAAAATATTCCAAAACCAGCTGCACAATGTTCTTGGCTCCTCAATATGCCTCCTTGATGAATTTTATGCTTTTATTCCACTCTAGGGGTGTGCGTTAGACTTATAAATACAAAAAATAATTTTTCTTAATCTTTTAGAAAATCTTGTCTTGAAAGAGATTGTCTTAGAAGTGTCTTGAAAAATGTGCCTAATATCTTAGGAAACGTGAACTTCTCATATGGGAAGGATTTTTGACCCATAGGTTTATGGGGTATTTTTGGCTCATGGTTTTAGTACCCATAGTATTGTAAAATTACTTATGTAGTTACCTATTATTGTGCTTTTGGGGCTTTTATAGTG
Source organism: Taxus chinensis (assembly GCA_019776745.2). Taxonomy (NCBI): domain Eukaryota; kingdom Viridiplantae; phylum Streptophyta; class Pinopsida; order Cupressales; family Taxaceae; genus Taxus; species Taxus chinensis. Next base: position 935,987,151 of record CM034149.1, read on the forward strand.
TAGACATATCATTATAGATATGTGTGAGTTTGAGTGTGAATTCAAGAGAATTTGTTGAGCATAGATCCAAATAGATCTGGGTATTGTATTAAGAGATAGGTGGCTTGTAATAAAATATGAGAAAGTGATTCTTAGTGGATGTACCCAAAATTAGGTGAATCATGTTAAATTTTGTCTGTGTTGTTTTCTTTTCATTTCTACACCTTTATTTTCAAATATATGATATTACTCTTCATATTAGTTTCTACTATTGTGATTTTGTGTGGGATTGTTTTGCATATTTTATCCCTTATTTCCTAACAAGAAGAACCTACCAACCAAAGTGAAGTGTGTGGATTCCTGGTGCATATGGGCTATTATAAGAAATTTATCAAGCGTTATGAAAATATTTCCACACCACTAGAGGAATTATTGAAGGCTAAAGGAAAGTTTCGTTGGGGTGATGTGCAACATCATGTGTTTGAGACCTTGAAGGAAAGACTAACTACTGAACGCATTTTACATTTTCCTTCATGGACCAAACCTTTTCATGTTCACATTGATGCCTATAGTATAGCCATCAATCTAATTTAGGTGCAACCTAGGGAAGGCATTGTGAATAATCCTATTTGTTTTGCAAGAAGGAATTTGACACCCATACAGTAGAATTACACAACCATTGAGCACGAGGCATTATCTATGATCTACACGTAATATAAGTTTAGACAATACTTATTGGAAACCCCATTTGTTTTCTATAAAAATAATATGGCACTAAATTACTTAGTCAACAAACATTTTTTGCAAGGGCGCATATGTAGATGGATACTTCTATTTCTAGATTTTGACTTCAAAGTTATCATCAATCTTAGTAAGAGAAATTCAGGGCCCGATCATTTATCATGGATCAATTCTGGCGAGGACACATAGAGCATTAAAGACACTAATCCATATGCATATATTTTTAGGTTAAACCATGTGCCCACATATTTGAAAGACACAGTTATATCTTTGCACACTAGCTTAGTGCCTAAAGGAATGAATATGTTGGAGAAAAATAAGCTTTGTATACACACAATGCTCTATCATTTGATTGGAGGATATTTGTATAAGTTTGTCCACGATGAAGTCTTGGGACATTGTGTTCTGGAGAATGAGCATGATGCTATTATGGAGGAGGCTCATAGTAGAACAACAAGAGGACATTATGCAGGTGATGTTATAGCATGCAAGATTCTAATGGCTAGACTTTGGTAAGATACTTTGTATAAAGAAACTAAGGAATATGCCAAGGCATGTGATCATTTTTAGTGCCTTGGGAAGTTGGGACACAAAGATGAGATATCATTATGGCATATTACAAGCATGAAGCCGTTTGAAAAGTGTGTCATTGAATTTGTAGGACCTATTATGCCACCCATGCATAACACTGGCACGAGTGCTAGACGACACCATGTTTATCGATTAATTCAATGGGAGTAGGTTAAAACCTTGATATAAATAAATCTTCTTGGTGATATGTAAACATAGTAGAAAATAATTCCACTAAAATAATGTTTACCCGGATTTTAAAATTTTCAATTTTAGGACTCTAATTAATCCATTAAAGATTGACCCAACTAGAATTTTCAAAATTTTAATTTAATTCATTGTTTGATCAAATGTATGTGCATGGTTTAATTTAGCTAAGTTAATAAAATTAGAACTAACACCTAGTAGTCCTACAACAAAGCTAAATCGAATTCAAAACACCATCATGCTAAGAGCTAAACAAGTAACAATCATCAATACTTTGCATTAGAATCTTGAAAGTAAAACCTCAAGCTAACATATTAACATTATTACTCTACTCTTTTAGAAAGCTAAATTAATAAAACTAGACCTATGTAGATCTTTTAGCTATCAAAAGGAGATTATTGGTTGCTTGATCCAAGATGATCAAATATGGAGGTTCATGAAGCCATGGCTTATTAGACCTTTATTGATTAACTCCATTTTTCTTCACAACACTAACATGATTGTTTGAATGCAAAAGGATGATGATTAGCTCCATTTTAATGGAGAGATGCTCAAAGATGACAAAATGGCTATAGTGTATTTACTATATGCTGACTTTTGTTTTTCAAGGAGTAGGTGTAGGTGTAAAGGGAGGAGGGCTCTTTATATAGGCCAATGGATAGAGGAATCTCTACATCCCTTTGTATGTGGGATAATAGAGATGTTTGAGTTCGTTGTGGACGAGGTGTGTTTAAAAAGGGTTCAGTTAACTTTAGGAGAGTTTAATTTTAACTTTAATGACTCATGGGGATAAAGGGGTTTATTAATTAACCAAAGTGATTAATTAATAGGTGTGTAAGCTTATAAAAATATTTTTAGAGGAATATTAACATGATTTAGACTATAGAAGGGAATTAAATCAAATAAATAATTATTTATTGATTTAATTAAAGGGGAAGCTAATTAAATAATAATTAATTAATCTAGATAGAAGGAAGGATTAAGTAACGAAAGGTCATTAATTAGGGTATTTTTTGAATAGTAGACTTAATTAATTAACGTAATGTAATTAATTAATGATGATGGGAGAGAAGATGAGAACTATTGACGATATGTCGCCATTTTGTAGGAAAGGGGATAATTAGCACAATTTAAGTATTTAAATTGTTCACGCTAAATTATAGGTGTCTACATTTGCCTCTCTTTGGGGTGGCATAAGTGACGCCACTTTAAAGATAGTCGATGGATAAAATTTTTAAGGGGTAGAAGATAAATTAGTAGAAGTGATAGATGCCCCCTCGAGTGTCAATGAGGTGATGAAGGAAGATGATTGACGATCGAAAAATATGAGAAATGGATAGAAGAAAGGAGAGGGGAAGGATGCCCGAGGTGAAGTAGAAGAATAGTGTTGATAGGAGGGTAATGTAGAAGAAATATGGAGAAGCAAAAATAAGAACTAGCTTTCATCATTTGCATTGGAACAAATCCAGTGTCATCATAGTGCCAAAATATCTACCTCATCGGTCCTTATTAAAAATACAAGCATACGAAGAAAGTAGAATGACATGAAAATCCATACTAAGAATAGTTTTCCATTGTTGAAAAACACCAAATCTATGCAACATACAAAAATAAATGCAATATGAGAAGGAAACAAGCTCATTTAACAAGGAAAATAAGTACAAACACACATATTTGAACCAACAACAGTCAAGATGATTGTACAAATATTTTACTATCAAGCTAAATATTTCCACATGTTTGTGATTGTTGACAAGGGTTAAAAATGATGCCCCAAACAAGGATACATGTAGGGGAAATGATGATCAACACCAGGTCCAGGGAGAAAGCTTTGTACACCACGAAATAGCACTAGGCAACTAGATGTGCCCTAGAGTATAGACGAAGCAAGAAAGCTAACTTTGCGAATGGTTGTGAATCTGATGATCTGCAAGTCATGTGATCAATGAATATGTGAAAATTTCTAGTAGGATATGGAAATATTACCATGCGCAAGACACAATTTTTAGCCGCTATAAGCAAGTTTACCTATTTTTGCAGGTTTTATAATTTCTAGTATTTTGTTGGAGAATTTTACTTTATTAGATTTTGGATGTGTATATACATTTTTTTATTTTTCAAATTGTCCAAATTGGTGGATGTGCGACGCGTAGAAGGAAGTAGAAGAATCATTACGAATTGCCCAGATGTAAGAAAAATGCCCAGGGGGAAGAAAGAAGAAGTAGGTGACAAATAATGTCCCCATACAATGGAAAAATTAATAAAATAATTATTCGATGGAGTGTGTAGAGGAAGGAAATTGCCTAGGAGAAATAAAAATTGTTCTGGTGAGAAGAAAGGGGTACCAGAAGGCAAAAAATTCCCTAACACGATGAAAAATGAAAGAAAAATAATTATTTAATTAAAATAATTATTGACGGCGAATAGAAAAAAAGAATAAAAATTGGTCAAAATACAAAAAAATTAAAAATAAGAGAAAAAACAAAGGAGAAAATAGGTCATCCACGTGTGAAAACCACACAATTGTGACACTTTGGGTAGGTTTTTGGGTGAAAACCAGTTTCTGACACCTTGGGAGGATTCGTTGTTCACAAGCATCTTACATCTGGAGGGTACTATTAATTGGCCTAGGGCTAGTTCCACACCTGCATCCAAGATTCCCTGTGAGCCTATCCTTGTCAAGCCTTGATCCAAATTTTTCTCTTATTTGTTAATCTATGAAGGGATGGTCTTTTTATGTTCCCCATATAATGCGGGGGCACTTCCTCGAATTCAACTTCCTATTTTTAAGTGGGTGGCACTTGCCCTTGTATATTCCTTTTCTAACACTAGGGGCATCCACGCTTTCTTGGTTACCTGTGCATAGCTTCAGAATATGTTAGAAAAACACAAAAACATTCAAAAATGTTAGAAAAACACAAAAACATTCAAAAATCTTAGAAAAACATAGAAACATTCAAAAATCTTAGAAAAACATAGAAACATTCAAAAATGTTAGAAAATCAAAAAAATAGAAAATTGTTTCACAAAAATCAAAACAATAGAAATTTTTTTCACAAAAATCAAAACAATGGAAAACTGTTTCACAAAACTCAAAACAATAGAAAATTGTTTCACAAAAATCAAAACAATAGAAAAATGTTTCACAAAAATAAAAACAATATAAAATTGTTTTACAAAATTCAAAACAATGGAAAAATGTTTTCACAAAACAATCTTACAAAACATTAACTTGAGTTTAGTTCCTTTATCTTGTTTCTTACTTTTCTTGTTTTCTTGTATAGTTGCTTCATGTTTGTACATTTTTATAGTTTGTTGCTTAGACATACTTTGTTAGGATTCATATTTTCATGCTTAGATCTATTCTTGGTTGTGCATATTGAAGTGTGTTTTTACATGCTAGTGAATAATGGTACATTGTTGTGTTGATTCATTATGTGTTTTTGTTAGCATTTGATTATGTTTGCTTATTACATGTGCATATTTTGTTATCACATCATCATATTTCCATCAATATCGTCACATCTAACATCATCTATACATCATACATGAATGATAAGCTAGTCATCACATATCGTATCATCAATGGGGGCAAGAGGGGTTGTAAATATAAAAATACATCCCCCTCACACCAATATCATCATATCATCCCGTCCACTAAATGTATCACATCACACAAGCAATACATTTTATATCATCTGTAAATTTATCATCTAAAAATCAAAGCGCATGTGATACATCAAATATCAGGATACATATAAATGGAGATACCGAATCAAATAACATCATTACACATCCATAAATCCATGTAATCAATCAAAACAACAATAACATCCATAATCTCATAACACATGTGTCATGTCAAAAATGTCCATATATATACATGTGTAGTATGTCTATCTCAACAAGGATATACATCATCAATACATTAAAAATTCCTTCATCTGAGGCATACATCAAAAATGCCTTCATCTGATGCATACATCAAAAATGCTATACATCTGTTGGAGAATGTTACTACCTTCATCAGAGGCATATATCAAAAAAAATTATACAAAAAGAATGTTGTACATCGAGCACAGGATGCTTATAGCCTTCATCAAGAGGAAAATGTATCAATACACTGATCAATCAGGGATGACTGAAGCCCTTGGATGGGTTGGCTGCTTTTCCCCGTGGAGGACCCATACACTGTGCACCAAGTGGCCTTATAGGCTGCCCCCATGGTTTCTCCACTGAGGCTTGAGGCCCCTCAGACCTCATCGATCTACTTGACTGCTGGTTATACGAAGGTTTCTGCTGCTCAGCCGAAACTGCCTCGTAATATAAGGATCGGTAGTATGAAGCTCTGCCCTTTACTATAGCCAAGTCACTGTGAGTGTGGGTTGTCACTGTTGTCCCATCTATGCATTGGAAGGATGTTATCTCTGCTGATAGTCAGGAAACCTTGGCCTAGCCCATTGCCCACTCTTCCCTCAGCCGATCTCTCTCCAATGTCATGGGTTGTAGTTGATTTTACATCTGCTGTAGTAGGCTCATCACCTGGTCCATCTAAGATACCATATAGTATATCTACTAGAAGTGAATAGATCCATCTCCTCCCTGGCCTACCTGGGCTCTGGCCTAGTCCTGTTAAGCTGTCACTACTGAAATTTGAGATTGTACCTAATATATCTCCGTTGTAACCTATTGTAGATGTTTTTGTAGGTTGGCTATCTGTACCACTAGCTATACCATAGGGGCCTATCCCTGTACCTTTCTATGTATCTATCCTTGTACCTATCTAGGGGCATGTCCCTGATCTCGTAATCTAATCTTGGGACCCTGTGCATGTCCCTTTCCTAGCCCCTATTGCCTCTGTCCTTGCACCTGTGCTTGACCCTACCCATCATGTAGCTTCCCATCAAATAGATCATCTGGGCCGTGAGATACTACATCCTCCCCCTCATCACTACCTTAAGGGATCTCTGGCTGTGGTCAAATGCCTGCTTCCCATGCCTCATCGGGTATGGTCAAGCACCGTGGTAAAATAGTGGCATACCAACCCATATAGTAGAGTACCATACCCAGGTCTCTGATCTTTTGAGATGGGTGCCATGCCTATGGTACCACCTATAAAATCTAAGCTTGGCTCGAGCCACCTGTATGCATGGCCCCATGGCCTGCCTCGCCACATCTTAATGAGCATACCACAAGTCTTGCTATAGAACCCCCAACACCCTACCCAGCTGTGGCTGACATCGATCTACTCTATACAACTTTGTGATGTATCTGCAGCTACCAAAAAGAAAGTGCTCCACTATATAGACATTGAGATATGCTCCATCCTCAAGCCACTGTATATGCATATAGGGCCTCCATATAATATCTCTGTCTAGGAGCTCGTCGAACTCTCGCAAATAATGGTACATGTTGCCTAAGTGTCCTCATACATCATCACCTACATAAACCAAAGCCATATATGTCGGATCCTCCGAGATTTGGGCATGCAATGCACCTATAAGGTGCCTAATCCATATTTTGCCACAATGATGTAAGGTCCTAACCAATGCGGTTTGAACTTGCCTTTCTTCTCTCTTTCTGCCCTTGCGTTGTACTAATTTTCTTTCATGACTAAATCTCTGACCTCAAACTGAAAAGGTATGATCCTTTTTTTGTAATTGCGAGAGACTATGTTCTGATACACTTTAAGATGATTTAGGGTGTGGATGCACTTCTCATCTAGGATTTCCAACTCTGCCAGTTTAGCCACTTTGTAATCTTCATCCTTGTCTAGATAATCCCTAAGAGAAATTTGTAGGGAGGGAAGCTCAATTTTTAACGGGATGATAGAATATGTTCCAAAAACTAGGGAATAGGGTATCACACCAATAGGAGTGTGAATAGAGGTCATGTAAGCCCAAAGAGCTGGGTGGATTTACAAATTCTAGTTGCGACCTGTCTTACTTACCATATTTTCCATGATTCAAACCAAAGTCTTGTTAGTGGCCTTGTCCTATCCATTGCCTTGGGGGTAATATGGTGTGGACCAATTTAATCTTATTTGAAACTGATGATAGAGATATTTCATAGTCTTGTTCTTGAATGATTTTTCGTTGTCAGTAACTATGGCTGCAGGAATGTCATACTGACAAATAAGATGATTCATGATGAATTTTGAGATCTGAGCACCCGTTACATAGGTCAAAGGGACATCTTCCACCCACTTGGTAAAATATTTAGTAGCTGTAATGATGTGGGTGTGGCCATCAAGCAATGTAGGGGTTAGCTTTCCTATTAAATCAAGTCCCCATTTGGAAAATGGCCATGGGGTCGTGATGGGTTGCAACAGTTGTGATGGGGCATGGATGAAATTTCCATACTTTTGACAGAGTACACACTTCCTCACATAGTTGTAGCAGTCAGTTTCCATGGTAGGCCAATAGTATCCCAATCTCAACAATTTCTTTGCTAGAACCATCCCATTTGTGTTGGCCCCAAACACCCCTTCATGCACCTCTTTAATCACTTGGACTAACTCTATTATATCAAGACAACATAACAGATTCCCATCATAGCCACAATGATAGAGCATACCTCATAAGAGGGTATAATGGGCTATCTGGCAGATAAGGCTTTGTTTTTCAGAACAAGAGATGTCAGGAGGGAACGTGTTTTCTTTAAGGTAAGTGAAGATGGCCTCATACCATGGGGAATTGGGACCAACAACTCACAAGCCATATAGGAATTCTAGCATGTCATATGTAGGCTGGTGTAGATTTATAGCAAAGAAAGTCATATCATTACTTTCCGGTGGAATGCGTAGCATATAACCTACAGTTTCCATAGCATCTATAGATATATTTTGTGATCTTGGAATCTGTTCAAACGTGAATATGCATAAAATACTATTTCAAATTTTTGACCAGCTTTTTGTAAGGGATGAGATTCTCATCCTTGAATTTTTACTCATCATTGAATTGTTTGATGATTAACTGTGAGTCACCAATAATCTTAACATGATGAATGTCCCATTTGATTGCAATCTTCATCCCAATGATGAGCACCTCATACTTTGTAACATTATTTGTTCAAGGAAAACCAAGGCAAAAAATCCTGAGGTATGGGGTCACCAGAAGGAGTAATTAGTACCACACCTTCCCCTGAACCATGAAAATTAAAAGATCCATCAAAGTTCACTTGCCACATGACACATTTCCTCAATATATAATAATGAAGCATCTTGCAGCTCTAGACTTACAGGCTCTGTACCTGGTAATGGTGCTTCTACTAATTGATTGGAAAGTACTTGTCCTTTTACCAACTTTTGATGCACATACTCAATGTCAAATTCACTTAGTAAAATGATCCAATTAGCCATTCTACCTGTAAGGGTGGGTTTTGACAATAGGTACGTAAGCGGGTCAACTTTGGATATAATCTTGGTTTTAGTATTTAACAGGTAATGGTGAAGTTTTTGGAAGGTAAAAACTACAGCCAAGCAATATTTTTCAATCTAAGGGTCATTGATCTCATAAGAAATGAGAGTATGACTGAGATAATACACATCTTTTTCTTTATGGCCAAGGTCAATATTGGGCGAGCAACGCACCAATAGAAAATTGAGTAGCAAAAATATATAGCAGGAGTGGCTCACCAAGTGTTGGAGGCATGAGGACTAGTGGATTGGCTAAGTAATACTTAAAGCAAGGAGAAATCCTGTTATTTCTGTGTTCCCTAGATAAAAGTAACATCCATTTTTTAGCAGATGAGTGAAATGAATGACATTTTTCAGCAAGTTGGGAAATGAAACGACAAATAGCCTATATATTTCCCTACACTTACGAAGTTGACTAATGTTTTTTGGAGGAGGCATTTCATTAATAGCAGTAACTTCAGCCATGTCTACCTCAATCCCTCTTTGTGATACAATGAAACTGAGAAAAATTCCTAACAGCACACCAAACACACATTTATTTGGGTTCAAATAGACCTTATACTCTTGCATGCATTCAAAGATACACTACAAAATATCAGGGTGAGCTGCCCTTGTCTTGGATTTTCCTAGGGGATCATCCACATAGTCTTCCATGATGTCATGGATCATATAGTGGAAAATCACCATCATCACCCTTTATAGGTTACTCCTACATTTTTAATTCCAAATGGCATTACTTGATAATAGAAAGTACCCCAAGGAGTTGTTAAGGTCGTCTTGTGTTGATCTTCATCAGCTATTTTGATCTGATTGTAGCCTCAAAATCCATCCATAAGAGATAACATTTCATATCATGCAGTTGAATCAACAATCATATCGATATTAGGAAATGAAAAATCATCTTTTGGGCATGCCTTATTTATGTCTCTAAAATCGATACAGATTTTGATCCCAACAGGATTCTTCTGTATAGGGATGATATTTGATATCCATTCGGGGTAATCAATGGGTCAAATGAATCCTGCCATGAGAAATCTTTTGAAATCTTCCTTAACTAGGAGAGCCACCCTCGGGTGCATATTTTTGAGCTTTTGCTTGATGGGCTTAGCATCTACATGTACAAACTATTTTCTACACTACCAAATTTGGATCTAAGCGTGGCATATCCTTATAGGACCATGCGAACAGATCTATAAATTCCCACAGAAGCATGGTGAATGTTTTTCTATTCTTGTGCTGAGAGCAAATCTCCCAACTTGACCATTTTTTGGGTCATCTTCTGTGCTAATTTTTACATCAATGGTCTCTTCTACTAGCATTATTGAAAAATCCTCCATACACGTAGGATCAAGAGGAAGGTTGAGATCTTCTTCCAAGGGTGTCTCTATGAGATTTTCACCCTTGGTGTGGTCATTTTTCTTGTCCATTGATTTTTGTACTTGTTTGTCAACTAGCACCTTAAAGAGGTTTTCACTATGTGACTTGGACTTTGAATTTTTCCAAGGCTTTTCATTGGAAAAATTTTCCTCAATTTTTCTTAAATTTTACTGACCACGAAGCTCATCTTCCTCTCCGAAGTAGGCGTAGGTATCTAAGTCAATATATAAAACCCTTTTTGTGATCTCCAATGGGGATTGTATCCTGAATGCCCATGAATTATGCAATGGATTCATCATTTTCAAAGATATGTAGTGGCACATGACATTGTTGGTCCCATTTGACAAGGAAAGGGTAAACAAGGTCAATTTTAGGTTCAGTAGGGGTTATGGTGAGGATAGCGGTATTCATGAACAGGTTCGTGGAGGTAAGATCCTTATATTGGCTATAGTGGGAGTTTGTATCACTATCTAAATAGTCAGACCTATCTTCACACTCAGAACATGTGGCATATTGATCGTTGAGATGTAATCCATAGGGTTGAATGTCGATGTCATACCTTTCCATCTTAAAATGTGGGAGAGGAAGTGGTTCTCGTAGTCCTTGCTCATTCCTTCCACATCCTAGAACCCCTGTAGCCCATGGAATACATCATGTAGCTATAATTTTTCATATCCTAGGATTTGTTAGTAGGTTGGTTGAGTATCTTCTGGTACCCAAGTCATAGGTGGATCCAACAATTTCTTTTCAGCCAGTAACCCTCTAGGTAAAAATGACTCAATAGTTCACTCATCTCTATGTCGTCTGAAATGATATTTGGGTCAGCCTCTAGTTTTAGGTGACAATGAGAGGTTTGAAAATAAAATATATTTTTGCACATTATACTCCCCACAACCGTATTCTAGAACCTTCATCTCCCATTAATCAAAATGGGAATTTGATGTAGAGGCATCACAGATGCAAGAAATGAGGGAATCTGAATCTACTCAAGACTCCATGGCTTCAGATTGAAGAGGAAAAACTATATCAGTAGAGGGACATGTATAGGAACCCTTACACTCAAAAACTATTAAGAGCTCTATAGTGATCGAAGGGATTTGGATATCCTTCTATCATGATAGTGTGTCCCTCTTGTTTCTGTTTGATGCATTGATGCCATATTGATGGCACGACCTGTATGGCATGAATCCATGGTCGGCCTAGAAGCATATTGTATGGGAGTTCCAATTCCAGGACATAAAACTTCGTCTAATGACAAGTGGATCAAAATTCCATGAGTAATGTGATTGTGCCAAACTGACTCTCTTTCATCGTTATTGTAAGTGGTTTATGGTAATGATATGGGACTCGATGTCTTCTTTGGTATGTCCCAATTACTTAACTAATTTCAATGTACATATATTCAATCCTGATTCGTTTACCACAAGTACCCGTTTTATCTTTCGGCAGGTAACAAATACCTTAATATAAAAGGGGTGATTATGTGTTGGATATTCAATAGGGATCTCCCTATGATTAAAGGAAATGTGCTCAGTTGGTACAATATTGGCTACTGTAGCCTGAAGATGCATAAAATCTACTTCTAGTGGCATTCCTGACCCCTAAAGAGTTTTGTATAAAATTTCCTTATGTATATTCAATATTTTGAGGAGATCCAAGATTGAAATCTCGGCAGATGTCTTCTCAATCTGTTCTAAAATGTTGTACATACCATTTTATGGAGTTGACGAAGAGGGTTCAGGAATCATGAGGCAGGCGTGCCTTGTTACTGCATCGTAATCTTTTCCCTTGATGTGAATGGTGTTCACATGGTTACTAGGGGAACGGATACACCCAATGATCAAATTGTAATGATTATTGTCTTTCTTGGTATATAGATAATTCTTCGCTTTATAACTCTGGGATGAATCTCCTTGATTTGGATTTGGCTCCGCTAACTTACCATGTGTAAGGAATGGTTCTTTGTATATCTGAATCTTTTCATTAGGCGTCTAAGTTTTTCCCGGGTTGTCCACTTTTAGCTCCCCATTATTGATGAGGTATTGGATGTAGTGATGAAGTCATAGACATTTATCTGTTTTGTGTCCCTTGACACGATGTAATTCACAATAGTCATGCTCTTTGTACCAGGATGGTTTTGGAGCATTGTCATCAAAGGGTTGTGTCATGGGATAAGTCACCATGTGAGCTTCATCCAATTGTTTCAATATCACTGACAAAGTCTCACAAAGAGGAGTGAACATTCTACATTTAGGTGGTAGTTGAATAGGTCCTTTGGTCAGTTAAAAAGTTTGACCAATTTGAACCATTTGCATGCATTTTGAATCTATGATTCCGTCTCTCACCACGTTCCTTTTTTCGTTGAATATTTTTAGCTTTGGTTATCCTTAGAGTGTGATTTAATATTTCCTTTGGTAATAAAGGATTTCTCTATTTGAATGCCCTTTTCAATAACCTCCTCGAAAGTGTGAACACAATGCATTTAAAGGTGGAAAGCAATGTTTGGATTTAGATTGGGCACAAATATACTCACAAGCTACTTTTCAGGGAATGTATAGGGGAAGTGACTGTCTATCCCTCTCCATTTTTATAGGAAGCTAGAAAAAATTTCATTGGGATGTTGTTTATTGCCACACAAGTTTGCCATGGTTATGTTGCTTTCTATATTGTACAATAAATGTCATACAATTCTTTCTGCCAATTTGGGCCATGTAAAAATAGACCCCCGAGGTAAGAAAGCAAACCATTCTAAAGCTTTCCCCCCTAGACTTGTTGGAAAAAGCCATATGAGGTAGTTTTCACTGTAGGCCACTTCTTGGCATGCCATATAAAAATATTTTAGATGGTCTCGTGGGTCACCCTTCCCTCTGTATTTGTCAAATTTCAGCATGTCAAACTTTATAGGGAAAGGTTGAAGTGGCATAGTTTTTTCAAATGGATAAGGACATAGCTCTTCATATTGATATTTTATGTTATTCCCCACAGTGCTCTCTTGGAGGCTTGTAAGTGTCACTTTCATGGATTGCATTTATTGAGTGAGTAATTGTTCTTTGGTAGGAGAAGTAGGGATATATACATGATGATATTCTTATATGTCTTCTCCTTGATTGTCCAGTTGAAGTTCACTAATTTTGACCTTAGGTTTTATCTTTTATATATTCTTTTTTGTTTATTTTTTCACATGAGATGTTAATAAGTCTAACTGTTGACTAAGGTTGCTAATTTGTTTTTGAATAGTAACTTATTCTTCAAAAGGTTCCTCTTCTTCTTCATGTTGTGGAGGTTGTTCAACATTTTCGTGTTCTATCCTAACTTTATGTGGTACTTTAAGGAAAGGTATTATATATCCCACCACATTATTGTTTCCTACATTAGAAGTAGAAGCATGCCCATGTGTTAAGATATCATCCATATTAATAAGGGGTTGCTCCACTTCATTAGCATCATTTTTAGGTGGGATTGTTTCTTGTTCAATAGGCATTTTGGCTCCCAATTCTACAACTCATGCCAGCACCCGATCCTTATTCCTAAAAAGGAATTCATCTAACAAGGTGGGTTCAAAGTCAAACTCCGCAAGTGGGGATTCCAACTCGTCACCACTATGATCTATCATTTCTTCTACCTTTTTTTCCACAAAAAATAAAGGCCCAAGATCATGTCCAATAAAAATTTTTGACCCTTATTTGTTTGAGGATTCCCAATTTTGCACTTTTCTGGTTTCCAAAGCCTACCTTTTGAGTCCTAATCTTGTTTTAGGAGCCATGATGTGCAACAGTTTCACTAAGGTATATGTGAATGTGTTCAAATATTTTCTATCAAACCCTAGTGAAATGTACAAATAATTTTAAGAATTGAATGAGTATAATGAATGTTAAAGTACCAATGTGATAAATTGATTTCCTAAAATGCACAAGTCAACAGTAATGTAATGTTTGGAATCAAGCCAATCAATTAAATGAAGTACTTCCTAGGTTTGTTTCAAAAAAGGTAGCTGGTGTTGTAAGATGATTAAAAAGATGTCCCTACTTATGTCAAGTTCAAATACATGAACACGGTGTAAGTAATAACAAGAAGTTAACGCGACCTCCTAACAAAGTATACTAGAAGCAAGTCCTAATTCAATCAAGTCCTATACTCCGAAAAGTTTCAGTTACAATTGTGAGTGACACGCAATGTCACCAAGATATATTGACCAAAATTTGTGAGAAAGTAAGGTATTGATATCGAGATGATATTGATATAACACACAAAAGTGGTAACACTACACACTTTTCAAAATTGGGGTGATAATTGGAATCAGAATTAATGTGTCAAGTATACCTAGGAATTGTTAAAGTGTGTATAGTGTGACCTTACAATGTATATATTTAGGTCAAGTTTACAAGAAATAAGACGTAAATATCAAGATTTTAGTGACATGATATAAACATGATAATTGTTCCAAGGAGATTCAAGATGATGGACCAAGCCTAACTACAACAATGATCATGACCTGGGTATCAAGATTATAAATGGATACCAATGATATGATTAACAAAATATCCCTACTTATGTCAAGTTCAAAGACATGAACACGGTGTAAGTAATAACAAGAAGTTAATGCGACCTCCTAACAAAGTATACTAGAAGCAAGTCGTAATTCAATCAAGTCCTATACTCTGAAAAGTTTCAGTTACAATTGTAAGTGACACGCAATTTCACCAAGATATATTGACCAAAATTTGTGAGAAAGTAAGGTATTGATATCAAGATGATATTGATATAACACACAAAAGTGGTAACACTACACACTTTTCAAAATTGGGGTGATAATTGGAATCAGAATTAAAGTGTCAAGTATACCTAGGAATTGTTAAATTGTGTATAGTGTGACCTTACAATGTATATATTTAGGTCAATTTTACAAGAAATAAGACGTAAATATCAAGATTTTAGTGACATGATATAAAAAAGATAATTGTTCCAAGGAGATTCAAGATGATGGACCAAGCCTAACTACAACAATGATCATGACCTGGGTATCAAGATTATAAATGGATACCAATGATATGATTAACAAAATATCCCTACTTATGTCAAGTTCAAAGAAATGAACAAGGCGTAAGTAATAAGAAGAAGTTAATGTGACTTCCAAACAAGGTATACAAGAAGCAAGCCCAAATTCAATCAATACCTATATCTCAACAAGTGCGAGTTAAGATTGGGAGTGACACAACAATGTCACCAAGATATGTTAACCAAAATTTATGAGAAATTAAGGTATTTATATCAAGATGATATTTATATAACACACACAAAAGGTAACATGTAACACTTTTCAAAATCAAGGTAGTAATGAAGTCAAAGTAAAAGCTTATAGTATACCTAGGAATTGTTAAAATGTGTATAGTGTAACCTTACAATGTAGATATTTAGGTCTAGTTTACAAGAAACAAGACGTATATATCAAGATTTTAATGACACGATACAAACAAGATAACCTTTCCGAGGAATTTCAAGGTGATGAATCAAGCCTAAATACAATGATGATCCTAAAGTGGATATCAAGATCACAAAGGCTACCAATGATACAAATACGTCTCCACACACTTTAGACGTTTAACTTACCCAGCCACAAACATGGATGGGCATAAACGGACAAAAAAGTGGCAGAAACAATCAATTGATAATGTAAAGGTAGTCACTCTTATTTTGATCAACAAAGTGTCAAAAGAAAGTGAAGGAAGTAGATCGAAATGGGGGTGAAAATTTTGGATTTACCTTGGTGGAGTTTTTCCTAGCCTTAGGGCAAGTGAAAAAATAAGAAAAAGTAACGCTTCCCAAATTTCGTGATGAATGATGGCTCACAACTCAAAACTATTTTGAAATGGTCAAAGTGGGATCCTAGCCAAAGATATCTTCTTAGGTGGTTCTCTCACCTAGGTGTCAAAAAGTTGTCTTAAGCAAGCTCAATTTACCCAAAAAGTCACAGTGACTAATTTGGGAGTATCTCGGATTTACTTTACCCACTTTGAGCACAAAGGGAGACTAGTGCATCCACGTCTACTCTCCCCGAGGTCACCATATAGACAACCAGTAATGCTAACTCACAAGGAAATACTAGTCAAGTAGGTTATGTGGAGCACTTCCCATTTCATTTACAAGGTTCCCTCTTGCGTGGAATACTTTGGGGTTCCTAGGACCACCCCCATTGTTGTAGCTTAAGGCTTATCCTAAAAGGGTTATGTCCTAGTTTTAAGTGGACAGGATGTACCCTTATCCGAACCTGTAAATATAGTGTTTTAAAGGTGGTGTTATTTGTATCTTGTTTAACTTGATGTGGTTTACTTGAAGACCTTTTGGAAACCTACACAGAAACTGTATTAGTAGTATGATTTTGTTTCAACTCCATATTTCTTTGACAAGCATGTGTTTGGTTCTGCACAATGGGTTAATAACACCTAGTAGTTTAGCTAAGTTAAGAAAATTAGAACTAGCACCTAGTAGTCCTAAAAAAAAAGCTAAATTGAAATAAAAAAAACCATCATGCTAATAGCTAAACAAGTAACAATCATCAATACTCTGCATTAGAATCTTAAAATAAAAACCTCAAGCTAACATATTAACATTATTACTCTACTCTTTTAGAAAGCTAAATTAATAAAAATAGACCTATGTAGATATTTTAGGTATCAAAAGGAGATTATTGGTTGCTTGATCCAAGATGATCAAATATGGAGGCTCATCAAGCCATGGCTTATTAGTCCTTTCTTGATTAACTCCATTTTTCTTCACAACACTAACATGATTGTTTGAATGCAAAAGGATGATGATTAGCTCCATTCTAATGGAGAAATGCTCAAAGATGACAAAATGGCTATAATGTATTTACTATATGCTCACTTTTGTTTTTCAAGGAGTAGGTGTAGGTGTAAAGGGAGGAGGGCTCTTTATATAGGCCAATGGATAGAGGAATCTCTACATCCCTTTGTATGTGGGATAATAGAGATCTTTGAGTTATTTGTGGATAAGGGGGGTTTAGAAAGGGTTGAGTTGACTTTAGGAGAGTTTAATTTGTCCTTTAGTGACTCATGGGGATAAATGGGGTTTATTAATTAACCAAAGTGTTTAATTAATAGGTGTGTAAGCTTATAAAAATCTTTTTAGAGGGAATATTAGCATGATTTAGACTATAGAAGGGAATTAAATCAGCTAAATAATGATTTATTGATTTAATGAAAGGGGAAGCTGATTAAATAATAATTAATTAATCTAGATAGAAGGATGGATTAATTAATGAAAGGTCTTTAATTAGGGTATTTGTTGAATAGAATAATTAATTAATTAACGTAATGTAATTAATTAATGATGATAGGAGAGAAGATGAGCACTATTAATGATGTCACCAATTTGTGGGAAAGGGGATAATTAGCACAATTTAAGTATTTATATTGTTCAGGCTAAATTATCGGTGTCTACACAATGCATCCATCATCAAACTCACACTTTACCCATTTATAAAAGATGTCATTAATGATTTTTAATATGTAAATTATGATTTAAAATTACTGATAAAAATGTGGAAATGAAATCAGAAATCAAAATTTAATTAGCATAAAAAATGACACCAAAACTTGATAATGAAGTTCACCTGGTTGAGCTATGTCTCTGGATTCACAAAAAACGTGAATCAATCTATTATAAAACCATTTGAAGTATAATTACCCTTCAAAAATTATTAATATATCAAATACCCTGTAATACAGTGTGTTCAAAGCTTCAAAAGACCCTGACAAAGCTTGGTGTATGTCTTTCACCTTTCTAATCCACTTGCAGTAGTGTGTTCCCTTAGGATTTTACCTTTTGATGACTTTTTTCTACATCAAACGAAATCAAAAAGTCTCTAAAAATAAAAAAACATACATCAATGAGAAGGTCTCAAAATTTAGAACAACTTTCCTTTTTATTATGAGTCTTGGTTTGGCCTCTAAGGGCTTCAAATATCAAGATTGCTACAAGTAGGTATAAACTACCTTTTAAGGTTGCCTCCCACAAACCTATAGATCCTCTTTATATAGAAGCAAAATCTCACCTTAAATCGGTGAGCTCATGTAACGTGGTAGTGACACTTGAATTTTGAAGTTCATTGGTTGGGGGTTCGATCCTCCCCAACCACCCTCCTCCACATTATATTCCTTAAAAGGAATAAACCCACACTTATAGTGTAACGTGTAATAACAACCTTTACAAAGGCTTTCATCACCTACTTTACTCATGGTTGCGGCCACATATACCTATTTATCCACCTAATGTAAAGTGGGCCAAACATTTAATTTCCACGTAAGTGGCTATGGTGAGCTCGTTGGGCCATGTGGTTGTGGCAAGGGTGGTGTGTGTGGAATCTCTACGACGCAGTGGGAGTTGAATCACTGAATTCTTAAAGACACATACACTACGTTGAATGCCTCATTGAATGGCTAGCTGGGTGAGTTTGAATTGCCACGTTAAATGTGGCATGGTTGGTTAGAAATGGAGATTAAACTTTCGAGTTGCAATGGTTGAATAACATGTAAATATTTTTGGGGGAGGAATAAACCCCAAACTTGCCGAGTTAAAAAAAAGCTCGGTCCCAATACAACGTTACAATGTAACATATATGAACTCACCCATATGAGCTAGAAAAATCAACTGAGTTGGCTCGGTAAGAAATATGAAAATGAAACATAAAGCCTAGCAATGTATAACAATGCAATATAATATGAAATCCCATATTCATCATACAATGATGATAGAAGGAATATACAATGAACTTGTGGCAATACCATAATTGAATAATGGTTGGCAGAGACACCCCTCCATTAAAAGAATGTGTTGATCCTAGCTAAGGGCCCCTAATCAACAAAGAAAGAGGCGCACCATTTTCAATCTTGAGTGCCAAAGACTAGTGGCATAAAAAAAAAAAAAATTGTTTTAATCAAACTTCACTTTTACCACATGTCACTACCTGACTAGCCCATTGACCATCTCTAGTCTGAACTTTGACCAGCAATAGCTCGAGCTCACAATCTCAGTTTCCAACATTCTTTGAACCTTCATAAAGATATCAGAATGCTCCACCATTTTGTAATGGTTTAGGGAGATTTAGGAAAATTATAAAGATCCAAAATGTCCCATGGATCACTTGGTGTTTGTAATAAGGTAGTATTTCCACTAATATTATATTTCCCTTTCATGTGTTTCTCTCCAGTTGTTAGTTTTCTTTAATGAATTTTTCTTTTATTTTTTGTAATAAGTGCACTTATGCATAGGAAGCCGATTACTATATTTGATTTCATGCACAGAGGACCGCACATAATTTTAGTGTGGGGTAAACCAGGTGTGAGTAAGTGAAAGAAACAATTATTTGTGTAGGGAATTTATATATAGGCTAGAGTGTTTGAGGATGATCTCTGGAAGATTGGTGTAGAAGAAAAATGTGCTACACATTCTTTGGATGAAGGTGATCATAAGGAAATTTCTCATACTAAAGACCACACGAGAAGAATTATCACGCAGTGTAACGCAAGGTAGATGGTGGCGTGTTTAACTAATTATTATATAGCACAAAGGGTTTTGTACTGTAGCACAAGGAGGGGAGCATGAGGATTTTTATGACCTGAGAAGTAGTAAGTGTGCTAGAAGGTTACAACTACAGTGTGCGAGAAAGAGTTGGGTTGAAGAAAAAAGTGGAAAAGACGTTTTATTGAGAAAATAACTTAAAATATTTAAAGTAAGATAAAGTGTGTTAAAAGTGAAAAATTAAGTCAGTTGTGTACTAAAAGGTTATAAAAGGGGGGAAATCGAGTCATTTTCTACCTTGCATTCAAGAATACTTGAGTAATTGAGCTATAAAGTGATTTGATGCGTGTTTTCATGCAAATGTGCAATGACTAAATTAGAAGTTTCCAAGCACGAAAACTATACCCCTATGCCAAAATTTTCATTTTTTTCTCAGGAAACCCTGGCTCCATCCAATCAGTCCAAATGACCTCCCAACATAATTTATAACATCCCCCTAGGTGATTTAGGAAATTCATTGGAAATGAAAATTTTGGGCAGACACGGGAAGGTCTATCACTAACCTTCCCAAGAATGGATTCAACCCCCTAGAGTGGAATGAAAGGAAAAAAAATCAGCAAGGAGATGAAATGAAGACCCAAAAACATAATATAAATGATTTTTGATGGTTTGGGGAAGTTTTGCAAGACTTGGAGCAGTCTGAGTCAAAACAAGGTTCACAAGCCTAGGCGGTAAACATGCCTAAAACAATTGTTGGGCTTCAGAAGAATATTTCGGGAGCTTCAAATGGAGTTAGGAGAAAAAAATTATCTCTAGAAAGAGGATTCTAAGGCCTACATTATGGTGAAATAATATTTTTCACAATACTTTGGCGCATCATGTCTGCAGGCATTTTTTCTCAGGCACAGGTGGAGTACAAAATCACAAATCCAAATTTTTAGGGATCAAATGGAATAATAAAGACATAATAAGACCAAAATTGGATTCAAAAGCCCATCTCCATTCAGGATCATATAATTTTTTTCCAAAAAATTCCATCAGGAGCTCAAGTTATCACTGTTACAAGTTTAGGACTTAGCCAAATTTTTGTAGGACACGTGTCAGCATTAGGAGCCTAGCAGGATTTTATGTTCCTCATGTCCCCCAAGGTTAGGGAAACCAAGGTTGGAAAAGTGCACCCAGCCCACTTGAATCCCTCTCAACCATCATATGACCTCTTGGACCCTCATGTGACCTCCAAAACTTGACAGTTCAGCCCCCAGGTGCACTCTTGAAGCATTCATCCCCTTCCGTCGAATCGGGTGCCATGTGTTAGCTCATTGACCACCGTGAAATTTGATGTCCCTTATACACCTAAGGTGGGAGACATTAGACCTTGAAAAATTCACCCAACCCCCACATGGAGTCATTTTGGACACCCATGTGACCTCCTTTCAACTCCCATTGCTTCAAATTAGCTTTTTCCTCCTTCATTCCTTGTCGTTGGATCTAGTGCCACATGTCACCATCTTGCTCATTGTGGAAATTTATGTCCCTCACGTCCCTGAGGTTAGGGAAACCAAGAATTAAAAAATTCTCCCAAACCCTAATTTTTCATATCTTTTTAAAAATTTCCAAGTGTCACTTTTTTCCACTTCTAACTTCTATTAGTTATAGGTGCACTCCATTCCTCCATTCTTCCTCTGCAACATTATACCATCACTCCGCCATTGCAAATGCTCAGACCAAATTAACCCAAACACTGAAATGAATTCCCCACAGTGACGTGCAGGTCTCAGAAGGATATGTTTTTATCAAAACAAGAAGGAAAAATGAAGAACAAGAGGAAGAAGATGGTGAAAATCTCCATAACCTAGAAATGAAGATCTAAAGAAATATTGCAAGTCGGTGCATGAAACAACAAACCATTGGTTACTATTCACACCTTTATCCAAGGCCATCAAAAATACACCTTCAAAATTCCCCCTCATGCAACAAAGCATCCACACCAAAGAAATCTCATTTCTGGCTCAACGAAGAAAGAAGTGGGATTTCCCATCAAACTAATTGCTAGATTGAAGTAAGATCACACGTGAAGCACCAGAAGAAAAAAACCGCATCAAAAATATAATTTTCTTCACAAATAGAGGATATTTATAGACCTGTAATTTCAAGGTCCATTAATGGCTATCGTACCCAAAATCACTGCTAGGTTCAAAAATTAAAACTTTAAAATCTCCTGGACTATTAAGCGGGCAGATCCGAAATTTCAGAGGGATGATATTGGGAAAAAACCCATATCAAAAAATTTCATTCCACATCAATCCAAATCCCAGAGGCCAACTTTCTAAAAATAGCAGGTCTCCTACATAGAAACTACTATTTTGGGAAAGTCAGCAACAGAAGAACCTGTGAAGGAGACAAAGACATCAGAGGTGCACTACTGCTGAGAACTCACCAGAACGGACATTTTGGCACTTACTAAAAATAGTAAGTGGGCCCTTGAGCACCTACTAAAAATAGAAATTTTATCTAGAAGGAATGAAAAACTCAGGGAGAAAGAGGAAAACTAAACCACAACATCTAGTTGAAGATCGGGGACTTGCTTTTTTACACTTACTAAAAATAGTAAGTTTCTTTTTTGGAGGGAGATATGAAGAAAAAAAGGACGGGTCTGAAGCCAACACAACCCTTTTCCTACAAGTATGATGTGGAAGATAGTGACGTCTTGTACATGGACCTGAATGACCTTAAGACTTGCATGGCCTCCAAGGATGGAAGGAGGATTGAAGAATAGATATTCACAAGTAGCTTGTTTGCCGCTACAGGGCATCCAGTGTCCTTTTAAAGTCTTGAGCTAGTCCTAGCCTACTCTTTCCACTATGATCCTGAGACACGAACAATCTGAGCTGACAATGGTGCAACGATGGTGTAGGGTTGTGCATGATTGGGAGACGATGGATTCATATGTCCAAGGAGTAGCGCTCGGCTCATGGCTGAAAACAGGAAGAAATCCTTCCAGGATACCCAAGAATTATGAGAAGGGTATTCTGATGTCATCACTCTCCTCAATAGAATAATGTGAGAAGTAAGCATGAGAGACTTCCAGGATTGGATGGATATTTTCATCCTGACATTTATTAGAAAGAAAGAAGAGAATTGACTGGGGGAAGATCATTAGTGATAATCTCCATCTGCAACTACTCCAAATATCTGCAACAAAGAAGTTCCATGACTTCTTATCTTGTTTATCTCCTCACAAGCTCGCGATCTTTTAAGGGATTTTCTCTCACAAAGAACATTGCTTCCAAGGTACCTACATTCGAGAAAATTCTGCAATTGATATTGGAGGAGAGCAACATGCATTTCACCCACGTGAATGATGTGTTCACCATGTCTGTGGTCCAAAGCTTGGAAGGGGAGCTCAAAGCTAGGATGTCACCAAAATTGGCATCCCTAATTAAGGAATATGGCTTGTACTTCATACAAATCTCAACATTCTCCTACATACGAGTTGCTGGCTTCAACCAAGCTCCATTAAAACTGCTTAAGTACCTTAGTGACCAGATTTTATTGTTTGAAATCTGTGGGTAGTTAACCCAAGTAAATAACAAGCTCAGAAGTAGGAGAAATAAATTGATTTCATTCCCTATATCTCTAGGGGAATTCACATGAAAAATCTCAAATGATGCATCTCACCTGGAGGCTACTTTCGCACACTTGACTTTGCATTCCTACATCTCCAGGCCCAACATTGACATCCGAGAGGATCTCGACTCATTCTATGTCCCAGAATTGTAACATGAGCCACAAATTGAGGACTATTGGGCCAACTGTATTGATGAGTTTGAATTACGTAAAAAAGATCACATGAGGATGACAATCAGTGAGATGAAGAAATTCAAGTTCTCTTGGTAATAAGACATCTTACATGATGAGGCAACTGAGATTCTTGATCCTAAGTACACAGCTGTCAAGATGTAACCAATGCCCCAAATCAACTAGCATGTTCACAAATCAGGAGATATAATGAAGTGGATTGAAAAGGTGGTGAGGAGAATGAGGAATTGGTTTCAGAAGAAGAGGAATATGATCATTTCGTCACAAGGAATTTCTCCAAGCTAGAAGCAAGCTTCACATCATTCGTCATCCTAAGTAGTAGAGGTAACTTCTAGTTATAAAAACTCTAGAGTGAGTTCAAAAAGGAAGGCCTCAAAATTGAAGACATCCAATAGATTCAGGGAGAAAAATATTTGGTGGCGTTACTGCAAGAGGAAGACGTGATCTCAGTGATGTAAACAGAAAAATATAGTAGCAAATGCATATGTAAATGATGAGCATACATGGTTCACGATCTAGTCCTTGAAGCCATTGGAAGAGGTCTTGCACCTTTTGTTGACATTCTGACACTCACTCTTATTCAAGACTTACCCCCTCCTTTATCAGAACAAATAATGGTTGGTGTACCCATCATTTCAGCCTGAATCCAGACGAGATGTTTTCATGGATGTGGGAAATGTTAATACCCGACACTCACACTATGTAACAAGTAGCATGGCCCCTGATCTATCAACGATTATCTCAATTGGATAAAGAAAAAAGGTCAATAAACATTACACATACAACATCACGATTCTCCAGTGGGGGATATTGGTAATCAATATATTAAAGTAGCTTGGTCAAAATTAATTAAGCCACTAGATGACATGACACCAGCTGATTATGATATGAGAATGATCCAACTGGGACAAGCTACTCATGAAGGGATGACTTACATATATATCAACAATATTTTTCTCACATGGTGGAAAGGAACAAAGAATATAAAGATAAGATTGAGGTATTAGAGGAATAAGTGCAAACTCTTTCAACTTATGTACAACACCTGAGTGGAAATAATCACTACAACATATTCCTATCGAGAAAGTGGAACCCATCAGTAGCTTCGATCCAGAATCCATCAGGAAAAAACGTAGGAGCTCACAATGTAGGGGCAAGAAAAAAATGAATGGATCGACTCAATATTTGAAAAAGGGAAGCCAATGATCTTCAAGAAGTAGTCAAGATATTTGCACACATGTGTGTGATGGACAATAGAACGCGAGCACTCAAAGAAGGATGTGGGGAAAGAAAGAGCTTACTAAGATCCTCTGGGACCAATAGTGAGTGAGATGAGAAAACACCCATTGTCAAGAAGTGGATCGATAGAGAAGGTCTTTTAAAACTACTATAGAATACTTGACACGTGTATGGGCAAGGGCCTTGGCAAGTCAGATTTGAATCAATCAATCGGGCCTTCACAGAGCTAGAGGAGAAAGAAGAACAAACATACAAGCTACATGATATTATAAATCAAAAAGTTCAGAAACTTGGAGCACCTGCAATGAGTGAACACTACAACTTCTGATGAGTTAATCGGCCCTTTTAAAGAATATGTCAATAAAGGTGTGGGAAACCTATTTTCCTTCAATAAGGATACCCTCAACTTATTCTTAGAGATTCGGAGCCTCCATTTCACTTATCACAAAAAAGCATTCATCATGTTTTGAGGAAGTGCAAAGGACATCAAAAGTGTGACTGATGGATGGACTGAAACCTTGAATTGTGCATTAACATCCCTCATGCCGACAAAGTAGAGCTCAGTAGTAGCTTGTTTTAAATAATATCTTGGAAAGATTGAAGCCTTCTTAGGATCACAAAGTGGAGAGAAGTTAGAGAGTGGAGACCAATTCCATTGTACGAAAACCTCGTTCCTTCAGCATAATTCTTCTTCTTCTTCTTCTTCCTCTTCTTCCTCTCTCTCTTCTCTTCTCATACAACAATCTCTCTCCTCAATGTTATATTTTTACGTTGAGGGTTGCAATTTTTAATATGAATTAAGTGACTTTAGAAATATAATGTAACTTTAAGTCACCTTGATATTATAAAATGGACTTAGATATTTAAAGTGGAATATGAACACTCTTAAATCATATTAAGGTATGCAAAAATTTACTAGGAAGATGAAAAGTAACCTCCTACTTCTATAAATTGTAAGTAGGTCCTAATTTGAGGGTCTTCTAGTAAGTCATCTGGATTTTGCTTCTTGGATGTTGGAGCTGTTTTAATGTGAATTCATGACAGAGTCATCCTAACTGAATAGAGAAAGAGATAGTAAGTTTCTTCCATAGAAGATAATTAGAGGAATATTAGTACTATTTCTTAGGCTATGTAGAAGATTTTGCTTGAGATTAAATCAAGGAAGAAGGAATTTGATCCTCTATTGATTAAGTGAAAGTTTGTTGGAAGCCTAATCCCGAGATTGGATCAACCCCCTTAAGCAGTCTAGCATAGAAGGGGTGATTAATTCAACACGGAGGTGAATGGAAGACCTTGTTACATCGTGGATATTATTTTGGATAGGCTTTGGGAAGGTCTTAACTAATTAGTGTAGTGTAATTAATTAATGAAGATATACAGGGAAAATGAGTTTTATTGACGATTTTTCACCAATTTTCTATAAGAGGGGGATAATTAGCATAGTTTAAGTATTTAAATTGCCTTGGGCGTAATTATGGGTGTCTACAATTCATTCATGAGGAATTTCTCCAATCCAAAAGCAAGCTTCACATCATTCATCTTCAAAAGTAGTAGAGGTGACTTCCATCTCTAAACACTCATATGGCCGAATCAGGACATGGGACCCAAACAATTGGATTTAAAATTCCATTTAAAGTTAGGATCATATAAAATTTCACCAATAAATTCCACCGAGAGCTCAAGTTATCTTCATTCCAAGTTACCCTCTCAAAGGCAGTTCAGGACAATCATTTTTTCGAGTGGACACGTGTTAGCACCAAGAGCTTGGCAGGATTTCATGCCCCCAATGTCCTAGAGGTCAGGTACATCAGCCCTTGGAAAATTTTCCCAGCCCTCATGTGACCTATGGGACCCTCATATGACCTTCATACTTGACAGTTCAGCCGCTGGGTGCTTTTTTGGAGCATGCATTCCCTGCCGTTGGATCGGGCACCATGTGTCAGCTCTAGGACCACCATGGAATTTGATGTCCCTTATACACCTAAGGTGGAGGACACCAGACCTTGAAATTTTTTCCCATTCCCTATGGAGAGTCTTTTGGACACCCACGTGACCGTAATTTAGCCTCCATGTGCATTTTTGGAGCATCCATTCCCTGTCGTTGGATCAAGCGCCATGTGTCACCTCCAGGACCACCATGGAAACTGATGTCCTTTATGTACCTAATGTGGAGGACAAAAAACATATAAAAATTCACCCATACCCTATGGGGAGTCATTTGGACACCCACGTGACCGAGTTTCAGCCACCAGGTGCATTTTTGGAGTAAATCCCCTGCCGTCGGATCGAGGACACATGGCATTGCCTTGACCACCATGGAAATTGATGTCCCTCACATCCCTAAGGTCAGGGACATCAGGGACATAAAATTGTGCCCAGCCCCCCATGTGCATGTTTTTAAATTTTAAATCTAGCACTTAGCCATTTTCTTCCTCTCATTTCTCCTTCAAAACTCCTCACCTTGCCATAGCTCCGTGTGTGATTGTCCAGACACCCGGTCCACCATTGTTGCTCCGAACCAGTTCCACCATGGCCATATAAACTCTTCAAACCATCAATTCTCAGCAATATTCAGGCCTCATGAATGGATCGACTCAATATTTGAAAAAGGGAAGCCAATGATCTAAGAGGTAGTCAAGATATTTGCACACATGTGTGTGATGGACATTAGAACATGAGCACTCAAAGAAGATGTGGGGAAAGAAAGAGCTTACTGGGATCCTCTGGGACCAATAGTGAGTGAGATGAGAAAACACCCATTGTCAGAAGTGGATTGACAGAAAGGTCTTTAAAACTACTATATAATACTTGACACGTGTATGGGCAAGGGCCTTGGCAATCAGATTTGAATCAATCAATCGGGCCTTCATAGAGCTAGAGGAGAAAGAAGAACAAACATACAAGCTACATGATATTATAAATCAAAAAGTTCAGTAAATTTTGGCCTGAAGCACCCTGCAATGAGTGAACATTACAAACTTCTGATGAGTTCCAATCGGACCCTTGTGGGAAAGAACTATGTGAAATTCGGAGGTGTGGGAAACCTATTTTCCTTCAATAAGGATACTCTCAAAAACTTGTGTCTCCATCGCAGATTCGGGCACTGGAATTTCACTTATCTACAAATATTAAGCATTCCTATACATGTTTTGCTATAAGTGGCAAGTCTTTATCAAAAGAGGCTGTGGACCGAGTAGTGATGGACTAAAGACCTCCAATTTGCATAGAATGATCCCTCATGCCGGTGTACAAATTAGAGCTAGTAGTACCCTTGTACTTTAAATAATAAGTCACACTGGAAAGATTGAAGCCTTCTTAGGATCACAAAGTGGACATTTAGAAGTTCGCTGCATTTGGAGCTTTCAATTCAACGATTGATCAGTAGACTTCATCCTTCAGACATAATCCTCTTCTTCTTCTCTCTCTCTCTTTGTCTTCCTCTCTCTCTTCTCTTCTCATACAACAATCTCTCATCCTCAAATGTTATAATTTTTACATTGAGGGTTTGCACTTTTTAATATGCCTTTAAGTCACTTAAAAGTGACTTTAGAAATATAATGTAACTTTAAGTCACCTTGATATTATAAAAGGGACTTAGATATTTAAAGTGGAATATGAACACTCTTAAATCATATTAAGGTATATCAAAAAGTCACCGAGGAAGATGAATAAGTTGCCTCTTCCTTCTATAAATTATAGCAAGCTCCTCATTTGAACTTCTTCTTAATTTTTTCTTTTGAAAATTCTTAGATGTTGGTAGTTGTTTTTTGTGAGATTCATGAGAGAGCATTATACCTTGTGAAGAGAGCAAAGGAGATAGTGAGTATTCTTCCACTTTCTTCCCACTCTCAAATGTCTTCTACATTCCCACACTGTGTAAAAATTCTGATTGGAGAAATCAATAAAACAAGAAGGAATTTTAGCCTTTTTGATTGAAGAGTTTATTGGTACTGTTGTGTTCGGTTAAGCTCTCTTTATTCTTGTTGCTATTTTATAGATTTGTTTTCTTCTTAAACACAAGTGCATGTAATGAAACTTCTATCTAGTGTGTCTGCAAGTCTCTGATTTTCTACTTGCAATCATTAGTTTATCCTACCTCTAAATATTCACACTCCCCTTTCTTGCCTTTGTAGTACAAAGACTTCCCTTGTAGATACCTACATGAATTTACCGTAGGTTCAATGGAGTGCCCCTGTTGGATCCCCGATTGAAAGGTCACTGGGAGTAAAACTCACCATTTACTCATGCATGCATGTATAGTAGCTGCACCGGTTAATTAGAGGGACTTAGGCTCCTAGAGTGTTGGAAAAATAACCACCAATTTTTCCCCAACAAATTTTCTCACTACATTTTTTTTGGCACCCACTATGGGGTAGATTTAACAGCATCTACACCTGGATAAAACCACAAGGTCTAAAAAATACCAGGGACAATTCAGAATATTCAAAATTCAAAAAAAGAAATTTTTTGCCAATTTGAATAGCTATATGAGCCACATGTTTGCAAACCATGGCTATTCCTGACAAATCCTCCTATTGAAAGACATGAATTTTTCTTCCACATCTAAGAAGATGTTGCTTCATATTTGAGAGAAACTATCTAGCATACTGGGCAAAGTGTGAATAACTACTTCATTGCCAGAAAGTATTCTTGACCTTGAAGAAGAATGCATTATTGAATTAGAGAGGCAAATAAAAATTCTCAGCACCAAAAAGTTAGAGCATAAATTTCCAAGCAAGCAGATAGAAGATACACCCGAACAATAGAGAAAAGGAGGAAAAACCTGATCCCTATTTTTTAAGAGCTTTAAAGAATACAAGAGCTTTTCAGAATTTCAGAGGTCTCCCCTTCATCAAGCAACCAGTCACGTTGGGAACCTGAGTGTTACCAATCCTTTAGATGATGGAATTTCCATACATCAATGAGAAAATTGAATATTTCATTGATGTAGAGACTGAAGAATAAGCTAGAGAAAGGGAAGCAAGAGCAGAAGAGGAAATAATAGCTCAACTTGACAGAAATTGAAATATTTCAAGCTGAGGAAGATGAAAGAGCATCATTGGAAGCTGACAACCTTAACAAGGTTAAAAGTTAGAAATCAAAAATAGAATGGGGGATCATGAGCGTGATTATGATCGTGATGCCTGTAGGCCTAATGTACCATGAGGAGGAAATATTGGTCCACTTGCTCTTGCTCAACCACTCCACGAGCTACCAAGGGGCTTAAGAAAAAAAATTCCCAAAATTCAGAAGGGATGGTTCTCAACTCCCCAAAGAATATGTAGCAGAATTCATCACCACTTGTTGTGTATTGGGCATTGAGGATGAATATTTTTTAGTTTGGACTCTTTGTGTTGTCACTGTCAAGAGAAGGCTGCTGAATGGTTCTACATGTTACCCACCAAATTCTATCACTTTTTTGGTAAGATATAATAAGTGCATTTGAAACATAGGTTCAAGACCATGAAATATTTTCAAGCTCTCTTGGTCCAATTGGTACAAATTAAAAAAAAAATCCTCCAAGTCAATGAGATAGTTTGTAGCAAGATATAACAAAGTGATAAGAAGAATCCTTGAATATGGGGTGCTTCTTGAAAATAATCGTGAAGAAATTCTTCATCAGTGCCTTGCCATCATCAGTAGGTTTCTTCCTTTGAAGAACCCAACCAATAACATTGAGGGAAGCACAATACCATGCGATAGAGACCAATGATGATGTAATCCTATCTAGTAAAGGTGAAAGACCCGAATGGAAAGAAACAAAAGGCTCAGAATTCAAGCTCAGTCACCATGGACCCAATGTTCCAAAAAATGGCAAATGACTTGGTTGCCTTGAAGAAATAGCTATCCCAGATCACAATGCAGAATTCTCCAAGGATAGCCAAACTCCTCCCAATAGACCAAGGGTTGCTCCACCTCCTCACCGGATTTCTCTTGATGCACCACCAGTCAATGCCACTATGTGACACCAAAGAACCAAAGGAGGAAGCAGAATATTGAAGAACTAGAAGAAGAAAATGTGGAGGACTATGAAAAACTATCTTGAGGTTGCGGAAGTTGATGGTGATACACATAATGGCCTAATTAAGTACGTTAATGATGAAGATGATGATGATGAAAAAATATCTAAGTTTATCATGTGTAGTTTTTCACTCGTGCATAGTCCAAGAAAGGTGCTTCATCCTCAACAGCTGCAGTAATGGACAAGAAGGTGAAAGAGGGATTCTCCTTTGGACGTCCCACAAAATAAAATAATTGGTAGAGGATCACCACTACCACCTTCGATGGAGTCGAGCTAAAGAAAAAGTAGACCCACTTGATAGCAAGGATCATGCTGCCATACCAAGTAAGTCATCTAATCCTTCTACCCAGCTCAAAGGTTACTTAGAATAATTCTCCTTTAAATATGTGGTTCCTACAAAAAACATCTAAGGTGCCATCAAAAATTGCATCCCCCATTTCCTTCCAAGCTAAGTTACTGCACCCTTGAAGGATAATTTCAACACCCAAAATAACAAAAAACTTTGTCATGTAAAATCTTCTATCATTCTTGGAACCTCTTCCTCACCCACCATAACCCCATTTGACTTTTTAGAACATGCAACAAGAAAAAATATAGTCCAACTCTCAGAAATAGAATACCTACAAACTCATCCTACCTAATTTGATAGGTTAATTGATGTAGTTTGTGGGGGTAATCCCTATAAACTCGAGTCGAAATTTACAAATGCTTACTCGCCACACCCTCCACACCACCTTTTCAAAACATGCTAGCCCTCAGTGCCTCCAAAACAAATAGGGTTAAACCTTTTTACCTATCACTTCTCATTAAAGGCTTCGAGATAAATAATTGTATCATAAATTCCGGAGCCTCAAATAATGTGATGCCCATCAAGGTTACAAATTCTCTTGGCCTCACCTTTACCTGAGAAAATGGAACCTACTATTCAATGGAATGCAAACAACTCCCATTAGTAGGAAGGATCAAAGATGCTCAAGTAGCATTGGCTTATTTTCCAATCAAGAAGGTGCTCCTAACCATCCAGGTAGTAGACATCCCAGCATCTGGCATGTTATTGAGCCGAAGCTTCTATAGAGACTTGGGTTGAGAAATAAAAATGGACTGGTCATCTGTAATTATTCTAGTAAAAGGAAAAGATGAAGAAATTTTTACAGGTAAGAAATATGAAGTTCATAGTATGGAAGTCTGATGATCCAAATGCAAACATTATTTTTCAAGATAGTGGGCTAGGAAACTACTTCCTCACATCAGGAAAAGAAGAGAACGTGTCACTCCTTATGGAAGAGGAAGAAGAGAAAGTTTGGATGATGGAATTTCCTGGTAGTCATTCCAGTGCAGGTTCAGGAGTAGGCGTAGTGTTTGTACTATCCCATTTGGTGAATTGTACCTGTTTTGATCCATAGGATCCTCACAGAGAAACACCTATCTAATATATTCTCAGAATAAGTTGCAGTCATTTTTAAAGCGTGGAGAAAAATTATACGATTCCAACGATATCTTGTTTGCAGGAAATGGAGCTCGTTTGCAAAAGTTATAGCCCGCTGAAATTTTTAGGCAACTGGAAAAATTTGGAGTTTTGTGTAGGTTGGACATGTGCATGCTCACCAAGTGTTTTGATTATATTGCAACATGTGGACGAATTGTGTGACATACTAAATTTTTTTTTTTTTGGAACACCTGTCTTGGACACTCGTTCTCGGACAAATGGACCCCCGCTATTTACTGGCTAGGGGCCCTCAGCCAGTTTTGACACACTCGATTATGGAGGGGTGCCTTGGCCTCCTTCTCATTTAATCATTAAACCAACTTGTTTATATAAACTCCTATAATTTCCTTTACGCCATGCATGTGGGAAATTTAGGCATGCATTATTTAAATTATGCAAATTTCCCACGCATTTTTTATTAATTTTCACGCATTGCATATTCATTATACCACTATCCACACATTCTCCATATCCAACTAACCACGCATTATCCTTGGCTGATTTTTAGCACCTAAAAATCACAACCATGCGCTATCCCAAGAAATGCGCCCTCTACATAAGCATATAGGTGGCTCTTTAGCCAATTCAAACTGCCCTCCATGCATTAATAAATGCTTAGATTTTTTTAACGCCCCCACAATGTGGGATAAAACACTTAAAATGTGCCTAAGGGGAAGGAGGAGAAGTGGAGGGGATTGGAACAGATGACCTCCCAAGCAAAAGTATAGGCACCTAACCATTGCGCCAGCTATTTGGAAACAGTATAAAAAGGAGGTATATTATATTTGTATAGTATTCGGGACTGTGTGAAATTATTGTAGTGCTCATAACTTGAGCTAGGAGTGGAATTTGGAGGAGATGTAAAAAAGAAACCCCTATTATTTTTGATAGAGGAAGGACTGTGAGAAGGTAATAATTTTGTAGAATTCTTTGTAAAGAATTATTTTCAAGATTTTAATAGATCAGTCCCATTCAACCGAACCCGGAGACGTAGGCCTCAAACGCCGAACTCCATTATCAATTCTTACGTCAAATTGCTGGTGAATCCTCTTAATTTCTTTCAATATTTTCACAGTACTTGCAGTTTTTATTATTTTATTAAAAATAAAAAAGGATATAATGCTCAAATTTTACATCAAAAATCAATAAAAAGTAAGAAAAATATGTGTGCACAATTGCTAGTTAAATTTGGCTTTCAGATCATTGGTATTAGAGCTGGTTTTGACTGATTTTTGGTTCAGTTTAATGTGTTTTGGATTACAAGTTGTGTGTTGGATGTTAACAAGGTCTCGATCTAAGAAGGGTGAAGGAGAGTTAGTTGAAGGAGATCCCAAAATTGGTACCAGACGATCTCGAAGTCCTACAATGGCGGATCGAGAGGAAGTGGAACAAAACTTTCATCAATCCTTCCAACAGATGAAGGAAATGGTGGAAGAAATGTACCAAGATAGGAAAAGGGAAAAGGGAACTAGAGGAGGTAAGAAAGAAGAAAGCTCTAGTTCTGACATTCCAAAAAGAGACTCTTTAAAATCTGATTTTCTTTCATTAAAGTTAGATATCAAGTTTGAATTGCCTATGTATACTGGAGAGCTAAATGCAGAGAAGTTGGATAACTGGGTTAAGCAAATAGAATTATATTGTAGGGTTCAGAGAATTTTTGATGATGAAGCAAAGATTCATCTGGAAACTCTTCGGATGGGTGGCACAGTACTCATTTGGTGGGAGAGTAAGCTTCAGGAAGTGGAAGAAAACAAAGGTATAGAAATCACTTCTTGGTCTGAATTTGTTTCAAATCTTAGGCAACAATTTTATCCTCTTGGTTATAAGCAACAAGCTATGATGGATTGGCAAACATTAAGACAAACTAAGGGACAAAGTGTTCAAGAATACACACAAGAATTTAGGAAAAGGGCTCTAATTCTAGGAATTTCCCTAAACACAGAAGAAACACTGCTCAAATATATTGGTGGATTGCATAGTTATCTAAGGCATATGATACTTGTTTTAGGTCCTACTAATCTTGATGCAGTATGTGTTCAAGCAACCCATCTGGAAGCATGAGGGAAAATTAAAAAGGAGTCCTCTTTCTCTTATTTTAATCAGAAGAACAAGTAATCTGAAGGAAAAGGTTCGAAAGAACAAGGAAAAGGAAAGGGTAAGCATAAAACAAACTCTACTGTTAAGAAGGAAGATGAAAAACCATTTTGTAATCATTGTAAAAAAACCATGATGAGTCAAAATGTTGGAAATTACATCCTAAAAAGAATCCTAAATGGATGGTTAAGAAAGGAAAAGAAAAGAAAACAAACACCGTAGTGCATGATCTTGGTTCTGATTCAGGTGATGAAACCAAAATCACAGCTATGAGTTTTCAAGGTAAATCAACTCTTTGAATTTCCAACAATAGCACTACAGATGTTGCATCTTCTTCTAGTAAACAAACTATACCTGATGATAAGAAAAGAAATGAGCTTTTCCACATTAGAGTAATTTCAAAGCATACAAAAATTGATACTCTTTTTGATAGTGGATCTCAAGCTAATCTAATTTCTGAGGAGGTTGTTAAGAAACTAGGACTCAAAACTAAACCACATCCTAAGCCTTGTCCTTTGGGTTGGGTTTGTGATGATGCAAAACTGCAGGTAACTAAAACTTGTACTTTCATATTTTCCATTACAGACAAGTTTATTGATGAGGTTGAATTGGATGTAGTTCCTTTGGATATTTGTGGGGTGGTTTTAGGAAGTCCTTATTTGTATGATCATAAAGCAATCTTCTATAGGGAAGAAAATAAATATTTGCTTATAAAGGATGGAATTGAGTTTATTATTAGAGCTCACCGTGAAAAAAATAATCTATCCTTGGTAACTGCAGGTCAAATGAAAAGGCTTGTAAACTCAAGCAAAAGTTTTGTGCTCATGGTGGTCAAAGCCAAGGAAAAATAAAATGAGATGGATTTTGAGACTTGCGATCTAAAACATAAGGATGAATTGGTAAAAATTGTTTCTCATTTTGATGATTTTTTTCAGGATCCACAATGTCTACCTCCCAAAAGAGGGGTTCAACATGAGATACAGTTGCTTCAGGATGCACCTCTTCCCAGTATCAGAATGTACATGTTGTCAATAGTAGAGAACGAGGAAATCAAGAGACAGGTAATGGAACTTTTGGCTCAAGGTATAATTCGTCCAAGTACATCCCCATGTGGTTCACCAATTATATTGGTTCCTAAGAAGGATGGCACTTGGCGAATGTGTGTTGATTTCCATGCTTTAAACAAGATTACTATAAAGAATCATTACCCTCTTCCTAGAATAGATGATTTACTGGATCAATTAAAGAATGCAATTTATTTCACTAAGTTAGACTTAAGAAGTGGTTATCACCAAGTAAGAATTGCACAAGGTGATGTTTGGAAAACTGCTTTTAAAATGAAACAGGGATTGTTTGAATGGTTAGTGATGCCTTTTGGTTTGTCCAATGCACCGGCAACATTCATGAGAGTTATGAATGAAATTTTTAGACCATTCATTGATAATTTTGTTATTGTCTACTTAGATGATATTCTTATTTTCAGTAAGTCATGGGATGAACATGTTAAACACATGAAGAAAGTATTAGATGCACTAAGGAAAGAGAAATTTTATTTGAAAATGTCAAAATGTGAATTTGGAAAAACATCTTTAATTTACTTTGGGTATATTGTAGGAAATGGAGAATTGAGAATTGATCCTGCAAAAATAGAGGTTATTGTGAAATGGCCTAGACCCACAAATGTGACGGAAGTTAGAATTTTTCTAGGTGCAGTTCAGTATTGGAGGAAATTTATTGCTAACTTCTCATATATTACATCTCCTTTGCATGCTTTGACAAGTATTAAACAGGTCTTTCAGTGGGGAGGAAAACAAAAAAAAAGCATTTGATACACTAAAAGAGAAGATAAGTACCGCTCCGATCTTGGCACTTCTGGATTTACAACATTCATTTGAGATTGAGATGGATGCTGGGTGACTACGCAATGGGGGTAGTTTTGATGCAGAACAAATGACCAGTGTGTTACCATTCAAAAACCTTTACAAGTGCAGTAAGAAACTATCCAACTTATGATAAAGAGTTGTATGCTTTGGTTCAAAGTGTTAAAAAG
The DNA here is from genome assembly GCA_019776745.2 of Taxus chinensis. NCBI lineage: Eukaryota > Viridiplantae > Streptophyta > Pinopsida > Cupressales > Taxaceae > Taxus > Taxus chinensis. Next base: position 936,023,689 of record CM034149.1, read on the forward strand.
AGGAAGCATTATTTAATGGGAAAATAAACAATTATCCATACTGACCATCAACCGCTTCAATACTTACAAACACAAACCAAATTGCAGAAGTCTAGACATTTCAGGTGGATGGGATTTTTGCAACAATTTCATCTTGTAATCAGGTATAAAAAACGTATTCAAAACAAGGTTTCCGACATGTTATCCAGACCACCAGTGGTAGTAGCATCTATCCTTTTGCAACATAGTTCTTTGGCTCATATTAGTTACAAGGAACAATATGTAAATGATGTTGATTTTAGAGAAGTGTATGAGGATCTAGTAAGTGGGAAACAAGTAGGAGAAAAAGATTATCATTTGCATGAAGGATTTTTATATCATTCTGGAAAACTTTGTATCCCAGAAAATGAGCGTGTGCATATGATTAGGGAAGCACATACTTCTCTTATTTCAGGTCATTTTGGTGTTATTAAGATAGTTGCACATTTACAAAAATATTGCTATTGGCCTAGAATGCATGAACATATAAACCGGTATATTAAGGGATGTGTTCTCTGTGCCACAAGCAAGCCAAGTAACAGGAAATTAGGACTTTACACTCCTCTTCCTGTTCCAACACAGCCTTGGGAAAGTGTTTCCATGGACTTTGTAGGAGGCTTGCCCATGACACGGAAGAAACATGATTACTTATATGTGGTAGTGGACAGATTTAGCAAAATGTGTGTGTTGGTTCCATGTACTAAAAAAATAACTGGTGAGCGAACTGTACATTTATTCTTTCAGTTTGTTTGGGTTCATTTTGGTTTACCTACTTCAATCATATCTGATCAGGATTCTAGATTTCTTGGGGAATTTTGGTCAACATTGTGGGGGTTAATGGACACAAAACTGAAAAAGAGCATTGCTTTTCATCCACAGACTGATGGTCAAACAGAGGTTGTAAACCACACAGTGGTATAATTACTTAGGGGCTATAGTAACAAACATCCTAAATTGTGGGATGAACATCTTTATTATGTGCAACATGCTTATAATCGTGCCTTACATTCTTCTACTTTGAAGTCTCCATTTGATACTTGTTATGGATATCTACCTAATTCTCCATTAGATATATATTATGGACATGAAACTGTTGTTAATGGTGCAAGTGATTCTGACAAGGCTAAAATATTTGTGCAGAGAATACAACAAGTTCATCAGTATGTCCGTGAATAATTGGAGAAAAGCCAGGCTAAGTACAAAGCTAGGCATGATAAACATAGAACTGATCACAAGTTCAAAGTTGGTGATTCAGTTTGGCTTCACATCAGCAAGGAAAGACTGACAGGTGAAGGTAAAAAATTGAAACCTATACGGTATGGTCCGTTCCAAATATTGGAAAAAATTGGTAAGAATGCTTTCCAGTTGGATTTACCTCCATATATGCAAATCTACTCAGTTGTAAATGTTGAGAATTTAAGATTGTATGAACCGCCTATGATTGTTGATCATGATGATTCTAACATTATGCCTTCCATTGATGATTTTTCTCCTGAGTATCTTGATGAGTTGCAGGAAGACATCATTTTGGACAGGAAAGTAAGAACTTTGCGAAGGGGTGATATTGAGTATCTTCATGTTGGGTTCAAAGGCATGCATCCAAACAAGGCTAAATGGATGGAAACCGGAAAGGTGAGGGAGAAATACCCTCACCTATTCACCAATTAGGTTGACTTTTGGGGTCCAAAAGTTTCTCAGTGGGGAGGAATGATCCAGAGGATCCTCACAGAGAAATATCAATCTAAGATCTTCTCAGAATAAGTTGCAGTCATTTTTAAAGCGTGGAGAAAAATTATACGATTCCGACGACATCTTGTTTGCAGGAAACAAAGCTCGTTTGCAAAGGTTATAGCCCGCTGAAATTTTTGGGCAACTGGAAAAATTTGGAGTTTTGTGCAAGTTGGACGTGTGCATGCTTTCCAAGTGTTTCGATTATATTGTGACACGTGGACGAATTGTGTGACGTACTAAAAAAATGGGTTTTGGAATGCCGGTCTTGGACACTCGTTCTCGAACAAATGGACCCCGCTATTTACTGGCTGGGGGGGGCCTCAACCAAGTTCGACACACTTGATTATGGAGGGGTGCCCTTGCCTCCTTCTCATTTAATCATTAAACCAACTTGTGTAGATAAACTCCTATAATTGCTTTTGCACCATGCATGTGGGACATTTAGGCATGCATTATTTAAATTATGAAAATTTCCCACGCATATTTGTTATTAACTACCAATTCCATGCATTTTTTATTAATTTCCACGCATTGCATATTCATTATACCACTGTCCACACATTATCCTTGGCTGAGTTTTAGCTCCTAAAAATCACAACCATGCACTATCCCAAGAAATGCGCACTCTACATAAGCATATAGGTGGCTCTTAAGCCAATTCAAACCGCCCTTCATGCATTAATAAATGCTTAACTTTTTTTAACGCGCCCACAATGTGGGATAAAACACTTAAAATGCACCTAAGGGGAAGGAGGAGAAGTGGAGAGGATTGGAATAGCTGACCTTCCAAGCAAAAGTATAGGAACCTAACCATTGCGCTAGCTGTTTGGAAACAGTATAAAAGGAGGTATATTATATTTGTATAGCATTCGGGACTGTTGGAAATTATTGTAATGCTCATAACTTGAGCTAGGAGTGGAATTTGGAGGAGATGTAAAAAGCAACCCCTGTTATTTTTGATAGAGGAAGACTGTGAGAAGGTCATAATTTTGTTGAATTCTTTGTAAAGAATTATTTTCAAGATTTTAATAGATCGGTCCCATTCAACCGGACCCAGAGACGTAGGCCTCAAGCGCCGAACTCCGTTATCAATTCTTACGTCAAATTGTTGGTGAATCCTCTTCATTTCTTTCAATATTTGCATACTACTTGCAGTTTTTATTCTTTTATTAAAAATACAAAAGGATATAATGCTCAAATTTTACATTGAAAATCAATACAAAGCAAGAAAAATGTGTGTGCACAATTGCTAGTTAAATTTGGTTTTCAGATCATGCTACCATACCAAGTAAATCATCTAATCCTCTACCTAGCTCAAAGGTTACTAAGAATAATTCTTCTTCAAATATTGTTCCTACAAAAACATCTAAGGTGCCATCAAAACCTACATCCCCATCTCCTTCCAAGCCATTTATTGCACCCTTGAAAGAAATTTCAATACACAAAACAACAAAACCTTTGTCATGTAAAGCTTATGTTATCCGTGGAACCTCTTCCTCATCCACCATAACCCCATTTGACTTTGTGGAATATGCAAGCAAAACTAAATTCCAGCTCTCAAAAATAGAATACCTACAAACTCATCCTTCCCAATTCAATAGGTTCATTGATGTGGTTCATAGGGGTAATCCCATAATCTCGGGTCCAAATTCCAAAGGATTACTCCCAACACCATCTATACCACCTTCTAAAAACATGCTAGCACTCAGTGCCTCCAAACCCGACAAGGTTGAACCTTTCTACCCATCACTTCTCATTAAAGGCTTCGAGCTAAATAATTGTATCATAAATTCCGGAGCCTCAAATAATGTGATGCCCATCAAGGTTACAAATTCTCTTGGCCTCACCTTTACCTGATAAAATGGAACATACTATTCACTGGAATGCAAACAAATCCCATTAGTAGGAAGGATCAAAGATGCTCAAGTAGCATTCGCTTATTTTCCAATCAAGAAGGTGCTCCTAACCATCCAGGTAGCAGACATCCCAACATCTGGCATGCTATTGAGCTGAAGCTTCTATAGAGACTTGGGTTGAGAAACAAAAATGGACTGGTCATCTGTAATTATTCTAGTAAAAGGTGAGATGAAGAAATTTTTGCACGTAAGAAATATGAAGTTCATAGTATGGAAGTCTGATGATCCAAATGCAAACATTATTTTTCAAGATAGCGGGCTAGGAAACTACTTCCTCACATCAGAAAAAGAAGAGAATGTGTAACTCCTTATGGAAGAGGAAGAAGAGCAAATTTGGATGATGGAATTTCCTGGTAGTCATTCCAGTGCAGGTTCAAGAGTAGGCGTAGTGTTGTACTATCCCTTTGGTGAATTGTACCTATTTGCCTATAAATTGCAATTCAATAATAAAAATAATACAACAGATTATGAAGCTCTCCTTTTAGGCATGGGCATGGCTGAAGACATGGGAATCAAGAAGCTAAGATGCCGAGGTTATGTAGAAGTGATAGTAAAGCAATTATGGGAACAATATCAAGTGAAAAACCCAAGACTCCGACATTATAGAAATAGAGTATGGGACTGCATTGAATCTTTTGATGCATTTTCCATTGAATCTATCCCAAGAGAAAAGAATGAAAAGGTTGATTCTCTTGTAGTATCAGCTTGCCTAGTGACACCTCATCATTATTTTAGTAAAGATAAGGTGACCATAGAAATGGTGTTCAAGCCTAGTGTACCAGATAATGAAAATCATTGGCAAGTATTTAAAAATGATAACCAAATTCTATCATTTTTGGAACAAAGGGATAATTTAAATAACCTCTTTTTTGAAGGAAGTGAAAATCCACATCGTGAAGTGGTAGCTAAAGGAGAGAAAGAAGGAATCGAGGGTATTGATAATGAAGGAGTGATGAAATTGAAAGGTAACAAGATTCCTAAAGTCCTAGTTTCTTTGGAAGACCTCTTTGACAAACATGACAGATTCATTTAAGAGAAATAAAAATAATCTTCTCGGTGCCCAGCTGATTTTGATAAGGAAAACATTGGCACCCTAGAAGAGCCAAGGATGGTCAATATTGGAAAATGTTGCTCACCTGAGGAGAAGAGAAGGTTTGTCACATTTCTCAAGAAATATTAAGATTTTTTGGCCTACTCTTATGATGAACTCAAATCCTTCCAACCGAAGGAGATGCATCACTCGATTCCTTTAAAGCAGGATGCTAAGCCATTCAGGAAGAAGCAAAGGCCAGATAATCCTAAGATTTCTGATACCATCAAGGAGGAGGTAATGAAGATTATCAATGCAAGAATCATCTTTCCAATCCACCATTCAACATGGGTAGCCAACATTGTGTCGGTACGGAAGAAGAATGGTGAAATAAGAATATGTGTAGATTTCTGCAACCTGAACCAGGCATCACTGAAAGATAATTATCCTCTCCCTATCATGGACCACATTTTACAAGTAGTCACTGGATACGAGATGCTTTCATTTCTTGATGGATTCTTGGGGTGTAGTCAAATTAAAGTAGCAGAGGAGGATCACGCCAAGACAACCTTCACAATGCCCTCGGGCATTTTTTCCTACAACAGAATGTCTTTCGGCCTAATCAATGCAGGAGCCACATTTCAAAGGGTGATGGACTTGGCCTTCAGAGATATAAAAAATTGTATTGTCATATATCTTGATGACCTCATAGTATTTTCAAAGAAGAGGGGAGACCATATCCATCACTTAGAACAAGCACTTGCAAGGTGTAGAAAGCATGACATATCACTAAATCCCAAAAAGTGCATTTTCAGAGTTACGTAAGGAAAATTACTGGCGCACATTATGAACAAACATGGAGCACCATATTGATCCTGAGAGATTATGAGCCATTCAAGCATTATATCTTCCCACAAGCAAGAAAGTAGTTCATTCATTCTTCAGAAAGGTGAATTTTCTTTGTCTCTTTGTTCCTGAGTTTGTTGAATTAATAAAGCACATCACCACCATGATGAAACCACAGGTAAACTTCAAATGGAACAATGAAGGGAAGGAAGCATTTGAAGAGATCAAAAAGTCCATTTCCAAAGCTCTAACCCTTGTGTATCTATATTTTAAAAAAGAATTCATCATGTATTGTTATGCCTCAAAACACACCCTCTCTACTGTTCTTGTTCAAAAAAATGATGAAGGCATGGAAGCACCTATTGTTTTCATGAGTTGTTCGTTAAAAAAGCACAAACTAACTTACAGCTAATTAGAGAAGCATTCCTAAGAAGTGATTAAGGCTGTAAAAAAATTTAGGTTCTACATCCTCAACTCTCATACAGTGGTGATGGTCCCTAGCAGTGTGATCAAATTCATCTTGACACAGTAGGATCTTGAAGCAAAAAGAGGAAATCGGATTACAAAGACACGAGAATATGACTTGGAGATTCGACCCTCTAATATGGTAAGGGGGAATGGTTTGTACAGGTTGATTGCTGAAGATGAAACACTCAACGCTCAAAACGGTGAAGAAATTTTTACTTTCCTAACTTGTTCCAAAGACAACCCACGGGTTCTCTTTGTAGCCACAACTGATGAGTGGTATGCTAATATATGACTATTAATTAACTTATGGAGAATTCCATCCTCATCTTGATTACAAGAAAAGGAAAACACTCAAGCTGAAGGCAAAAAGGTTTGAAATCTAGAATCATGCTCTTTACAAAAGAGGCCTTGATGTATGCTTCCTTAGGTGTGTGGATAAAGAACAACAAGAAAAATTTCTTAAAGCATATCATGACCAAACATGTGGTGGGAATTTCTCAACAATGGTCACTGCACACAAGATCCTCCGAGGGAGGTATTATTGGCCCGCCCTCTTTGAAGACACTCAAGTTTGGGTTTCCAAACATGAAGCATACTAATAATTCGTTGGGAGATCACAACTTGCTGCACTTCCACTCAAGCTAGTTGTTATTGAAGAACCATTTCAGAAGTGGGGGATAGACTTCATTAGCATTCTGAATCCTCACTCACGTATGGGACATACCTACATGCTCATGGCAATAGATTACTTCCCCAAGTGGGTGGAAGCCATTCCCACTAAGCAAGCCAACACTGAAACATTATGCAACTTCATCAAGGAAAATATCATAGTACCTTTCGGAGTACCATAGAAGCTTGTAGTAGACAATGGCACCTATTTCTCTTCAAGGGAGTTGACCAAGTTTTGCTATGGCTATGGAATATCTCCATCTCATTCATCGGACCACTATCCACAGGGGAATGGACATGCCGAATCAAGTAATAAGAACATTGTGACCATTGTCCGCAAGCTTGTAGATGAGAACCAAAGGAACTGGCACAAAAAGTTGTATGATGCATTGTGGGTAGACAAGATCACTCCCGAGAAGGCAATAGGTATGTCACCATTCCAACTGTTGTATGGATTCAAGGTAGAAATACCACTCAAAATCAAGATGTAAGCTCTCAAGTTACTATAGGAAATAGAATATGGTCAGTATAAGGATTCAATCAACAAGAGAATCCTCTTTCTTAAGAAGCTAGAAGAAAATAGACTTTGAGTGGTGGACTGCATCAAAGAGCACTAGCTGAAAGTAAAAAAAAAAATTGATAAGAAGGCTAAAGTGAGAGAATTCAAAATTGGAGACTTTGTCCTACTATGGGACAAGAGAAGGGAACCAAAAGGAAGCCATGGAAAGTTTCATTCATTATGGCTCGGTCCATTCCAACTTCGTGAATCTTATGGCAAGAATACTTTTCTACTTTCATATTTGGACGAAACACCACTGGAATTGCCTCACAGTGGGAAATACCTAAAATTTTATCACCAGTGAGAGAGGGTTGTCCCCCACCTTGTACTATAGGTGATTTCTAGGTGTGTTTCCCATTTTTTGTTGTGTGTTTCCTTTCTATCAGTTTGTGTGTGTGTGTGTGGTTCCCTCTTCTAATATCTCTTTCTAGAAGTTATACATGACTCTACAAGGCCGAATGGATAAGGCACTAGTCAACAAATTATATGGTCTAAAATTGAGATTCTAGATTCCCATGTCATGTCTTCACTTCACTCAGTCCACGTTGTGCCCCCAAGCTAGAGCCAGCTGTTGTCTTGTAAATGTGCAATGACTAAATTGGAAGTTTCCAAGCATGAAAACTATACCCCTATGCCGAAATTTTCATGTTTTTCTCAGGTAACCCTGGCTCCATCCAGTCAGTCCAAATGACCTCCCAGCCAAAGTTATAACATCCCCTTAGGTGAATTAGGAAATTCTTTGATAATGAAATTTTTGGGCAGTCATGGGAAGGGCTACCGCTAGCCTTCCCATGAATGGATTCAACCCCCTGGATTGGAAAAAAAGGGAAAAATTCAACAAAAAGATGAAATGAAGACCCCAAAACATAATATAAATGATTTTTGAAGGTTTGGAGAAGGTTTGCAAGACTTGGAGCAATCTGAGTAAAAACAAGGTTCACAAGCCTAGGTGGTACACATGCCTAAAATAGTTGTTGGGATTCAGAAGAAGATTTCAGGAGCTTCGGATGGAGTTACGAGAAAATAAATATATCTATAGAAAGGGGATTCCAAGGCCTACATTATGGTGAAATAATATTTTTCACAATACTTTGGCGCATCAGGTATACAGGTAGTTTTTCTCAGGCACAGGTGGAGTAAAAAATCACAAATATGATTTTTTAGGGATCAAATGGATTAATAAATACATAATACCCCCATAATTGGATAAATAAGGCCATTTCCAGTTAGGATCATATAATGTTTTTTCAAAAAATTCCATTAGGAGCTCAAGTTATCACTGTTACAAGTTCAAGACTTAGCCAAATTTTTGGGAGGATAAGTGTCAACACTAGGAGCCTAGCGGGATTTTGTATCCCTCACGTCCCCCAAGGTCAGGGACACCAAGGTTGGAAAAGTTCACCCAGCCCACTTGAATCCCTCTGAGCCCTCATATGACCTCTTGGACCCTCATGTGACCTCCAAACTTGATAGTTTAGCCCCCAAGTGCTTTCTTGAAGCATTCATTCCCTGTCGTTAGAATGGACACCATGTGTCAGCTCCTTGACCGCCGTGGAATTTGATGTCCCTTATGAACCTAAGGTGGGGGACATTAGACCTTAAAAAATGTGCCCAACCTCCATAGGGAGTCATTTGGACACCCATGTGACCTCCTTTCAGCTCCTAGTGCTTTAAATCAACTTTTTCCTCCTTCATTCCCTGTCGTTGGATCTAGTGACACGTGTTGCCATCTTGCTCATTGTGGAAATTTATGTCCCTAAGTTCAGGGAAATAACGCATTAAAAAATTCTCCCAAACCCTAATTTTGCATATCTTTTTTAAAAATTGCAAGTGTCACTTTTTCCACTTCTAACTTCTAATTATATGTGCACTCCATTCCTCCATTCTTCCTCTACAACATTATACCATCACTCTGCCATTGAAAATGCTCAAGCCAACTCAACCCAAACACTAAAATGAATTCTCCACAATGAAATATAGGTCTCAAAAGGATTTTTTATCTAAACAAGAAGGAGAGACGAAGAACAAGAGGAAGAAGATGGTGAAAATCTCCATAACCTAGAAATGAAGATTTGAAGAAATATTTCAAGCTGGTGCATGAAACAATGAACCATTGGTTGTTGTTCATTCCTCTATCCAAGGCCATCAAAAATACAGATTCAAAATTTCCTCTCATGCAATAGAGCATCAACACCAAAAAAATCTCGTTTCCGGCTCAACAAAGAAAGAAGTGGAATTTCCTGTCAAACCAATTGTCGGATTGAAGTAAGATCACACATGAAGCACCAGAAGAAAAAACCCACATCAAAAATATAATTTTATTCGCAAATGGAGGATATTTACAGACCTGCAATTTCAAGGTCCATTAATCGCTGCCGTACCCAGAATCACTGTCAGGTCTGAAAATTAAAACTTTAAAATCTTCTGGACTATTAAGCGGGTGGATCTGAAATTTTAGAGGGATGATATTGGGAAAAAACCCATATCAAAAAAAATTGTTTCACATCAATCCAACTCCCAGAGGCCAACTTTCTAAAAATAGCAGGTCTCCTACATAGGAACTGCTATTTTGGGAAAGTCAACATCAGAAGAACCTGTGAAGGAGACAAAGACATTAGAGGTGCACTACTACTGAGAACTCACTAGAATGGACATTTTTTGGCACTTACTAAAAATAGTAAGTGGGCCCTCGAGCACCTGCTAAAAACAGAAAGTTGATCTAGAAGGAACGAAGAACTGAGGGAGAAAGAGGAAAACTAAACCACAAAATCCAGTTAAAGATCGGGGACTTACTTTTTCACACTTACTAAAAATAGTAATTTTTTTTTCAGAGGGAAATATGAAGACAAAATGGATGGGTCCGAAGCCAACACAACCCTTTTCCTACGAGTATGATGTGGAAGACAGTGACATCTTGTACATGGACCTAAACAACCTTAAGACTCGCATGGCCTCCAAGGGTCGAATGAGGATTGAAGACTAGATATTCAGAAGTGGCTTGTTTTCCCCTATAGGGCATCCAACATCTGTGCAAAGTCTTGAGCTTTTCGTAGCCTACTCTTTCCACTATGAGCCCAAGACGTGAACCATCCAAGTTGACAATAGTGCAAGGATGACAGTCATCAGATCTAGGACCATTTCAATCTCTTTGTAGATACTGACATCTCCCAACATGGTCGTCATTTCCAAGGAAATGGTTGTGCATGATTGGGAGATGATGGATTCATATGTCCAAGGAGTAGCGCTCGATTCATGTCTGAAAATAGGAAGAAATCCTTCTAAGATACCCAAGAATCTACCAAGGTGTGAATTCTGAGAAGGGTAATCTAATGTCATCACTCTTATCAGTAGAGTAATGGGTGACGCAAGCATGAGAGACTTCTAGGACTGGATGGGTCTTTTCATCCTGACATTGACAGAAGGAAAGTAGAGAATTGACTGGGGGAAAATCATCAGTGACAATCTCCATCTGTAACTACTCCAAGTATCTACAACAAAGAAGTTCCACATGACTTCTTATCTGGTTTATCTCCTCACAAGTTCACGATCATTCAAAAGATTGGCTCTCACACAGAACATTGCTTCCAAGGTACCTGCATTCAAGAAACTTCCATAATTGATATTGGAGGAGAGCAACAGGCATTTCACCCACGTGAATGATTTTTTCACCATGTATGTGGTCCGAAGCTTGGAAGGGGACCTCGAAGCTAGGATGTCACCAAAAGTGGCATCCCTGATTAAGGAATATGGCTCATACTTCATACAATTCTCAACATTCTCCTACATACGAGTTGTTGGCTTCGACCAAGCTCCATTAAAACTACCTAAGTACCTTAGTGACTAGATTATATTGTTCAAACTCTATAGGCATATCACCCAAGTAAATAACAAGATCAAAAGTAGGAGAAAGAAATTGATTTCATTCCCTGTATCTCTAGGGGAATTCACATGCGAAGTCTCAAATGATGCATCTCACCTGGAGGCTGCTTTCACACACTTGACTTTGCATTCCTACATCGCCAGGCCCAACTTTGACATTCGAGAGGATCCTGACTCATTCTATGTCCCATAATTACAACATGAGCCACAAATTGAGGACTATTGGGCCACCTATATTGATGAGTTTGAAGTACGTAAAAAAGATCACATGAGGATGACAATCAGTGAGATGAATAAATTCAAGTTATCTTGGTATGAAGACATCTTACACGATGATTGGAAAGAGATTCTCAATCCTGAGTACACAACAGTCAAGATGTCCCCAATTCCCCAAATCAACTGGCATGTTCATGAATCAGGAGATATACCGGAGCGGACTGAAAAGGTGGTGAGGAGAATGAGGAACTTGTTTCAAAATAAGAGGACTATGATCATTCGGTCACGAGGAATTTATCCAATCTAGAAGCAAGCTTAACATCATTCGTCTTCCTAAGTAGTAGAGGTAACTTCTAGTTCTAAACACTCTAGAGTGAGTTCAAAAAGGAAGGCCTCGGAATTGAAGACATCTAAAAGATTCAGGGAAGAAAAAGATTCGGTGGCATTCCCACAAGAGGAAAATGTGATCATAGTGATGAATACTGAAAAATCAGAAGTAGATGCACAAGTGAATGAGGAGCATATGAATCATGATCCAGTATTCAAGCCACTACAAGAGGTCTTGCATGTTGTTAATTTTTATGATCCTCTCATTCAAGACTTGCCCCCTCTATCAGAACAAAGAATGGTTGATCCATCCATCATTAAGCCTAAATCTAGAGAGATGTTTCCATGGATGTGGTAAATGATCATCCTTGACACTCATACTATGCAACAAGTAGCAGCCCCTTATCTATCAACAATTGTCTTGATGGCTAAAGAAAAAATTTCAAGAAATATTGTGCAGACAACATCACGATTCTATAGTGGGGAGATAGGTAATTAGTACATTGAAGTAGCTTGGCCAAAAGTAATCAAGCCAATGGATGAGATAACACCAGCCAACTATGAGATGAGCACGATCTAGTTGGGACCAGCTACCCACGAAGATGATTTGCACATATACCAACAATCTTTTGCTCGTATGGTGGAAAGGAATAAAGAATATAAAGAGAAGATTCAGGTGCTAGAGGAAAAAGTACAAACTCTTTCATCTTATGTACAACACCTAGTGGAACCAAGAACTATAACACTTCCTATTGAGAAATTGATACCCATCAGTAGCTTTGATCTAGAATCTATCAGAAGAACACATGAGCTCATGATGCATGGGGGAGAAATAATTAATAGATTAACTCAATCTCAGAAAAAGGGAAGTCAACACTTTAAGAGGCAGTCGAGCTCTTTGCATACATGTGTGCAACTGCCAACAGAACATGAGCACTCAAAAAGGATGCGGGGAAAGAAATAGATTACTGGGAACCTCTGGGACTAGTATTGAGTGAGATAAGAAACACCCGTCATCAAGAATTGATCAATAAGAAGTTTTTTGAAACTCCTGCAGAAGACTTGACATGGGTATGGGCTAGGGCCCTGGAAGTCAGATTTGAAGTAATCAATCAAGCCTTCACAGAGCTAGAGGAGAGAGAAGAAAAAACATACAAGGTGCATGATAGCATAAATCGGAAAGTTCAAAAACTTGGAGTACTTGTAATGAACGAACACTCAACTACTGATGAGTTGATCGGACCTTTTGAAGAATACATCAAGAAAGGGTTGGGAAACACATTGTCCTTCACTAAGGATACTCTTGACTTCTTCAAAGAAATCCAAGCCTCCATTGTACTTATCGTAGAGAAGCATTCATCATGGTCCGAGAAGTGCAAGGACATCAATAGTGTGACCGATGGATGGAATAAAACCTTGAGTTTTGTTCGTATCCCTCATGACAAAAAATTATAACCAATAGTGGCTCGTTTTAACCAAGATTTTGGAAAGACATAAGCCTTATCAAGATCAAAAAGTGGAGAGAAGTCAGAGAATGGGGCTACTTCCACCGTGACAACCCATCCTTCAGCATAACTCCTCTTCTTCTTCTTCTTCCTCTTCTTTCTCTCTCTTTTCCCTTCTCATATAACACTCTCTCTCCTAAATGTTATATTTTTGCGTTGAGAGTTGCACTTTTTGATATGACTTAAGTGACTTTAGAAATGTAATGTAAATTTAAGTCACCTTGCTATTATAAAAGGGACTTAAATATTTAAATTGGAATGTGAACAGTCTTAAGTCACATTAAGTTATTCAAAAAGTCACTAGGAAGATGAAAAGTTTCCTCCTCTTCTATAAATTTTAAGAAGCTCCTCATTTCAGGGTCTTCTAAAATGTCTTCTGAATTTTTCTTCTTATATGTTGGAGATGTTTTTTGTGAATTCATGAGATAGTTATCCTTGTGAAGAGAGCAAGAGATAGCAAGTTTCTTCCATTTCTCCTATTAAAATATTTCTTTTATTTCTGACACTATGTACAAATTCTGCTTGAGCTTCAATAAAGGAAGAAGGAATTTTAGCCTCTTTGATTGAGGAGTTTGTTGGTGCTTTTTTTCCATTAAGCTTCATTTTGTCTTATAGCTATTACGGAGATTTGTTTTCTTCTATATTCAAGCGCATGTAATGAAACTTCTGGCTGGTGTATGCAAGTCTCTGATTTTCTACTTGCAGTATTATTTTTTCTCTTTTCTAATTTTCTCATTCCCTTTCCCACCTTCCTAACAAAGTCATCTCTTGCAAGTATATGCAAGAAATTGTTACAGGGTCAGTGTGGTGCCCTAGTTGGATCCCCGGCCGAAAGGCCACCAGGATAAAACTCACATTTCACTCGTGCATGCACATACAGCAGTTGCACCGTATAATTAGAGAGACTTAAACTCCCAAAGCGTTGGCAAGATAACCACCAATTTTTCCCTGACAAATTTTCTCACCAACAATGCAGCAAAGTGATGGAATTGATAAGAAAACCATAGAAACATTGATAAAGAGTGTGTGCGCAAATCCTTTGTAGAAACAAGTTTGAGCTAGAAGCTGACTGCAAAGCTAGGGCACAAGAAGAAAGGGGTTGTAGAGTTAAAGCTTAAATAGCTAGGTTTTGTAGTGATCAGGTATTGAGGTAAGAAAAAGTATTGTAAATCAAATTATCTAGGGTATAAGGTTATAGGATTAATGACACCAAGAAGGGAAACTATGAAATTCCAAGCAAGAAGGGGAAAACCCTGCACAAATTGGGTTGAGGTTGACGTTGAGGAACCATTATAGGATATCTATTCAGCAATGCAGCACCCCCTTTGAGTGTTTAGGGTCCAGACATGAAATTCAAACCTCCCAAAGAGAAAAATCGGTTAGTTCAATCATAGGGCTCTAGTAAATGAAGTGAATTTTAAGGTGTACATGCTACGGGAGCTACCAAAGACAAATGAAGAAGGGAAATTACTGGTGGATGAATCAGTGAATATAAATCTAGAGAAGGTAGGGATCCTCCAGTTTCTCAATCTACCCTTGTTCGTAAAACTCACATATCTATTTCAATGGCTCATGTTTAGCATACATGAGGATTATTTTTATTTTGTGGTTCAGAGGATGAGGATCATAAGCCAACTCATTGAACAGGTTATAGGATTGTGAGGTATAGGGAAAGATATAGAACTAGACCTATGTACTAACGTGAAGATAGATGAGTTGGCCATTAAGTTATAATATGAGAAAGGAGGAAGGGCCATGAGCATTGAAAAACTTATAAACCCTGTAACTAGGGTTGCAACCAGGATTATAAATTGTAAATTTGGTGCTTTGTAAAGGTGGACAGATGTGAACAAGAGGTTTTTATATATTACACACACAATGGCCCATAAAACACAATACAACATTTTGTATTATATTGTTAATGGGATCATAGAGGAAGACAAGGAAAAAATAAAGAGGGATCAAAAATTACTTAGGGATCAATCCTCCTATTAATTTTCTTCTTGAAAATTGGAGTTCCAGATGCATCAAATGAGGACATGTGGGTTTACCCATTAGTGAATAAGTCTCCTATAGTTCCTCTCGTAGGTTATACTTGTGGTGACACAATAACCAATACATATAAGGCTAGAATGGAAAAGTGGTATAATAGGTTGCGCATAGCATTTGAGAATGAATGGAAGATCACATGAAAATTAGAGAACATGAAAAATTTACAGTAATGCAACATTACAGTCCAGAAGAGGTTAGAGAACATGAAAAATTTACAGTAATGCAACATTACAGTCTTGTGTATTGTATAATGAAGGATGGAGAGATGGATGCATGGCACAAACTATCATTTGCATTCACTAAACCAGCAATGAACATTCCATATATTTCTAATGCGCAGTAAACCAGATTAAGGATGCGTAGAAGTTGAAATTTGATGCTAATAAGGTAGATTCTAAATGGCACATTTTGAGTTTCACCTACAGGTATAAATCTATCTTTCCAAAAAGTATGAATATTTGGAGACTTTAGAGTCAGATACCTTGGGCCTAAATCCATTTTTGGACATCACAATAAAGGGGATGATTTAATTTTTTTTGTAAATCTATGACCAAAAACCTAGGGTGGAATAGAGTCAAATATTCTAATTATTTCCTAACTATATGTCAAATACCTGATGTTCGAAGTTATAGATACTTTCCTTCCACAGCCAAGGAGAGTTATCATATCACCTCTTTATAAAGAATGTGCAAAGAATACCCTAAGGAGTAAGAAGAAGAAGAGAATGTGGGCTTGATCACTTGTACAGAAAACCTACGCACCCAGGCCAGCGAAAAAAAATTATAGGAGAAAGAAAAATGATGACAATGCAGAGACTTCTTAGCCACCCAAGGATAGTATAGACAAGAAAAATTTCAAGCATGAATGAACTCAAGTATCTTCCAGTGAAGAAAAGTCTAATGATGAAGAGAAGGGAGAGAATTTGATGGAAGAACTGGAGCATGAATGGGAAAATCAACTGATGAAGAAAAAGGAACAGGTAAAATCTAGCACCAGTGGAAGAGGAAATGAACAAAAGTCTACCTAAGAAAAAATCCCCTGGTCACGAGGAGGAGCATAAGGAGAAGGAAGTTGGTGACACTTATGTCATCAGGGAAGATAAGAGCAAAGAATGTGGAACCAACACAGGCACATTCACTCCAAATAAAAAATGAACAAATGTGAATTAGGTCAGGAAATGATAGACTCCTAAATCACCACATATAGATTTTGCAGATGACCCTACAAAGATCTTGATGGCGTGATTCTAGTAGCACAGTACCTACAGATAAACTATATGTTTAAAGATCTAATGTTATTAGTTAAAAGTTATAGGTATTATGCATTAGGGACATGGTTAGATTTTAGTTATAGGGTTATGCATATGAATGTGGTTAGGAGCATTTAATCTTGAGGTGAATGATAAGTCCCTTAGTATTAATAGAATTTAAGAGATAACCTATTGTAGAAAATCTATGTAAAAGACGTTGAGAGGTATCATTCTCAAGGTGCCTATTCCACTTATTTATAGAATGAGCACATATAGGTAATGCCTTGAGAATAACATACCTCTTGACTGTATATTACATAGATTTTCTAAGATAGGTATGCTAGTAATATAACAACATAGTCATGTATATGGCTACAGGACTAAAACAAAACCATATATATATCATAAATGTATTAATTATTATCCTGACAACATGAACATAAAATGAGTTATAACACTAAGAAACATATGTAGGAAACATGATGACATGTGCCACTAAGATACCATGGTAAATCAGTTTTACATTAGTATGGAATAATATTTCGGCCTTACACATGGACGTTGGTCTACATAGCATACGAGGTGAATTTACTGTAAAAGTGGCACAGGGCTATGTTGGTTGGATATTTTGTCAAACCAAAATATGAGGTTCAACCACAGTACATGGGATTAAATCCCTCCTCAAAGATAGGTGAGGCTGCCTGTTTATTTCTAATCTAAAACACGGTAAACAATATATACAGTATTCACACTAATCTAGCCATTGGGGGTTGGAATGAAATCCTGAAATCCACATTCATAAATTCAAGGGTATTTCTTTCGTAAATGAACTGGGTCAGAAACTGTTACAATGAAAGAAGCGGCAATAGAAAGGAAATGGGAGAAACATATTTTCTTTCGAGTAAACACAGAGCACGAAATAATCATACGAGTTTTAGATCACAAATATAATGTCCAAAATAATCAGAAACACTAAGATGCTATGCAAAGAATAGCTTAAGATCATGAACATAAGAACACTGTCTTAAGTAAGATATATTCCACAACACAAAGTCTATAAAACGATATCAATTCCTATTCTTCAAAATGATTGAATGAAAACACAAAGTTTTTCTTATTTCCAATAGCCCCTAAATATTCAAAAATCTCGACCCTTTTGGAATGCACAGCATCCCTTATTTATAACAAAAGAAGTAGAGATAAAATAGGGCAGATCCTAAAAATTAGCGCTTCAACAAGAGTTCTGTTTTGCATGATTCTCACGCAGGAGATCAAGTCAAAACATGATTCAAAAATGTGACGAAACAGAAATGAAAAAGACATGTCGATTTCAAGATTGAAATGACATGAAATGCTGGGACTTAATCTGAATCATCATCTTTTGCTCCTTCCTCTTTTTCTTCCTCCTGCTGAGACTGTTTGCTCTGAAATTCCTGGAACTTTCGAATTATGCCTTGCATTTCGTTCTCATCAGGTGCAGTGGAATGATCATTCCAAATTTCACAGGTTTCATGAACATCGCTGGCAGTGCCGAGAAGCTTTTTCAATCCTTTGCTGAGTTTTTAAAAGCCTCCAAAGAATGCTCAATCTTTATCAACCGGTCCATCTTTTCAAGGTCAAATCCGAGCATTGATTCATGCTGAACAGACTCTTGGAATTGTTTGAAGAGATCATCTGCTGATAGTATACCTGAATTTCCTACTGACACCTTTGAACAAATCTTCAGCAACTCTCTTCTTCTAAATCACTTTTCCCATCAATCAGTTTATCCCTTGATTCTCTCAACTTAGCGCAGGCTTCGTTGAGAATCTTCACCCTGAATCTGATGGCCTTGGTCAGCTGGAAATGCTTATCCGTATGAGGGAGAATACCTTCTTCAACCAAGAGATGTGTTGGTATTTTCTTTAACACTTAGAGAGCTTCATAAGTCAAATCAAGCTGTCCAATTTCTTGAGAAATCTCCTCATCCATCTTTTCTCCATCTTTCTGAATGTCTCCCATAGATTGATGAACTTTCACAACGCCTTGTATTACTTCCTTCCCCTATTGGAGCAACCTTTGGACCCATTCATCGACCACCCTTCCTTGTTTAGCAATCTTCTCAATTGCAGGCACTGATGAGAAATCGAATCCGACAGGAACAGAAGAAGGTGGTATGGATTCAAGGGGTTTTGAGAATTTAAGCAAAACCTCTGTCAACTGCTCCACTTTCTCCTTAAGCTCGTCTCTGCTGTCCTTTGTTTCTTTCAACTTTTGGCACAACACGTTTATGGAATCCCGTGCATATTGCTGCGCCCCTTCTGCTGTCACTTTCCCTAGAGCCACCCTAGTTACCTGATAATCAGCAGCTGTTATATCATCTCTAGTTTTGTCAGCTGAGGGAGTGGCAATCTCTGTGAACTATCTCCTGAAGCATCCACCAAAACCCTTGAAAAACTGTTTGGGCTTTCTTGGCCGACTTTGCAGTAGGAGCCTTGAGTGAGCTGAAATCAAAAGCTGGTATGGGCACAATCACCTTCCTCTTCCTCGGAGTTTGCTCGAGTAGCCATTACGGCGTATCAGAGGAAGTTACACATGTTGTAGCAACTGGTATTCTACTCTCAAGAGGAGAAGATTCTACCATTGGAGGAGGAATAGTTACCAATGTGGTAGTAGATCCAATAAAAAGAGGCACAGGAGGAGGCGTGCTGATGATCACTTGGGTTCCAGTAGTTAGGGGTGAAATCCCAGAGAAAATACTGGCCATGGTTGCAGAAGTAGATGGAGAATGAGGAGGTAGAAGTGGTTGTGAGGGAGGAGGTTCAGATTCAGACTCCAAAGCCTTGAATGCAAGAGATAAGGTCTCTCCAGTTGAGCAATCAGCAAATGGTGAAGATAGAAGATGGCTTCCTCCTTCTTCCAAATTAATTTCTCCTATTTCTGGTGGTGTTGGTGATTCTGGCACATTCACCATTTCTACAGGAGAGACAATTGAAGAGATTTCTCTTTCTTTCCTCTTTTTGACAATCTTGACCTTTATAGGCACCTTAGAAGACTTTCTGTCCTTTTCCTTTTTGGAGGGCCCCGCCTCTAAAACAGCCAACTTTGAAAACTTATCATCTTTAAAATTCATTCCCCAAGAGGAGAGCCATGCTTTGGGTGCGAGCAAGAATTAGAGCCGACCTATCTGTAATAGAGGCTTTTTCACTGACTGACCAATCAATAGGTGGGAAAAACATATTGATCCTCCTTTAGTCCATCATAGGAAAGATCCAAAACACTTCATTGTCACCTGTACCCTCTGGTAAATCAGCAAGCTCCAGTGTTTGAATCTCAGCAATAGTTAATCTGCTATGATCCTTTCTGTGAATAGCAAACCTACCTCATTACGCAGATCCACCCAAATATCCTCTATATTTGGCCTGTGTAAATGTTGGGTTCCATATGCCTTGAGCACTCCTCGGATATCAAAACCATCTCGAGGCTTCATATGCTTCTTTAATTTGTCATGAAGTTCATGGACAACATTTTTGGCCTTTACTACGTCGAGCAAGTGTATCTCCCAATAGAAATCGGGAAGGATACAACAGCCTTATGTTTGCTTTGTTGGAATTTATGAAATCCAACAACTGCCTAACCAATTCCATTAATATCAATCTATCCCCTGGATATCGGGGCATGCGAAAAGGATCTCCCGAGTACATGACCACCCGAAGGTATGTAAACTTCTTGAATTGTACGAAGATACATCTCCATTTAGAAACTTCTGCCCAAGCCTCATCTGAGACTCTTGTCTTCTTCAGCTCAGGATTTATCCTGCAGATATTCTCATAGAAAAAGGCATCATTTACCCTCCTGAAATGATCTTTTGACCCCTTCTTTGTCAATTGAGGGAAGTATTGATAGACCTGATTCGCCGTTCTTCTGCTTCCCTTAGTATCCAGCCCGGGATAGTTCCTCATCCCGGCTACTGCGTATGTGACATATGATGACATATAAAATTTCCCAGTTGACAAGTCCGTTGTCATTTGGGAATCAATCTCATTGCTAATGAGAGTACCCCAGTCAATCCCCTGCTGATTTTCCTTGATGATAATCATAAATTGATACATCCATCCTTGAAATACGTTTGATTCGGGAAAACCAAAGACCCGACTCAGCAGGGTGATGATGTCATTGATTTCTTGGATGAAATCACTCCTGGGGATAGTCCTTGGAAATCTGGACACAGCTGGCTTGGCCTTGATCAAGAACTTCTTGTTCACATGCTTGATACAGTCCTTCTGATCATTGTCCCAGGCTTTCTGAGCTGACTTCATGTCCAACTCTCCATACTCGTCAAAATTATGCAATTTGAGGAGATCATCAAAAAACTCCATCCAGTCTGATTACTACCTCACCAGACTGACTCTTCACAGAACGGGAAGCCGAGTCATAACTAGATGCACAAGCTAAAATGAATTCCGGACATTGGGCGGACGTGGGAAGAGCCGCTGCGAGAGGCAAACCACTATCAAACTATAGCTTTCATCCATGGAGTTTGGGAGGAACTCCTCAACCTATTCCAGAAATCTTCCATGTCTCTATTCCCGAGTTCGGTGTCTCTGATATCATAGTTGCAATCAATGTATGATGGAGATTCCGGCTTTTTGAACTTGTATTTCATTCTGCCAGACTTCTCGGCCTTTTACTGAGATGGACCGGGATCCGACATGAAGAACGTTGAAGGGAGAAAGGTTTGAAGCTCATGAGATGTTGTCTACCGTTAGAATTTTGATCTGCTGAATATGTCAAAAGAACAGAAGAACCCGACACGTTGAGGAAGATGTCGGAATATCCTGAAAGTCCGATGTGTTGAAAATGTCAGAATTTTTGGAAAAACCCGACACACTTGGTAATGCCGGAACTTTGGGAAAGCCCGGCACGTCTGCTACTGTTGGAACTCAGAGAAAACCTGACGCTTGCGTTGGTGACGGGAACTCTGGGAAACCCGGCACTCACTGTGGAGATCGGAACTTTGAGAAACCTCGACGCCTCAAACTTTCGATACACTTCGGGTCTTCGACTCTGCAAAACAATCTTCAAAACCCGAGAAGAAAAACAGGGTTTTTCATTGAATTCCAAAAACATGCAATCTCCTTTTTGTCATTCATGCTCCATGCATATAATAAAACTTGGAAGAAATAGCACCAAGTGGTAGTCTCAGAAGAGATAAACCTAGAACCTAAAACCCTTTTCAAAATAACTCCCAAAAGAAGAAGGAAGGAAAACCCCAAAACTCGGCGAGAAATTGAGAAGAAACCACGTGCAATCGATCCATAAAAACCAAGAACAAAGAAGGGAGAAAGAAATACCTTCAATTGGAGAAATGGAAAATCGAAAACAGGCGATTCAATCGAGCAAGACGAGTTGTCGGGTTTCGAAATCGAAAGAGCAGGCGTGAAAAATCCACGAATTAAAATAACTCTGGTAACAATGACGTGGAAATCCGCATATTTATAAGAAAATTAGCAATTAATACACTTGGGCTCGGCACGTGCCAACTCACCGACAACTCGACATGAATGCCATGTCAGCATGTTTGAAAGGTCTGAAAACCCGACACGAGGGGACTTAGTGCAATTCAAGTTTTCGGGTATCGGAAAGCATGAGGCAAAAAACATGAGGTGTTTAGATGTTACATGGCTCCAAAAACCCGATACAAAGGACTAAGCGGACTCAGGTATCGGAAAGCATGAGGCGTAAAAAACATGTTTTGGTAAGGCATGTTCCGATGCACCGGAGGTCCGAAAACCTGATTTTCACATCATAGAAGCGGGGTTTCGGGTTTCGGAAGACACAGACATACAAAAGCATGTTAAAAACTCATGTCGACTGTTGGTAAAACCTGAAAACCTGAAATTTCTCAAAAGAGGCCAAAATGCCAAAGCAACTTCAAACAAATGGAAATAAAGAAAACCAAAGAAAACAACAACAAAGTAACTATGTACAATGCAAGAGAGCATCTGCATTAATGTGGGAAACAGCTTTAGATGTGTGCCACTGAAAGGCACAGGATAGCCCTCTATCCAGATATGATAGTAGGCAACTATTTTCGCCATTCAGCTGATGAATTTTGAACGGTCCTTGTCCACAACGCCTCCCACCTTCCCATGCATTCCTTTTTGTTCTCTCCTGTTATCCCCAAGTAACACCCAAATCTTCCAATCTCGAAAGTTACCGCTGCTTCGATTTTTTATCAAAAATTTTCTTCACTCATGCTCTGATGATCTGCAATGTGATCAATCACCTTAATTCGGTCCTCCTCTAGCCTGGCTAGATACATAACCCTATTCTCGATAGCATTCTGACAAAGCCGCATTCTTCAAAACCCGCTTTTTGCCAACTGCAAGGCCGGCCATTCTCCTGAGATTAGTGAATTCAGCATCAATCCCTACACGCAATTGAAAAGGAGACATCCCTATGGCTCACTTCAGTGTGATCCGATCAGCCCCAACGCATCATACAATGCTTCGTGCCATGTCCTCTGGATTTTCATCCACTAGGGTTTCCTGATTATGGTAACCAGGTTCTTGTTGCTTGGATTCAGCTTGCCCATTACCCTGGGGATAATAATCAGATTGAGTGAGCCAAAGTGATGCCAATCCATAGAAAAACTCAGTTAACTCATGTGATGAGAAATTAGAAGCATTATCCGCTACCATCTTATGAGGTACACTGAATCTGACAATTATATTTCCTTAAGGAAACTTGCAAACAGCTTCAGAAGTTGCTTGCTTGATTGGGCGGCTTCTACCCACTTGGTAAAGTAGTCTGTAGCAGTCAACACATAACTATGTCCAGCACTGGAAGCAAGATTCAATGTTCCGATGAAATCAATCCGCCATTGGCGAAAAGGTTCTTCAATCACCACAGGCTTCAGAGGAAGAGCTGGCTAGCTTGGGGTGACCAACGAAATGTTGACAAGCCTCACACTTGGACACCCATTCTACTGAATCCTGGAAGAGAGTAGGCCAATAGTACCTGGCCCGTAGGATCTTATAAGTTGTCCGAGGATGAAAAATTTCCTCCGCAAGCTAGACTATGAAAGGACTCCAATAACTTTTCCTGTTGTGATTTATCAACACAACGCAGAAACCACCATCTATACCTCTCTTGTATATTGCATTATTCCACAAAAGGTATTTTGCAGATCTCAGCTTGACGGTTCCTCTTCTCCTTTTGATTTAAATGCGGAGGGCATCACCATAAGTTAGGAATAAATCAATGTCCGTGTACCATTCATCGGTCGTACTTACCAAAAAGCACCATGGCAGCTCTGAAGAGGTGTCTTGAGTCTTTTCATACTCTGCTTCGGCATGATTTTCTGCAATTAATTGGCACAGCCCCTTCCTCGTACCAACTTGGTTGGCCTGATTTCTAAATCATACTCCTGAACTTTAGCTATCTAGGTACCCTCGTTGACTTCCCAGCTCTTGTTGAGTCAGAATGGATTAACAGCAGTATCAGGAACGAGAACGCGAGTATGGGAATTCAGCACATAGTACCTGAAATGCTTCACCGCTCGCACCACCGCATAAGCATGTTTTTCAATCTGCGACATCTTCAATTCATGCTCCTTCAATGGATAGCTCATGAATGTGATGGGAGCTTCAATGCCTTCCCCATTTTCCTGCATCAGGATGGCTGACACTGTGTGAGCAGAAGCATAGCTATACATGATGAAATCTTTCTTGAAGTCTGGACATACTAAGATAGGAGCGGAAGCAACTGCCCTTTTGATTTCTTCAAATGAAAGCTTCCCTTCTGCACTCCATCTGAATGGGACTTTTCCTTTCATCATTCCAAGGATATCCTTGGTTTTGTCAACGAAATCAGGTACAAATCTTCTCAAGAAATTAACTTTTCCGAAGAAAGAATGAACTCCGGTTTTACTTGTGGGTAAGGTAAGACTCTGAATGGCCTTTACCCTCTCTGGGTCAATTTTAGTTCCTTATTTAGTCACAATATGACCTAGCAGCTTTCCTTCGGTCACCCCGAACATGGACTTCTTGGGATTCAGTGAAATCCCATGACGCCTGCATATCAAAAGTACTTGTTCTAAATGACCATAATGATCACTCTGTTTTTTTAGAGAAAATGGTCAAGTCATCCAAATACACAACTATGACCTTGCCCATTAGATCTCTGAATGCCAAGTCCATAGCTCTCTGAAAAGTGGCTCCGGCATTGATCAAGCCGAAAGGCATCCTTCTGTAAGCAAAGGTACCCCCTGGGGTCGTGAAGGCCGTCTTGTGTTGATCCTCTGTAGTT
Source organism: Taxus chinensis (assembly GCA_019776745.2). Lineage (NCBI taxonomy): Eukaryota > Viridiplantae > Streptophyta > Pinopsida > Cupressales > Taxaceae > Taxus > Taxus chinensis. Next base: position 936,048,446 of record CM034149.1, read on the forward strand.
ACCTCGACTTGATTATACCCTGAGAATCCGTCGAGCATGGATAACATTTCTGATCCAATAACAGTTTGTAATACCTAGTCCATGATAGGCAAGGGATAGTTATCCTTGAGCGAGGACTGATTCAAGTTCCGGAAGTCAACACAAATCCGGATCTCGCCATTCTTCTTCCTGACAGGAAAAATGTTTGCAATCCAAGTGGAGTGATGGATTGGGAAAATAATTGTGGCATCTAACATCTTCTGAATCTCTGCCAGGATAGTTCCTGAGATCTTGGGATTGTAATGCCTTTGCTTTTTTCTGTACGGCTTCACATCAGGTTTCAAAGGGATACTGTGTTATACATCTTTGGGCTTGAAGGATTTCAAATCCGCATAAGACCAGGCCATCACATCGATGTATTTCTTCAAAAGCGAAGTGAATCTTACCTTATCTTCGGGAGAACAACATTTCCCAACATTCACCATCCGAGGTTGATCAAACGAACCTAGATTGATTTGATCTACTTCAGAGGAAGAAGCTCCTTCGACTTGCCTTTTATTTTGGATAAAATGATCATGCTTATCAAACAAGCCCTCCAAAGAAACCAAACCTTTGGGTATCTTGTTGCCTTTCAGCTGGATATATTCTCCATCAACCTCCTGATATGGATCTAAAATAGTTTCACGGAAGGCTGATTATGAACCTTCAAAATATAACTCACTGAAATTGTCAGCCTTTTCTAGAAAAGCCAACACCTGTCGATCATCATTGAACACTTACCAATGAGTTGCATTATCTGGGATACTGGGGCGATATACAATCTCAATAGAGTATGTATCTTGCTTGAACTGAGGATGAGGAAGAAGAAGAGATACAGATACGGCCAAAGAATCAGCCTTGTCATTATAATCTCTTAAAACTGCCTTAATAGAAAATGCATCAAAGCATTCTATACTATCCCAAACTTTATTTCGGTAATGTTTCAACCGATCATTTTTCACCTGATATATACCCCTGACCTGATTGACAATCAGTTCTGCATCTCCCTGAACCTTGAGATTTCAGATTCCCTTCTGTCTGGCCAATTCTAATCCTAATAACAAGGCTTCATATTCGGCCGTGTTATTAGTATTATCGAATTGCAACTTGTAAGCTGATGGGAAAATCTCGGAGCTAGGAGATATAAGGACAACACCAGCCCTTGATCCAGAGGCTGAGCAGCTACCATCAAATTTGAGTGTCCAAATAGAATTGGGATCTTCTTCTTCAACATCTACGATGGGTATCTCTGAAGTCATGAAGTAATTTCCAAAGCTAACATCTTCGAAAAGAATCTGAGCTTTTGGATCATCTGATTTGGTCACCAAATACCTTGCCTGTGGTTCAGGATGAAGAACCTGATGAACCCCATTGACTGGGATCTTAGCTTTGGTCCAATCCATGTCAATCTCTCCTTTGACGTCTTTACAAAATCCTCTACCCAAGAGGATACCGTAAGCTGTAGGCATGTCAGCAACCAGAATAGTCATTTTCACTCTCTTCTCAGGGAAGGCAACAAATGCAAACTGTGCATCTTTGATTTGACCTATTTAAAGGGACTTGTTTAGTTTCCATGGAATAGCACCGTCCATATGACTTATTCAAAGTAAGTCCAAGGGCATGGGCCACTTTTGCGGGCATAACATTATCAGAGGCCCCTGAGTCGATGATGCAATTGCTGAGTTTAAACCCATTTATAAGTAGAGACAAATAAAATGGTTCAATCTTTCCTGAGGAAGAAGCAGAGGTCAGATTATTCTGTGGTGGAATTTGAACAGGATTTGGAAGGAGACCTTTGGAAGGTGATGGAACGGCCGCTTTACTCCTGATGAACTTGGCCAGCTTTTCAAACTGTTCAGGATTCGACTGAAGGTATTCTGCCTCTGACATTTGAATTTGGTTCTCTTTGCATGATCAATAATGTCAAAAGCAGTATAAGAAGGAATGATGGTAGGCTCAGATCTAATTACATGAGCTTGTGCCGAGGCACTGATCTTAGGAGAAGGAGAATAAGGAGCAGCTGACCTTTTTGGTAACCTCTCTTTCAGTTTGCGCCGAAATAGGGGTACCCCTCTTAACTATAGATATGGGAGGATCCTTATTCTTCTCCTTAGTGTTTTCAAGAGGTTTTCTGGGATTCTGAGATTGGGACCGAGTGAAGACAAGCAAATGATTGACCATCTGGCGCACATTCATCTTCATCGTATTCCAAATACCCAATGCTGGAGTCGCCAGCTGATTCATCATAAGACTCATCAGCATATCCTGAAGCTTCGAAAGCCTCATGGGATTCTTGTTCTTCTGGTTCATCTTCTTCATCAAGTATTTCCACTGCTGCATTAACGGGAGGAGCTTCAATTGCTAGTCTCGGTTGAGTAGGAGTTAACCGTGGCCTATCTCTGACAGGTGCACCATTGTTATTATTGAAATTCCACCTAGGTATATCCCGATATGGAACATTTCTCACCTACTCGGACATTTTCTTCTTTAAAGCAATCAAATCATTAGCCATTTTTTGAAACATAGGATCTGTGTTACCTTGAGAAGAACCTTGATTTTTGAGTTTGGGTATGTCTTTCTTGATCCTTCCGGCCAAGATAAGATCATCCTCTATTTCAGTAGCTATTGACTGAGCAGTAGCCAAATCTGGGATAACCGACCTTCTTAATAAAAAGCTTATATCAGGAGGTTGATCATTGATGAAGAAGCATTTTTGGTTTTCCAGAGTAGGTACAGCTATTTCTGGAATCTTCCGGATCAGCTTGTTGAACTTTGCCATGAATTCCCGCATAGGTTCATGCGATTCCTTCTTCATATGCGTGAGCTAAGCTAACAATGCATGGGAATCTTCGGCTGGTTTGAAATGTGCTTCAAACTTAGTCCGCATGGTAGCCCAGTTTGGGATGCATGCATTTGGGAGGTGATAAAACCATTCGGCTGCTACACCCTGCAACGTTTCAACGAAGATTCGGACGGAGACATCTTCGTGGGCTACTCCGAGAACACCGCATGCAACACAGAAAGATGTTATGTGCTCGTCAGGATGCTACTTCCCATCACCGTTGAACTTAGGAATGTTTTTATGTGATCCACGTGGTAACTCATCCAATGGAGAAGTCAAAGAAAGAGGACCAATAACTGCACCCCAAGGCATAGGTTAAACTGCCATCCTTCTGAAAAGAGTGCATACAGGGATCCGAGTATTAGACAAGAGTAGCACACGCCAAGTTGCAGATGCTTCCCCTTCCACAGGGATCTGGTTTCTCCGAACAGGTGAAGAACTTCTGGTTCGATTAGAGACAATGCTGTTGGGAGAAAGACTGAAATTGTGCTGTTGCAGTAACTCAAAGAGTGGATCAATTTCACCTTGATCTCGGTGGGACCGAGTGAAGATCTTCCTGGCCAGCTTGAACTAAAAGGAGATCTTGTTGAAAAATAAGGCAAATACGGAGTTGCCAAACACCGAGAGGATAAGCTTTATACTATAGATCCGTAGTCCCCAGCGGAGACACCAAAAACTATTGGTTGGATATTTTGTCAAACCAAAATATGAGGTTTAACCATAGTACATGGGATTAAATCCCTCCTCAAAGATAGGTGAGGCTGCCTGTTTATTTCTAATCTAAAACACGGTAAACAATATATACAGTATTCACACTAATCTAACCATTGGGGGTTGGAATGAAATCCTGAAATCCACATTCATTAATTCAAGGGTATTTCTTTCGTAAATGAACTGGGTCAGAAACTGTTACAATGAAAGAAGCGGCAATAGAAAGGAAATGGGAGAAACGTATTTTCTTTCGAGTAAACACAGAGCACAAAATAATCATACGAGTTTTAGATCACAAATATAATGTCCAAAATAATCAGAAACACTAAGATGCTATGCAAAGAATAACTTAAGATCATGAACATAAGAACACTGTCTTAAGTTAGATATATTCCACAACACAAAGTCTGTAAAACGATATCAATTCCTATTCTTCAAAATGATTGAATGAAAACACAAAGTTTTTCTTCTTTACAATAGCCCCTAAATATTCCAAAAAAATCTTGACCCTTTTGGAATGCACATCATCCCTTATTTATAACAAAAGAAGTAGAGATAAAATAGGGCAGATCCTAAAAATTAGTGCTTCAACAAGAGTTCTGTTTTGCATGATTCTCATGCAGGAGATCAAGTCAAAACATGATTCAAAAATGTGACAAAACAGAAATGAAAAAGACATGTTGATTTCAAGATTGAAATGACATGAAATGCTGGGACTTATCTGAATCATCATCTTTTGCTCCTTCCTCTTTTTCTTCCTCCTGCTGAGACTGTTTGCTCTGAAATTCCTGGAACTTTCGAATTATGCCTTGCATTTCGTTCTCATCAGGTGCAGTGGAATGATCATTCCAAATTTCACAGGTTTCATGAACATCGCTGGCAGTGCCGGGAAGCTTTTTCAATCCTTTGCTGAGTTTTCTTAAGGCCTCCAAAGAATGCTCAATCTTTACCAACTGGTCCATCTTTTCAAGGTCAAATCCGAGCATTGATTCATGCTGAACAGACTCTTGGAATTGTTTGAAGAGATCATCCGCTGATAGTATACCTGAATTTCCTACTGACACCTTTGAACAAATCTTCAGCAACTCTTCTTCTAAATCACTTTTCCCATCAATCAGTTTATCCCTTGATTCTCTCAACTTAGCACAGGCTTCGTTGAGAATCTTCACCCTGAATCTGATGGCCTTGGTCAGCTGGAAATTCTTATCCGTATGAGGGAGAATACCTTCTTCAACCAAGAGATGTGTTGGTATTTGCTTTAACACTTGGAGAGCTTCATAAGTCAAATCAAGCTGTCTAATTTCTTGAGAAATCTCCTCATCCATCTTTTCTCCATCTTTCTGAATGTCTCCCACAGATTGATGAACTTTCACAACGCCTTGTCTTACTTCCTTCCCCTGTTGGAGCAACCTTTGGACCCATTCATCGACCACCCTTCCTTGTTTAGCAATCTTCTCAATTGCAGGCACTGATGAGAAATCGAATCCGACAGGAACAGAAGAAGGTGGTATGGATTCAAGGGGTTTTGAAAATTTAAGCAAAACCTCTGTCAACTGCTCCACTTTCTCCTTAAGCTCGTCTCTGATGTCCTTTGTTTCTTTCAACTTTTGGCACAACACGTTTATGGAATCCCATGCATCTTGTTGCGCCCCTTCTGCTATCACTTTCCCTAGAGCCACCCTAGTTACCTGATAATCAGCAGTTGTTATATCATCTCTAGTTTTGTCAGCTGAGGGAGTGGCAATCTCTGCGAACTTATCTCCTGAAGCATCCACCAAAACCCTTGAAACTGTTTTGGGCTTCTTGGCCGACTTTGCAGTAGGAGCCTTGAGTGAGCTGAAATCAAAAGCTGGTATGGGCACAATCACCTTCCTCTTCCTCGGAGTTTACTCGAGTAGCCATTGCGGCGTATCAGAGGAAGTTACACATGTTGTAGTAATTGGTATTCTACTCTCAAGAGGAGAAGATTCTACTATTGGAGGAGGAATAGTTACCAATGTGGTAGTAGATCCAATAAAAATAGGCACAGGAGGAGGCGTGCTGATGATCAGTTGGGTTCCAGCGGTTAGGGGTGAAAGCCCAGAGAAAATACTGGCCATGGTTGCAGAAGTAGATGGAGAATGAGGAGGTAGAAGTGGTTGTGAGGGAGGAGGTGCAGATTCAGACTCCAAAGCCTTGAATGCAAGAGATAAGGTCTCTCCAGTTGAGCAATCAGCAAATGGTGAAGACAGATGCTGGCTTCCTCCTTCTTCCAAATTAATTTCTCCTATTTCTGGTGGTGTTGGTGATTCTGGCACATTCACCATTTCTACAGGAGAGACAATTGAAGAGATTTCTCTTTCTTTCCTCTTTTTGACAATCTTGACCTTTATAGGCGCCTTAGAAGACTTTCTGTCCTTTTCCTTTTTAGAGGGCCCCGCCTCTAAAACAGCCAACTTTGAAAACTTATCATCTTTAAAATTCATTCCCCAAGAGGAGAGCCATGCTTTGGTGCGAGAAAGAATTAGAGCCGACCTATCTGTAATAGAGGCTTTTTCGCTGGCTGACCAATCAATAGGTGGGAAAACATATTGATCCTCCTTTAGTCCATCATAGGAAAGATCCAAAACACTTTCATTGTCACCTGTACCCTCTGGTAAATCAGCAAGCTCCAGTGTTTGAATCTCAACAATAGTTAATCTGTTATGATCCTTTCTGTGAATAGCAACCTCATTATGCAGATCCACCCAAATATCCTCTATATTTGGCCTGTGCAAATGTTGGGTTCCATATACCCTAAGCACTCCTCGGATATCAAAACCATCTCGAGGCTTCAGACGCTTCTTTAATTTGTCCTGAAGTTCATGGACAACATTTTTGGCCTTTACTACTGTCGAGCAAGTGTATCTCCCAATAGAAATCGGGAAGGATACAGCAGCCTTATGTTTGATTTGTTGGAATTTATGAAAATCCAACAACTGCCTAACCAATTCCATTAATATCAATCTATCCCCTGGATATTGGGGCAGGTGAAAAGGATCTCCCGAGTATATGACCACCCGAAGGTATGTAAACTTCTTGAATTGTACGAAGATACATCCCGATTTAGAAACTTCTGCCCAAGCCTCATCTGAGACTCTTGTCTTCTTCAACTCAGGATTTATCCTGCAGATATTCTCATAGAAAAAGGCATCATTTACCCTCCTGAAATGATCTTTTGACCCCTTCTTTGTCAATTGAGGGAAGTATTGATAAACTTGATTCACCGTTTTGCTTCCCTTAGTATCCAGCCCAGGATAGTTCCTCATCCCGGCTACTACGTATGTGACATATGATGACATATAAAATTTCCCAGGTTACAAGTCCGTTGTCATTTGGGAATCAATCTCATTGCTAATGAGAGTACCCCAGTCAATCCCCTGCTGATTTTCCTTGATGATAATCATAAATTGATACATCCATCCTTGAAATACGTTTGATTCGGGAAAACCAAAGACCCGACTCAGCAGGGTGATGATGTCATTGATTTCTTGGATGAAATCACTCCTGGGGATAGTCCTTGGAAATCTGGACACAGCTGGCTTGGCCTTGATCAAGAACTTCTTGTTCACATGCTTGATACAGTCCTCCTGATCATTGTCCCAGGCTTTCTGAGCTGACTTCATGTCCAACTCTCCATACTCGTCAAAATTAGGCAATTTGAGGAGATCATCAAAATAAACTCCATCCAGTCTGATTACTACCTCACCAGACTGACTCTTCACAGAATGGGAAGCTGAGTCATAACTAGATGCACAAGCTAAAATGAATTCCAGACATTGGGTGGACGTGGGAAGAGCTGCTGCGAGAGGCAAACCACTATCAGCTATAGCTTTCATCCATGGAGTTTAGGAGGAACTCCTCAACCTATTCCAGAAATCTTCCATGTCTATATTCCCGAGTTTGGTGTCTCTGATATCATAGTTGCAATCAATGTATGATAGAGATTCCAGCTTTTTGAACTTGTATTTCATTCTGCCAGACTTCTCGGCCTTTTCCTAAGATGGACCAGGATCCGAAATGAAGAACATTGAAGGGAGAAAGGTTTGAAGCTCAGGAGATGTTGTCTACCGTCAGAATTTCGATCTGCTGAATATGTCGAAAGAACAGAAGAATCCGACACGCTGAAGAAGATGTCAGAATATCCTGAAAGTCTGATGTGTTGAAAATGTCATAATTTCTGAAAAACCCAACACACTTGGTAATGCCGGAACTTTGAGAAAGCCCGGAACGTCTGCTACTGTCGGAACTCAGAGAAAATCCGACACTTGTGTTGGTGACAGGAACTCTGGGAAACCCGGCACTCACTGTGGAGATCGGAACTTTGAGAAACCTCGACACCTCAAACTTTCGATACACTTCAGGTCTTCGACTCTACAAAACAATCTTCAAAACCCGAGAAGAAAAACAGGGTTTTTCATTGAATTCCAAAACATACAATCTCCTTTCTTGTCATTCATGCTCCATGCATATAATAAAACTTGGAAGAAATAGCACCAAGTGGTAGTCTCAGAAGAGATAAACCTAGAACCTAAAACCCTTTTCAAAATAACTCCCGAAAGAAGAAGGAAGGAAAACCCCCAAAACTCGGCGAGAAATTGAGAAGAAACCACGTGCAATCGATCCGTAAAAACCAAGAACAAAGAAGGGAGAAAGAAATACCTTCAATCGGAGAAATGGAAAATCAAAAACAGGTGATTCAATCGGGCAAGACGAGTTGTCGGGTTTCGAAATCGAAAGAGCAGGCGTGAAAAATCCACGTATTTATAAGAAAATTAGCAATTAATACACTTGGGCTCGGCACGTGCCAACTCACCGACAACTCGACATGAATGCCATGTCAGCATGTTTGAAAGGTCTGAAAACCCGACACAAGGGGACTTAGTGCAATTCGGGTTTCGGGTATCGGAAAGCATGAGGCAAAAAACATGAGGTGTTTAGATGTTACATGGCTCCGAAAATCCGATACAAAGAACTAAGCGGAACTCAGGTATCGGAAAGCATGAAGCGTAAAGCATGTTTCAGGTAAGGCATGTTCCGATGCACCGGAGGTCTGAAAACCCTATTTTCACAATAGGAAGTGGGTTTCAGGTTTCGGAAGACACAAGACATAAAGCATGTTAAAACTTATGTCGAACTGTTGGTAAAACCTGAAAACCCGAAATGCGCTAAAAGAGGCCAAAATTCCAAAGCAACTTCAAAAATTTCATAGGGGTTATCTAATCATTTTATCGTAAACTCAAAACGGAGATAACAGTCTAACAACTAAGGAATTAACAAAGGAAAAGGAATAAAATAAAATAGCTATTGAGGATAGGATAACAGAGCTTGAGGGTTTGTTCGCATAACTTAAGGAGGTAAGTGGTAAGGCTGAATTGGATTTTAACAGGTGTCAAAAGTGTGATCTTATCCTTAGTGCGAGGGTAAATAATGAACAAGTAGAACTCAGGGCCATACAAGAAAATATGCTAACTAACAAGATGGACTGCATAGAGGTTATGGCAAAATTGTCATAGCAGAAAGAATTAATTAAGGCCCAAAAGGATAAGTTAGATCTCCAGATCAAATAATTTCAAAACATGGTGATAGAGTGCATGGATATCATTCAAGGGGTGTTTTTAGAATTAACTATGGTAATCCAGGAGATCAAAAGTATAGTATAATATTTGGTTCTTGACCAATTACTAGGGGTTGTAGGGGTGAAACCCAAGAAATCATTAAAAGAACTCAATAAATGGAAGGAATTGGAGGGTGAGTTAAGTGCTGAGTTCCCAGAGCTTCTTCAACATCCCTAGGCATAAATATGATTTATGTATAGGTGAAATAATTCTTTTGGAAATCAAATTATTTATTCTTTTATTATGTTTTTATTCAGACATTCTTTGGAGGAGCAAATGGGGTGAACCATTCTTGAGGAAAAAAATCCAATTTAGTGTGGGCTAATGTTATAAGGTTGAATTGATTAAGTACATGCCATGCATGAGGATCTAGGTCATATGTGAGGAAGGTGTGAATGGGTGTGCATAGGTAGTATGGGATAGCATGAAAAAGCTTGCACCTAAGTAGGGTAACTCTGGGACTTAGATGATTTTGTGAACCACTGGCTAAAAGTAGAAGAACTGAGATAGAGTGTTGACCAAGAAATGATTCATAATTAGATAAAATCAAGGATACTTGGCGGTCAAAGAATGTCTATTTTTTGATAAAGTACATGCAAATCAAAGATGAAAGGGCATGCATAGATCGGACTATTAATAGCTTCCGAACAAGTCTTATTTATAGGATAGTATATTATTAGTTGTTTTATAGAAGCATGTATGTAGCCTATTTTTGGGCACACCTATTATTAGGAGAGTTCATGGGTGGTGAAGGGAAAATCCTTGCCCCTATATTTATCTGTTATATGTCAGTTTTTTTGGTAACACCGTTCTCTTGCATGATCATAGTTATCATGTCTGAGTGTTGAGAATCTTTGTATTTAGTTATGGACTAGGGTTTGATGCTTACACATGTTCCAACGTTTGGTTTTGGATATGTATTCATACTTTTTATGTAAGACTTTGTTACAATGGATTATGGAGGTTGTATTAGAATTATTGATGTATATGAGTATGGTGAACACATGGTGCAATTGATATTAATTGTTATCTAATATTTTATGCTTTATGGTTATATTTGGTTTATGATAAGATGAATGCAATGGTTTTTTATCATAATGGATACTTGATTGAATACTATTATGGATATGTATTCTAACATCTTGATAAGAAAATAGAAATGATGGACCTGGTAGTTGCGCATGCTTCGGGTGAGAATTCATATTTGTTTGAATGAGGTTCCAATGTGTATAACTTTATAGTGGAAATAAAATAACATAACTATCTAAATAGGAGGTCTTGACATTCTTCGACAGATTTGAACCTTTCTTCAAATTGGAATTTAATGTCATTCTAACTAGTGATGGATCTAGCTAGTAATAGATGGAACCATTCAGCTTTTTTTTCTTGGATTGATTCCATGAACAATCTCACAACAATGTCTTCGTGTTTAATTCCATGAATTTCATATGATGTGATGATGGCAGAGATGTGTTCTTTAGGAATTTTTGTTCCGTCATATTTGAATTTTGGAAAGTTCTTGTGGGAACCTGTTGGTAGATTATGAAGAGGATGTGCAAGAGTAAGTGGGCCTATATTCCTTCCCCATGGAACAATGGGTTGGGGTCTTTCTACTTCATCCACCATTATCTCTTCTACTTCATCTTCTGCTTTTTCTTCTACAAATTTTTCTCCCAATTATTCTTCTAGTTCTTGTTCTTATTTGCTAGGGAATTCAATGTCCAACGGTGGCTGAAAGATGGGAGAATTTGTATGAGTATCAATAATATTTTTAATAGGATTTCCAATGGTACTACTCAAGGACTTAGATGGACATGAGGTTTGAGATAAGAATTATGGATTATCTTTGATGTTTTTTTTTCTAATTTTGGAAAGCCTTGAAAGTGGGATAAAAAATTCCTCTCAACTTGTTCAGCCTTGTATATATATTTTTGGTCGGTTTAGAAAAAATATTACAATGGGATTATGAAAGGACACTGTAGAAATCAACAATGGGATTTTTAACAATGAACTTACATTTTAATCATTTTTTTGAGTATATACTTTTTCTTACATTTTTGGTTTGTATTTTGGGTACATATATGCCAAGTCTTCCCCACAGTGGGTGCCAAAATTTGTTGGTGAGAAAAAATTTTGGGTGGGCAAATTGGTGGGTGTCTTGTCAATACTCTGACAATTTAAGTCCCTTTTCTTGAATGGTGCAGCTCCATTTATTGTGAGTGAACTAAAAGGGAAATTTTTTTATGGCCAATAATTCAGGGATCCAACAGGCACACTCCATTACACCCATGGAAAATGCTTACAATATCTTGCAAGGAATGAATTTACAAGATAGTGGAGAAAAGGAGTGAGAATATAGGAGAGGGAGATTAGATTTGTAAGTAGAAAATAATATTATTGCTAAATTTAACTAGAAGTATCACATACACAATTTATAATAAGGAAACAACTATGCTTATGACATCAACAATGAGAGGAAACCATGCATACAAAGTTACACACATTCATATATCGTGAAAATAAGAAGTTGCTTTCTTTATTGGAATCTTCGCAAGTTGTACAATGCTAGAGAATGGAATAACATAGATAGGGAAATGCAATAATGCTATCTCTTTTTCTTTTCTAAAATATCTCTCTCTCTTGAGCGTACAAACTTGACAACCCTTGAGAATAGGGAAGCCATTGCAGTTTATAGATTTTGAGAAGAATCTTCACCTACCCCCCATATGACCTTTCATTCATCCTCGCAACATCTGAATTTTAATATTGATAGGAAAGGACATCAAGTCCCCTTTGATTAATTAAGGGTAACTTATTACATTTTGTATAGTAGTCACATTAGTGAATAGGATGAACGTCATGATTTCTCACAATGAAGAATTAGAAAAGGGGGGTAGAGAAGAGGAGGAATAATGGAGAGAAAAGGGGGAGAATTCTCAATAAAATTAATGGGGATACCTCTACTTTTAACAAAAATATTATCGACAATGCTCATAGATTCCTCCTTTTACATGATTCATGGGAACCCTGGACCATGAAATGAGTGTTTAGAAACATTTTTTCAAGACCTCCTAATGTGAGATTAGGATGGATATAGGAACTATTCATGATTATTCTCCTTGATACTTGATTTATGAACTCACTTTATCCCATTGATCTTACGTCGACCAACTTATCTCAAATAACCTAGCTCACCGAGATATGGTGATGATTCCACATGTTGCACCTGACGATGTTTTTCTTTACTTATAAACACAATTAAACTCATGATGATGCTTCCAAGACCCTTATGAATTTCTCATTCCTAATTTTGATCCTGTTGTCTAAAAAATTTGTCTTGTGGACAAATTTTGTGGATTTCAGGCTAATGCTATGGGAATCTAAGTCCCTCTACATTTGAGTGGTGCAGATCCCATTGTTTAGCATGTAAAACCGAAGTGGATTTGTGGTGGTTTTTCAACCAGAGATCCACAGGAACACTCCATTGTCCTTATGGAAATAATAGCAACCCCTTGCTATAGAAGAAATCAATCTAAGAAAGGGGAGGGAGTGAGAATGAAGGAGGGGGTGTTCAATGTTGTGGGTAGAGTGTCAGATGCCCACACACATCATCTAGAAGTTTCATTACATGCATTCATTAACAGAAGAAAGACAAATTTGCAATTTCTGAGCACAAGACAAAATAAAACACACTGGTTACAAAGCACCAATTGATCTTTCCATCCAGGGGACATAAAATTCCTTCCTTTTTTATTGATCTCAGAGTTCAAACTTGTACAATGAGTGGGACTAGAAGAAGATTGATTGTCATTTTTATCCTTTGTTCGCAAAAATGTGCTTCCCGTTTCCAAATTTGATTTCCATTGTAAACAATGGCTCTTAGAGAATAAGAAATAACATTTAAGGGGTGGTTACAACTTCCCCAAATGGCCAAGAAGTGGTTGCAAATAGATTTGATCATTTTTCCTTCTTCTAGATTCCTCTGCAACAAAGAAAATGCTTCTGACAAACCTAAGAAGAGATTTTGCATGTAAAAATGTGTTTTAAATTTCAATTTGCTAGTTTTCATATGAACCATTCACTCATTTTCCCTAATCTCTTTGAAATCGGGCCATCCACGTGGAAGGAGAACATAGGAGCGAAGTCGGGAGGAACTTTTTTTTGTTTTTTACATGCTAGAGACATTTTCTCAATGTTTTGCCACAAAACGCCATCAAAATTTAAAATTGAAGTGTCCATCATGTAGATAATTTCAACAAATTTCCATTGATACAAAAAACGTAAAAATCCAAGCTCTAGTTCGAAAGATATGGCCTCTTGAAGATTTAGGGAAAAACTGGTCAAAATTAGGGTTGGCAGGGTCAAATTTCACAATTTACCCTTTTGGAAAAATTTCCCAAAAACCTCCGCAGGTCCACCACTCCAAAACGCGTGGAACCTTTTGGTTCACTCACGGGCTGAAGACCTATCCTTTTCCTTCGTGTTTTCATATTAGGAAAATTTCCCAAAAACTCCCCGTGCACTGTCACTCCAAGACATGTGGCACCTCTTGGTTGCTTGGGGGGATGCACCTCCATTTTCACCTTTGAAATTCACATTGGGAAAAAATCCCAATTTACCTCCGTGCCCCACCACTCCATCATGCGCTTCTCCCTTCTCCTTCACGGGCTTGCGGGGACAGTTTTCAACGTTGATTTTTTTGCCCAAAAGGGCTAAGTGCCAAGATTTTCACCCTGGCTCCGCTTCACCTTGACACGTGGAACTTCTCTATTGGATGTGGGCCTGCTTAGGGAAAATTTCCCCATTTACCTCCGCCGAGCTATAACTCAAAAACTACAAGGAGTTAGAAGGACTTCCATACCTTTCTAGAAAGGGGAAAGAATTCTCTATCTGGTGAAGGTGTTTCTAGGAATCCTTGATCCCTTAGGAAGTGCTAGATTTCAAAAAAAAACTCAGACTGGACCATTTTCAAAGGGTGACATCTCAAAAATTTCTAAGTCCAGACTTGGGAAAAAGAAGGAAAATTGTGAGGGGATGACAGTGGCTCTAGCTTGGGGACATGGCATGGATTGAACATGGAGAAAACATGGCATGATGATCCAGAATCTCAAGTTTTAAAACATATAACATTGACCAACACCTTATCCATTGGGCCTTACATAGTCATGTACAATTATGAGGAAAAGAAGGATGGAAGGAAGCACACCAACCAAAACCACACAAAGATAGAAATAAACCACAACACACACAACAGAAAAAGGGAAACAACAAAAACTATGGTATAGGGTGAGGGACAACTCACTTTCACTGATGATACAGCTTCAAATATTGCCCACTTCTAGGCAATCCCAGTGAATTTCCATCCAAGTATGATAAGAGAAAAGAATTATCACCACAAGCTTCCTAAATTTGAAATGGACCCAACCACAAAGAATCAAACTTCCCATGACTGCCCTTTGGCTCTCTCCTCTTATCCCAAATTAGGACCAAATCTCTAGCTCTAAACTCCCTTGCTTTGGCTCTTCTGTTAAAGAGCTTATTCACTTTCAGTTGATGTTCTTTAATTCTATTCACTACCTAGGATCTACGCTTTTCTAGCTTCTCAAGGAAAAGGATCCTCTTGTCAATTGAATCTCTGTATTGGTTGTCTTCCATTGTTTGAAGTATCTTGAGAGCTAGCATTTCAGTTTTAATAGGAATATCTGCTTCAACTCTATATAGAAGCTGAAAAGATGACATGCATATTGCCCTCTTAGGAGTGATCCTATCATCCCATAATGCATCATATAATTTTTTGTGCCAATTCTTCTTATTCTCATCAACAAGCTTGCAGATAATGGTCACAATATTTTTGTTGCTTGACTCAGCTTGACTATTCCCTTGAGGATAGTAGTCAAAAGAATGAGCAAGAGAAATCCTGAAGCCATAACAAAATTTTGTCAGTTCCTTCAAAGAGAAATAAGTGGCATTGTCCATAACAATCTTCTGAGGAACTCCAAAATGAACAATGGTATTCCCTTTTATGAAATTGCAGAAAACTTCAGAGCTAGCTTGTTTGGTTGGGATGGCTTCCACCCATTTTGTGAAGTAGTCCATGGCAATGAGTACATAAGTATGCATAGCACTTGAATGGGGATTCAACATGCCAATGAAGTCCAGCCCCCATTGTTGAAATGGTTCTTAAATAATCACAAGTCTAAGAGGCAATGCAGCTAACTGTGGTTTTCCAACAATTTGTTGGCATGCTTTACATTTAGAAACCCAACTCTAAGTATCAGCAAAAAGAGAAGGCCAATAATATCTACCTTTGATAATTTTGTGGGCAATCACCATGGCTGAAAAGTGTCCACCACAAGCTTGATCATGATAGGTTTTGAGGAGTTTTTCTTGTTGTTCCTTGTCAACACATTTGAGAAAATAGCCATCTATCCCCTTCTTGTAGAGTGCATGATTCTAAATCACATATTTGGCTACTTTCAGCCTAAGATTTCTTCATTGCTTGTAATCTAAATGAGGAGGGTAGTCCTCATAGGTAAGAAAGAAAGTGATGTCCGCATACCATTCCTCTATAGTGTTCACAAAGATAACTTGTGGGTAATCTTCTGAGAAGGTTGGGCAAGTGCCATCTCTTTCTCTAAGCTGAAATTTGAGAGATTCATCTTCAGCAATCAGCTTGCACAAACCATTTCCTCTAACCAGATTAGAAGGTTGAATCTCCATGTCATACTCTTGGATCCTTGCAATCCAGTTTCCTCTTTTGGCTCTGGGATCTTGTTGTGTCAAAATGGACTTGATTGCACTTCTAGGGATCATCACCATGGTGTGAGAGTTGAGTATGTAAAATATGAAATTCTTCACAGTCTTGACCACTGCATATGCATGCTTCTCCAATTGACTATAATTTAGTTCATGATTCTTCAAAGGGAATCTCATGAAATCAATAGGTTTTTCCAATCCTTTGTCATTCTTATGAACTAGAATAGTAGAAAGAGTGTTCTCTGAGGCATAATAGTACATGTTGAATTCCTTACTGAAATCTAGAGATACCAACATTGGAGCTTTGGCAATGGCCTTCTTGATTTCTTCAAATGCTGATTTTCCTTCACTACTCCATTTGAAACTTGTTTTAGACTTCATCATAGAGGTGATATGCTTTGTTAGTTCAGCAAATTTGGAGACAAAGCGGCGAAGAAAAATTACCTTCCCAAAGAATGAGTGCACTCATTTCTTGTTGGTGGGAAGACCTAGTGCTTGAATAGCACTTAACCTCTCATGGTCAATATGTGCTCCATGATTATTCACGATGTGTCCCAACAGCTTTCCTTCTATGACTCCAAAGATACACTTCTTGGGATTTAGAGAAACACCATGTTTTCTACATCTTGCAAGAATCTGCTCCAAGTGGAAGATATGCTCATTTCTCTTCTTTGAAAACATAGTTAAGTCATCAAGGTATATGGCAATGCAATGCTTGAGATATTTGAAATCTAGGTCCATGGCTCTTTAGAAGGTGGCTCCCGCATTGATCAATCTAAAAGGCATCCTTCTGTAAGCAAAAGTGATCCAAGGAGTTTTGAAAGTCATCTTGCTACAATCTTCTTCGGCCAATTTAATTTGATTATACCTTGAGAATCCATCAAGAAAAGAGAGCATCTCAGATCCAGTAACTACTTGTAGGATATGATCCATGATCGGAAGAGGGTAATTGTCCTTGAGAGATGCATGATTCAAATTTCCAAAATCTACACATATTTTGATCTCCCCATTTTTCTTTCTGACTGGTACAATGTTAGCCACCCATGTTGAGTGGTGAATGGGGAAAATGATTCTAGCATTCAGCATCTTGTTCACTTCTTCCTTGATAACATCAGAAATCTTTGGATTATATGGTCTTTGCTTTTTCCTAAAGGGCTTAGCATCCTACTTTAGAGGAATGGAATGATTCATTTCCTTTGGTTGAAAATATTTGTGCTCGTCATAAGAGTAGGCCAGCACATTAGAGTACTTTTCAAGCAAAGCAATGAACTTCCTTTTCTCTTCAGGTGAGCAGCATTTTCCAATGTTTACCATCCTTGGATCTTCAGAAGTCCCAATGTTTTCCTTGTCAAAATAAGATGGAAAACAAGAAGATATCTTTTCTTTTTCATGAATAAATTTTTCATGCTTGTCAAATAGGTCCTCCAAAGAGACTAGACCTTTAGGGATCTTGTTACCTTTCAATCTGATCATGCCTTCATCATCCACTCTTTCAATTTCATCTGATGCATATTTAGCCATAGCTTCTCTATGTGGATTAACACTTCCCTCAAAGAAGATATTATTGAAGTTTTCTCTTTGCTCTAAGAAGGCTAAAATCTAATTTTCATCATTGAAAAATTACCAGTGATCTACGTTATCAAGTACACTTGGTCTGAACACCATCTCAATGGTTATTTTTTCCTTGCCAAAAGAAGGATGAGGAGTCAATAGGGATGCTGATACTACAAGAGAATCATATCTTTCATTTTGTTTTCTTGGGATGGCTTCAATAGAAAATGCATCAAAGAATTCAATGGAATCCCACACTCTATTCTTGTAATTCCTGAGCCTTGGGTTCTTCACATGGTATTGCTGGCGAATTTGCTTCACTATCACTTTAGCATCACCAAGGCATCTTAACTTTTTTATTCCCATGTCTTCCGCTACACTTATGCCCAATAAGAGAGATTCATATTTTGATGTATTGTTGGTGTTGTCAAATTGTAGTTTTTATGCAAAAGGATGCATCACATTGGAAGGAGAGTACAACACAACACCAGCCCCTAAGCCTGCTTTGGAACATCTTCCATCAAAATCCATATTCTAGGCCTAATCTTTCTTTGATTCTAAGGAAAGTGGCAAGTCTTCTTCTCATTGTGATGTAAGGAAATAGTTTCCTAATCCACAATCTTGAAAGAGGATATTAGCTCTTGGGTCACTAAAACTTCTTACTGTAAACTTCATTTTTCTTACCAGAAGCAACCTCTTCATCTCACCCTTTACTGGAATAATTACAGAGGTCCAATCCATCTTTATCTCTCCACCAAGGTCTCTACAAAAAATTATACTCAAGAGCATGCCAAAAGATGTTGGAATGTCTACCACTAAGATAGAAGTAAATTTTTATTAGGGTATTCATCCAAAGCCACTTGTGTGTCTAATATCCTTCCTACTAGTGGTACTTGCTTAGATTTCATTCAGTAACAAGATTTGTTAACTCTGGTTAGTGTCAAGCCAAGAGCATTGGAAACTTTGAATGGCATTACGTTATCAAAATCTCTGGAGTCAATAATGAAATTTTTGAGCTCAAAACCATTCATGAGAAGAGACAAGTAAAAGGGTTCTACCTTATCTATTTTGGAAGAACTTAGGGCCAACATCTTTTGAGTAGGTGGTGTAGATGGTGTTAGGAGAAGACCTTTATAATTTGAACTTGAAGGTATAGAACTGATGCTTCTGAACAACATTGATTAGTCTATCAAACTAAGCAGGGTGGGTTTGCAAGTATTTAATCTCGAAGAGCTACACTTTGGTCTTACTTGCATGTTCCACAAAATCAAATGGGACAATGTTGGATGAGGGGGAAGTTCCTAGAGTTAGGGAAGGTTTACATTGTAATGGTATTTGAGGAACTTTGGCTAACTTAGGATAAAATTAATTGGAGGGAGGAGGGTTTTTAATAACTTGTGAGCTAGAAGAAGGAAAAGGTGACTTACTAGATATAACAACCTGATCTCTAGTAGCCATTTGGCTTGGTTTCATTTTGGCTAAATCCATTGAGGGTGGTAATGGTGAGCCTATGTTGATGATCTTCTTTTGTGTGGCTACTAGAACTTCTTTAGTTTTCTTTTCCTCTTGATGCACAGAGGGTAGAGCATCTTTCTTGGATTGAGCTTGAGTGAAGACAACACATGAGAAGCTTGGGGCTTCCTCTTCTCCTTCCCCATCATCCACAAACTCAAACAAGCCATTGTGCATATCAAATTCTTCAATTTTGAGGTAGCCTTTGTAATCCTTTGCTATTTCTCCTTTAAGTTCATCAATTTCAGTATCCTCTCTTGATTCTCTAGTGTCACAGATAGCATTAATAGAAGGTCCTTCAAGGGAAAGTTGGCGAGGATGTGGTGTAATTATTTGTCTATCAGGGAAGTTTGGCCTTCTTGGCGCATTTCTCATTGTCATTTGGGACAACTATTTCTTCAAGGAAACTAGATCATTTTCCATTTTTTGGAACATAGGATATGTAGTTACTAAAGCCAAACTCTGACCCTTTTGTTTCCCATTTGGGCCTTTCACCTTTCTAGAGAGGATTAAGTCATCATCAATTTCAATGGAAAAGTTTTGAGCTTCCCTTAGTGTGTTTGGTTGGCCTCTTCTGAGGAAGAAACCAACTTTTGATGGCAAGGCACTGATGAAGAATCTTCTCAAGTGGTTCTCAGGAGGTAGCACATCTTCAGGGACTCTTCTTGTTAGTCTGTCAAACCTTGCTACAAAGTCCCTCATAGATTCAAAGCTTTCTTTCTTTATTTGGACTAATTACACTAACAGCTCTTGACCATCTTCAGTGCTCCTGAATCTGTTTTCAAATGATTTTCTAATATCTTCCCAACCAGTAATAGCTCTTGTAGGAAGCATGTAAAACCATTCATAAGCTTTCTCTTGGAGTGACTCCATAAAAATTCTAACCGACACATCTTCATCTTCAACACCTAACACACCACAAGCAATGATGAAGGCTGCTACGTGTTCTTCAGGGAGTTGGGAGCCATCTCCTTTGAATTTGGGAAATTTCTTTCTTGAACCTCATGGAAAGTCATAGAGTACTCGTGGGAGAGCAAGTGGACCAATATTTTATCCCCATGGTACATTAGGTGCACATGCTTCACATTTATTATCAACCATTTTGTTTATGTTTTTGGCTTCTTCAGTAGCTAGGGCTGCTTCTCTTTCCTCTGCTACAACTTGGAGTCTTGTAATTTCTTCAATTTGAGCTCTAATCTCTTCCTCTCTATCAAACTGAGTTATAACCTCTTCTTCTTCTCTCTCCAACTCCTCAAAAGTAGGGTCAATCACTCCTCCTTTCCTCAGCTGGAGAGTATACCTTCTATCAGCTAGCTTGAAAGTTTATTGTCTTCTCTAAGGTGCTAGAATCTGTTTTTTTTTAACTTGAAAGTAGGTTCTTATTCTCAGTCAAAAATATTTTTAGCAACAAAGTAATGTTTTACACTCTGCCTACTATGCCAAATAGCCTCCTTCAGGTCTGAAATGATATCTTATTTGATATGAAAGAATGAAGAAAGTCTTTAGGAGGATTTGCAAGAATAGTCATACTCGTATTCATGTGGATCACAAGGAACTTCAGACTTCAAAAAGTTTTAAGAAATACTTTATTACCTTGTGGTCATTTTAGGGTGCAGATGTTGCAAACTCTGCCCCGCGGTGGGCGCCAAAAACTATTGGCTACAAAATTTGTCTTGTGGAAATTGTTTTTTGGATTTTAGGCCAATACTATGGTAATCTAAATCCCTCTACATTTTAATGGTGCAGCTCCCATTGTTTAGCATGTAAAACCGAAGTGGATTTGTGGTGGTTTTTCAACCAGAGATCCACATGAACACTCCATTGTCCCTATGGCAATAATAGTAACTCCTTGCTATAGCAAAAATCAATCTAAGAAAGGTGAGGGAGTGATAATAAAGGAGGGAGAGTTAAATGTTGTGGGTAGAGTGTCTGATGCCCACACACATCATCTGGAAGTTTCATTACATGCATTCATTAATAGAAGGAAGACAAATTTGTAATTTCTGAGCACAAGACAGAATAAAACAAGCTGGTTACAAAGCACCAATCGATCTTTCCATCTAGGGGATATAAAATTCCTTCCTTTTTTATTGATCTCAGAGTTCAAACTTGTACAACGAGTGGGAATAGAAGAAATATAGAGAAGGAGAATAGAAGAAGACTAACTATCATTTTTGTCCTCTGTTCGCAAAAATGTGCTTCCCATTTCCAAATTTGATTTCCAGTGTGAACAATAACTCTCAGAGGACAAGAAATAGCATCTAAGGGGCAGTTACAACTTCCCCAAATGGCCAAGAAGTGTTTATAAATAGATTTGATCATTTTTCCTTCTTCCAGATTCCTCTGCAGCAAAGAAAGCACTTCTGACGAAGCAAAGAAAGCACTTCTGACGATCCAAAGAAGAGCTTCTGCATGTAAAAATACATTTTAAATTTCAATTTTCTAGTTTATATATGAACCATTCACTACTTTTCCCTAATTTTTTTGAAATTGGGTCGTCCACGTGGCAGGAGAACATTAGAGCGAAGTTGGGAGGAAATTTTTTTTTTTTGCATGCCAGAAACGTTTTCTCAAATTTCTCCCACAAAATGCCATCAAAATTTAAAATTGAAGTGTCCATTGTGTAGAGAATTTCAGTAGAATTTCATTGATACCAAAAACACAAAAAATTGAGCTTTGGTTCGAAAGATATGGCCTCTTGAAGATTTAGGGAAAAACTGGTCAAAATTAGGGTTGGTGGGGTCAAATTTCAAATTTTTCCCTTTTAGAAAAATTTCCCAAAAAAATCCATGGGTCCACTAGTCTGAGACACGTGGCACCTTCTAGTTCACTCGCAGGCCGAAGACCTATCCTTTTCCTTTGTGTTTTCATATTGGGAAAATTTCCCGAAAACTCCTCGCGCCCCACCATTCTGAGACACGTTGCACCTCTTGGTTGCTTGGGGGGATGCGCCTCCATTTTTGCCTTTGAAATTCACATTGGGAAAAAATCCCAATTTACCTCCATGCCCCAACACTCTGCCATGCGCTTCTCCCTTTTCCTCCGCTGGCCCACGGGTCGGATTGCAACTTTGAGTATTTTTCCCAAAAGGGCTAAGTGCCAAGATTTTCTCCCTGGCTCTGCTCTGCCTCAACACATGGCACTTCTCTATTGGATGCGGGCCTACTTAGGGAAAAAATCCCCATTTACCTCCACCGAGCCATAACTCAAAAAATACAAGGGATTAGGAGGACTTACATACCTTTCTGGAAAGGGGAAAGAATTTTATATCTGATTAAGGTGTTTATAAGAATCCTTGATCTCTTGGGAAGTGCCAAATTTCAAAAAAAAAAACTTAGACTGGACCATTTTCAAAGGGTGACAACTCAAAAATCTCTAATTCCAGAGTTGGGAAAAAGAAGGAAAATTTTGAGGGGACAACAAATCCATGAGGTCATCTTACAATCCCATGAAGAGTCTAAAATTTTGAAAAATGAGTGAAAATTAAGCCATCTATAAATTTATGCACTCAAAGCCGAAACTTTCTATTTTTAGACCCTAGATTTCAGGAGATGTTACTTTTCATAAATGCTAATTTTTGGGAATAGAATTACTTTTGTGAAATCATTATCATGTCTAGAGTTCTTATAGAGGTTTCTTTTCCATTTTTTAGAACTATCTTTTTTTAGCAGGTTACTTTTTTCTTTTTTGGCCTGAATTCCCTTGTTTTCAATTTCCAAGTTTGCTCCTTAAATAGGTTTTCCCATTTTGAGAGATTTACTATTTATAGTAAGAACAAGAATGAGGTACTTACTATTTTTAGTAACTTTTATTCCACTTGCTGGGTTGACAAAAAAACAACTTCTCAGCGATGGGTTTTTCATCTTGATGTTCTGCTCAAATTTCTAGCCTCAATAGCTCTCCAGATCACTAGGAAACTGTAGAAGAGGAATTTAGTGAAAAAAATGGGATTTTTTTTATGTAAATAAATGGGGGAAACTTTTAATTTTCTGTTTTCTTCAGCTTGAATTCACTTGGGAGGAAGATATGTGGCCAAAATTTCAGTAGCACCCAATTGTTAGTGAGATATGAAGATTTCGAAGGTTTTGGCCATGGAAGTCTCTGGTGTAAAATGACATGGTGGTAGTAAAAAAAGAATATTTTTGGTGTTATTTCAGTCCTTGATCTATAGGAATTATGAATGGATTAAGAAATTAGGAGGGGATATTGAGGTTTTCAAGTTCTTTGAAACTTTCTTCCGGAAGTGAGTTTCACCGACAACAATGGAGAAGCAATGTGACAGTTATAAAAATTTACAGAAGTTAGTTATAAAAATTCTTTGGCTTGGGTTAAATTTTTTTCCCATATATCACAATTGATTGAGACATTTTGTACTTAAAAATTTTCCTCATCCTCATTTTTACAAGTGGCGTCACGTGATTGGTTGGTGATGGTGGGAGAAAAAGCACTTAAAAACACCCTGAGGCTGAAATTGGGTCACATGAATGACCAGAGTGAGGGTTGGGTTTGCATGAATTTTTGTGTCCAATCCATCCCATGGGGCTAGTACACAAGGGGAAAGGAAATGTTCCCTCACTTGGCGATGACAAGTGGTGGATGTTTATTTACTGAGGCGGAGAGGAGATGGAGTTGAAAGCAAGCCTGCGGAGCACCTTCTATGGTCATGTGAGGGATCAGGGGTCAAAATTGGGGTTGGGAACATTTTTGTGTCCCAAAAATCCCATGGTTATAGAATAGGTGGGGTGAATTTTTTTTCCCTCATTTGGTGAGGAAAATTGGTGCTTTAGGAGTTGATGATGGTGAGAGCTAAGGAATGGTGCACATGGGCTAAATTGGCTTGTTTGAGATCATCTAGGGTGACATGAAGGTCCTTGGGTATAAATATGGGTTGGGAACATTTTTTCTTCCTTTTTTTTCCAAGGGGATGATAACTTTTATGTAATAAATTGTGCCATAACTTGGGAGTGACATGTGTCCACCGAGAAAAATGAAAAATTATAGAAGCATACCTTGGAGAGAAGCTTGTCGAGCACATAACTTGAGCATCCAAAGAGTTTTTCATGAAATTATTTATATGATTTTTAATAGAAATTAAATTTTGAGAAAAATGGAATGGGTTTCATGCTCTTATTCTTCCTACAACCCCCTAAAAGAGCCTTTTTTTCTTAGGATCACCAGTTGTGTATGGAGAAAGTAGTTTGTGGGAAAAACTGTCGATGTCTTGTGAAACCTTGAGACCACAATCACTTATATAACTGAAATAAATTTCCAATTATATTTTATATAACCTCAAACTCCATATAGGGCTCCCAAAATCACTTCCCGAAGCTCTTGTGCTACTTTGAACCGCAATCTTCTTCACCTTCAAGAACCTAGTTTCACGGAACTTGTCCCTAAACCTCGGAAACTTTCCAAAATATTCCAAAAATAGTTGCACAATGTTCTAATATCCTCAATACACCTCCTTGATGAATTTTATCATTTCAATCTACTCTGGGGTGTGCACTAGCCTTAGAAATACCAAAAATAGCCCTTTTTAAACTTCTTAAAAAGCCTATCTTGAAAGATAATTCTTTGGAAGTGCTTGACTGAACTTGTTATCTATAAATAACATATAGACAAGGTTTAAAAACACATATGACCACTTATAAGGGTTGGATATTCCTGACACGTGGGGTAAGATGATCGGGAGGAGGGTTTAGGATGATTTATAAGAAAAACTTTTCATAGTAGGGTATGGTTGTCATGCTTTGAAGTGTGAATTTTTCCCTTGCAAAAACACATGACAACAAGTTATGAATGTTTTTTTGTTGGATATTTTCTAAATTTCTTACATTTTTGTACCTTTGGAATAATTTTATGTTGTTTTTGGGTTTTTGTGAAACATTTTTTAAATGTTTTTGTAGTTTTGAGAAACACATTTGAATGTTTTTTTTTAGAAAATTTTGTATTATTTTTGTATTTTTGCAAAACATGTTTGAATGATTTTTATTGTTTGAGTTTTGGACCACACGCCAAAGAAGAGGGGAAAATGGATTCTCAAGCCACAACCAACACGTTACACATAAACAAGGTGAACAAAAGCATGATAAAAGGCAAACAAGAGTGGTAGACTATGGTCATGATGACTTGATAAGGAGAACATAAGACACAAAGTGAGGCGGAATGACATAAGCAGGAGACAATGAAAAACAATGAAGCAAGTGATTGCATTGATATGCCCCTAATATAAGGGTTACTCTTTAGAGACTCGGGACTATAAATTTTATATATGAATGGTAGTCGTAGGCTCTTTCAACTCTTTTCCATCCTTAGTAGATAGTTTGTATGCAACTGATCCAAATTTGGTAGTTATAATATAAGGATCCAACCAATTTGTCTTGAATTTATCTTTTTTTTCAAGTGGTTTGGTTGTGTTCTTCATATTTTCATTCAGTGTCACGTCAGTGATATTAAACTGTTGTGGTTGAATCTTTCATTTGTAGTTAAGATGCATTTGATTATGATATACTTATGGATGACCCAAAACACAAATGTGTATTTCATATAGTATCTCAAGCTTTGTAAGGCATTTACGATGAAAATCCTCTTTATGCATGAGGTATATGAGTGAAGCATGAATGAAAGGAAGTTCGATTTCGATGGGTAATATGGCTCCAGATCCATAGACGAGGGAAAATGGGGTAGATCCTGTAGGATTGTGGAAATATGTGTGGTACACCCAGAGGGTGGGATACAATTGTGTATGCCAATTACATCCATGTTTATCCATTGTATTTTCCAAGATTGATTTGATAGTCTTATTCAAAGCTTCAGACTAGTCATTACATTGCAGGTAGTAAGGAGTGGCCCATTACATGTGAATATGATATTTTTTAGCCAACACTTTGACATTTTTATTTTTGAAGGAGCCACCATTGTTAGTAACAATGGTTGTGGAAATGCCAAAACGATAGATAATATGGTTAAATATGAACTTAGAAATATTGCTTCTAGAAATGTAGGTAAGGGGCATAGCCTCAACCCACTCGGTGAAATATTTTGTAATGGTTATAATGAAGGTATGGTTGTTGGAATATGGGAATTTTTTTTATTAGATTGATTCCCCATTTAGAAAAAAGATATGTTGAGGTGATATGTCAAAAATTTTAGGAATTCGCATGAATTATATTATCGTGATTCTGACAAGCTTGAAATTTCTTTACATAGTTACATGTGTTTTTTTCCACTGTAGGCCCGTAGTGTCTAACATGTAAAATCTTATTTGCAAGGACCATTTCACTGGTGTGTGTCACATATACCCAAGTGTACTTTAACAAGCACTTTATTAACTTCGTCCTAGTTTAGACATATTAAGAGAGTCCCATCATAGCCTCTTTGATATAGGGTGTCAACGAGGATAATTTAGTATGAGGCACATTGTGCTAAGGATCATTTGTTGGTTTATTTCATGTTTAGAGGATAGGATTTAGTTTGAATGAATGTGTATATATCATGATGTCAAGGGTGATCAAGAGAAACATTATCAGATACCATGGTGGACTCCAACAAATCATATACAAGAACCAAAAGATGTTCAACAAGGAAGTGATTATGAGTTTGATGAGTTTCGAACACAATAAGGGATGTAATAATTGTTATGACACCCAAAAAAAAATTATAGATGGGGAACTTTTCAAAACTGATAATCTCAAAATACCCTTTGAGACTATCAACTAGGAATTTTAGGGTAGAATATTCTAATCATTTACTTGGTATTTGTCATTGACTTGCTTGATGATGAGAAGAGAATCACCTAATACGATCAACTCTTGTAGACACCAGGAGATAGTAAATCCTAATCCTGTTATAAATGCTTCATACTCAGCTATGTAGTTTTTGAAAGGGAAAATGATGTAATAAGATTTAGGAATGAGATCCCCATCAGGTGTGCATAGAAAGATCCTAGCTCCTAAACCATCTGTGTTACAAGAACCATCAAAAAATAATTTTCCATGATGGTACTACATCAATGAACAAGTATTCATCTAGGAATTCAAAATGTAATGGTTGTGAACCTAGAAGTAGCACTATGGCTAGTTGATTTTCCAGTGCTTGACCTTTATAGCCTTCTGATTGAAAATTTCAATATCAAATTCACTAAGAAGTACAATATAGTTTGACATTCTTACTTCTATTATTGGTTTTGACAGTAAATAATTGAGAGGGTTGGCCTTGGAAATAAATTTGGTAATAATACCCCAATGGCATGTTCTATTCTAGAAATGTACAACAACATAGGCTTGTCTTGTACTAGCAGCATGAGTACCAATGGAGTGGACAAATATTCTTTCAACTTGGTGAAATATTCTTGAAATTCTTGTGTCCATTTAAATTAGACATCCTTCTTAAGCAATTGATTAAAATGATGGCACTTATCTACAAGTTGAGAGTGTTATAACATAATATTAATTTTTCATAATATTTAGTTTATAATTAAATAATACTTAATATAGTTATATTCTTTATTATTTAATATAAACTTTATATTAGGTTTATTAGTTATTAATTAACTAATCATTTATTAAATTGGGGTGTACCCCATCACTTAATAGTTATAATCCTTTGGGTTATTTAAATATGGTTGTGGGCCATAATCAGATTTATTTGGATTTTACTCTGGGTTACAAACATGGAGCAAGAAGTGAGGAAGGGAGTTATGGAATGGTTAATAGTTTCTCAGTTAATGGAAAAATCTTCTATGGTTTTTTACCCCATTGGGGTTTTCCACGTTATATTTGGTGTTATGTGTAAATGTGTTATTTTATTTTGCCTTTCTAAATTTTTAATGTTTGGTTGATTAAATTAACATGTTATATAATATATTAATATATCAGTCCTAATATGGTACCAGAGCGGTTAGGTAATGGTTAAAAATTAAATTAACCAATTTTCGTATCTGTTGGGTGGTTGGTTAGTTGGTTAGGAATAATTATTTAACCCCCCCCCTCCCCTCTCCGGACATTTTATGTTATTGTTTTTGGATGTTGGTGTGTGCACATGTGAAAGGTGACTTTGAATACTTACATGCGCGTGAAAACCACTTACGAGAACAATTAAGGATCAAAACATTATATGAAATGTTTTATTATGTTTACATAGTTTTCAAATGTGTAGGGAAATAAATGTAAAAATGTTAAAATGGAAGGGTAAAATCCAAATTAATTTAGGGAGACACAAATCATAAAAATATGAATTCAATGTTTCCTATTGGGTCATAGTTTTACCCTTGTCCTCGCATGTTTCGATATAACCTGTTAATATTTTTACCCTTAATGCCCGAAATCAATTTTATGTTCCTTTATGCCCATTTAAATAAGTCGGTTGCATTTCAATTAAAAACTATAGTTTATACTTATTTTGTAACCTATGTTTATAATTACGCTCAAGGCATTCCCCCTATGGGAAAGGGATTTACGGAAATTCATGGGACTATGTTAAATTTAACGGTCATCTTTGACTAGCTTTTGTATTTTTGTAGATTTTCTATTTTTAACAGTTTTGTTTTTCCAATTTTGCATGCTATGGCAAGTTTACTATTTTTGCAGATTTGCTATTTTTAACAATTTTACTTTTCCAATTTTGCATGTTGGAGCGGGTTTGCTATTTTTAAGTTTTGTTTTTTAACTTTTGCATGTGGTAACCCTTAAATATATCCTTTAAATGCATCTAACTCATTATTCAATACTATTGGATCAAATTTTGATTCACGAGATTCGAGAAGATCTTAAAAAAAAATTCAATGGAGAAAGTGAGAAAAAGTAGAGTGCTAAAAAGCAATGGTTGTTAAAATATTGCTAAAGTTACATGAAGGTACAAGCTCTGATAAATTTCTTGTTCTTTCCCTCAAGTTATTTCAATAATATCTGATTTGATTCTTCTTGAACTAGCTTTGAGACATTTGCAGTGCATACTTTGTGTCATAAATCTCCTGAATTGAACTACATTAACTCAGGACTAGATCTTGTTTCTCAGAGCTTTGAATGTTTTGGCTTTGCATTTATATGATTACAATTAAATTGATCCTATTTTAACTCCATACACTAGCATGATTTATGTGATTTAAGCTACACCTATTCTTGAGAGATGTTGCAATATAATCAAATGAAAGTAATTGTGCACTGAACCCCCAATTATGTCTTTTGGAGCGGGATTACGTTTACAAGTAAAATGGTTTTCCCCAAGTTTATGAACTTTGGTTAAACTAGAAAATTGGTGCTTCAATTTAGGTAAGGTTGCAGGTGAATCAAAGATCCCACTGGTCGAATTCAAGGGAATTATCTAGATGCATAGTTATGTTTTCCATCTTAGGAATTTTTTGTCTTTATTTTCTTAATGGAAGAGGAAATTTGATGTTAAATTTAATTCTTCAATTTATGTTGCAAGTAAAAAATTTAATCAAGAGAAGAAAATAAGTTGTATCCATTAAGGTCTAAGTTTAGTAGTTGGTATGCTTCTAGGAATGTCAATATAGTAGCATCTTAAATTATGAATTCCATTGTCCTTGTTTCCTTAAAGTTTAGGAGACTAATAATGATTTTGTTTAGTTATTTATTCGTTTCTAAGAAAATAAAATTTACATCAGAGGGAACAACCTTCCCATTTACACACATAGAAGACTCAATTTAGAGGAAAGGCATTATGTTGAGCCCTTTTTATCTCAGAACTTGGTAGAATGCCTCTAATAAGAGTGCATTATTGCCCAAGATCTTCTGGGATGTAATAGCATATATGTTTACACAGATAGAAAGATGACATGTTAAGGTTATATTTAGAGCTGTAAGCACTACTAAAGGAAACAATGATCAAAATTTTACCTTGAAAGAAAAATATGAGAAAAAGGCATGTTCAAAGCTGTTTTGCACCATAACTTAGTTAATTGCTTTGAATCTAAATGAAGGGCATATTTTTGTGCAAAAACTTATTTATATCCTAAAGAGAGATTTATATGTTGAGGGTCCAATATTTTAGACTGTCAATTTTTTAATTTTCTATTGTTGTTAACAAATTCCCTTGACATAATTTGTGTCTGATAAGCTAAACCTCTTATTTCCAAACCTCTCTTATTAAGAGAGGTTACAATACAATCAAATCAAAAGAAGTTCCTCACTGAAGAATGAGTTTGGTCATTTGATGTCAATTTACTTTACAAGTATCATGATTCTACTTCATTTTCTAATATTGGTTAGATAGCCAAAGTGGGGAAGATTACATTTTGGTAAGGAAGTGGGTGAATAAAAAAACCCACTTGTTGAATTTGAGGAAAATATCTAGATGCATATATATGTTTTTCTCTCATAGATCATCGTGAACATGTTGAGCCCTTCTCTTGTCTACTATAAGGTAGCTATGGCTTTATAGTCTCACTAACCTATAATGGTCATTTGTGGACATTGGTGTAATTATTATTATTTTTGTGTTGTGACTTGTTGGTGTATGAGAATTATTGTAGAATCTTTTGTAATTTCCTTCTTTATTTTAAAAACATAAGCAAGCTTGGATGCCTTGAAAATCATAAACTATGTATTTTGTTTAGAAATAGTTTTAATATAATGTGTGTATTTGGAAAAGAATATTCATGGAATTTGATTTGGGTTTTAACTCTTAACTACATGTTTGAAGTATGTATATCCATGAACCAGATATACTATACTGATGTAGAATGATTCCATAATTCAATTTTACATATGCTTGGAGAAATGGTTTTAAAAAATTCATAATGAAGACTCTGTCTTAGTTCCTATCATGTAATGGAGGAGTTCCTCCTTTTGAATTCACAGATACGTTTAATTTTATTAAATTCTTCTTTCACTCTTTTGTAGGGTATTTTTGATTCTATTTATCATGCGGTAAAGAAGAGAGTGTTGTCTCTAAATGAATTTCATGTGGGTTTCAATATTAATTGAAGTATTTATTCATTTATTTATTTTATTGCATGTTATGGACTAAAAAATTATTGTAAATTGCTTTCATGTTATTAGCTTTTGATTGTTCCATTTATATTTATAGTTAGCTCCAATCCTTTTTCCGAAGTGACATGTGGGGCATGTGCCTTTTTCAAGGACAAGATTCATTATGTACTGAGGGGATCATTCCCCAATGAGTCCATTTCAAAGTGTTCCAAGTTGGATGTTAGATTGATCAACGAAAAGTATTTTAAAACTTCTCGTCATACTTAATAATATCTTCTTAGATTAACACACTTCTTTTCCCTCTCTAGTTTAATATGATGTAGACTAGAAACACAATTCCCCTCCCTATAACAAGCTTGGTATTAACTACACCTTACTTGCAAAGGGAGGAAGAGTTTAAATTTCTTCAATGTGTTAATGTTTTGCATTGCAAGAAACCGAAACCACCTAAAAAAGTGATAGCCAAAATGATCATAGATCGCCTCCACCTGTTACCAACATCCCCAATTTTTCTCTCCAAATTTAAAAAAATTGGAGAGCACTCACAAGCCTTCTACTTGATTTACAATTCTAACAAAGATGCACTTAAATATGAACCACCCCACAATTTGAGGATAATGGGAATACCAATCGAAGCATCTGCAACTAGATAAAAAAAACAAGAAACATGCAAAGAAAATTACACAAGTAAAAAGAAAGAAAATTATTTTTTTTAAAATAGCTTGTAGTGGTTTGTTTATAAGTGTTTTTCAAACAAACCGTAACTCATTCCAAATAATCCCATGTATGTATTGTGGCAGTATATATCAGATAGAGAAACAAACCTTTTAAACACATGTTCAATTTTTTGTAAACCAACAACTATGCATTTCTAATTTCTTTATCATTGTATCTCCATACAAATACCTATATTTTACTTACCTCAAGTGTACATATTGTTCTTATTATTTTCCATTCTATTTTCTTAACATAATAATCTATAACTTGTTTCAAATAAATGCATGTATATATTATGACACAGCATATGTAACACATAATCTAAATTTTCAATATATGTGTTCAATTGTTCCTTTTTTACAATTGTACGTGTGTTGGGCCCCTAGAATGTTGGCGAAGTACAACAAGTGCGTATGTGCAAAGGTCCTAGTTGAAGAGAGGTACACAAGGACAGAGCACGCAGGGCAGCGTTTAATAAAATGGTTTAAGGAAGCTCATTGCATGTGTGGCGTGTACTGATAGAACAAAGGGTCTAGGACTTAGCCAAATTGGGAGTTCGAGATAGAACACATGAAAAGCATGACTTGACTACATATGTCATGTGGATAAGGTGTCATCCTAGCGACAGGTTGGCCTAGGAAGGAGCATGCCTATGGTAGAAACTTCTAGAAGCACGTCATGGTGAAAAGTTGAAATCTCATGCCTGTGAGCAGCATGCTCTCATGGAGGGACCACATTCAAACACTTGGCATCGGATCTGAGGGCGCTGGAGGATGATTTGGCAGCCCAGAAAGGCTATAAATACTAGCACCTACAAAGTAAATAAGGGAGAACTAGAGAATGGATGGAGTTTTGCAGAAATACTACAAGAACTCTGTTAGTGGGCAATTGCACTTGGGAAAGGATGTATTGGGTATGGGGATTGTAATTTTTCTTTTTGTTAGCCTAGCTACATTAGTCTAGTTGTAATGCATGACTGTGGTCTTCTTCTCTGTGACATTCTATAATGGCTCATGGATGTAATGAGGTTACTAGTTTATACATATGAATATCAATGGTTCTGATACATACATCTTTTTCATAGGTTTTATTTAATTTATGTTTATGCTAGGTATGGATGTTTGTATACTTCTTTATATTATGATACAAGTCATATAGTCTATTAAGTACTATCTGTCTGGAATGGTTGTAAGGATCTAGAGGCCATTCTGAGCTCTATGGTTCTTGTATGTCATAAATCCTCTTTAAATATCTTAGACACAAATCATAGATGATGTTTCCCACTTAACTCACATAAAAGAGAGATTTGGCACCTATGCGTGCCTCAGGCGAGCACCCAGCATCCACTGGGTGATATGTTCGGTGTGCATGGGGTACCTTTCTTTTGTGATAAGGGTAAAAATGACTACATCTTGGTTTCAGTTGTCGGGACTCTTTTCAAAGTTGTAGTGGGAAATAACATACATCATGATCTATGTAGTGAGTAATGACAGAGTAGTTAACATTGGAAAGTGTTGAAATATGGTTCAAGAGCATAGAGGATGAATTTTCTCAGAGATTCAGCACTGGACCTGAGTTTGATGCATGTAGATGGGTAGAAGAGAACCTCTACCATGATCTGTATGAAAAAAAATTCTGTTTCTTCCCAGTGGAACTGTATGAATGTCCTCTCAGCCTATGCATCTAGATCAAGTTGGCATTATGGATCATGTGTGTGGACCCAAGAATAATACTAAAGGATGTAGGATGTAAATCTAACATGGACCCATGCTGTGGATCATTGGTGAAAAAGAGTACTAGCTAGCTACACTCTGGAATATGCCATTTCCAGATATTCTTATACGGAGGTTGTTGAGTTTGAGTTTCTACAAGATCCCATAGGATAATTTATATGTGTTGTCCCTCTGGCTATGAAGATCTTGATGGTTACCATGAGTTTAGAGGCATTCCCAATGGCTAGCTAAACCATTCTGAGCACTGGGTGAGGAAGGTAGGGTTGAGGAAGATGAATGATATTACGACAGAGAAGGAAAGGGAGGAGAGACAGCTCAAGTATAGTGAAGCGCATGAAAGAGAGATTGCTAGACGATGCAAGGCTGTAAGTGTGATGGATCTATGGAGGTAGATGTTGTGGGAAGGAGTCAAGGTTCACGTAGAGGATGTGGAACCTGAGCAGTATGTCTTACCCCATCTTGGCAAGCATTCAAAAGAGACCCCTTCGGCTTCTGGTGAGAGTTCGTCACACGGAGAAAGAATATTTGTTGGCACGTATCTGATCCCACCCATTGACCAAACCCTGGCACTTGGTTTTCCATAACTAGGAAGGAGTATCATTGACCTAGTTGATATCAGTGGAAGTGACAGACCTACGCCTACGAGGTACAATTTTTAGGTTCCCACTTCTATGGCTATGCATATTCTCATATTCATAGGAGTATTTGGATAAGGAGCTAGTATACAAGCCCCTCGGTCTTGCATCTGGGAGTGGCACGGGGTACAATAGTGGTAGTGGGGCACTATCATAGAACGTGTCGGCACAAAGTTCAGTAGAACCGTGGGGACTCTTGGCACAACTACTACAGGACCTGGTGGGTCAAGGGGTATAAGATCTAGGTGGACCTAGTGGTTCTGGTGGATCTGGTGGCTCAGGAGGTATAGGACCTGGTGGATCTGGTGGTATAGGAAAACATCTAGAGGAAACCAAGGCTCTAGCTCAAGAGGATAAAGGGCCCCAGCCACCCCCTCAAGTTTTTTCTTGAGATGTCATTACACTTACCACATTACATAGGTGTTGAGGATGCTATGTAGAACATGTTCACAAGTGTGAAATGCTATGGCATGCAAAGGGTATCACAACCCCAGAATGGAAGGATAGTCAGTTTGCAACCACATTGTAAGGGCACGCACATAGACTGGTATAGGAAATATGACCCTCATCAAACAGTGGTGGACTATAATGCTTTAAAGAACACATTCTTGGTAGAATTCCACATCACCTAAATTTTAACAAAAGAGCATCAGTGCTTTGAAGGAGATTCAACAAGGAATGGCAGAGAGTGTGCGGGAGTATGATGTGTACTTTTAAAAATATCTTGTCTAAGTTTGTCATATGATATTCACCCTTTATAATATGGCTTAGTGGTTTGTTGGAGGGTTGATCACACCCTTTAGAAGGGCCTTATCTCATAAAAATTTTACAGACCCGCGCAAGGAATTGGAAGTTGCTCTGCATGCCAAGGTTATTGGTAGTGTTGATACTGGGCATTAGCACATTCCTTGGAGGCTCAGATTGCTTCTATGGCCAAAAAGCTGGAAAATTTGTCTGCATGAACTCAGCCCATGAGACTTGTAGTGGTTTATGGTGCACAAATTGTGAAGTAGAAGGGTCATGTTAAGGATAATTTCCCCCAAAGGACAGTACGTGCCGTGGCTGTAGACTGTGAAATTTTTCATCGGGATCATGATGCAAGTAGATGCCCCCTTATTACAACGCGTGCAATCCAAAATAATGTGTCTTGCTACTGTAAGATTTACACCTCTACAACCCATGATACTAAGGACTGTAGGCTCATTGATCAGATCCATTAGGCCATTGATCATGGGGTGCGCCAAAATAGTATTGCCAGTAGTTCCAAGGGTGATGATCGTTGTTATGAGGAGTGCGTAGATGGAGGCACGTGTAGAAGGGGTTTTCGAGGAGGATTCCATGGTCATGGTAACTGCGGGGGAGGAAGGACTGAGTTCCCGCGAGGAACCCGTTTCAATTGTGGGTCTACAGAGCATTACAAACGAGAATGTCTAGACTTGTTACAGTGCTCATGGTGCGGAAAGAAGCACAAGTATGAGAAGTGCCCAAAGTTGTTTGAGCACATGAGTCAACAACACCAGAAAGACAAAGGTGCTGCAATGGTCAGCATTAAAAAGGTAAGACACGCAGTGGATGCCATGGGTAACACGAGATGTAGGTTTGGAACCAGTTTTGGTAACAAAAAGAGCAGAATCCGTGCCATGTGTGCACAAGAGATACCAAGGCAAAAGAATCTAGTTTTGAGGGAGGAAGTAGTTCATGGAAAGTACCCAGACCCTGCGCGTCAAAAGGAGGTATATCAAGACACCATGGATGTTATTCAAAGTTTAAAAGAGGAAATCTAGTGTCTAAAGGAGTAGTCCATGAGGGAGGAACAAGAAAGGAGGGTCAAGGTGCCAAAGGATGACCTAGATGAGGTCAAGGAGGTGTGTAAAATGCTAAGGCAAGAGAATATTATTCCCTTGCTAGGATCATGGTTGAGAGAGAAGGTACCACACGCCCAGAGGAGAGCACGAGAGGTAGGTATTGTACATGTAAACCTTCCCCCTCACAACCTTGACTATGATAAGGAGATCACATTGAATGTAGTTGTAGATGGATGGCTCCTTAGTACTATCCTCATTGACATAGGCGCAAAAGTCAATGTTCTAACTCTGGATGCATGGCATCAAATGGGAAGAACCACATTACATCCATCTTCAAATGCGCTATATATGGTAAAAAAGACTAAGGCAATGCCTATCGGTGTCCTAAAGGATGCAACTATCACTATCCAGGGATCTAAGTTTACTGAAAACTTTGAACTCTTGGCGCTTGCGCTGAGGTAGACAATTTTCAAGCACTCCTTGGGTGCCCATGGTGTTACAAGAAACAATGCGGACCTTTAGTTCAACAAAGGGTACATCAGCTTTGAAAATAAGGAGGAGTGGGTCATTATACCCCTGGCTAATGGGAAGTCGATGCCCTATACTAAACCCCTGGGAGAATAATTTCTAGACAGGATATATGTGCACTCAATCTAGGGACCCAGAGATAATACATCCTACCAACAGAAGTTATCCAGTTTGAAGATGCTCAGTTAGAAAGTGATACCACTAGTCTAGTATGTGACAATTAGGCAGCATGAAACTTATGAATATGAGGGGATGGTAGTTGATAGGGTCGAGTGACAAAGGTGACAAAAGCGCACATAGTCTGATGCACCTAGGAGGAAAGGAGCTGCCTAAGTATTTAGGAGGATCCTTCCCTGAGATCTTTCGTACGGGAGATGGAAGCTCAGTAGAAGAATGAGAAGGAACAGAGGGGGATGTTAAGCTAGGTCCTACTTGGTACAATGACATGGTGGGGGGGCTACACATCAGGAGGGTCTTTTGGAATGACGCGAGGTAAGAATTTATCTCTTTATCAGATTTTCTAGGAGTAACATGCCCACTGCCATCAAGGACTTGCCATGGGAAGGAGCCTACCTCTTTTGATATCCAAGAGTGTGAAAGGATCTAGAGAGAAGGTGTAGAAGCTTTTCCACCATCCCTCTAGGTGCACAAGTTTTATTCTACACTACAGGCTTACACACATGCATGGTACATTCATTCGGAGAGATGCCGCCAATAGATAGGGAATTGGCAAGAGCTCATGGCACCTTACCATCATTCAAACCTTTGAGTATCGGAGTACCAAGCCATCAGTTGATAAGGCCTTGCAGGGTATCAAGCACCTTACCATGGGGGATAGTGCCATGGTGGAGGATAGGCTGTTGGAGTTACTAGGTGGACCAGGTTTTGAGGTGCACTTTAAAGAAGAAGTAGAGGAAACATAAGAGTTACAACTTGAGTGTGCGTGTTTGGAAAAGGAGAAAGGGAAGTTGGTGTATGTGATTGATGGAGAGGAAGTACGGAAATCTTGGATGTTAGCCATTCTATAGGGATGCACGAGGTGGTGGACAATGCTGATACTCACATGCACACCTACCATGAGCCCTTAAAGACAAAGAAGGTTAACATCAGTTTAGGAGAAGAACCTAAGGAAGCTATTATTGGAGATTACTGGTCAGAGAAGGAAGTCTCTAAGATCATTGATCTGTTGTATGAATTTGAGGATTTATTCCCACATGGGTACCATGAGCTCAAAGGCATTCACCATTCCTTGGGGAAGATGAAGATAAAGCTGAAGGATGGTGCACACCCAGTCAGGAAGAGACCCTACCGGATGAATCCCAATTTATCACGTAAAGGTTAAGGAAGAGATAGAAAAAATGATAGCTTCTAGGATCATTGAAGTAGTGGAGGAATCAGAATGGATAAGTCTGATGGTAATCAACATCAAGAAGGATGGGTGGATTAGGATCTGCATGGATTATAGGGAGTCTGAATGCACATTTTGTGTCATTGATCCTTTTCCAACCCCCTTCACTGAAGAAATTTTGGAAGGAGTTGCTGGGCGTGAAATCTATTCCTTTACGGATGGATTTTTGGGGTACCACCAAGTCCGGATTGCAAAGGAAAGACCAGGAGAAGACAACTTTCACCACGCTGAGTGGGGAAGTTTTGCATATACGGTCATGCCCTTTGGGTTGAAGAATGCACCTGTTGTTTTTTCGTGCATAGTGATGCAAGCATTCCAAGACTTCATCCATAAGTTTCTTCAGGTCTATTTGGATGATTAGACAATGTATGGTCTAGTAAAATACCATTGTGACAATTTGAGGTTAATGTTTGAGAGGTGTAGGCAGTTGAGGATATCCCTCAATATTAAGAAATGCGTATTTGCTACACCCTTTGGCATGTTATTGGGGCATATCATATGTAAGGAGGGCTTGCTGGTAGATCCCGCTAAAGTTGTAGTTATTGTGGGGTTAGGGGAGCCTACTAGCCAGAGCACAATGTGCGGATTCCTTGGGCATACGGGTTATTACAGGAAATTCATCAAGGGGTATGCCAAGATTGTCACACCTTTAGAGGAGCTTCTCAGACATAAAAGTTCCTTCCATTGGGGAGAGGCACAATAGAGGGTGTTTGATACATTAAAGGATAGGCTTGTCACCGCACCTATATTACATTTTCCCTCTTGGGACAAGCCCTTCCATGTCCATGTAGATGCCTCAGGAACAACTATTGGAGTAGTGCTTGCACAGCCAGGTGAAGGTATTGTTGATCACCCTTTATGT
This sequence comes from Taxus chinensis, assembly GCA_019776745.2. Lineage (NCBI taxonomy): Eukaryota > Viridiplantae > Streptophyta > Pinopsida > Cupressales > Taxaceae > Taxus > Taxus chinensis. Next base: position 936,087,111 of record CM034149.1, read on the forward strand.
TTTGCAAGTCAGGAAGTTGACACTAGCAGATCAGAATTACACAACGACTGAGCATGAAGCATTGTCAATGATCTACGTGCTTTTCAAATTTAGGCAGTATCTGCTGGCAACACCCTTTGTATTTTACACCGACCACATGGCATTAAAGTATTTGGTGAACAAGTACCATTCTACAAGGGTGCATATGTTGGTGGGTATTGTTATTTCAAGAGTTTGAGTTCACCGTAGTAGTGAAGCCTGGGAAGAGCAATTGTGGACCTGATCATCTGTCAAGAATTGATTCAGGGGAGGATGCACAGAGTATTGAGGAGACAATGCTAGATGTTTAACTTTTTAGGTTGTGGCGTGCCCTCGGATTTGGAGGAAATTGTGGTATTTTTAAAGGAAGGTGTGGTGCCAGAAGGAATGAAGGCATTAGAGAAGAAGTAGCTAGCCATATGCGTCGCAGCCCTACATGTTGATCAGTGGAGACTTATACAAGTTGGGACATGATGAGGTGTTGTGCAGGTGTGTATTAGAGCATGAGCGCATCTCGCCATCATGGAGGAAGCACACAAAGGAAGTGTGGGTGGGCATTATGTAGGTGATGCCACTGCATGTAAGATATTAATGGCAGGTTTGTGGTGGGAAACCCTGTACAAGGATTGTAAAGACTATTGTAAAGCATGTGACCATTGTCAGTGCATTGGCAAGCCAGGAAAGAGAGATGAAATGCCTTTATGCCCTATACCTAGCGCGAAACCTTTTGAGAAGTGAGCAATAGACTTTGTAGGCCCTATTACATCAACAGACGTGTAGGACTGGGTCACGCTATGTCATCACTTGCATGCAAATTATCTGACAAGGTGGGCAGAGGCAGCCCCAACTAAAGACTGCACAATAGCCACAGTCAGTAAGATTCTTGTGGGAGAACATTATCACGAGGTATGGATGTCCTTTGAGTTTAACCAGCGATAGGGGTACACATTTCTTGAATGAGACCATGAGGATCCTATTAGCAGAATTCATGGTGGCTCATCACAAGACTACACCCTATCACCCACAGGAAAATGGAACCACGGAAGCATTCAACAAAATACTGAGTCATACCCTGACCAAAATTTGTGATGTCGGAAGACAAGATTGGGATGACAAGGTATCAACAGTATTATGGGCTTACAGGACAACTTATAAAAGGTATGAACAAAGCCACACCATTTCAATTGGTGTTTGGCGTGGAAGTTGTTCTGCCAGTTGAATTCATGTTACCTTCTCTATGAATAGCACGCGTAGGAGGGTTAGCTGATGAGCAAGCACTGGAAGAGAGAATTGATAAGTTAATGAAGTTGGATGAGAGACGATCACTCGCCAAGTGGAGCCAAACAATAGAGAAAGTAAAAGTAGAAGGCTTGGCATGATCGCCACATAAGAAACAAGAAGTTTGAGGTTGGGCAGATGGTCTTACTTTATGATTCTAAATTTTGCGCCATCCTGGGAAGTTGAAAGTCCATTGGTTGGGTCCTTACACAATCTCGTACATCCTTGATTCGGGCTCGTGTGCCAGTTACAAGCGACTGGATGGGACAAAGTTTCCTGGACACTTCAATGGGAGTAGGCTGAAGCCCTACTATAAATAAGTCTTCTCGGTGTTTGTAAATAAGGTAGTTTTTCCAGTTAGTTTAGAATTTTCCTTTATGTGTTTCTTTTCTTGTGTTTCCCTTTCGCGTTGTTGTTTTGTTTTGCGCCTTGGGTGCTCAGTAACCTTATTGCTACTTTTTGAGAATTTGTGAGTGTGCAGAGGACCGCACATCATTTTAGTGTGGGGTGGAGTAATGTGAAGGAGCACATGGTTAAAGTGCCAAGGACGTTGTGTTAAAAATCCTAGGTTGAATGGCCCTGTTAAAAGAGGTGCTTGAAAAGAAAAGATGGAAAAAGGATGGTTGGTGTCAAGATAAAGCTACTTTCAGATCCCATGTACAAAGGAGGAGAAAGCGCATTAAGCAACATGAGGTAGGCTGAGAGTAAAAAATTAGGATAGAAGAAGTGCCTTCAATGCACTGGGTATGCACACGTAAGAGTATCCTGTTAGGTTGGATTGGTTGCGATGCCATAAGGTTGGAGGTTTATCCGCGCAGGTTTGGGGCACGTGAGTGAAAGCGCTGAAGATGGGATTTGTTTGAAAAAGATGCATTAAATGTAAAAAGTATGGTGGTAGGTGAAGTAGCACTTAATGCTTAAAAAGGGAAAAAATATAAATAAAGGGGTCAAGGCACTTCATTTTTCACTTTGTGTATAAGAAGAACAAAGTGCTTTTTGCACCTTTGCAAACTAGGGCTTCCAAAAAACTGATCCATGTGAAGAAAAATTTGGAGAGATTGAAGCATGGGTAACCAGTTTGGGTTTGCGAACCAGGAGGAAGGGATTTCACGAGTGTAGGAGAAGTTGTGAGAAGGTGCCATCTTGTGAAGGGAGTATCCCAGTTAGGGTTTGAAGAACTAGGGCACATGGTTTAAGTAATTTTCTTCACAAGTTCGAAGATCTAAGGTTGGAGAGACCAGAAGAATAGAGTAACACGGAGTGATTGAAGTGGGAAGAAGACCTAGATAATGGCACCCAAGAAACCAGCTAGTACACCTAAGAAAGGTAAGGGAAAGGGCAAGGGTAAGCAACAAGAAATTGAAGCACACACAAATGAGGAGTGGTATGCAGAAATGCAGTACCCAGATGGAGTGTTGTTGGGGAAGGAGTGGGAGTCCCATCTTAGGAACATGTCTGTAAATGATTATAATCATTAGAAAAACACAATCGAGAAGGAAATGGCACTGGAGTTAGTGTGCCCAATGAATAAAAGGATAAAAGAGGGTTTTCCCATATATAATGATGACGTGAAGGTCAAATTGGAGAAGGTAGGGTTATTACAACTCTTTGAGTTGCCCTACTTCGGGAAACCTGAGCTTATATCAGTGGCTGATGTCACGCATACATGAGGACTATTTCCACTTCGTAGGGCACAAGATGTGCATAACTCCTCAGCTCATTTCACATTTCACAGGCCTCATCTGTGAAGGAGACAGTTTGGAGGATGATTTGACTAACAAAGAAGCAGATTAAGGAAACTATCGCCGCTTTTGCATGCAAGAAGGGGTCAAGGTATTATGATGTCATAGACATTAAGGATCTAGTGATGAAGATGGATCATGCACCTGGTGTCAAAGCTAAATGGCTAGGAGAGATGGACCCAAGTCAATAAACCATGGTTGAATGTCTGCAGAAAGATTTCAGAGGGCACCATCTACAATTTGTATACATTCATTGTGGATGAAATTATTAACTGCGCGAAAGGAAGATGATAGGATCCTCTTTGGAAATGTGATGCTAACCATCATTTTCTCAGAGATCGGGGTACCAGATGCATCAGATAAGTTCATATGGGAGTACCCTGTTGAAGACCCCTCACCCGCCAAAAGGTTTGAGAAATATGCTTGTGACACTATGACAACAGTGCACAAGGCACGCTTGGAAAAGTGGTATACACACCTAAGGAATGCGTTTGGGGTAGAATGGAGAATTCTCGAACAACTACCAGCAGCCACCAGGGGAGAAGTGAAATTTGTTGTGTACCATCATTTCTGTTTGGGAAGATTCAAACTATCAAATGGGACATGGAGCCCATGGTGCAAGCTCCCCTTTTCCTTCACAGCTCAATACTTCCAAGCGGGAGTAAATAGGTTCAGGGAGTCCAAAAAATTTAAGTTGGACCTTGGTAATCTGGACCAGGACCATAAGGAAATGCAAAGGGTTGGTGTACCCTGGAAAAGCATGCGTACTGTGGAGTGGTACGTATTGCATGAAGTTTAGATGACAAGGCCCATGAATCTTCCCATTATAGATGGATGCAGCGGCGCGTGTATACATCTGCATAAGACCCAAGTCTGAGAAGGGCACATATCTAGAGAATGAGGTATTTATACCTTAGGATCCAACTAGTAGGAAGAGACCGTGCACCCAAATGGGGAGGATAAAGAGCTAGAGAAGAAAATACCAAGTGTGGTGGAGACACAGGCAATAGGTTCCCCCGAGACAAGTGCTAGAACCAGTATGTACGCGCGCAAGAAAAATCCCATCGTAAAAGAGAAGACTCCAGAGCCAGAAAAGCCATCAGACAAGGAGTCATCAAGAGAGGAAGAAATGGAATCACCTACATTGGAATCTCTAATGAAGAAGAATCAAAGTCTAGTAGAAGAGACTATCTCAGAAGAGACTGAGAGTTTGGACAAGTACATAAGATAAAAATATGAGAGCTAAGAGGATGAAGAGTGAAGAAGAAGTAAGTGGGGAAGAGGACCCCAGGAAGGATCAGGGACCACCCATTTTCAATAAACATGATTCATAGGATGAAGGCGAAGGAGAAGAGCAAGGGTTTCTGAGTTCGTACGGTGGAAGGATAACCAAGTAGGAGAAGACACCTAAGACATGGGAAAACATGAGGAAGCTAACGCGCACAGAAGTAAGAGTCTCCAAGTTATGCGCATAGACATAACAACTAAGGTAGCAGAACGAGAAAAGACCAAGAACATTAAGACCGTGGTGAAGAAAAAATTGGAACACAACACTGAGCCAGTGTCGAACAAAGAGAAGAAGGAGAGCATAGAAGAGGGACACGACAACACTAGAGGCCCCATTTTGACTATAAGTATACCTAAGGGTATGCGCACAAGACGAAGGCGTGAAGAGGGGGAGAGGCTGTAGATGGGTTATATTGATGACCCCAAGAAAGTGTTCCGTGTGAAGTTCCAAAGTACCATTCCGGTAGAGGAGCTTGTAGCAATGTCATCTTTTGACAAGGAGGTTGCATATCCACGGACAAGGATGATGCTCTCATGGGCTATAGAGTCCCACCTTGATATGCTAGAGTTTGAGGTAAGCTACGGGGTAATAATAACATTACCAAGACCAAGAGAAGACAACCCAGTGGTGGATACCCAACAGCTCTCGGATGAGTAACTATGCAATGCACTCAACAAAGTCTCCATTATGATTGAGGCTAGACTCTTCGAGTGGAATGATAGGGTTAGAGACCTAGAAGGGGAGCTAAAGAAGAAAGAGGAAGAGCTCACTGCTTTGACAAAGGGGCTAAGCTAAGAGAGGTTAATCAGCACCTAGTGGTAGCATGAATTGAAGGATGAAAAGGCTAAGGTATGCATTTTGTACAAGAAGGTGGAATCCATCAATAAGGCTATCGTATTGAAGCATCCGGACCTAGCATCACCCGCGCAGAAGTATGGATCAGCCTTGGGATGCCTGGAGGATTTAATGAGGATCCTCACCATAGAAAGAAATCTGTTAGCCTTGGAGTCTATAAAAAAAGTTACTGTGTGCCTAGAAAAAGAGGATAAGTTGAAGATCGCAGCACTTGTCATGGAATACAACAAGGTTCTTGTTGATGTAAGGACTGCTTCTCGAAATATTGATGTCGCGTATGAAAATTGCATGGACAGAGACAAAGTGGGAGGCACCTTGGTCACCACTCATGAAGTAGAACTCAAAGAGTTCCAAGAGAAGAAAAAGGGAAATAGGGTGGAAAGGAATAAAATCCTTGCCGAGGTTGAAAGGAAATCTGAAGCCATTGAAACCTTAAGAGGCTCAATCAAAAACCAGTTGAAGGAACTATATCCTTGATTACACGAAGAATGGACATATTGGAGCATATATGCAAGTAGTTGGATAAAATCACTGATACCATGAGAATGTAAGGAGATGGACTAAATTTTGGGGAGGTGAGCGCCCTAGTCGGTCACCTCTGTCAGAGAGCACAGGAAGAAGTCGATGCCTAGAACAAGTTGGAGGCCGACTTGCAAAAGGATTTTCCTAGCTTGTTGCAGTGATTCCTTCACTCTCCCATTCTTTCTTCTTCCCCCATTCTTTCATCCCCTTATTCTTGTTCTAAGGCATAAGCCTGTTGTATTCTTTCTTTCACTTGAGAAGTGTTCCCGCAGACAGAGAAAAAGCGTAGTGTGGGGTGATGTTGGGCCCCTAAAATGTTGGCTAAGTATAAAAGGTGCGTATGCACGCAAGTCCTAGTTGAAGAGATGTGCTTGCAAGGACAGAGTGCACGCAAGGCAGGGTTTAAGAAAATAGTTTAAGGATTCTCGTGGCACATCGCGGCATGCGCGGACAGAACCAAGGGTCCAAGACTTAGTTAAATTGGGCGCTCAGGAAAGAACACCGTGAAAAGCATGACCCAACTATGCATGTTATGTGGATAAGGTGCCAGCATGGTGACAGGTTGGCCCAGGAAGGAGCATGCCTGTGGTATAAACTTCTAGAAGCACATCATGGTGAAAAGTAGAAAGCTCAAGCCTGGGAGAGCATGTTCACATGGAGGACCACATTCAAACACTTGGCATTGGATTTGAGGGTGCTAGAGGATGAGTTGGTAGCCCAGAAAAGCTATAAATACTACCACATGTAGAGTAAACAAGGGTGAACTAGAGAATGGGTGAAGCTCTACAGAAATACTGCAAGAACTCCGTTAGTGGGTAATTACACTTGGGAAAGGATGTATTGGGTATGGGGATTGTAATTTTTCTTTTTGTTAACCTAGCTACATTATTCCAGTTGTAATGCATGACTACGGTTTGCTTCTCTATGACATTCTGTAATGGGTCCATGGATGTAATGAGGTTACCAATTTATATATATGAATATCAATGGTTCTGATACATACATCTTTTTCATAGGTTCTCTTTGATTTATGTTTATGCTAGGTATGGATGTTTGTATACTTTTTTCTGTTATGATACAATTCATATAGTCTGTTAAGTACTATCTATCTGGAATGGTTGCAAGGATCTAGAGGTCGTTCTGAGCTCTATGGTTCTTGTATGTCATAAATCCTACTTAAATATCTTAAACACAAATCATAGATGATTTTTCCCACTTAACTCACATAAAAGAGAGACTCAGCACCCGCATGTTCCTCAGGTGAGCGCCCAACATCTGCTAGGTGATAGGCCAATGCACATGGGGTACCTTTCTTTTAAGATAAGGGTAAAAATGACTACAACACTTCTTTATGTAAACCAAAAACAATGCATTTTTAATGTGTTCCTCATTATATCTACACATAAATGCCTATAGTTATAAAATTTTGAGAAAAAACCACACAATTTTTAGTTTTTTTCATCCAAAGCTTTGTACATTATATCACTTTTTTGCATATTGAATTATTTTAAGGGTTAGAATTCATGTTTGCACTTTTTAGAAAATATAAATGAATAAGGAATCAAACTTTAAAGGTTCTCATTGTTTATAAATACATGCTTTTCTGAACACATCCTTCATTTCATGTTTGAATGCACTACAAGTTTACATTTTCCACCACATATTTATAGAAATCCCACTATCTCGAGCATGTTTTAGTTTCCATGGAAATAAATTTGACACATGAAGGCATTTCTCAATTAAGTGAGGGCAGTTCTAATGTTGACCCGAAATTTTAGATACTACACTATTCCTCCCTAAGGTATAAACGCAACACAGGTGCCCAACATCATGTTGACCTTTCAAATGGGATACATTTTCAGACAACACTTCTACCCTAAATATTTTCAAGTCATGTAACTGAAAAATCAGTGCAAGAAAGGTCCATTGTGTGCTTACACAAATCCCATATTAGATTAATCAAGAGTGAACTATAAGCTTCATCTCCTTCTCAATTACTAAAGTATATAAACTCCCTATATTAATTATAATTTCTTTCTATTTTTTTCTCCATCTGTTGCGCAGTTCTAATTCTATCATGATTTTCTTTTCCATTGCAAGATTGTTATTATAATTGAAAATGGATGTTATCGAAAAACATTTAGTAATTAGTGCTCTAACTCAACTACCAACAAATACTCTCCAAGACAATCAATTGTCACAAACAGATGCAAGTGCAAACCATGTTATCAAATATTTTGCAAGAACACCAACTAAAATAATTGGATTGAATGCATCTATAAGCATGTCGTTTGTAGAGGGTCGTGCCCTAGAAAAAATAACCCTTCACGAATATCACAATCCAAGAGGAGATGGATCCGTTTTTGGGTTTGATTTTTTGGATCAAGAAGGAGAGGAAATCCACATCACCTTTTTCAATGAGGCCTTGAAATCATTTTATGAGCAGATTGAAAATGGGAAGATGTATACAATTTCCAATGTGAGGATTGAGAGGATTGTTGATGCAAAGCTATGTTACAACCATTTGAACAATGTTTTGGAGATTTTCTTCCAACCATCCTCAACCATAACTTCACTCATAGAAAATAAGGATACAATACCTTCCCATCACTTTCACTTCACCAAAATCAAGGACATACCTACAAGCGCTAATAGTTCTACAGTTTATTTGATTGGTGTTTTTCTTGCAATGTCACCATACTCAACAATTTGTAGGCATGACAAGTTTGAAACAAAGAGAAAGACTCTACAATTAAAGGATGTGTCAATAATCAATGTCAGTTTCACATTGTGGGGACAACACTTAGATGAGATAAACAAAGAGCTTGAATACATGCTTTCTATACCACCTCTTTCGGTCCTTGCCTTAAAAGTTGATTGTGTCTCTAGTTTCAATGGGAGCTCATTTGACATTGTTTCAAGTAACAATGTCAACCCTCTATTTTCATAAACCAATACACTTCATGACTGGGTTGATTCTGATGACTACTCCCTTATGGTGCCCTCTATCACAAGAAAAAATTTGTGCCCCCCAAAAGTATTGACCTCTGTAATAATGATTTCGCACATCCTATAGATGGGAAATATTGAGAAAATGAATGGGCTAGAGAGAATGGTAATGGTTCATGGTTCCGTTCAAGTTGCAATGTACAAGTTCAAAACTATGATTATAGACATGCACTTAGGATTGATCTAAAGGGTCGAACAAGAGAACTCCAATCATTTATCAATTTTGATGAGACAAATGAGTCAATCATGGGTGTTATAGCTAGCAACCTCCACCTATTTTCTATAGACAAAGATGCAACTAATAAAATTATAATCAATTTCATTGGCAACGAATACTACTTCGCACTTTCCCTAAAAAAGAGACATACTGCAGAAACAACAGATTGAAATGTGTTATCCTTGATTCAAAGAAAGTGGATAACAATACAAATCCTCCATAACCTTCTTTACGAAAATATTTCTAACGTACCCATCCCTTCAAACTTTACACCCTCACCCATCCCATTCTATACTTTGAACTATCACCACTATGTTAGTTATTTCATATCTATGATTTTTCCTTTTTCCCTGCTTCAAAAGAAAAATGTCGTATTTCCTTCTAAACCGACATACTATTTTCTCCTACTGCTATGTGGATTGTAAGTACTTTTAAGAAAAAAAATGCATATTACTTGCATTTTTATTATGTACGTATTTGTGTCCTTGTATACTATTAGAACATATTGTATCTTTCCAAATAACAAATATTCTTTTCCTTAAGCAAAAAATGTAGTTTTTTATCCTCAAATTGTTATCTCTTATGATTAGTTGCCATTGTAACTCCACATGCATTTCAATTGTGTATAGTTTATTGATTTTGACTTATTTATGCATTTGTATGTACTTCATAGGTGTGTGACTTCGTAATCATGTCGATGTTAGGTTAATTATGCATTGCATAATAATTAGAGTATTTATTGTTTATATGGTTATAATTAATTATAACCATCTTATTGTTTGTATACAAACAATACGAGTGTTGTTATATTGTTTTAACAATATAATTGTTTCGTTGTATTTAATATTAGTTATGCTTCCCGGATTACTTTTTTTGGAAGCTTGTGTGAAATAGTTTATTGTTGCACCTGTGAACATATCTCTGTGTATGTATTCAAATGCATAATTCCTATAAGTATTACATCTCATACAAGTGTAAATGGATGATTTCACATTAATATAATTCATAGGATACCATCCATGTTTTTTGAAATTACATTTGGTGTCAGAGTAGGTTGAAGGATATTGGAGGATTGCAGTAGAATTTGAGGAGCATTAGAGAAGCTTGTGCAAGAAAAGGAGAGTCAGAGTTGCTTCTGCAACTTCCCAGCCCCATCCCATGCAATACCATCATCAAATTCCTCAAATTCATCAAAACTACCTTTATTCATTGCAATTAAGGTTGATGAGGATTGAATACACCAAGGAAGAGAATACAAGCTTAAAGGAAGGAAGAAAATTGATCTAAGACGTCATACACACTCAAAACCACCTTCATTGTCGCAAAAACCGCCTATCATTTTTTCTCTTTGCTGGAATTTTTGCTCAAAACCACCTTTCCCAAACCGTGTGTTTTTAAAGAGGTATGGTTTTACAGTTTGGAAGCGTTTAATTACAATTTTCTCTTTATGTGTACTTGTTTAGCTTAACCACCCAAGTGGCTAGCATAAATTTTGTAAGACACTTCCCATCAAGAGAGGTCAAGGGGTCAAATCTCCCTCCCTCACCCACTACTAAATTTGGCATGAAATTTAGTGAAACCACTAACTTTAGCGGTAAATTCAAATTTAGTTATAACTAACTAAATTTAGTGAGAAAACCCTATTTTGGGCGGGGGAAAAATATTTCCTCCACTCTGCATATTTTTGCATTTTGAGAACTTTTTGCAGAAGGAGGCCTATCCAAAAATTGCATTTTCAGCTATATTTTTGCAATTGTTTGGTGTAGTGGGTCATTTTCAGCTTTGGAGGCCACTAGGGCCCGCAAAACAAAAAAAAATTGACTGTCATTCAATTTTTTCTAAATTTTTGAATGTAATTACATGCTTCATCATATTGTACTAATTTTCAAGTTGCCATAGTCAACCACAAATATTGTAACTTCTCAGAAACTGACAGAAAATTGTAATACAAAACAATTAAAATTAGTTCTATAACACTCACGAGATCCTAGATCTCATTCACAGCGTTCGATATATACGGTGCCTCTGGGAAGCACTTACAGATAAAGTCATCATGACTACTACTACACTTAATGCTTAATATAGATACAACAACATCGTCTGGGAATTGACCCTTTAAATCGACGGGGAGTAATAAGTTCACAATTCACACACTATGAGCCATCACATCCATTTGTGAATGATTGCATGACATAAATCTGGACTAAGAAATCATCCAAGTATATAGTAAAGTTACACACACGTATGAGGATATTTCTTTGAGTCAGTGTCAATAATCACACAGACCCCTTTTATTACTGTCTTGGTACCACGTATTGAATTCTTTCATGTACATTAATGCCTCTTTCACGTACCGCCGGGTATATAGAAAGAGTGAGTTTCTTCCACTTACTTTCGGGTGTATCAAAAGGGCGCGTATGTAGAAAGGTTTGGTATATCGGACTGATGATATATAGATTGGGAGACCTTATACCTGGAGTGATAAGAGCCGAACCCTGTCAGTTTTTTCTACAAAATGGGCACCAATGCCCTCAAATTTTTTCTTCCAGATTCACAACTACTTAGAGGAAATAACTATGTTGCATGGAAGACAAAAATCAAAACACAACTTGAGTTTGAAGAGATATGGCTTGATGTGACTGGTATTATGACCAGATTAACTACTGACACAACACAACAGTGGCAGTTTGATAGAGCATATCAGAAATCCAAACTCATCATCTTGTTTGGAGTGACCGATGATGTGCAACCTCACATTTTTGATGCCACATCAGCCAAAGAATCATGGGATAAGTTGAGCATGGTGTATGAGGCCAAAAACAAGAATGTCATTCTAAATTTGTAGAGTCAGTTACACACATTGAAGTTCAAACAGAATGAGAAAATTGAAGCTGTCTTAAGAAGAGTTGCAAAATTGAGGGCTTCACTTCTAGCCCTAGGATAAGTGGTCAAAGATGGAGCTCTTTTTCCTATTGTTCTGAGAGCATTCCCTTCTTCATACCGTATTTTTGTAACAACACTAAACTTGTCAGATATGACAATTAGTTTTGAAAAATTGGTAAACCTATTGCAACAAGAGGAAGCAATGCACAATAAGGATGATTAAGAGGAGCAGAAACTTTCTTCACATCAAAAATGGAAAAGAAAAGGTAAAGGAAAACCTAATTCTTATCAAAAGTCCCAAATTCAAAATCAACATCAAGGGGACAGACAACAGAAGAAGCAATGTCCAATTTGTAAAAGAGGACATGACCTAAAAGTTTTTTGTACAATACTTACAAGAAAGGTTCATCAAGCAACTCTGGACCTCCACAACAATCTCACAAGGGACATTCTAACTACAATCAAGGGATGAAAATGGGGAACTGGAAAATAAGACACCGTCAACAAGGAAATATTGTTGAGCAAGAAGAACATTTAGATAATGAAGACTTCTTGTACACTTCTCGATCATGTGAACCATCCACATCATCTAGTGATGTCTGGTATGTTGATTTGGGAGCCACTTGACACATGACCAGCCACAGATACTGGTTTAATTCAATGAGGAACACGCCATCGAAAAATCATGTTTCATTGGGAGATTATTCTTCATATACTATTCAGCGGATTGGGAACATCTCTCTATCACTTGATTCATGCAACTGTAGACTATCTGATGTCTTATATATCCCTGGGTTGACAAAGAATCTTCTTTCATTCATTCAACTCCTAGATCATAACTTGAAAATTGAATTTGATAGTCATTCCGATAAGAAAACATGTTTGATTTGAGATAAATCATGAGGCTCGAACATAGTTGCAAAATCCTCAAATGTGGGATGCATATTCCAACTTGATTTTGTTCACAGAGATGATCAAGAACTTATCGCTAAGAACTCTACCTCAACTCAGTTGTGGCATCAGAGACTTGGTCATGTAAGTTTCAAGTATCTCGAGATACTTCGCCAGTGCAAGATTGTACATGGGTTGTCATCTCTTCAGAAGGATACAGACAAGTGTCCTCACTACCTAGCAAGCAAACAACATAGAGCTTCATTCCAGAAGAGTACATATCGATCTCTTGGTTAGATAGATCTGGTTCATACCACTCTTTGTGGTCCGATGCAACCAAGTCATTCTGGATTTTAGTACTTCATGTTATGTGTTGACGACTATTCAAGGAAAATGTGGATTTTTTGTCTTCGCAAGAAAAGTGAAGCTTTTGAAACTTTCAAGAAGTTCAAATTAGCAGTTGAGAATGAAATTGGTCATTACATCATAACTCTCCACTCAAATTGAGGGGGTAATTCACCAGTAACAAGTGTAAATAATACCTATAAACTCACGTGATTCATTAACAAATGCATCCTCCACACACACCACATCATAATGGTGTTGTTGAGAGAATAAATTGTTTCCTCCCATTCAACCAATTGACGACACTTCTTGTTAATTCCCCATTCTTCGCTCCATTCTCAGATGCCCATTTATGACACCTTCTTGGTTGTATTCCTCCTATAATCAACTTATTTGGCTAATATCTCTCTTATTAGCTAAATATTCCTCCTTTCAATCATTCAGAACCTCCCTAGTTCTCTCTGAACCACTTCTATAGGCTTTTTAGGCTATCTATCAGTCACAAATGGTTAATCCAGACTCCTCCTAACTCTCAATGAGTCTCTAATCACTTGCTAATCAAGTTTAACTAGCCTAAACCCTAGTTAACTAGACTAAACCAAGATTAACTAAGCCTAAAGCATATTTATCCTAATCTAATCTAAAAGTTGTTTTTGAACTTTAGTCCCACATGCACCCAAATTCCAAACTTTCCCAAGTGGAAAACTATAAATAGAAGGGTCACCCCTCCCTCTCAACCTTACACCTTGTTTACATAACAAAATCTCTCAAGCACTTTGGAAAGGCATTAGAAATCATTTGTGATAGCTTTAAGCTATAGAACATTTGGATCTTGGCCATACTCCATTGTTAAGAGCTCCTCCATCTTGCATCCATCCAATCCAAATATAGTTAGTAAGGGAAGATCTAAAGCTTGGCCATGTAGCCAACTTGGAGAGATCTCTTCACTATATTTGGGAGTAAACAACACACAAATTTGATTGCTTAGAATCTAACTAGGTTCACTTTCATTAAGCTTTCATGGAGTAGAGAGTATTTATATATGCTAGGCTTTGAATGTTTGTTTCAAATTATATGCATATAGTTTCATATAAATAGATAGTTTCTTGTTTAGCTCTAATCTTATGGTGCATAGTTGAGTTAGTTAAAGCTTTGAGGTTCTCTAATATCATTTCCATAGCTTTTAAAATTTTCATTGCATACATTTGGCATTCTTGGTGGGACATGAAGTCCATCCTCCATTAATGGAGGTCTTTTTAAGCTTTACATGTCCAGTTTCTAACCATTTTTATGCTTTTTAGGTTTTATATGTTTGTTTTTTTAACATATTTCACATTTTATAGGGGATTAATATTCCTTTTGATAAGGAATTTCATGGGTTGAAGCTAGAAATTAGATTTAGTGGCTAATAACTAACCTGTTTGACTGTTTGAAAATTTTCATTTCCGTGTATTTTACAAGTTTTACAGGGGGTGCGCGTATATGTCTTAGAAATCGACGTGTTTGCATTGAAATAGGTTAGTTACCTTCAAAACAGGTACATACATGTCTTTAAGGAGTAAAAACACTTACTGTCATGTGTAGGTGTCATTCCGGGCACAGTGTACCCATTGAAACAGGTGCGTACACGTCTTTCTGGTGTAAAAACACATACGCGCACGTGTATCTATTGAAACATGCACGTATCCATCATTCTGGATGGTATCCATCACCTGTTACTGTCATTTTTTTGCACTGGGGCACGTATCCATCAAACTGGGTGCGTATCCATTGAAACATGCACGTACATGTCATTAACGGGCGCATATGTGTCAAACTGTGTTCACTACCAATCTTTTGGAGGCCATAACTTTTTCTCCTAAACTCGAAATGACTCTATTTTTGTTGTGTTAGAAAGGTATTGAAGTGAAATACACAATGGAAACATAAAATTAGGATTTTTCCTTACAAAAAATTTGTGGTTTACATTATTAGGTAGCTATTCATTTTCTAGCGTATCTTAAAGTTTGAAAAATTGTTTTCTTGGCTATTCTAACACTTTGAAAGGTTTTGTGGCACTAATCAATTGTTTGCAAGGTTATTTTGGTATTTTTTTGACTAACTTAGTTAAGTGTTTTGTTTCTTAGTTGATAAAGGTTTTCAAAGTGCGTATGCTCTTCCCTTGCACCTTATAGGTGATCTTAGGAACCAAAAATACTTTCAAAACCCTCTTATTGCTTACAAAAACACTTACTTTACGCTTCCTAAGGGATGAACATTTAAAAATTGGTTAAAATGAACTCAAACTTTTGTAAAAATGTATTTTCCATAAACTTTTTTTAGTTGATTTTTCGCGTTACGTATGCTCTTCCTTCACGCCTTTTGGTGATCTTAGGAATCAAAAGCAACATGCAAACTCTCTTTTGATATCATGATATTTTATGGAAAAGTACTAACTCTTCACATATAAGGACCTAATTTCTTGTCAAAGAAAGGAGGAGTCAAAACAAAACAAAACCCACTAATACACGTGTTTTCATATAGGTTGCCAAATGGTGTGCTACTTAAAACCACATTAAGTTAAGTAAGATAAAAAACACACCATTTCACTTCACATTGTATTACAGGTTTCAGAAAAGGGTACATCCCTATCTGCTCAACTGGAACATAACCCCTTTGGCATAACGCCTTAAGCTACAACAATGGGGGTGGTTCTGAGGAACCCTAAAGTAATCCACCACTGAGTAACCTCGTGGATGAAATAGGAAGTGCTCCGCTTACCCACTTGACTAGTTTTCATTGTGAGTTAGAGTTAAAGATTGTCTGTATTGTGGTTGCAGTGAGAGTACAAATGGACACATTTAGTTTCCCATTATATCTTGAAGGGGGTACAGTAAAGCCGAGATACTCCCAAATTAGTCATTGCGAATTTTTGGGTAAATCACAGCTCACTTAAGACAATATTCTAACACCTAGTTGAGAGATCTTATTAGGGAAGCCATTCTATCTTGGAGCCCACTTTGCTAGTCTATTATCACATCAAACCATCATGAAGTGATGACTTACTTGGATTCAAACCTTATTTTTTGAACAAGGAAAAGAGCCCATTTAAGTTAGATCTAAGTGCATTTCATCATGAAATTAACCTAGGTATCACTTATCTTGGTTTCTTTCTCACCTTCAGACGAGGTGAAACTCTACCCAAGTGGCACTTAGTTTATTTCATATTTTGATCTATACCTTTGCATTCTCGCAACCCATTTTCAAGGGACAAGAGAAGGCATCTTTCATAGGAGTGTTATCATAGATAGTGTTCACCACTTTTTTTTCCTTTTACGCTCATCCATGTTTGCGGCTGAGTTGTTAAATGTCTAAAGTGCGTGGATAAGTCCTTATATCTTTGATGTCCACTTGATCTTGATTTCAATATCATCATCATAGTTAGGATTGATTCATCATTTGATCTCCCTTTGACGTGTTACCTTGTTCGCATTGTCTCAACACAATTAAGATACTTATGTCGTATTTTTCGTAAACATGATCTAAGTATCGACATTGTGGCATTATGCTGCCCACATTTTAGCACATCCTTAGTATACTTTGACTTAGTTTGACTTCAAACATTGTCCAAATGCTTGAAGAGTGTCTCTTACTTTGTTTGTGTCATTTCAATACCACTTTGACACTAATATCTCACTTCTTCATGAAGCTTGATTAGACGTGTCCAATTGGTGTGGTTACGTGGCTTACATTTGTAATCCTCTCCCTTTGACATTTAGGCCTTGTTGGCTACTAAACTCATTGTGGTATCCTTTGATTGGGAGTCACATGTACCCTTTGTTAATATTTACGCCTTGTTCATTTCAAGCTTGACGTAAGTATTGACATTGTGTTGATCATCTTTGCATCGAACTATCATTTTGCACACACATTTTACATAGGGAGTATTTCCTTATTAATTGGCTTTGTGTTTCACACTTGCATGATTGTTCCTTGTGATCATTCATCTAGAATTTTTTTTTTCTAGGACAATCATTTTTAATCTCATTGAGATTGCATCATCATGATGTCTATTTTCCTTAGACCTTCTTCAGAAAATCATGCACGCATCTCCATACTTATGAAATGTCTAGTTGGTTTCTTTTATGCTACTCGAATCGATATGGAACTTCCTTCCCTTTGAAGGTTTTCCATCACACTATCTAGGTTTAGAATTTGTACTTAAACTACGCTCAATAATGATTGAATATCATGCGGTTTCTCACACTTACAAAAATATGGAACCTATTTTTAGGAATTCAAATCAAAATATTCCCATTACAACTAAACCTCATTTGGTTCTTTGTGCTAGAGATCCCATTCGGGTACCCTGTTCCCCACCTTCAGCTCATAGTCGAGTGGTATGGTTTGGATACTTCTGATCCAAATTATTATTTGGGTTCCCCCCACTCTTCTTCTGATTCATATCCAAACTACTATTTAGACTCCCACTCTTCTTCTGAAGATTCAGATCCTAACTATAATTCGGATACCCCTAGATCAAATCTCGAATCACAGTCCTTCCTTCCTTCATAGGACCTTTATTCCAACTCACCTCAATGATGTCTTCCTCTTTTGAATACTTGTGCGACTGCCAAGTTCCATATATCAAACATCTAATTCAAGTTCTTGAGTCACAATCCTCCCTTTTTTTGTAGGACCACCTTCATCAGTCATCTCAATGACCCCTTCCTCCGTCGAAGAGTTTGACGACTCAAATTCCCTCTAGTCAATCATCCAATTTGACTCATACATCACAACTTAATGGATGGCTATGTGATCCTACTTTCTAATCTACATTATGTCGTCTTCTAGGAAAATGATTTAAGACCAGATCTAAATCATCCATTCATGAGATGATTTCCTCTAATCCTACTTCCTCTCTTGAGTCATCTTCTTCTATTGATCAATCTTCCCCACTTATCGGACCCGTTTCATCTATTCAACCTCCCATGGTTGAAGAGACAACAACATCTACTATTTGATTTCTCTCAAGATGACAAAGCAATCAAACTACATGAAGATATTCCTCTAGAGGATTGCAAATAAGGGTTCTTTCTTGAACTTGATACACTCATGTATTGGGGACTGAAGAAGTTGATTCCTTTTATCAGAACGTAAAGGAAGATCCTAAAGTCATGGAACTTTATTCTTCTTATGTTATTCCATCTCCACCTTCCTTTGAGAATGATGAGATGTCGGGGTCTAGCATTGATCCATGGCCTATCTTCTCGTTACCAACTCATTCCTTATCTATCATCATTCCTCAATCAAAATCTTGTCTTGGGTCACCGATGAGTACCCCATCATCTTCTTCTATCTTGGAGCCACCCCTGGGTAACCCTCCATTTTCTACTTGTGGGTCATGTCCTGGTAGCCCATTACCTTCTATTCTTGGGCCACATCCTAGTATCCCTTCATCCTCATCTATATATGGGACACCTCTTAGTACTCCCTCCTCATCTATACTTGGGCCACACTCTAACAACCCCTTTTCATATTCTTCTATTCTTGGGTGATGTCCTTGTAGCTGAATTTGTTCCATCTTGGGGCCATATTCTAGTATCCCTTCATCATCTTCTATCAGTGACTCACTTCTTGGTATCCCATCCTCTTCAATTCTTGGACTGTATCATTTTCATCCATCACATATTTCTTCTGTCAATGGCTGTGGAAAGCCCACGGTCATTTCTCACATCAGTTCTAAACATCCATGTTCACTTTCTTCTCCTTCTCAGGAGAAGACAAGTCACACATCAGACTTATAAGAAACCAAAAAAGGTTTCTTAATCAAGCTTAGGTAAAAACTTCCAAGAGCTTGAAAGCCCCCAACAACTCGAATAATATCAAAATTTTAAATCAAGAGCGATTCAAGAACGCACATCAATGTAACCATCAAGTATGGCATAAAGTGCATAAATATCTGTATGGGGAACTCAATCTCCCACATACAAAATCCATGTTTCAAGATAAATCATAGTCATTTGTTGAGTACGAGCTCACCATGATCATCGAGATTGGAGACAATATTACGCTTGATAAAAAAACACGTATAGTATCCCTTATCAAGGAATTCACAGACATCGTTGGTGGATCTTACCACGCCGAGTGACTTTGTTAGTCCTAACCTCGTAAAATATAAAAAATCTAAAAATCAAAACAATTCAAAAATAAAAAAATAGAAAACATAAAAAGATCAAAGGTACAAAGGTCAAACGTTGCAATCAGGTATTGCGTACACATGGATGTTCTTTCTTCCCTTTCTTTCTCTTCTTCTACAAGTCTTTCTGTCATTTTCATCCCTTCGATGATATGTTGGTTATCCTATTCACATGCATTTTGTGAAATTTATCTCTATGGTATTTGTTTGACCTTGGTCTTTCATCACCTTGGTAAATTAAAGAATGATTGACCTCTTAGAGATACTATCACAATCAACATCTAAAAAACTTGTTGCGAAGAAATTTTGACATACTTGTTGACACTAGCCAATGTTGTCATCACAATCACTTCCACATCCTCTCATAAATTCATTAGTGGTTCTTAGCTCCTTGTCAAACAAGAGAGTTGAAATAGATTTTCAGAAATAAAAATAATCAAAATCAATCAATGAAAATAAAATCGAAAAGAAAACACAAATTGATATATAACTCTCTCTTGGGGTATTTCAAATAATCTCTATCAAGGATATGGAATCTTAGCTGGTAGCAGAGAAATGTTGCGATTAGAATCAAATGAATCTCCATTGGGGCTATGGATTCCTAGCTCACAAAGGAGAAATGTATGGCTATCCTTCCACCCTTCATTCACAAATCACCTATCACCTATCAAAATAAATCGTTCCTACACATTGGATAGGGTGTCTTCACTTATTGTCTATTAAATCTTCCCTTCAAGAGCTAATTAAATTCCACGTGCACACACTAGATCTCTATGAGTAAGAAGGATTAGTATGTTACCAAGTGTATTTTTTTGGACCTTGTTTAGACTCTTTCCTTAGTCCTTATCTCGTCTCACAATTTGTGCCTTTGGCTAGTCACTTCTTCATCACGAAGCTTCTAAGATACATTCATATCATTCACATTGTTCTTCTACTTCGTTCAAAACATCCATGTGTATAAGATTACTATTTTTCCATGTTTATGGACACCTTTGTCACCTTTCACAAAAACTATCTTCCACTTACTTTCTATCATGTGTTTCTTGGCCAACGTACAATGTGGGCATCCTTTATTCTTCCTAGTACTTTGTTGGTTTACATTCATCATCACGTTGAACCTATCCATAATGGCCTTGGGTTCACTTCTACCCGTGAAGAGTTTTCCTTTGAATACTCCCACCTAATTGTTGGGTCATTTTCACATATTCACCTTTCTCATACACACGTGGCCTTTTACCTTTGTATGTCCCATCTATCACTAGGGAAATCCATGCTTCCTCATCTTCCTATGCATATCTTTAGAAAAATTTCAAAATAAAAAACATTCAAATATGTTAGAAAAATAAAAAATATTCAAATATGTTTCAAGAAACATCAAAAACAATATAAATCATCCTACAAAAAAGTCACTCTTTGGTTCTCGCCTATTCATGTGTGCGACTCAAGGATCATCCTGATATACCTCCATCAATAAAAGCTAGGCTACTTACTTCGTTTGTATTCTGGGGCACAACGAGTTTCCTGGTACTGTTTCATAGTGCACATTTATTTTTCATCAAACCAAAGTGTCCTCCGTTATTCTCCTCATATGTCTGCTTGCTTGGGGAACCATCATCAACCCTTGTCATTAATTCACATAGGTTGAAACTGAAGCTTGATAACAAAAACATTACATTATGTTTCTATGTTAGGTTATCTTGTTTACTTTCTCATATTACATTGCATTATGTATGTTGCATGGAGTTAGGCATCTTTCACTTTCTTGTATTACATTGCATTTTTTATGTTACATGGAGTTCATGTTTTTAGCAATGGACATTTGTTCGTATATGGATTTTCATGTCATAATACACTTTTGTTCATTCTTTTTAATAAGCACTGATGATGAAGATCATTAGGAATATGATGAAAAATAAATTTTTGTAAAAGGCACTGGATGGATGTTAGCTCATTCCCCCTCCCTCATACTCCTTTTTCTTCTATATCCCATTTATTTTCTTCTTCACACTATTCTTTCTTCTGTTATCTTTTTGTCATCTTTTCAATCATCAATCAAGTTCTTCTATCACCCCATTGACAATTGAGGGGGCATCCTTCATTCTACTCATTTTTTCTTCTATCCCTTAAAAAATTTCTACTTGTTTATGCTTGTCTACATTTTTTGAAGTGACGTCACTTACACCACCCCAAATAGGGGAAAATGTAGACACCTAAAATATGCTTACACTTAGCATTTCATCCAATCCAGTCAATTAATGACACTTCATTAATTCCCTATTCTTCACTCCATTCTCGGATGCCCGTTTACCACACATTCTTGGTTGTATTCCTCATATAATCAATTTTTTTGGCTAATATATCTCTTATTAGCTAAACATTCTTCCTTTCCAACATTCTAAACCTCCCTAGTTCTCTCTAAACCACTTCTATAGGCTTCCTAAGCTATCTATCAGTCACAAATGGTTAATCAGACTCCTCCCAACTCTTAATGAGTTTCTAATCACTTGTTAATCAAGTTTAACTAGCCTAAACCCTAGTTAACTAGACTAAACCAAGCTTAACTAAGCCTAAATCATGTTTATCCTAATCTAATATAAAATTTATTTTTGAGCTTTAGTCCCACATGCACCCAAATTCCAAACTTTCCCAAGTGGAAAACTATAAATAGAAGGGTCACTCCTCCCTATAAACTTTACACCTTGTTTACATAACAAAATCTCTCAAGGACTTTGGAA
Source organism: Taxus chinensis (assembly GCA_019776745.2). NCBI lineage: Eukaryota > Viridiplantae > Streptophyta > Pinopsida > Cupressales > Taxaceae > Taxus > Taxus chinensis. The sequence goes on from CM034149.1 coordinate 936,109,072, forward strand.
AGGCATTATAATTCATTTGTGATAGATTTAAGCTATAGAAAATTTGGATCTTGGCCATACTCCATTGTTAAGAGCTCCTCCATCTTGCATCCATCCACTCCAAATATAGTTAGTAAGGGAAGATCTAAAGCTTGGCCATGTAGCCAACTTGGAGATGTCTCTTCACTATATTTGGGAGTAAACAACACACAAATTTGATTGCTTAGAATCTAACTAAGTTCACTTTCATTAAGATTTCATGGAGCAGAGAGATATTTAGATATGTTAGGGTTTAAATGTTTGTTTCAAATTTATATATGCATGTAAATAGATAGTTTATTGTTTAGCTTTAATATTATGGTGCAAGTGAAAAGACTCTTGGGTACAGTTTGATGGATCCAAAGACCAAAAAATTCTACACCAACAGAGATGTTGATTTTTTCGAGAAGAAGGAAGAAGAGTCTCCTCCTTCAGACTCACATGATGTAGATTCTTCACTAGTTGTAAAAATTGAAGTTGATGTTCCCATAGATGATGTCAGTGATGATGGGGATGATGGTGTTGATTTGATAGAACCACGACCTACGAGAACAGTTCATTGTATTCCCAAGTGGTGTACTCGCACACTACGAGATGCAAGAATGGATGCTCCACTGGATACATCCACCCCTAGACCATAGACTCGCAGTAAAGCAAGAGAAGAAGTTAACTTTGCTTTGATGAGTAGAGTTATTGAGTCTGATGAGCCATCTACAGTCCAGGAAGCCCTACAATAAAAATATTGGAAAGATGCCATGGACTCTGAATATCAATCAATGATGAAAAAGGACACTTGGCAGCTTGTCGATCTTCCACCAGGGAAGAAACCCATTGGATGCATATGGATATTAAAAACAAAGTATAAATCATATGGGACAGTGGAAAATTATAAAGAAAGACTAGTAGAAAAGGGGTATGCACAAAAAGAAGGCATTGACTACGAGGAGACATTTGCTCCCACAGCTAAGATCAAGATTATCAGGATGATCTTTTCTCTAGGTGCACAGTTTGGCTGGAAAGTCCATCAAATGGACGTAAAAAGTGTCTTCCTAAATGGAGATTTACAAGAAGAATTCTATATGACTCAACCTGAGGGATATGTTGTACATGGTCAAGAAGCAAAGGTATGCATACTTAGGAAATCTTTGTATGGTCTCAAATAGGCACCCTGAGCATGGTACATTAAAATTGATGAGCATCTCGTACAACATGGATTTGTTAGAAATCGATACGACCCCAATCTCTACCTCAAAAAGCAATGGGGGGAGATTGTGATTGTCGTTTTCTATGTTGATGATCTAGTCATCACTGGAAGTTCAGTGAAGATGATCGATGCAATGAAGAAAGATTTTAATCGATCGTTCGACATGACCGATCTCGGGCTAATGCATTATTTTCTTGGATTGGAAGTATGGAAGAAAGAGAATCACATTTTTGTTTCTCATATGAAATATACCAAGACAACGCTTGAGAAATTTAGGATGATGGATTGCACACCAATTGCTACACCTATGGAGAATAGATTACACTTATCTCATTCAGATCCATCTATTGAGGTAAGTGCCACTATCTATTGGCAATTGATTGGGAGTCTCATTTACCTAACCTACACTAGACCAGATATTAGCTTTGCAGTAAGCTATCTATCTAGGTTCATGTAGGAACCCAAAGTTTGTCATTGGAAAGTAGCAAGGCACATCTTGAGATATCTGAAAGGATCAATGGATCTTGGTCTACAATACAAGAAGAATGACAAATTCTTCTTAACTAGATATTCAGATTCAGATCATGTAGGTAACATAGATGATAGAAAATCGACTTCTAGATTTGTATTCTGTATGGGATCTGGACCAATATCATGGGGAAGAAAGAAACAACACTTCGTTTCTCAATCTTCCACAAAAGTCAAGTATTGTTTTGCAAGAGAAGTTGTCTATGAAGTAATTTGGCTACGTCGTATACTAGAAGGACTTGGAATACAACAGAACAAACCGACCACCATGTATGTTGACAATGAAGGTGTTCGAAAACTTGTTTGTAATCCAGTGTTTCATGAAAGAACAAAGCACATTGAGGTATAGGTTCATTTCATATGCAAGCATGTGTTGAAGCACAACATCCAACTTCAATTTTTTCCAACAATTGAACAAAGAGCAGATATCTTCACAAAGTCATTTGCATGTGACGAGTTTGAGTTGTTCAAAGAATTCCTCTCCTCATCCCTTGAGACAATACACAATTAAGGGGGGAATGTTGGGTTAATTATTATATTAATTATGCATTTCATATTAATTAGACTATTTATTGTTTATATGGTTATAATTAATTATAACCATCTTATTGTCTGTATTCAAACAATATGGGTGTTATTATATTATTTTAACAATATAATTGTTTGGTTGTATTTTATATTAGTTATACTTCCCGGATTACGTTTTTGGAAGCTTGTGTTAAATAGTTTATTGTTGCACCTGTGCAACATATCTCCGTGTATGTATTCAGTTGTACAATGCCTATAAGTATTGCAGCTCATACAAATGTAAATGATTGATTTCACATTAATATAATTCACATGCTACCATACCTATTTTGTGAAATTACAGTTGACTCTTACAAAATGATCCCAACGAAGAGAGAACTACGCAAAAACTAAAATTCAGATACATGATGAGCAAGGAAGTCATCATCTAGAGCATAGAACAACAACAATCTCTAATATCCGTCAACTTACAACGACCAACATCCTACCATTCCCTGACATTCCAATCTTTCCATCAAATACAACTACTGTAGGATTTTCAACCAACATTACCCAACTAACTTCCATGGAAAAAATTTTGAATGAGAATACCAATTCCATCCGTATGAACCCCTATTTGCTAACTACTGCCACGTCTCCCCATTTGCTTGGGATGCCACATGAAACTATCTAAAAAATGTATATGTATGAATTTGTAACAAGTTTGAAATGTAGAGAAGGAACCTTTGAATGAAGTGATATCTACACTTACAAAAATAAATCATACCCCTTAACAACATCAACTACAAAGTTAATAATTATCCCTCTAAATCAAACACATATACCATTCAATGTTCACATTACATTATACACATGTGATTGCTAGTATAGTCTATCTTAAACTATATACTAACAATTGAGTAATAAAATACTCTAGTTTGCATCTTATAAACTTCATTTCAAAACCTCTCTCAATTTATTTACCCGTCTAAACAAATTTCATCGCAGTGTGAGATTTGGAGTGTTGACTCTTCCCACGTTATCTTAGGAATAAGTGCAGCAAGATAAATATAAAGATGTTTAAGCCTAAATCATTAAAAACTTATCCATAAAGACAAATTCTTTTTGGTCCTATGGAAAAGGATTTGTCCATACAAGGATTTTGAGATTTACAATGGAGCCTCTTTCATAGTAGAATTTTTATGATCAAATCACATATTTTGATTCCTTAGAAGAAATTGCAGGGGTCGTCATTGTTTCATGTTTTTCCAAGAAAATGCATTACATTCCTCAGAAACCCAGCCTAGATTCAATATCCACTTGACAATGATCATACCCGCATGTAGGAATTTTACAATCGTTTGACCATCATTGATGTTATAATTATAAATTTGATAGTTGTTTTATTGGTGGTGTTATTTTTGGAATTTAGAGATTTATGATATATTCTTGACCAATCCAAAGTATGGATCTAATTCGGGTTAGGTCCTAGGAATCAGTGATGGATATATTTTCAATAGAAAAGGTATCATTTTGCTCTCATCACTAAATAATTCTACATCACCTCCAAGCATTAAAAGTGGGCCATCTTGTGGAATTGGCACAATTATGTTGGTTTCATCTTTGCTACCTAGAGTTGGTTTTATCCAATGAAGATTCACTTATTGTTTGTTCATCGTCCCTTTGCTATTTGAGGTTTTATGTGGGTACCAGACCAAAGATAATATCATGGGATATTGGCTTGTTAATGATTTATGGGTTGCTAGGCTTATACTCAATTATGGGTTGTTCTTATAAACTTTTGTGGGAATATAAAAATTATTGAGTGTTAATTTGCTAGTGAGCATTATTAATGGTAGTTTGTCTATAATGAGTTTATTACATTTAGTGTTTTAATAGTTATCTATCAGATCTTTTTATGGCACTCTAACATAAACAGTTTTTCATTTCACATAAATGATGACAAAAAAATGTTTATATTCTTCTTACAAAAATAATTGATATTTGCAAAATATGTTAATTATCTTAGTTTGTAACTCTGATTAATAAGTAAGAATGTAAGATTTCTGTGAAGTGATCTCCAATGTAATGTACTCAACTAGAAAATTACTCATTAAAAATGTAAAGTGCCACCCCATTCTTACAAATTTATCGGTCCACTAACCTAGAACGACATTTTGCATTGCGATTGGCATTACGAATTAGATGTATTCACCATGCCTTCGAACTCCTCTTGTCCACACCAGACTCCTCAAAAAATAATTACAGTTTCAGGATAGTGGAGAGTGGATCGATAACAGTTTCAGGATACCATCTACCTTCACATCCTTCCAACTTCATCGCGTTTTTTAATTTTGGTGATTTCTTTTATCCCACATTAACTGTGCATGGTGCGAAGCGTATTTTTTAAGCTACAACATCGGAGAAATTTGTGACTGTGACTTCGGTCACAGTGGTCCCTTTTTTTCGTTTGATCCATCGTGACTCACTTGCATTGAGTATAATTAATAGTAATGTTTTATGCTTCTCAAGTATCCTTGATAAGGTTAGAAATGTGTTGAATCAACTCTCAACCGAGAAAATTTAGTTTTCATAATGTTTCAATGGAGATATGCTCCTATATATATATATATATTATTATTATTTTAATTATTAAATTTAATTTTTTCCTTATCTAGAATTTTTCAAAAAGTAGTTTTTAATTAGACTTTTTTGTCGATAAATTGGAAATAAGTAAATATATCCTTATTTTTTAGGACACAATGGCTAAGTTGTTATTTTCATGTAAAACTAAAAAAAATTACTTACATTTCAATTGAATATGTGGATTTTAAACTCAAATTAATATATTATGTGCAAGTATTCTTTTGAAAGGTCTTTTTTTATGTGAATAAGGAAAATACATCGAAATACGAATTACATAATTCAAACAACAATAGGAGGATCAATTCTAAACGTTTTGTTGTAATGTTTTTTTCCTCCGTAAAACACAAATTTTTATTGAAAATTTGATCATTCAATTTGTCATAATAATCATGTTTTTATCACAAAGAGTTTTTTTGTCAATTTCAAAGGAGGGGTAAATTGTAAATTGTGCTTGGTGTCAAGGGGTGTTGCCCCTCGACCACACCCTGTATTGCAACAAGAAGTGTGCCAAAAGTGCTGCCCCTAGACCCCATGAGAGGTGCTACCCCTCAACCTCATTACGGGCTGCTACCCCCAGATCCCCACTCCATGTTCCTATGTTCAGTACCTTCTATGAAGAAAACCTCATCTTTGTGTATGCAATGATTATTCTTGCATGATTTGATTATCTGTTCAAATATATTATCTATCAGTTTTATCACCTTTTTTAAAGGTCTTAAAATAGATCATGAAGATATATATGTTTTTGATAAAACATTTCTAAAAATTCCTTAATATGTGATTATTATAATATTATTATATACATATCAAATGACACTTAGGGATGCCTTTATGTTTGCATTGGAGACGTCTAATACTGATTACATCTAATATATATTTTAAAAGAGTAATATGTTGAAATTTTTCAACATATTTTTGTTTCATCGGATTCTTAGTAGATTAATGAAACAAATAAAGGTAGAAAGCTAAAGAGGAATACCTGTTACAATATCAGTTGAAGGTCAAATGCACACATAGATGACTTCTAGATCAGAATGGATGTGAGAGCTCCCTTTTGGCTAGGAGGAACTACCTATAAATATAAAACAATACCACCAAATAGAGTTAAACAAAACAATGAGTGGACTACCTAGCAAAAGCTAGATCTGGGAAGCGTGATACTTCCTGAATAAGATTTCAATCCACTTTTATATAACAATATTAATGCTATTTAAATCATACATGAAGTACAGATCCTATTGGAATTGAAAATATTTAGGTATCTCGTATAAAACAACAAGAAAGGTCATGCAAAAGGTTGTTTAAGGTAAAAACGGGAGGGTTAATTAGCTGGTGTTGAGTTGCAGGTCTGATACAGGCTCTGGGTAAGGTTTGGTAAGGATTCGAAATGGTTTTGGGATATTGGAAAGTGGGTATTAGCTCATTGATCAGACCTATATTGCCAGACACAGTAACTGGTGTCGATTGACTAACTGATGCCAGTTAGGAAGAGTGACCGATGTCGGTTGGCTAACCGATGTCGGTAGATGAAATTAGCATAAATTTATTTAGAATTGGTTTTCCAAACTCCTTGTGGTTGTACAGAGGCTGTAAATGGTGAGGGTGGGGTCGTAAAATGGTTCTGAAGATTCAAAGATGATTCGGAGAGGGTGAAAATGGGTGAAAATTCTAGTTATGATCAGGTGATGGGTTGATAAAAGGAAGGAAGTATATGGGTGTGGAGAGAAATCAACTAAAGAGATGAATAAATAAACCTACACAAGGAAACTAGAGATTCAGTGTAGAGATGTTAAATACTTACTAGAAAATAGATTGGAGGACATAGGTGATGAAGATGGTGACAGTAGAGATCTAGAGAGAAGAGTCATTGTGTTTGTGCCACAGTAGTTCGGACCTCTGTGCCTATCTGTTATGAATATGTGATCATGAAAAGGATAATGAATGGTGACTAATGTTGGTAGTGCTCCTGTGTGTCTTATTTTTCCTGATTGCTAAAGAAATTTGAGTGCTCCAAGTCTCTGGAAGAATGAGATCCTGAATAAAAATGACCAACCTGGGAAAAAGGTTACATAACTGTATATATGGTAACCGATGAAGGTCAAGGTGAACGGCGGCATTTTTGGGTTAACCGACATCGGTTAGGGTGAGAAATCCTAGGTTTACCAAAAATAGTAGATCTTGGCTATTTTTGATGTGCTCTGCTTGGTAGTTTGTTTCTCAAGTGATGGTTAGTGCTTAGATAAGCGGGAATGGTGTTGGAGAAGGAATATAAATTTAATGTTAGGGATAGACTAAGTCTCAGTTAGTTAAGACAAGTAAAGACTAAGTCTTAGGTAATTAATAGGCTAAGAATAAGTCTATAGTGACGTGTCTAGGTGATGTGGTTGGGTGAGGTGTAAATTAATTAAATTAAATTAATTAAATTAATAAATAATGTGAGAATGGGTATTAATTCAATTGCAAGTAATTAAAATAATATGAATGTGGAGTAAAGGGGTCATGATTAGGTGAACATGTTATTATAATTGCTCAAAAGGGGACCAAGGGGAGTGTGACCCAAATTTGGTGTCTACAATTTTAACATGGTTAGTTGTTAATCATATTGTTATGTTAGTTGTTATACAACTAGTGTTTAACTTTTACAGATGGTTAAAAGTGAAATTAATAAATGATTTATATTATGCTTATTATGATATCTATATGGATATTATGACTCTAACGATGTTGATATTGTGTTGGATATAGAATATACATTTGGATTTTTGCTCAAGTTTTTTGGTGCATAAACCATTACTTGGAACAACAAAAAGTAACCAACAGTCTCGATTTTTTCTATTGAGGAAGAGGGAATAAGTGCAATGGAAACAACGAAGAAGCCATGTGGCTGAAGTGGGTGTTGGAAGATATACACATGAGAGCTAAAGGAAGTAGTCCTCTTCTATGTGATGGTCAGTGTTGTATTTCTCTTATTAAAGAATCCAGTTAACATCAGAGAACAAAGCATATTGAATTTCATATGCATATCATCGAAGAGAAGGTTCTTTGTGGTGATAGAGATCTCTAGTATTTTTGAAACTGAATATTATATTACATATAGGTTTTCAAGCCATTGTGTGTTGTAAAATATTTCAAGTTTTGTACAATGTTTGGCCTTTCAGAGTTTCCATTGAAGGGGATTGTGTATGGAGATGTCACCTCCTAATGGTTGTCCGGTTGTTAACTCCTCCTATATACTTCTTCTCTAGTATAAAGCATTGTAAAAATAGATATTTTATGATCTATGTAAACTAATAGAGTTTATGGTAATACAGTCTAGTGTGTTGCATCTATTTTTAAAGGATGTCCTTGTGTTATAAAAGGCTTCTATGGATGTGGTTTTAATGATTTTTCCATGATAAACGGTGGGATGTAGTCTCACAAATTATGCTTAGCCTAAATCATACTTCTGATTTATGGATTCCAATCATTTTATACCAAAAGGTAAGTTGAGCATGATGAAGGTGTTATAATACCTTCAAAAATACATATGTTAGCCTAAACCTTCTCTAATGGTTTATGGATTTATAAATCCTATTGTAAAAATAGGTAATGTTGGCATATATATCCCCACTTAATATTAAAGGGGGAGTGTTAGAACATAGTATTAAGTGTTCATAATATTTAGTTTATAATTAAATAATATAGAATATAGTTATATTCTTTATTATTTAACATAAACTTTATATTAGGTTTATTAGTTATTAATTAAATAATTATTTATTAAATCAGGGTGTACCCCACCACTTAATAGTTATAACCCTTTGGGTTACTTAAATATGGTTGTGGACCATAATTGGATGTATTTGGATTTTACTTCAGGTTAAAAACATGGAGCAGGAAGTGAGGAAGGGAGTTTTTATTGATTAATACTTTCTCAGTTAATAGAAAAATATTTTGTGGTTTTATACCTCGTTGGGGTTTTCCACGTTATATCTGGTGTTATGTGTAAATGTGTTATTTTATTTTACCTTGCTAATTATTTAATGTTTGGTTGATTAAATTAATATTTTATATAATATATTAATCTGTCAGTCCTAATAGAGAGATGAAACATCAAATATAATGAATATTAGCTTGCAATCTACATATTTGTTAGAGGTTCTAAGGAGGCAGCATATTCATTATAGATTTGACTTTATTATGGTCCACTTTGATTCTCTTTCATGAGACAATGAATCCCAAAATATTTCCAAAAGTGACACTAAATATACACTTTTTTGGATTAAGGTGAACCTTTTATTTCCTTAATCTCTCAAATATGCGCTTAAGAACTATTGGATGATCAACTCTAGTCTTGGATATTGCAAGAATATCATCAACATATTCCTCCATAATGTTGTTAATAAGTTCATGAAAAATAAGAGTCATAGCACATTGGTAGGTAACACCAGCATTCTTTAGGCTAAAAGGCATGACCTTCTAACAGAATGTCCCCTGTGGGATTGTGAAATTTTTCTTGTGTTGGTATTATTCAACAATTTAAATTTGATTGTATCCTAAAACTTTGTCCATAAGAGATAAAATCTCATGGCCCACAGTAAAATGAATGATCATGTCGATATTAGGAAAAGGTACTTCATCTTTAGGACATGCCTTATTGATGTCACAGAAGTCCATACAAATGTGAATTTTAGGGGTCTTATTTACAACTGGTACTATGTTAAATATCCTCTCTAAGTATTCGATGGAATGTATGAAGTTTGCATCCAACATTTTTTGAATTTCATCCTTGACAAGCAATGTGACTTTGGGATGCATTTTACGCAACTTTTTCTTGACCATTTTTGCATCAGGGTGCACCACAAGGTGATGAACCACAAGAAAATGATTGAGGCCTATCATATCCTTATAAGACCAATCGAATACATCTTGAAACTCTATTAGAAGCTTTGTAAATGACTTGATTTCAATTTCTGAGACTAGCACCAAGTTGTAGCAGTTTAGGTTGGTCTTATGTGTCGATGTTGATACTTGTTTCTTCCACCAACTTAGAAGTTTCATTATATTAAAATGATGCTACAACTTTGTGTAGATTGTCATTTATTTTTCAGTTCAAAATCTCCTTTCTTTAGCGCTTATGAAAGGTTTTTACTAGGAGATACGTCCTTTTTGTGTTTTTTTAGTATTTGTTGCTCGCAGAACGCTTCATAGAGGTTTGCACTATGCAAGATATGATTTTTATTTTTTCTTTTTTTTACTTATTTTATTTTTAGAATAGATATTTCATTTTCCTCACCAAAATAAGAGGTATCATCAAGTTTAATATTGAACCCTTCTTGCGGTCTAGCAGGGGAAAAGGGTCTAAAGCCCTGAGAAACTCCTAGATGGCCTCATCATTTTGAAAGAGGTCCATGGAAATATGAAATTTTTGGGTCCTGATCAATAAGCGAAGGGTGAAAAACATCAAGGGTTTGGATGGATAAATTTTAAGATAGATGGTAGATTTTGCAAGGTTATCAAAGAGGTTATGTGTGAAACCGGTCTCAAATTTGAATTTTGAGTCCTCATCACTAGTTAATACATCGAATATGAACGGCCTTTGTTGGTGTATTTGATTTGATCATCGTCATTCAACATCTTATACACCATACATGAATAGTCATCTCAATTAGTGAGAATAGGTCATAATTGAAGAGGTTAATAGGGTTGTGTACACGTTTCATGCACAAGAGTTACACATCACTCCTATATCTACCCCTTCTTTCTTATCTATGAGCATGTCAGACACATCATTGTATTTTTTGTAATTGATTTTTCTTTTGATTTGTGCTCTTGCTAATTATGTGAAGTGTTCTCATCTCCATTAGAAGTGTAACCCTCTTCGATGTGCATGAGGTTCCAACATTAATCCTCATGGAATGATTTGATATGGTATCAGAAACGATGTTCGGTAAATGTTCACTTGCTTGAATCTAGTTGTTTATTAATTTATTTTTGGTTTTATCACTTTTTCATACAATTTTTCGTATTTTGGAATCTTGTTACAAGTTAAAAATCAGGTTTATTGGTGTTTGTGTAGTTTTTTTAGTTTCACATGTGTAATTTTAAGGATATTTACAACTAAATTTAGCTAGTTACAACCAAATTTGGAGGCACCACAAAAATTAGAAGTTAGATCTTCATCTCTGGTTTTTAATCTATTTATTAATCAGAAGTGAAATTTTTTTATATCTCTAGTTTTTCCCTGGTTTGTAAGTGGAATTTTTTTGAAATCTATGTTTTTCGGTCGTTTCTCCTACTCCCTTCAGGACTCTCCTTCCCCTCCTAACTCATTTTTGAGCTCCTCGAGCACCTCATCGAGCTGCTTTAGCTCGCCCTACTGATTTGACCAAGCTATCTCTTTCCCAAACTGAGTTTGCTATATATCTGAAGGTTGATTTCCTATTTGCATGGTTTTTGGCGAGAAGTTTTATCAGCGGAGTCAGTGTTTTGGTTCTCTTTGGATGGATCTAGCATTGTATCCACCTCTAGTTTTTACTTTCTTTCCCTGCATTTGGAGTTGACCCATGACACCCCTTTTTTGAATACGTATTTATCTTTTTTTGGGTCATGCTGTGGTGTTTTTACATCCTTTTATTGCATTTTTTTTCCCTAGACATGTTTGTTGGGGATTATTTACTCATTCATGCCCATGAGTGAGTTGTTTTCTCTTTGTGTGAAAATTGAGCTTCTTGCAAACTAGTTTCTTACCCGATCAGTCTCTTTGTGCCTCTAAAATTGGTTCTCTTCCTAGTTCACTTGCTTACCATTTTTCACTGCCCTAAGTTGATCTCTCTCCCACACTCACTTGTTGCTCTGGGTATTTTGGCGCCCATCTCTTTTTCTGTCGATTCCTTCGGTTTACTCAACCTCACGTTGCTCACCTCAAATCCTCTATCCCAAGTCCCTCTAGCCCCTCACTAAGTCAGACTCCCCATGACTCATTCGCCATCCTTCCATGCATCAGTCACCTCGACCTTATCCCTCTTTCACCCTTTTCTTTTTTTAGGCTTCTTATTTTTTAAAGTTTAAAAGAGTGCCTTTTAAAAGGTGCAGTGTTTATTTATATTTTTTCTTATTTTTAAAAGGATAAATGGGTGTTGAAATAATATTATTGGGTGGTTTTTTTAAGCAATAGGTTTATCGGTCGAGTGTTTAATATTGTGCGGAGGGCTTTAATAAAGTGTGGGGGCTTTAATTTCATAATGTTGATTTTGTTAAATCAAAGGTAGGTGATTTTTAAGGTGGGTTTTAATATTCAAAACGCCATTTATTATAAGGTAAGGTTTAATAAGGGTGTTTTATATTTAATAAGTTAGGTCTTAGTTTAGACTTTGGTTCAATTTATTTAAAATTAAGGTTAATTTAATTTAATCTTTAAAGAGATTTAATTTTTGTTAGGCATCTAATTAATTAAAAATTAAGCTCTTTTCATTATATTAGTAGTTAAAAATAGTATTTTTTAACGTAATTATCAAAAAAATTGTCTTTTAAGCTCTAAATTAGTTGAATAGGATGTTCCAAAAGGTTGAATTTTAAGCGTTTTTGTATTTTTCCTCTAATCATTTGCTAGAGTGTGTAGTGTCATTCCTAGGTATTTTTTGCTCCTAAAAGCATTTTTGGCATCCTAGAAGGCCCCAGGACTCGTCTTGAGCCCATTTTTTGTAGTGTAATAGCCCTTATTATTTCTTACGGACTAATGAGTGCGTCTTCCATAGTCTTGCAAAAAGGGGGTTTCTGTTGCGACTTAAGACGTTTTTTCTCCCAATAGGACTTGATTTTTCCCCTTCTCTTATTTTTTAGCTTGTTGTGTTTTTTTCTGATGTCGATTTGTTGTGTTTCGTGAAAATTGATTTTTGTCTCCTCTCTTACGCATTATTACGTTGTGTGCAAAGTGAGTGGCCAACTATTTCATGACACACACTCACACCATATTATATCTAACACACTAAACTATAAAGTTTTGAAAGCATGGGGTTATAATATTTTCCTAGGTGGTTATGTTTCTTGTTTTTCTTTTCTACATTCCTTCTTTCTTTCTCTTCGCTATAGATGCACTTTCAATTAATTTTCTTACGCCCTGTAAATTATTCGAATGGAGATCGAAAAATGGTGATTAAACTAAGGGGTAATTTATTATTTCACATCACCATTGGAGCTGAGACTGAACCTAGTGATTAACCTAGAAACTCTAATTGGTTCAACTAAAGTGAAAAATCCTTATGTCTTCTTTGTATATCTATTTATCTTGACTTTCTATTGCAGATTGAGTCGTCTGAAACACCTAATATTGTGTGGAGAACTTTATATGATATGTTTGGACAAAAAGATGACATGAGAATGCATTATTTGTAAAACAAACTACTAGGATTAAATACTAGTGACTTTGAAAACATAGAGGCATTATTCTCAAATTTTATCCATACTATATTACTGTTAAAGGAATGTAAAGTGGAGAAGAAAGATTCCTGGTTGATCTTTTCAATTCTCTATAAATTAGGTTTCAAATACTCCATCTTTGTGTCAACTTGTTGCGCTATGAAACTTGGTCTAGGTAGTGCTTGGAATATGCCCCCATTTGATAGTTTTTCATCCCAACTCATTTAAGAACAGGACAAAATCATTCAAATGGGGTTTCTCAAGTCCAAGTCACATGCCCTTGTAGTAATTACTAATAATGGAAAGAAGAATGAAAAAAGAAAGAGAAAAAGGACCAACTTGTTATCACTTTTCCAAAAATATGTGTATTTTTGTCATACTCTTCAAAAAACAAATTAGTAAAATGGCTCTTATATGATCTTTATTTTCCTTTGTGAAGTCTAAGAAAGAAGGAGTTGTTTTCAACAATGATTTTTTCTTCAAAATTTTGAGTTTGGGGACTTTTCATTTATTTTTGTGAATATTTCAGATTTTGGTATTCCTTATGTCCCATGTGTTCCATTAGGCTCCCAATTTACTGATTCCCTGCCTTTCCCGCCATTAAGTTTCCTTCCCTTTATATTACATGGTATTTCGGCTTTGAGATGAACCTTTGTCCCTTATGCTCTAAGTGCAGTTCAATTCCCCACATCCCCACATTTTCTGTAACCCTCAAATTTAGTAAGTCCCTTTTTGTACTACAGGTATTTTCGGCTTTGTGGAGAACTCACACCCCAATGTCCCAAGAGTTGACTGTGCAAGGTTCTCTCTGACTTACCCAATTTGAGTGTATTACAGGTGTTTCTGGGCTTTACATGTCCCAAGTGCTCCCAAGTGCCAATTGTAACCTGTAAATCTGCATAACCTCCATATCATACACAGAGCATTCCTTCATACTAGCAGGTTATTTTGGCTTTCTACATCCCAGGTGTCCCAATGTCACATAGGAAATTGTGCTCAATTTTTCTGCCATCTCCATAGTCCTTAGTCTCAAGTTGGCATTTTGTGGCTAAATTTTATCCATTCCTCACAATACATTAATTTTCACATTCAATGCACCCTGTCGACCTATTCAAAATGGAATGTGTATAAATACCTAGGGCCATTTGGTTTTTTACCATACTTCCCATAAGTAGCTTATGTTTTCCATTCCATTCACCCTCTCCACTATTTATAGCTAGTGAATCATCTTCATGTCCTTTTTAAAAATTCCCAGGTGTATCTTGTTCCAGCAGAGGTTTTAGTTCATTTGAAAACAAAAATTCAAAGGATCAAGAAGTTCATTATAGAATATTTTTTATCTTGCCACATGATCCTGTCACTGACTGTATTTTTCTCTTTATCCTGTTGCTCAAAATTTTAACTCACTATGAAGATTCATTATAAAGGGCATGAATATCTCTCTTTTTTTGAAATAGTTGTACCTAAGATAGGAGATAGTGATGCCCAACACCTTGACCTAGATGATTTTTTGGCATGACTTTACTGCAAGAATCCTACTTCTATTTCTCACTTAATCAAAGAAAGCTAGATAGCTTATGGGGGGTTTTCCTGCTTCTGTTCAATGTGCTAACATTGTGTTAGCATATGGCTCCTGTTTTAATCTAGACACAAAAGATATCATTGACCCTCATAGATAGATGATTACTCAGTTAGACACTAGTTGTATTAGAACTTCCCTCAAAATCCCACTAGTGGAAGATTCAAATACTCTCACAAAATCTCATGCCTAACTTATTTTTGATCAAAATAGTGAATAATATAAGAGCATGGTGGCCAAGTCATGGTTTAAAAATCAAAAGAAAGGAGCCTTAAGACTTCCAAAAACCATGTATAGAATTGATTTCAAAGAGGATATGTCATATGGTAATACCCTTCTTACTATAATAATGGAGTTTCCCTCAGCTAATGAGTTCCACTTTTGGATGTGCCCTTTTTTCAACATCATATATGTGAAGGCAAACAAATCCTAAGTTGGGGAGAGATAATTTGTGATAGTCTCATTGAACAACTTGTCAATAATCAAAGGAATAAAAATTTCTATATGACTTCTTATTTTATGTACACCATTGCAGCGTACATGGAGTGGTTGGGGATTTCCCCTGATGAAGACAAAAAGGATTCTCGTATATATAAGTATTTTCCAGAGTTAACATTGAATATTAGTAATCATCATTTCAAAAGGGTGAATGATGTTTTCACCGTGTATATTTTTAGTTTGTTAGAGGGAAACATGGCTTGGAGATTCTCAAAGGAGGCAAAACAATTGATTGATGTCTATGGGATCTATTTCATTCAATTTATAAACTTTTCTTACATACGGTTGATTGGCTTTGAGGGAACACCCCTGAAACTCCCAATGTATTGTAGTGATAAAATGGCTCTAGTTAAATTCTGGAGGTAGTTGGATAAGATCCAAAGAACTTTCAGAGACAATAAGATTGTAGACATTGAATTCCTAATCACATTGGGTAACTACACCTGCAGGAATGCTTTGGATGCCTAAAATGTTGACAGGACAATTTCCCCCCTCACACTTCATTATTTTTAGCCAAGGAGCTTCTTTGACATCAAGGGTTTTATTGCTAACAATTTCATAATGGATTTTCATCATATTGTTAACAGTGAAGATAATTGGGCTTGACGGTGAAGATAATTGGGCTGACTATTCTAATGATTATGAAGCCAGAAGAAGGTATTATGGTAGATTGTCTCTTCAGCAAATCAAGGATTTTAAAGTGTACAAGATACCAAATGAACTACAAGATGATGATCAGGATTTGGAGTCTCTTGAATATGAAATTTCTATCAATTATACTCCTATTGAAACCATTGATTGGTTTGTTAAGCAAAGGGATGACTTGAAAGAACTTATAAACCCTATCTTAGTAAGGACCAAACTTTGGTTTGATAGAAAAATGAAAATTTTCATTGCAAGTAAGTCAAGGTCTTCCTCTCAAGAAGCCCCCACTCTTCAGAAGGATATTCCCATTGCAACCCCTAAGGCACATACACAATTGGTCCCCTCTCCACTTGAATGTTCAAATTTGGTATATATGAAGAAAGGGAAGGCAAAGAAAGAAGAAAAGATAGAAGAGGTATTACAAGGAGAAAGTGAATAATTGGTTTCTTTGAAACAATTGGAAGTAGTACCTAAAATTGAACCAATTATAGATCTTTGTAATGATGATGGTGATGAGAAAGAAACATGACAATAAGAATAAAGTAACCTTGAAGGATGTAGTACGGAGAAAGAGAAGGAAGATGATCAACGAAAGGATCATACTTCGGAGGTAGAAGAAATGATTATCCTAGGACCCTCTAGCAAAGATGCTCCAGACAAGGAAGCACCTTCCTCTAAAGTTGAAACATCTTTTTTGGAAGTATCTACAGTAAAAACTTTAAGTGCAATGGGAATAGATGCACTTGGGCCTCTTGTTCCCTCTTCTTCTAGTTCTTCCATTGTTTGGGTGCAATTTTTGGTAGATAGCAAGAAAAGGAAAGCTACATCCCATATTGTTCCTCTAAAGTTTGGTGTTGTGGCAGCCCTTTTAGGTAATACTCCTTCCCCATCCAAAAAGAAGGCTAAAATCACATCCAGGTTAGTATCTGATTCTCAAGGTCAACAATTTATGGAAATTGTTAAACCTAAGATTGGAAAAGATGAAGGATATCTATTTGTAAGTGATTTGGAATTGAAAAGAATTCCACTAGGAGAATCTACACCTGAGAGTGAAGTGCACAATTTCAAGGAGACAGTGTCAAAGGTAATTGAAATGGTTGATAAAGGTAAGTCAACACGAGATCAGCTGGAGGAATAGAATCAAATCCTTTCAAATTTCATATGGTCCCAATTATCAGAAGATAAGGTACTTGATCCAACTCCACTAGCCTCAATTCCACCATTTGTTGTTCTAACTAATGATAAAGTTCAAGATATCAAATACATCCATAAACATGCTATTTATGGGAAGGAAATGGAAGCCTTGGTTGAATATATGATATTCACAACATTTAACTTCATTTAATAATAATACAATTCATATGGTAGAGTCACAATGATATAGCTGGATTTTATAACAATCAGTAGTTTAGAGAGAGAATTGAAATTTTTGAGTGAATGCATTTAGGATCTCCAACTAATGAGTGACACAGATGTACAGTTTATTTTAGAAAATAAAGAATTTGGTGAGGTAAAGTTTAATCTATCTAAACAATGGGTCTTCAGCATTGATTGGAAGATAAAGGTCCTTGAGGAATCCATTGGTGAACTCGGTAATATGTTACAAAACGGAGAATCTTTCAAATCCTTTGTTATATCTACCTTTCAAGATATTCATTGACAACTCCTTAAAGAATGTTTGGGTGACAAATTCATAGTACAAGAGATCAAGTCCTAGTTCAGAAAATTTGTTAAAGAAAATTTGTTTAAGCAAGATACTATGTCCAAGGATAAAATGAGGGAAATTTGTACACTTCAAGAAACCATCACTGAGGCCAATAAGGAGTTTCTAGAAAATATGTAATTATGGAAGGAAATGGAGAAATGCCTAGGCAGTTGGACTTATGCAATAACAAATACCACTATCCCTCGAGGCATGGAAATAGCTGATGCATTTAAGAGATTCAGGAATCAAGTACTCAAGGATAAAATTGTCACAATCACCCCTCCAAATGTTCCAAATCCCCTTTTAATTGATGTATCTAGTTAAGGTGGATATTTCCTTCCTAGTCATGTAATATTGAATTAAAAGAAAATTTGATGTTATAATGCTTAATTAGATATTAATCCTTTGATTAAAAGAAGGGAAATTGAAAAAGACTCTTTTGTAACCATCCATAAGGTTATTTAAGGGTATCTTCTTATCATTTGAGGGGGCTAGATTTGGATGTATTAGATGTAGAGATACTTAATCAGCAATCAATACAAAAGAATTTTTATCTTTTCTTGTGTTCTATCAATTCCTACTTTCTGTCTGATTCATGTGAAGTTATATATATATATATATAGAAAAATTTGTGCCCTCTAGTTGATGTGTGTGTGTGTGTGTGTGTGTGTGTGTGTGTGTGTGTGTGTGTGTGTGTGTGTGTGTGTGTGTGTGTGTGTCGAAAACTTTGTGCCCTCTAGTTGATGTTATGCTTACAACTTTGTGTCCATTTCATATATGTCATATGTTCAAATGTATATAATTTTGATCTTGTTACTCTTACATGCATAAGTAAGATATCATTCTGCAATTTATATGTCTGAAAGTGTTGTTTTCTTCATTTTCTATAAATATTTATTCTGTTGCTTCCTTTCTTCTGTATTGAAAATCTTATGAGATGGGAACATCTAAAGAATAAAAATCCTCATTAAAATATTAATAGTTTATACATTTTCAAATAATTAGATATTCTTATTTTTGTGTGTTCAATAAGGGAACCTCCCCCATAAAGAGGAGGGAGTGTTGTCTTCAAAATTTTGCTTGTTTTCAAGGTCAAATTTAATAACCAACACAACCCAAGAAGGAAACCAAGATCATCCAATCCAAACCCAAATCTAACACAAACATTCGAATTATAAACCTAAAGCAAAGAAAGAAAAGTGTAAGTATTCCTATTGTAAGAAGACTGGTCATGAAGAGCATCAATGTAAGAGAAAAAAATTATCACCTTACTCATTTACTTGAAACACAATCATATAGGTTTTCCTAAATATATAAAAAAAATGTTCCAAAAGTTGAGCCTTCCATTGCAAGAGATTCTAAATCCAATAAGAAGAAAGGAAAGTCCCTTGTAGCTTGATTTTCTACTTTATTGACGTGGATTATATATTCTGGTGCCTCAAACCACATGTCTTCTTTGTATGTTGATTTCTCCAACATTGAACCATGTGGTATGTCCCAAATCATGTTGGGTGATGACACGAAAGTATTTGTTTCTGGTAGTGAATCACTAGAGATGGAAGGGGGAACATTTAACCAAGTTTTGACTATTCCTGATCTCTCTACCAATCTCCTATTCGTTTACCAAATCACTCACCTTGGTGAAGTAATACGAGTGTAATTTAGTCCTAACTCAGTGATTATTTGTGAGCTTCGCAATAGCATTATAGTGGCTGATGGAAAGGAGGATCATCATTCACATTTGTATACCTTTTCCCACTTTACTTCTAATTTTACACCCACTTCCTTGCTCAATCGTGTAGATGAGGTTAGTAAGCTATGGCATGAGTATTTCAAACATTTCAATTTTTTTACCTTGAATAATTGAGCCAAAATGAAATGGTCAATGGGTTACCCCGAGTCAAAAATTTTAAGGGTATTTTTTAGGACTATGCCCTCAGGAAGCACTCTAAAAAGATTTTTGATAAAGGAAAATACTAGAGATCTACTCTTCACTTGGATCTTATAGATAGTGACATCTTTAGTCCATTTCCATTTCCTTCATTTACTAGAGATTTTTATATGCTTATCTTCATTGATGATTTTTCATGTTATACTTGGGTGTATTTTATCAAGCTTAAGCCTCAAGTTTTTGAAAAATTTTAGGACTTTAATGATCTTGCTGAAAAATAAGCAGAACGGTCTATCAAGGTTCTCCAAACTAGCAATAAAGGAAAGTATGTGAGAAATAGGTTTGAGGACTTCTATACTTCTGAAGGAATTGCTTTACAGTGCATAGTTGCTTACATCCCTTCACACAATAGAGTTGTGAAAAGAAAGAACTGAACGCTTAAAGAAATGGCCACTTGTATGTTTCACTCAAAATCCCTTCCTCTGTAGTATTGGGTCGAAGCAGTGAATTTTTCTTGTTAAATTTATAATCATGTTCCACATAAGTTAGTAAGAGTGATGAAACACTTTAAATCCTAGTCTAGATACAATCCTGATGTTGATAAATTTCGATTCTTCATATCCAAGGCTATGGCTTAGATTTCCAAGAACAAACGTAAGGCTTTGGAACCACAATCCAAACCTTGTATATTTTCCAAGTATTATCATGGCCTAAATGGATATTGATTTTTGAACCCTACTACTCATGATATTTATATCGAGAGAAGTGTGAAATTTGATGATTCTTCTTTGACTTATACTTCTCTACCTTCTGAGGTTCTTATGCTTTCTGGTTTTGAATCAAAATCTTCAAATGATGATGTTTTTTAAGAATGTTCCTCCTTCACCTCTTGACCCTCACACTTCGGAGACTTCCAATTTTTATGGTAGTGTTGAGTGGATCCTTATTCCTTATTACTCGAGTGAATAATCTTCTGACTCTGAGCCTGATCCCCTTGGTCCTTATTAGGATATGAAAAAAAAATTAGAGTGTAGGAGAGTGGATGAGAGGTCCTTTAGACAGGAGGAATACTTTCTCATATTTCATTAGACCTCACTCCTTTTTCTCCACTTCTAACCCTTAGTATTTCTGGGAGGCTTCTAGTATTCATGAGTGGGATTCTGCCATGGATGAGGAGTATTCCTCACTCATGAAGAACGATACTTGGGATCTCACCCCTCTTCTGAAAGGACGAAAAATCATTTGGTGTAAGTGGGTGTTCCAAAAAACATTATGGTGTAGATGGAGATTTTGATAAGTTTAAAGTGGGACTAGTAGCTAAGGGTTTTTCCCAGGTATCTAGGGTTGATTACATGGAAACATTTTCTCCAGTTGCGAAGATGACTTCTATTTGACTGACCCTTGCCATCGTTATGGCTAAAAGATGGGAATTTCATCAAATGTATGTTAAGATTGCCTTTCTTCATGGGGAGCTAGAGGAAGAGATATACATATAACAACCTCTGAGTTATGTCCATGATCCATCCCTCATTTATAAGTTAAATAAGTGTCTCTATGGTCTAAAACAAGTTGTTTGGGCTTGGTATGCCAAGATGGACTCCTTTTTACTTACATTAGTATTTATTCAATATCACTCTAACCCAAATGTTTTATTATATGGAAATATTACTCCATATTGATCCTTGTTCTATATGTTGATGACTTTTTTATCAGGGGAAGCTCTTCCTCTATCATTGATTCTGTGAAGATTTCCTTATCCAACAATTTTTCTATGTATGACTTAGTATTGTGTTGAACGAGTTTATTCATTCCTATTTCAAGTTATTGAACTAGTAATAAAATAAATAAGTAACTCAAAATATGAAGGGTTTATGATACCTTGAGATGGGATGAATGGATGCAGGGGAAAAAGATGAACTCCCCCTTGTTGTGAGCTTGATGACTTACACAAAAAATAACACTAGAAAAAATGGATTAGTAGATAGGATGGATGGTTTCCCAACTGAGTCGGTCCTGAGAAGAGTGAGCTTCCTAGGATGGATGTCAACCCTCTTGTAGATAAGATAAAATGAAATCTATGATAATGGATCAGATAAAAATATGTAAAATATTGAATAAACAAAATCTAAAATGCAGAAATGTAATGAAAAGTACATATATAATATATATAAGCATGAAATTAACCAAACATGGTTGGTTCGATGGAAACTAAAGGAAACAGTGAGCCATTCAGTGTTTACTGGTGCCGATGAACTTGAATAGTGATGTAAAAATGTAGATCTGGAAGCTTTGGTAGCATATCTGGGATAGATGTAATATTGGACTGATGAAAAAAGACCTATAGAAGATCTAAAATAAGGAGCAATAAAAAAGATGCAAGAAAATTACATATCTATGGGAGAAAACTGGAAATATGGACTAGGTCGACAGTAATCTAGCCGGGCCGGTAGTGTCTAGGGGCTGGAATTATAAAGTGACAAAATGAAGAGGATGGAAGAATTTGGATGGAAGAAGGACTATAGGACCAAAAGTACAGATGGCTAGGGACCTAGATGGTGTAATTAAACAAAATGAAGGTTGGGTCGGCAGTGAGTAGGATGAGTCAGCGGTGTCCTGGATTGTTTAGGGTTTGAATGAAAATGTGTGGGCTGAAATGAAGACCTATATACAAAACAAAAGGTTGATACATAATCTCTAATGGTAACTGAACTTACACAAGATGTTAGTGGTAGATATATGTAGTAATATAGCAATGAAAATATAATATATGCCAAGATAAAATAATCCTCCCTAAATCACTAAATTTTATGTTCCAAAACTCCAAAATGGGTGTGATAGTTGTAAAGGTACTTAGAGATGAAGACAAGATCGCAATTTATCTCAAGGATTCCAAAATTGCATCCATTTTCAAGGAGGGGTTAGGGCACATTTATAGGTTCTTTGGTGACATAGATGAGTCACTGTCAATCGCGGGGAGCCATCCATTTGAGTAGTGAAAGGATTCCCAACTCGAGGAAAAATGGGCCTAAAGAGGGAAAATTAGGGTTTGTGGGGATAGGGATGAACTAGAGTGCATAAAATGGATACATGTGTAGGTGATGGTTTAAATGAGTAAATAAAGGCCATATACGGGTAAATAAAATAAATAATGGCCTAGTGATAGCAAATTAAGATATTTAGGAATGAGAGAAAAATTACATGAAGATTAGGATTAAATAATGGTCAGTAAAGATAATTAAGAAAATGATTTAGGGGGAATAAAATAATGAGATGAGGGTTAGAACCAATTAAGGATAATTAGCATAAATAATAAAATGGATAATATAAGATTAAAGGTGGGAAATGGCGATTAATGGTATAAGTTGAATTTCTGAGGGAAAATTAAATTTGAATGGGTGATTATGATGAAAGAGAGAGAATGTGAATTGAAGAGAGGCGATACCAAAATTTGTTGTCTACAAATTTCTTCACTACTTTCTTGGGATTTAGATTTCACAATTTGAATTTGGAATCATAATTTCGTAGCCTAATTACTCTCTTGATTTTATTGCTCAGTTTCATATGTCTGATTGTAAGTCTTCTCCTACTCCTTTCCTTTCCAGGTTTAAGTTGGTTTATGATTTCTCTACTCCCTTGGTTGATGATACCCTTTATTGACAGTTGGCAGGGAGCTTGATTTACCTTACTCACACATGTTTGGATCTATCATATTCTGTTAGATATACATATTCATGTAGTATCCACATTAGTTGTATTAGAAAGCAACGAAGCAGATCATTCACTATAGTCGTGGAAATCACACAAATGACTTCCATTATCTAGGAGGATTATATATTTATTTAGTTGTATATACTAAGTTTTATTAGGCTAGTGATCTTGATCATCGGAAATCCACCTTAGGTTATAGTTTTTCTCTTAGTTCGGGTCTTATTATATTGTCTAGCAAGAAGCATAATGCAATTATGATATATTCTATAGAGGTAGAGTACATAGGAGTAGTTAACACTACCACAAAAGGTAGAGGTAGAGTACATAGGAGTAGTTAACACTACCACAAAAGGTGTTTGGTTACAGAGTATCTTGATAGAGTTCAATATTCGCTATCAGTAGCCTACTATCATCTATTGTGACAACATGAGCACCATCTCAATTTTTCTAAATATTTTTTAGTATCAATGAATGAAGCACATCAATATACATATGAATTTCATTAAGGATTTGATCCATGATGACATCATTGATTTGCAGTAATGTTAGATATATGATATGGTTACAGACTTTTTTACCAAACCCTTTACTAAGGCTAAGTATCTTCACTTGCATCTCTTCTTGGGGTGAGGTATGCTGCAGTAGCCAATCTTCCTCAAGATTTCTAGTTATCTTCTCTTCTTTTAGAAAGATTACAGTTTGTACATGAGTACCTTATTAGGCCTTTAGTTTTCAGGACTCATTTGATGCATCTTTCCTAGGTTTTTTAGGGAGTCTTTTATCCCTTGTAAGTTGATGTTTTCCCTTAGAATTGTTGACTCCATTACTTGAGATTCTTATTGTACATGAGTACCTCATCAGGATTAATATACAAGCCCCATTTAAACATCTTTCTTAGTTTTATAGGGGAGTTCTCTTTTAATTATGACTTTCTGAGATCTCTACCTCAGCATCGATGAAGGGGGGTATTGGTGTATTTTACTATATCATCATCATTCGACATTTTGTTCACCCAATATGGATAATCATTTCACTTAGTGATAATAGGTAATAGTTCAATAGTTCAATAGGGTTGTGTACACATCATGTATAGGAGTTACACAACACTCCTATATGTACCCCTTCTTTCTTATCTATAAGCATGCTAGACTTACAGTTGGATTTTATGTACTTGATTTTCCTTGTGATTCATGCTCTTACTAATTAAGTGAAGAATTATCATCTCCATTGGAACTGTAACCCTCTTTGATGTATATGAGGCTCCAGCATTGATCCTCTCAAAACAATTTGATAGCCTCTTCTCAAAGCTTTCATATCCTAGACCATATTTATAAAGATTAGATTAGATTTCAATAGGCTAAATAATGTCATGTCCTTGTGGGCTAATCCCTCTTCCTTTCTAGTTCATATTTTTCATCATTTTATGTGCCTTAGTATAATCATTGGATTCCTATCATTCTTCCATCGAATCCTCATATAGCCAAGATTCGTTGGAACCTTGAATGTGTTCATCTTCTAAATATCCATATCATCTCCAAAGAGTAGTTCTCTGATAGTAAATTGGAGGTTCTTGTAAGTTGGAATTGTTAGGGCATCCATATTTTTGAGGTGATAATGGGAGTCGGATAAAAATAATTACATTTTCAATTGTGTACTCGCCAAGACCTTGATGGGATAATTTAATCTCAAATGATGGTTTGGATGAATATGCTTCTAAAGAAAATGTGGAGGCATGAGAGCGTAATAATGTTTCAGGATCAATGTGCTTGCTAGAAACCAAGATGACACAAGGTTCAGCTAAGCTATCAACAAATTGACATTAATTAGCTACATTGTACCTTGGTTCTAGGAGTTTACAATACTGAAAAGGTTTAGCATCAATAAGTATGGTGAACTCTTTTTCATTGTGCAGAAATTTGATACACTAATGGAAGGTGGAGGGCATGGATTGCATCGCATGTATCCAAGGTCTACCTAGAAGGATGTTATATGATATTTCTACATCCAAAACATGAAAAATGGTGTTAAGAAGTTGAGGGAAAACTTGTATAGGAAGAGTGACAGCACTAGAGTATTCTCATTTGTTATTTTCATAACCATGAATGGTAATGAAATTTTCATCTAATTCATTCTCTGTGTGACCATGAAAACGTAGCATTTTCATGGATAATATGTTAATAGTTGCTTCATTTTATATAATAATCCTTTTGACCTTATGTTTTGTTATTTAGGCTTCAATGTATAAATATTTTTTATTAAGGAGATTGGGGTTCATCATATCCTGAGGACTGAAAGACAATATGGAACTTTTAGACAAAAGGTTGGAAATCATAGCTTGGAACTACTGAACATTAAGGGTATCAAAAACATATCCTTCATGAAGAGTATGAGTGACGATGTCCTGGAAGGTAGGTGAATATTTTAATAGCTCCATTAGATAGATATGTGTAGGCGTGGTCACTAACTATTTTATGAGGTCATACTAACCAGAAGTAGAATATTTATCATCGAAGGTTGACTTTTGGTTTCAGGGAGCCGTGGGTTCAGACACTTGAGGCTCTATAAAAGAAATAGATGATTTATTTTATGCAAGAACCCAGATTCTCTTTTGACATGTGGTTGTATCATTATTCGGAGGTTTTAATCTAATGGTGGTGACTATAGGAGGCACTTCCTCAAAAAATCAAATAATTGAATTTTGATGAATGTTATTGGAGGAGTGGCCTTTATCAGTATTTTTATTATTAGCACCATGTTTAGGAAATGGGTTTGAAAACACTTTAATATTTTCATTTGTTGTTTTATTTGACGATTTTTTTTCAACAGTAATATCTTTGTTGTAGATGAGGTCTTGGACATAGTGACATAAACATACACATCGATCAGTTTGGTGACCATCAATGTAATGAGAGTCATAGTAAGTGTCAGTTTTGTACTAATCAAGTTTAGGTTCTTCTTCAACCCAAGGCCTTGTAATAGGATATGTCACCATGTTTCCATTGGCAAGTTGTCATGTGACATTTGAGAGAGGTTCTCCCAAAGGACTAAAACGACGTCATTTGGAATTGCAAGATGAGAAATACTCTTTACTTGAAACAATGAGAGGTTGTTTAGAATTTTTAGGCTTATATTAATTCTTTTAAATGTTGTGCATGTTTCAGTTATATTTGACATCGTCATTGACAAAATTGTGGTTTTGATTGACAATTTTAGATTTATCATGGTAAGATTTATTGTTATTGTTGTTGTGGTTCCCTTTATCCATTGAGTGAGGTTTGATAAATTCCTCAAAAGTATTGAGGTGGTGCATTTACATGTGAAAGGATAGTTCTCTAGTGAGATTTGGGAAAAAAATAATCACCAATTATTTTTTGGGAATTGGCTTCCGATTCCACACAATCTTTGTAATAACTTTGCAATGGATTCATTGGAGCATTGTTTATCATTACACAAGTCCATCATGGTTATTTTTGAGTATAGATTAAATGAGAAATGTTTAACAAACTTCTATGAGAGGTCCGTACAAGTTATGATAGAACCCTTGGGGAGGTGTAAGAACCAGTACAAGGCTTGTCCCCTTAGACTATGTGGAAAGAGACACAATAGGAAAATATCATTGTATGCCATTACTTAGAAATCCATGTAGAATTCCTTGATGTGATATATTGGGTCATTCTTTCCCTTATATTTATTAAACTTGGGAATTTCAAATGATTTAGGAAAAGGTACACATAATATGTCCTTATCAAAGGGGTAGGACACAATTCATCAAAATTAAACTGTTTACCTTGGTGTTGCATACCCGAGATAATGTCTTTAATTATTTTCCATTCACGATAAAGTGGTGATTAATTTTTTAAGATAGATGATGAACCATCATGATTAGGTTTTTTGTTCCTTTTTTGGGCACAATGTAGCTCTTAGATGAATCTCACTAGTTTTTTAGGAATCTTTGTTAGAAGGTTTGGTAGTGACTTTGGAGGATAAGATAGCTAATTGTTTGGCCATCTCATTGATTGTATCCATGAGGGATTTTGTGGGATCAGTGACCGAATCGGTAGATTTTCCCTTGTTCCTAGCATTTGATTTATTTGGGTTTAATTCATCGTCATTTTCATTATTTGAGGTGGATTGGCCTTTATCTTCATTGTTTGTGTTTCCAGAGCTAGATCCATCATCATTGTTATTTTACATGAATGGGTTACCCTTTTTGGTTTTTGGTTTTCCAAGTAATGTTCTTAAAACATCCTCATCGAAATCAAAGGGTAATTTTTCTCCCATCTTAAGGAAATGAAGAAAAAATTGATCTTTTTTCATACATAAGATATTTTCAACGTG
Source organism: Taxus chinensis (assembly GCA_019776745.2). Classification (NCBI taxonomy): domain Eukaryota; kingdom Viridiplantae; phylum Streptophyta; class Pinopsida; order Cupressales; family Taxaceae; genus Taxus; species Taxus chinensis. The sequence continues at coordinate 936,136,736 of CM034149.1, forward strand.
GTCTTGTTCTTCAGGAGATATGTCATTCTGAACATCCTCTTCATTTTGGTCATCTTCACTATTGGAATTTCTAAAAGGATTGCAGATTTTTATTTTATTCCAAAAGGACTATAGTCTTTGTGCCTTGTTCAAACCATTTTAAAAGAGGGGGGTAAAGAGATATGTGAAAGATAACTCAACCTGCAACAATATGAATGTTATGATGTAAAAGAGATTTGCAATTAGTTTTACATTAATTTTTCCCTTAACAAATTGAATGCTAAGATGGAAAAGGTGTTTGGAAGATTTGGATGATACAACTCTTAACAAAGTGAATGCCAAGGTATAAGCATGTAAAAGTGATGATAAACACAACCCTTGGTGAAGTGAATGCCAATATGGGAGACGGGTCCGATGTGATTGAACGTAACTTGTCATCTAGAAAATTTAATGCTATATGGGAGGAGGATTTTTCAATTTAAGATTCAAGCATGCTCAACCTCTATCAAAGTGAATGCTAGAATGGAGGAGAGAGGATAAAAAAAAGTTGGAATTTACTCTACCTCTAACAAAGTAAATGCTAGATGGGGAGATGATTTGGTTATTAATATTTGACTGTTTTCAAAATCTAGCAATGTGAATGCTATAATATAAGAAGGTATCAAAAATGATTCGAATCATATACGATGTGCTTAACCCTTAACAAGAAAAATTTAATATGAAAAGGCTTCAGCAATGAAAGGATAAGACTCAAGTGTAGATAATGTGATTTTTATGAAAATAAATAATGAAGATGTCTATAATTTTAAAAATGGGTTGTAAAATTAAAGACACAAGACAAATGATCATGTATAGTTCAACAAGAATGGTGTTTAACTATAATACGTAAGAAGTGGATGACAAGATTGAATATGAAAGATGAGATTGGAAGGGATTTATCAAGACAAGGAAGGTACAATAATGTCAAGATATAAGTCACAAAATGAAGATGCTCGAGTGAGGATGTGGATACCCACAACTCAAGACTTGATGTGAAAGGGAGATTGAGAACTTAAACTTTGGAAAATTGATCCAAAAGGTTTAAGACTAGAATGAAATGGGGATAAACTCAAGATGAGATAAAATCTGAAAAGAGAAAGATTTGATGATTTTGAAAAAGGAATGCTTGAATGGGAAGAAAAAAATTCAAATCGAATTTAAACAAGATCAAATGAAAAATGTGAACAAAAAGGTCCAAATGAGAAGTATTTAGAGATTATAAGGAAAACAATGACAGATCCACATAGATAATATTTAGGCAATGTGAGGAAAGTGAGGAAGTGATTCCAAATGAAGGAAAAGTATTGAAAGGATGGAAAAGAAATAGAAGATCCAAAAAGAGGATTTATAAGAATAAAAAGAGAGGTAGTGAATGACTAAAAATGAAGAAAAATAACAAGTCCAAATAAGGAAAATTTTGGAGGTTGGGAAAATAATGGAAAAATGAGCCCAAATAAGGAGTCGTTGGGATAATGAAAAGGATATGAAAAAAAATCCAAATAAAGAATATTTGGAAAGATTAATGAGCTACGAAAGATGAATCCAAAAAAAGAGTGTTTGGAAAAATTGAAAAGGTAAAAACGTGAGAATGTTGATGCGAGTGCAGAACACTACTATGAAAAGAAAGAAACAAAAAATAGAGTTTTTGTTAATGATATGTTTTGGCCTCTACCTTAGCTTGAATTGGAAGGTGTGTGGCTTCTTGGGTGGTTCTCTCAACTAGGTGTCAACAATATACCCAAGATAATGCAGTGTTATTGCTAACTTTCAACTTTACTTTACCCCTTTTTAAACCTTTAGAAAAGATCTTGGTCAAAATGAATCGCATTGGGGTCGCCACTAAGGATATATGTGACTCTAATCTCACAAAGGAATACTAGTCAATTGGGATGGGTGTACCCATTTCTTCAGTCAATTCCTTCAATGTGTTGACTACTTTGGGGATATTTTGGTACTCTTCAAATGATTTTTATGGCTTACTCCAAAGCACTTACCATATTTATAGCAATTGGGCAATAGCCTTATCAACTGCACTTGCAAATACACTGTGAATTTTTCACTTTATCTTGATTAAATAGGTTCCTTACACATAAAGTAGTAGTAGTTTTATTAGCACATGATTGAGGTAACCTATAGTTAGTATTTTAAGAGTAACCTCCTGTAGAGAGGGTCCTACAAATAAGGGTTGCCACATTTTCCTGAGGTAGGTAGAGGAAAATTTGAAAGAAGAGAGCTCACATTTTTTTTATTTCCAAGGTCACTTATAAAGAACGAGGAAAGAGCATACGCGAGAACAAGCTTTGATTAAGTGAAAAAGTTCAATTCGTGAAAAAAATTAGAAGTGATCACGTTTCAAATTTCCAAGATTGCTTATAAAGTGCGAGGAAAGAGCATATGTGTGATCATGATTAGTCTCATAAAAACAAGAAAACCACAATGAACATGAGAAAAATCAGTCACAAAGCAGTAACGTCAATGCCAAAATGATTTAAACATTGACAAAAAGATGCTTGAAAAATGATAATAATTGGACAAAAATGTCCAATAACCCTGTAAAAACAAATTTCACAATTAGTTCATGTGGCAAAAGTAGCAAAAAATTAAATTAAAAAGTGCCTAATTAAGTTTTTAAAACCTAAGTTAATTGATTGATTAAAATAAACTACGTAATTAAGTAAGTAAAGTAATGAATAAGTAAAAAGAAATGAAATAAAGTTAAGCTAAGTAAAGGAAACTTTAAAATACTAAGACATAGCCTATAGGTTAATACGTATATGAATAATAAAAATTTAAGACAAAACTAAACCTAAGTTAAAACCGTGAGTATCCCTAATAGTAGAAAGCATATATACTAAGGTGAAAAAAAAACTAATTTCTAATGTCTTGGGCTTCTTGGTTTTATGGTTACTTGTTGCAGTGTTTGCATTGTGTGCAGGTATGTAGGGGTTGAATGGACTTGGCAGCACTTGGGAGCTCGGATTTGTAGGTCGTTGAGGAGAGATCAATGAAGAAAAGATGAGATTCATTGTGAAGAGGCTGGGTTTGTAGGGGGGTCAATGCGGGGAAGTGTGACTGAGGAAGTTGAGGTGAGTAGGGAGGGTGCAGGGGGATCAAGGTCTGCGGATCACTCGCCCAGTAAGGGTAGGGATGGGGGAGATCGAAATTAGGGGAGTTGGGATGCAGGACAGGGTGGGCTCAAGATCAAGGGTGGATGGGGGGAGTCAAGGTGACTTAGGGGGATAGTGAGTCACAAGGTGTGCAGGTAGGTCATAGGTAGTTCGGATGGGGGAAGTAAGTTTGGGGTCGGGGGTAGGATTTTATCTTGAAGAACTATCTCACCAAGTTGGGGAATAGTTGCAAGCTAGGGCTCATCTCGGGAAAGTTGGAGCCAAGCTGGGCAAGGTAGGGGTAGGAGGTAGTAAGGGGGGAGGAGTGTGGCCAGGGTTTTAACCTTTTTTTTGTTTTTGATTTTTTTGATCTGTTTTTTTTGTGAAATAATTTATTTTATTTTTTTTTGCACAATTTTCTAAGAGCTAAAAAAACTAGAAACCAACAATGAAATAACTATCAGCTGTTATCACCCTCCGTCAAAATTAGTTACAACTAAATAGTCTACTAAATTTAGAGGCAAAAGTTCTAAATGAATTTTTTTTACTGATATAAAACAAATTTTTGCTTCCAGAAAGATACAAACACCTACAAAAAAAAGTCAAATACACACTTAAAACAACACACAAGAACAAAAATTAATTTTTTTATTTTTATAACTTCAATTTCTACTTCCAATTTCTCCAAAAATGCCCCCTATGAACAAAATAACAAATCACACTAAACAACAAATGGAAATATGTTAAAAAACATATACATAATGGTTAGGGGAATTTTAAAATGTGCATTACAATATGATTAACAGATGAAATGAAAATGAATGAAGATGGATGGTGAGGTACCACAGGGCGTGCCAAAATGTAAACAAGTAAAATTGACAAATAAACAAAGATAAATGAAAATAACATATAGATATACCTTCTTCGTAATAATATTGCAAACCTTGAGTAAGATCGTAAAAGTGCTTAGTGTTGAGTATCATAAGTACTGAGAGGGGGTGTGAATCAATGCTTTAAAAAAATAGGCAATTTTAAATTTTCAAAGTTTCTTAACTAGGTTCAGCAATTAGACCATGAGCACAAATTGAACTTCAAGAAAAAAACAAATGAATAGGACACAGTGATTATGGTGGGAAACCTAAGAAGGGAGAAAACCCACTTGAAACCAAACCTTATATTAGGAACACCAATTACAATGCACTTATTTACATTCGATTAAGAACCCACTTAATCTTTGAATCACCAACTTCAATAATTCATTCAAGCACCTACTTGATGAAAGCTAAGCACCTACTCAACTGGTTTTGAAATCTACAACTTACAAGAAGCACCTACTTCTTCAATCTTAGCCCCTACTTAGAGAATCAAAACACATAATTGATCTTCTAGTACCTATGTTTCCTCACCAACAGATCATGATCACTTTTCTATTGTACTAGATTTTACAAATTCACCATATCTTTTACTAGGTTCTTGTTAAGAATTCATTGGTGTCTCTCTTTTTTTTCTCACTATTTTCTAATCTGCAACATACCTCATATCACCCTGGTTAGTTTGTCAATCTCCTCTTAGAAATAATTATCAAACAATCATATTATTTCTATCTCCTTCACTCTATTGTTCATTCAGCATCAACCCTTATTTCACACACTTTCAAGGCATTTTATAAATCTTGTTCTCTATGACACCATCTGATTATTTTCCTTCCATTACTTGTCCAAAATCTTCGTCATTTTCTTTATTTTTTTGAGCTAGTAACTCCTCTTTTTTTTGTAACTGCATTTCTTATGTCATATATGCATAATGGATTACTAACAAAAAATTTTATTTAGGAGCATCAAGTGACAGTTGTGTGTCTTTTCACATTCCTTAATATACTCAAACTCTTTAACATTTGAACCTTATTTCTCAAACAACTATATTTGATAACTTGTAACTCCTTTTATTATGTCAGATTCTCATTTTAAACCAATGAAAACTCTGCAGATATTATGGATTCTCACAAGGCGTAGGAGATCATTAAAAGACATATGGAATTATCAGGGTCCATTACAACTTCTTAAATCAATTACATTCTAAAAACAAGACACCTTTACAAAATAACTATGCTCATAAATATTTCATTTTGCACGACAGTTACATTTTTTCCATTTACCTACCCTTGGGAAGTAGAATAACTTTAGCCATGTTTAGACATCTTGGGACAAGTTTCAATAGAGACTATATAGTTTATAAGAGCTCTAAAATATTATGCATTCAAGGATGAACCTTTACTTTCTCTTTGAATATCAAAAAATTCTCTAGCATCAAGCTTAAATAGTATTTTTCATGTTTTGATAGAGATGAGTGTTGGATGAGCTTTTGAAGGCTTATTATGCTTGATGGGTTACCTCGATCAGTATAAGAACTATATTTTTCCAGTCCGTACAGACTTCACATTTGACAATATGATGAAATTTTGCCAAACGATAATCAAAAGAATTATTTTGCATTTAATGTTTTCAAAGGAAATATAAAAGCCTCAATCACTCTCAAGATGCTTAATTATTGGATTAGGACATTCCTTGAGTGTTTTCACCTATGCACATATCCGTAGATCCTTGAACAAAACTAAAAAGGATATTGAGAACCTTTCGTAACCTATAAATGAGGCTGGTTCATTGTCATAAGATGACAGTTATAGGATCTTTCATTAAATAAGTGATGTCAAAAATTGAGATTCCCCAATACATAGGAGAAGAGGAGACCAATTTAGAGATATGCAGTAATTTTCAAAAGTCTTTGTTTCATGGATTTTGTGGTTTAGGCCTTTATTTTGTCAAAACCCTAGACCTAGGGTTTTACAAACTATGTCAGATCGAGAGGGTCTAATTAGGAATTTTCAACTCAATATGAGATAGGATTTGAATATTCTAACTCCATAGAACATAAAAAAGGATTTTCTAGATGTTCAAAGGCTCATTTCAACCTGCAGTAGCACCACACACACTCAGCCATCCAATTTGACTATGTTTCAAGACAAACTTCATGATTGTGAACTGGGGTTTTAACTATAAAAACCCTTTTTAGATCTCTACAGATACTCTTGAGAAGACCAATAAATCATATAATAACCCTTTTTCAATGTATATAGAACATATACAACTCAGAAACCTTGTTTGAATGCCACATTTCACTTGTATGAGGAATAATCATCCATTTCAAATTCAAGGAATAACATTGACATGCATCTTCAGAGCTCTTAACTTGTTTCAAAACCTTGTGAGGCTTGTGAACATCATGAATGAACTACTGGAGGGATGTAAGAATTCTCATTCAAGAAGTTTTGAGGATTAACAACAAATTTTTCTTCTATTGATTCCAGCACATGCTTGAAAACCATAAAAACATGCTGAGAAAAATGGTGATAGATTCTCTAAAAAACAATGAATTTCTAAACTAATTTTTTCACCCTTTTTCTAGGTTAATTTACTCTAAAAAATTATCTTATGATTTATCTAAACACTTCTGTATACTTTTTTTGACACCTAAGAAGTCTAGGTGGTCTGAATGAAGCCTTCTCAAAACCTGATCTTACAAAAACTTGGATATCTTGCTAAAATTACCTCATTGAGACTTGAAATTTTCATGGATCTTAAGGAAACATGCCTCCACCATCTCCCATGATTGGTTTGTCAAAAATATCCCTAAATTTTTCTATCCCTTCTCATTTGGCTACAAGAACAACTCAAGTTCTCAAGAGTAGTTTAGGTTAGGATTTTCATTGTGCCTCTAAAGCATGTTTTTTGATCTTCTAAACATTGAATTGGGGTTTTCCACCTAAAATAAACATGTTCTAAATGTTTTATCTTTATTTTTTATCTCCTTTACTACTCCATTTTTCCAAACTCCCTGAGAATTAGGCTTGTGCATTGAAGTCAAATGTTATTTTTTCCTTGTTTTATCAATTGGGTGACCTAAGTTGCTTGGGTAGAGACTTATTCCACCTCTTAGGACTCCTTGTGACCAAGAAGGATGACTAATGCCTTTAATTTGTTTCTTTAGTAAGTGATATGAGCATTCAACCTTGAAGATATGGAGTACTGAATTACAGACACACAATGCTCTAGACCTTATCATAGGCCTGCAAGACCCTTAGAAGTATTTGACAAACATGGGATCATAAAAAACATGACATAATATAGTCCACAAAGATGATACAAATCACAAAATACCAACCTGGATGACTCACATGAATCATATGCACCTTGAGAGCATCATCAATTAGACTCAACACATTGTGACACTATGAACACACCATTTTCATGACAAAGATGACCCAAGATGACATGAAAATATGTACTAGGACATAAATGACAACATGACACAAGGAGGGAAACACTTATACTTGTTTGATCTTGTAAAGTTTGATTTATGGATGCTCTTGATTCAATCTCCAAATGGATTTACAAATGCTACCAACATATTTCACAAGGATGCGGATGTCAAATTGGCAAGAAGTTAGATGCAATTTTATCAAAGCTCTAGGGATGGATTTACAAAGGAAATGGCTTACTTTTATAGCTGAGAGTAGAGCCATGAAATGTGGATGACAATTTTGACTAAACTCTATGTTAATGATTGTAATCACCTGATTTAATAAGTAGACTAAGTATAGGAGTTGCATCTTTTAAGGGAAAATAGACATTTGGAATGGAAGAAGTTACATCTAGAAATTGAATTGTACATAAAATCCAATTGCACCCACACTTCTAGGAATCTAAAATTAGAGTCCAAGTGGAGTAGAGAAGTTGAGTTCTAATTATAGTTTACTAGAATGAGGAAGTTGAGTTCAATTTGAGTTAATTGGAATGAGCAAGTTGAGTTCAAGTTGAGTTGAATGGAATGAGGAAGTGGAGCTCAAATGGGTGTTAACTATGATGAGGAAGTGGTTTTTGACTAGGAAAATAGTTGTTTTTTTACTAAGTAAGTAATTAATTTATTTAGCTACAATGTGTAACATTTAATAAATGATAATTAACTTATCTAAAGTGTGTTATGGACTAATTTAATTAATCTAAGGGGTAGAATGGACATGATTAATTAATCACAAAGGGGATATGAGATAGGATGTGAACTAGGAACTAATGTGTAATTTTAGTGTGTCTACAACAATAAGATCAAGAAGTCCATATACCCCATCATTGTGGTTAAACCAATCATCCTTCTGTAGAGGCTCATCTGGCTCAGGAACAAGACTATGGAGGTAGGCTAGAAAAACATGTATAGTTCAATGATTGATAATAACTCTCTTCCAGGATAGAAATTTCCCAGAGTTAAGCATAACAATAGAATTATGAAACTCCATAATGTAGATAAACCCCTAAAATTATCTCAGATGGCATTTTATAACTTAGTGCGAAAAGCAGAAGTCCCCATAGAGTTTTGGAAGAACCCCTGAGAATGTGGCACATTATAAAGTAGTGTGTTTATAAAAATAAATGTAACAATCATGAAGAGTGAGAAAACATGTAATTCTGACTAAAAAATCACTCAAATCTCAGCTACTAGTAAAAAGTTACAGCAAAAATTGTTTCCCATAACTAACGGCTTATTTAATTAAAATTTTGCAAACTGATTAAAAATGTCGTAAATGAGAGAAAAGGGGGTCATGTGTGTATTCATGTGTAAGTTGGTGTAGCTATGGAATGAATCCTAGAACACTCAAGAAAACTTCAAAGCTTTCCAAACTTCAACAATGAGCCATCACTTTAAAGCTGAACAGGAAACTATATCTTTGCATGCATATATAAAATTTGAAATAACATTCAAACCCTATCATATCTAGATATCTCTCTACTCCATGAAAGCTATAAAATATTAACCAATTAAAGCTCCTTGCAATCACTTATGCTTGTTTGAATAATCAAGGGTTTGAGAGTGAGATCTCACCATTAATGGATTCAAGGCCTATGGTTCATCCCCTTTACTCAAGCTTAATGTTTAGAAGTGTAAATGGCTAAAGTAAAGATAGCTCTAATAACAATGAAAACTACTAAACCTAAATATGGCATAAGCTAGTCTAAAAATTGAGGAGTGTTCTTAGAAAAAATGGGTGGGGTATGTTTTTATTTATAGGTTTTCATTTGTAGGAAGATGAAAGATAAGTTTTGGACTCATGTGGGACTAAGTTCCAAAAAGGCCAAACTCAAGTGAAACTCAAATTAGGAAGGTGAAATTAACATTTTAGAAAGCTAAGTATCCTCTTAGAAAGTCAAAAAAGGTTTAATTACCCTAAGATAGGCTAATTAATAGGATAATGACTATTATAAGCCATTTAGAATGGTGTTAGCATGATTTAGCGGTTTAGAAGATGTTAAATAGGGTAATTAACTAGCATAGTGTAGTCAATTAGCGGGTATTAGGAATAATTAGTGTAATTTTAATAATAAATTTGCGTAGACCAAATTATGGGTGTCTACATATGCCCCTCTTTGAGGTGGCATGAGTAACATCGCTTCAAAGAAAGTAGACAATCATAAATAGCTAAAAATTTTGAAGGGGTAGAAGAAAAATTAGTAGGCTCGATGGATGCCCCCTTGAGTGTAAATGGGGTGATAGAAGAACTCGATGGACAATTGAAAGGACGACAGAAGAAAGAATACTGTGAAGAGAAAAAAGGGTGATAGGAAAGGGATTAGATAGAGGAGAATGATGAAAAAAATAAGGTACTAAGCTATTAGTGAACCAATGTGGATAATAAACATTAAAATGTCATCATATTACTAGAAATCTTCATCATCGGTTCTTATTAAAAATGTAAGCTTACGACAAGGGTGTACTATAACATAAAAATCCATAACATGAGCGATGTCCATTAATAAAATTAAAACTCCATGTAACATACAAAATGCAATGCAATACGAGAAGTAAACAAGCTAACCTAACAGGGAAACAAGTACACACACACACACATACTCAAACCAACAACATTTAAGAAAGTTATACTAATGTTTGGTTATCGATCTTTAGTTCCCAAATGTTTTGTGACTAATGAAAAGGGTAAAAAATTGAAGCCCTGAGCAAGGATATATGTGAGGAATTTTGATGAAATACACAGTGTCCAATGATAAAGTATTGTGCACAACAAAAATGTACCGGGAAATTTGTATGTGAAAAAATAGTACTGATGAAGCAAGCAAGCTAGCTTTGTTTATGGGAGGTAGATCTAGATGATCCGCGAGTCATTGTGACAGATAAAATGAAAATTTTAGCTAGATATGATAAGAATACCATGGATGAGACATAAATTTCAGCTACGTATTAGCGTGTTACCAATTTTTGTGATTTTTTTTGAATTTTTACAATTTTTAGGATTTTTTTATTAATTTTATATTTTTTTATAAAAAAAATGTTTCTGTAACTTTTTAGAATTTTTTGATCAGTTAGAAGAATTTAGAAAATGGAAGATTGTCCAAAAAGTGAGAAAAATGCCCCAGGACAAAGAAACAAGCGTCAGGTAGTAAAAACATGCCCTAACAAGAAGAAACTCAGGTTAACATGATTATTTAATAAAAATAATCATCATGACGGGTAATAGAGGAAGTTAGTTTGATCACGATGGATTAAAACAACTAAATATACCCTTTCGAGGGATAAATCATCGCAATGAGTTCATTTGTTAACAGAGCTCTATTGATTTTTATCACGAGTGATTTCTAAGATACGATTAGAGATGGCTCGAGTCCAGAGAAATATGAGATAGGTAGACACCATTTGGGAGTATGCACCAAAGGAGAATGACCCTCCATTTGTGAGTTCTTGCACATTTTCTTGTCAATTTTGCATTTAATAGCTTTTACTAGCATTTATTAGCATTTATTAGCATTATTAGGGTGAAAAAATCATGTACGCGCATCCTAGGGTACGCACACATCAAAAATGTGTACGAGTACGCGCACATGTCAAAACATGCATGCACAGGCATGAAATCTAGTGAGTATGCACCCTAGGCCAAAAACTAGGTGGTGCACTAGCACACACACAACCTCACATGTATACAACATAAAGAGCGTTGCATGAGTAAGTTAGTTAGGGTAGTTAGGGGGGTCTGCACACATATTAATATGGGTGCATAGGTATCCAAAATGGCACGTATGCGGCCTAGGCATTCACATGCTAGAAAGGGCGTTCAAGTGCTGAAGAGAGGAAATTTTACACTTAAACGAATTTTAATTAGATGACTAGGATAGTGTAGATGACTTTTTCCTTCGTTTTTATAAGAGTATAAGAAGATAGAAGAAAAATTAATTCTAACACTAACATGTGTTGTGTTATTTTTCAAAGATGATTGGCATCTCTACAAATAAGGGAGTGGCATGGTTGTCCTAGCCGCCATAGAGATGAGATTCCATGGACATCATAGATGGATGATGGATATACTACTGGAGGTGACTGGGTTTTCCTACGTAGCTAGGATACCACTGATTACTCCTGATCATGGGCTACTTATAGGTTTTGTAGAGAGATGGCACAGTGAGAGCCAATGCTTTTGGCTTCCCATAGGAGAGATGACAATTACCTTGGAGAATTTTTGGCACATTCTACGCATACGTATAAGAGGACAGCTCATTAAATTATATAAGTGTTGAGGTCAATATATTAGATTTCCTTATCGAGGTATTTAGACATGATGATATACATTTCCAATGCATGACAGTGTACCTTCACCAATGCATCATAGATCTGAGCTTTTATCACATGGCAGTATATTTAATGGCTCTTGTAAGTGGCTTTTTGCTCACTAGCAAGACAAGTTATTCATTCCCACTTGGCTTGATTAGTGTGATACGGGGTTTATTCCAAGGTGAGCGATATAATTGGGGATAGTGCATATTGGCACATTCATAAGACCATGGGTCCTACAACATTATTGTATATATATGCAAGGGGCCACATAGCCATTGGTCACCCTATAGGTGTTCTTTGAGTTTGGGATCTGTAGGAGCCCTTCGGTTATGGGATGAGTCTCCATTGGAGACGATATCCATGGGCACATGGGTGATAAATATCATTATCACAAGAAGTTAGATGACATTGTGCAACATATGATAGTGTGGAGGCCCTACTCGACATTATCAGTGAGTTGAGGATGGAGATGAGTTCATTATAGCCATGGTTGAGCTTTTTTTTATTAGTAGTGGGGGATATATTACAAAGTGTCTATAGGGTAGACCGATGTCAGAGATATTTTGGCGTAGTATAGAATGTACCACGTCCTGATATGTGGTATGCATGCAGGGCTGCTGAGATATTTGACATGGGGTTGTCGATTCAGGAAAACAGGGCTCGAGCTAGTTTTGATGGAGATGGTACCACAGATATGGGTTGCTTTTGAGACAGATTAGAGATCCCGACGGTTATAACTGAGTATGCCCCATGGTTCATTACAATTCTACCACACCATCTTACCATTCCACAAGCATTTATGGGATATCAAAGTTAGGCCACCATGCCAGAGGATTAAAATGATGATGAGGGTGATGATGATGTTGAGGATGATGGTGACAGTGGATAGGGCCATGATGGTGGTGGTGGATAGGGTCCTCCACCTTTACAGGTGGCAGGCACACGGTCAGGGACAGAGGAAAATTCCTATTGTCCACCAGATATAGATGCCCTGAGAGGGCATTCCATCTATTGTAGATGTTCTGTTATAATAGATTCCAGTGCAGAGAGAAACACCAAAGGGTCCTTCTCCAGGAGGAGTACCCAAAGCAAAGACCAGCTCTTAGTCCACCACATAGTTCTTTGAGAGGTGGAGGGGTAGAGATGATGGATAAGGTTGAGATGGAGGGTTGGTGGTTATGTTACAACAATAGTTATATAAGGTTATGGCCATTCAGCTCTAGGTGACACCCGAGAGAGATCAAGCCAAGGCTCAACTATAGGTTATCACCTCAGAGAGATATCATACTAGAGCATATGTTAGTCAAGGAAGTGGATGATATGGTTCTAGGTGATTCCAGCAAGTCTAGCAGATGGCTACCCAGATGGCCTAGGCTACTAGCATATGGCAGCAGTCGATGGCATAGGTGCAGTCTTATATTATATAGAGAGACTAAGCATAGGCTCAGGTGTAGATGATTACTATTGATATAGATCGGCAGATTACCGAGTGCACTCAGGCTCAGGTTGATATAGCTAGAGCTACAAGAGACAATGATACTCTATTGCAAGGCATCCTTGACAGCGAGGATGGGAGATATGTTATTAGATATTATGATATATAGCGGCAGGGCCTCTTATTACAAGGCCGCATATCACCAAGTAGTTCCAAATGGGTAGAAAATTACACCATTTGATCAGCTAGATGTGAGAAGGTCTTGATCTAGGTCCCAAGGGACCTCCTGGTCAACTAGATCATTATAGCTCATTTTACAAAAGAGTGTGGCAGCCTCGTTTGAGCCATCTCATCAGTAGCATCCTCCTCCTCTGGGTCTTATACCAAGTAGTCCTAGAGAGGGTGAGAGACATGGATGACTCTCTTTATTTTTTGTATACTAAAAAAATTATGTACTCTTGATGTACGCCTCTTAGGAAGGAACATTTTTTATCGAATATATGACGTATCATTTTGATTATGCCTCGTGAAGATGGATTTTTTGGATTCATGCCCTTGATGGTAGATTTTGTATCGATGATGTGTATCTTTTGGAGATAGACATTATATACATGTGATGGACATTCGATTTTATATTTTCCTTGTATTTATATGACTAATGATGATGATGATGATTAAGATGATGTATAATTTGCTTCTTATGTATGTATTATGATGGATGTTTTATGGTATATGAGATAACATTGTCTAGATGACATTATATGGCTTTGATAAGATTTTTTACTGATTTACTTCATCATTTTATTGTGTATGAGGTAGAAATAGATGATAACATTCTTTTTTACGAGATATTATGTGATTTAAATTATTTTATTGTGAATATTGGTGTGGGTGGATATATTTGTGATCATGTGCAACCCCTCTTGCCCCATTGATGATACGGTATATGATGATTAGCTTAGTATACATACTTGATGTAAAACTTAGAATTTTTTGATATATGATGTATAGACAGTGTTAGATGTGATGATATGTATGATAGATGATACCAAAAAATGTGCATGAAATAAGCAAACACAAGCAAATTTTAAAAAAACTAAACAAATATACAAAATAACACAACTATATGCAAATAAGAATGAACTCATGCACACCTAACAACAGATTAAATTGGTACTTAATCTAAGTAAGTGAATGAATCCTAATAAAATCACAAGATTATTAACAAGTATGAAAGTTTAAAATGAACTCAATGCAACACTCAATAGATCAAATAATATTTAATCTAAGTCAAGTAAATGATCCCATTGTAAATCATACGACCCAAAAATATAATGCCATCAAAACTCTACAAACAGAAAACTAAAAGTAATCAAACCACTACCTTGTTTTTGTGTGATAGTTTTGATTTTTTTCTAATGTTTTTGGTGTCTTTCTAAAGAAAATTTTTAAGGCTACTATTCACATTTTTTTTGTGATTTTATCCTTTAAAAAGGGTTTTTGAGATGTTTAGGATTATCTAACATTTTTAATGTTTTTGTGTTTTTGCGAAGAAATTTTTCCAAAGTGAGATAAAGAAGTGTGGATGCCCCCAACATGAGATGGGAAAACAAAAAGGCAGAATGCCACATGTTATGTTTAAGAAATAATATGTGGAGCTTCCCCCAGTGTTAGATGGGATTGTACAAAGGTAAATATTCATAGCAATAGATAGGAATAGAACAAGCCAGATCAAGGCCACAATGGATAGGTCTAAGAGGATTCCCTAAACTTAAGTAAACTTAGCCCTAGATTAAATCAAGTATAACTCATCCCACTATGCAATTGCTTCTAAACAATTAATCCTCCTAAGGTACCGGAAACTAGTTTTCACCCAAGGACTTGCCCAAATGTGCCACAATTGCACAGTTTTCACACTTGGACAACTTGTTTTCTTGTTTTTTGATTTTTTTTGCTTTTTTTTCTTTTATCTTTATTTTCTAAGGAACTTCTCATCTAAGCATAGAATTTCTTGAGATGCATTATGTTCAATGGTTCTTTTAGTTCCTCACCATCTGAGTGAGCTATTTTGTAAGCCCCTGATCCATATTTCTCAGTGACCACATAAGGTCCCAACCAATTTTCCTCGAATTTTTCATTCTTTTCTATATCTTTAATAGTATTTCTCTGGTTCACTATCAAAACTAAATCACCTACCTAAAATCAACGAGGTATGATCCATTTTTTATACCCTCATGAAACTTAGTTATGATATGCTTTTAAGTGATTGAAGGCTCTCATTCTTTTCTCTTTTAATAGCTCCAATTATGCTAGATGAGAAACTTTGTATTCTTCGTCCTTATCTACATAATCCCAAAGAGATAGTCTCAGGGAGGGAAGCTCAATTTCTAGGGGTATAATGGCCTCAGTACCATAGACTAGTGATTATGGAGTAACACCAGTAGGAGTGTGAATGGAAATTCAATATGCCCAGAGGGTGGGGTGAATTTTGAGGTGTCAATTATGACATGTTTTGCTAACCATTTTCTTTATGATTCGAACAAGGGTTTTATTTATTGCCTCTTCTTGTCCATTACCTTGAGGATAATATGGAGTAGACCATTTGATCTAGATTTGGAAGCATTGGCATAATACTTTAACCATATTTTTCTTGAAGTGTTTTCCATTTTATGTGATAATGGAGGAGGGGATATCATAATGGAAAACTTAAATGATTCATGATAAACTTTGAAATATGGACATTGGTTACATATGTTATAGGTATAGTCTCTACCCATATGGTGAAGTATTTGGATGGTAGTAATGATATGGGTGTGGCCATCTAAGTAAGTTGGAGTGATCTTCCCTATGGGATCAAGTACCCATTTGGAAAATGACCAAGGTGTTGTGATGGGCTGCAAATCTTGCACTAATACATGTATCAAGTTGCCATATTGTTGGCAGAGTTGACATTTCTTTAAATGATTGCAACAGTCTATTTCTGTGGTGGGAAATTAGTAACCCACTCTCAATAGCTTCTTTGCAAGAGTCATTCCACTGGTATGTTCTCCACAAATGCCTCCATGTACTTCCTTAAGTGTTTGTATTCACTTAGTAAAATCTAGGTAACAAAGAAGATTCTTGTCACAGCCACAACAATAGAGGTTTCCTCCTAGGAGGGTGTATTGGGCTATATGGCAAATAAGGGTATTTTTCTTGGTTTTGGTGATATCAGGGGGAAAGGTGTCATCCTATAAATAGTTATAAATGGTGTCGTACCAGGGGGAGAAAGGACCAACAACTTCACATGCCAAAATCAATTCCGACATGTCATATGCATGTATTTAAAGATGTTCAACAAAGAATGTCCTCTTGTTTTCTTGTGGTGGAATGCATAGTAGGGATCTAATCATAGCCATCATATCTATGGATTTATTGTGAGATATTGGTTTTTGTTCAAAAGTGATTTGGACAAAATATTGTTTTAGAGTTTCAACCAATTTCTTATAGGGGATGATCTTCTCATCTTTTACCTTGTATTTATCATTGACTTGTTTACTAATCAGCTATGAATCACTAATGAATAGTAATTGTTTGATATTCGATCTGGATGGCCAACTTCAACCTGGTGATGAGCGCCTCATATTCCACAATGTTATTTGTGCATGAGAATCCCCGGCAGAAGTCCTGTGGGATTATCTCTCAAGTAGGGATGATAAGTATCACTCCTGCTCCTGAACCATGATAGGTGAATGATCAGTCAAAGTGGAATTGCCACATAATATATTCATTCTATGTACAATCATAGATGTGTCTAGGAGATCTAAACACAATGGTTTCATTCTTGGTAATGGAGCTTTAGCTAGTTAATATGTGAGTACCTCTCCTTTAAAGGATTTCTAATTTACAAACTCAATGTTGAACTCACTAAGGAGGATGATCCAATTAGCCATATATCCTATTAGTGTGGGTTTATATAAGATGTACTTTAAAGGGTCAACCTTGGATATAATCTTGGTTTTATTTTTTAGGAGATAGTGGCGTAATTTCTGAAAGGTGAACACCACTGCTAGGAAATCTTTCTCAATCTGAGGGAAATTTAACTCATAGGTAATGAGGGTATAGCTTAAGTAATAAACCACGTGTTCTTTATGACTTAGGTCATATTGGGAAAGTAGTGCACCAATGGAAAATTGAGTAGCTAAAATGTATAGCAGTAGTGGTTTGCTTAGGGTAGGTAGACATTAGAACAGGTGGAATTTCTAGATATTACTTGAGTAATGCAAAGGATTTCATGTAATTTTTTCCCCATATAAAGGTAACATCTTTCTTTAATAGATGCATAAAAGGATGGAACTTATCTGAAAGATTTGATATAAATCAGAGGATTTCCTGAGTTTTCCCTTATAGTCTTGTTAGTTTCTTAAGATTTGTGGGTGGAGGCATATCTGTTATAGCCGCAACCTTAGCGGGATCCACCTCTATCCCTCTTTGTGAGACAATGAAACCCAACAATTTTCCTGATTATACACCAAAGATGTCACTTCTTGGGATTTAATTAAACCTTATAATCTCAGAGACGTTGAAAAATATGTCTCAACACTTCAGGGTACTCTTCTCTAGTTTTTTTATTTTTCTAATATAGCCATCTACGTAGTTTTCCATGATATCATCTCATCACCATCATGTAAAATAATAGTCAAATCATCGCTGATATATTGCCCTAGCATGCTTGAGGCAGAAAGGCATGACCTTAGTAAAAAAATTTCCCCCAAGGGGTAATGAAATCAGTCTTCTATTAATATTCCTCCAGAATGCTTGATTCTGGATATAGCCTGAGATTGCCATCCATTAAAATTAACATCTACATAACCAGTAGTCAAATCAACAATCATGTTGATGTTAGGTTAGAGTGAATTCATCCTTAGGACATGCTAATTGTTGATGTTCTAAAATTCAGTGCATATTCTAATACCAATAATGGTAATCTTTTAAACTAGGACTACGTTAGATATCCATTCTAAATAGTTAATAGGTTTGTCATTTGGGTGTACAACAAGGTTATGTACAACCAATGTTGGGTCCAAACCTAGCATATTCGCATATGACCATGGAAAATATATCTACACATTCTCGTAATAGTGCTACGAGAATTTTTTGTTCTGGTACTAAGAGTGAAGATCCAAGCTTTATTATCTTACGCTCTTCTTTTGTCCCAATGTTGACACTAGATTTTCTCTTCAACCAAAATTTTTTATGCATCCTCCATTCGTGTAGGATTAAAAGGAAGATTCAGATCCACTTTTATAGGTGATTCAGAGAGATTATCATAGAGATATTATCACCTTCGAGTGAGTTAACCACTTTTTCCATTGATTTTTACAACTATTTTTCCAGAAGTGCCTCAAAAAGGGTTCACTATGTGTCTTGGTTTGTTTCTTTTTCCAAGGATTTTTACTAGTATTTTTGCCTTTGGGCTTGTTGATATTCAGTTGACCACACATTTCTACCTCTTCTCCGAAATATGCACCTGTATCTAGATCAATGTAGAAGCCCTTTTTGTGATCACCTATTGGAATGATATACCTAATTCCCATGAACTCTTCAATTACCTCATCAGTTTTAAAGAGATCGATTATGGTGTCCCCAAGATTTCACCCTAAAATATGGGACTACCCCCTTTTTTTTAAATCATTATTTTCAAGTAACAGGTCGTATTGTGTTTGTTTTGCTTGTAGTTGTTTATATTGCTCTAAGGTATTCCCAGAGAGTCATAAAATCCAAAATCACCAAGTACCCACATGTTGAAGCTCACTCAATTCCTTCGTCAGACCTTATCTCAAAGTGTTTTATTTATTTTTATTAAATAAATAAAGTTCTTTTAAAAATAAATTGAGCTGAAATTGGAGGATTTAGGTTATATAAAGCACTTCACCCCATCATTATTACCACAAAACATTCAACCAAGGGGAAGAAGTTTTGCAAATCATCTAATTAGAGAAAAATTTCAAGAAATTTCCCGCAGCTTCTTTCAGTTTTTGTTTTTATTTCATTTTTTATTTCTCTATTTTCTATCTGGAAATCCATGTAACCTATTCATTCTTCATGCCAAACCTTTTCCTGAGCCTAGGGTGTTGAAAAGCTATCTAGTGTTTATAATTGCAAGAGCTTGGGATTCCTTTAGGATATTGCAAGAGTTTGCTTGGTCCAAAAAGGTGCAATAATGGATTTTATGAAAATAAGAAAAATACTAACACTTATGTGTAGATCTTGAGAAAATATGCACTTTTAGGAAAAAAAAATTTAAAAAAAATTCCGCCACATCTTCTCGAACCCTTTCCAAGAATGGAAAAATTTATTATGTAGTTGTGTTTTCTTCACCAAAAATCCAAAAATGAAAATAAAATGGTGTTGATGAGTTTTCACTCAACTTTAAAAGTAGAAGTCATGCAAGTCACACTTTTTGGGAAGAAAAATTTCATAATACAAGTCACATTTTTCAAAGTTGCCCTTCCTCTTCAATTTCCACACAAAACATAAAAGTAATCACTTAAATGGAAAGTGGGAATTTTGGAACTTCCTAGAAGGTGAAAATTTCCCATGATGGAAGTCAAATCATTTAAGTGGAAAATGGGAATTTTGGGGCTGCCTGGAAGGTGAAAATTCCCATGATAGAAGTCAATCCATTTAAGTTGAAAATGGGAATTATGGGGTTGTCTGGAAAGTGAAAATTTTCCATGATGGAAGTCAAGTCATTTAAGTGGAAAGTGGGAATTTTGGAGTCACTTGGAAGGCGGGAATGTGGAGGTTTCCTGGAAGGTAAAAAATTCCCATGATGGAAGTCAAGTCATTTAATTGGAAAGTGGGAATTTTGGAGTCACCTGGAAGGTGGGAATTTGGAGGCTTCCTGGAAGGTTGAATTTGCCCACAATGTTAGTTGAATCACTTAAGAGAAAAGTGGGAATTTTGGGGCTGTCTAGAAGGGTGAATTTTTCCACTTCCTTGCCCTCATATTTTTTCCACAATTCCTAGCCAAAAATTTTGACCCATTCTAACATAGCTAAATGCCTAAAAGCTAACTTATTTTAATTTTCGGGACGCATCCAGTTTTGGCACCTAGGGTTGGAAAGGCTTCATTTTTATTCATCTGGCTATCTGCATGTTGATGTGAGTGCATAGGTGAATAAAATAATATTTTTATCTTGCTTGGAATGCAAGAAAATTCTAAAAATAGAGGGCAACAAGATTTATAACCAGATCTCGGTGAACAAATTATATATTCATGCTAAGGATTGCATACTTGTCTTAATTATTAGCAAAAATACTTCATTTATGCCCATATTGGTGAAGAAAGAAGAAGCCAATGTCTGATACATTGAATATATCTTCAGAATCAAAGGAAGAAATAGATCTAACTCTCGTAATTGCAAAGGCTTCCAACAAAACTTCATTCTCTTGTTTCTAACACAACCCATGTGGAATTCATTGAATGTAAAATTCCTTTCAGGACCTTGTGCATGTGCTCCCAATCTTCCAATTGAAGCTTTTATTGAATTCACTTGTATTTTCCTTCACCCAGAGTGCTTTCTAGAATTTAAAATTGCTCATATACAATTAAAAATAAAAGGGGATGAGTTTTTTCTGAATTATTTATAGAAAACATTGCACTAGTGCACATACTGGAGAATATCTACAAAAGATTCAAGGATAAGAGGGAAGACAGGTCAAAGGTAGCATCCGCAAGAAAATATCAGTCAGTTTCTTCCATATCCAGTTTGGTGAGAATCAAAGGAAAGGATTCAACAACATATGGTAGGAAAAAGCATCTCAGATTCAAGGCAGAGATATCGTTCAGATCATTCATTGAAAAAATAGATGAAGCAAAAGTACAATGCATATTGGATCAGCATGCAGAGTATGGAGTAAGGAAAAAACAAAGAGTGTTGCAGCTAGAATGACTTCTTTTTCTTTATCTTATTTTCTCTTACAAATCAAACGAGCAATAAATTAAAATTATAAAACTTAGGTAATTGGATATAAAAACCATTACTTCAAGTTACTTGGAAATAAGTGGCACACATGAAAAATAGAAGGTTCTATTTTCAATTATAAATCATGTATGTCATGCAAAGAGGAATTCCAGGAGGAATGTTGTCAACTAATTCCCTTTTTTAAAGCTTCCACGTGTGGAAATTCATTAAAATTTTCCTATTTGTAATTTCCCACTATACACTATAAATAGTGGAAGAACCTATGGGTTAAAGCATCACCATTTGTTAATCAACATTCTTGAGTTCCAGACTTTGTGCTACGACCCTTGATGTCATTTTTGTGAAATCTGGGGAATTGAGTAAAGACATATTTCTAGAGAACTTTTTGCCCATGATGCATTTGCTTTTTCTTATGTGTGGATCTTTACATGAACTGTGTTATCTGAGATTTAGATTACAAACTTTTATTTTCCTTTACTTCTGAATATTGTGAGATCTATTTATTTATTTAATCTATGTGTCTGAAACCAACTCTGTAAACTATTGGTTAAATTAGATATCTTCCTTTCTTCTTTTCCAAATTCCCTTATTTCCCCCTTCTGAAAATACTTCATAAAAAGTTGCTTACTTGATGTAGAATTGTTTATCTATGGTTCATGATCTTTGTAATTAAATTAAAACCCCCGCAAATAGTTATTAGGATTTATACTTACCAAATTGATAAACATATTACATGGGAGCCTCACTGTTAAATGAGGGAGATTTATCTCATGTCTACCTAGGTTTTTAGATATGCAGAAAATCTAGCCAACAGATCAATATGTGAAGTTATTGATCACAATCAATTATTTCAGGATATACTAGGTAAACATGGGAATTGGCTTGGGGATTTAGTTTGGAAATGGTAAAGATAGCAGAATCTAGAAATTGGTTAGTAGAGGAAATATCTTCGTATAGGCTATACTGGGAATCTGTGTCATTGTCTGAATTAGATAATTCATCCCCGTGTTCATAGGAAGTGTTGTTTATTTCTACAATTTGAGCTCTATGAGGTTGAATGCCAAGGTAATTATTATTATACTTTTGTGGGGAAATTGGAATAGGTTCTAATCTACCTTGTGCATTTGGGCCGCATCTAGCTCCCTAATATCTCATGACTTGCATCATGCAGTGTGCTTTAATAAAATGTGGAGCTTGGTGACATGAAGCCATAGTTCCTTTGGGTACCCAACTGGTAGGTGGATCAAGAATCTTCTCATCTGACAAGAGACCACTAGAAGTAAACCTTTCAAGGGGGTCAGGGAAACTAACCTAAGTGCTTTTAGATTAGAAATATGGTTTTCCATGTGTCTTAGGTGATACTAAAAGATTAGATATCAATAGGGCTTGTTCAATATTGAATTGATCTATTGAGCTTTATTTTCTGAATGTTGCTTCCCATGTAGAAAAGGGATTAACCAACATAGGAAAATTCTAATTGCATGGTGTCAACGTATCTGGATCTACATGATCCTATACAGCTTCTATTTATAATGGAACCACAATATCTATAAAAGGACACTCATACGCTACTCATGAGAAACTATACAACGCTCTATAATTTGTAAATGGTTTAGGGTCACCTAAAATGGTGATCTCCTGTCCTTTATGAGGAAACTTGATACACTAATGGTAAGTTGATAGAATGGCATGCATGGCGTGAATCCATGGGCATCCTAAGAGCATGTAATATGGGAGGTCCAAATCAAGAACCTGAAACTTTGTATCATGATAAGAAGGCCCTATCTCTATGGGCATCATCATGGTACCAAGTCGTCTCACATTCCTCATTCTCATATGTCATGATGGTGATGGTATTAGGATCCAAGTATGCTTCTGTATAACCCAGTTTCCTAACAAGATTCAAAGTACAAATATTCAAACCAGATCCACCATCTACAAGCACTCTTTTGACTTTGTGACGAGTACCAAGGACTTCTATATGTAAAGGGGCATATGTGATATCTCATTCTGGTCAAAGGAAAGAGACCCATTATAAGCAATTTTTACGACTATTGCTTAGATATTTACGGGATCTACCTCTGTGGTCATTCCAAATATAATATGTCTTTATGACTGTTTGAGATTTTTAGAAGATCTAAGATTGAAATCTTAGCAGTGGTTTTCTCTAATTAGTCTAACAAGTCATATTGAGTTACCTGAGGGACGGATTGAGTAGGTTTTTAAATTATTAAGCGCATGCATCATGTTCCTAATGGCGCAACTATCACCCTACAACCCTAAAAGTGTTCACTTGTTCATCCAGAATATTAAATACAACCTATAAGGGAATCAAAGGGATTATCTGTAGAGGTATACACATAATTTGCAGCCCTATAATTATTAGATGACTCTCCTTAATCTGGATTTTTGTTCCCCAGTTTCTTATAGTCAGGGAAAGGTGTTTTTTAAATATCCCCATTTTTGCATTAGGACCTTCCCCATATTCAAGTGAATCCACCTCAATATTTCCTTCTTCGATAAGGTCATGTATATAGTTTCGTAATCTCATACATACGTTAGTATTGTATCCTTTGACACGATGAAAGTAGCAGTACTTTTGATCTTTATACCATCCTGGTTTAGGTGCATCTTCAAGGAATTGTATTGTATCTGGAGGATAGGTGACCATTTTCACTGTATCTAACTATGTTAAAATTATAGACAATGGTTCAGTTAGAGGTTGTGAATGTCCATTTTGGGGCTTTGTCTTTGTCTTGATGAGGTCCTTGTGTGAGTTTCAGGAAGATGTCCGCTTTGGACAGCATGGACTCTTTTTGGATTATGTGATGTCCTCTCCTACGACATACTTGTTTTATTTAAAGAATTTAGGCTTCTCTATAGGTTTTGATTCAATTTACTTATCCTTGGAGAAGGGTTTAATAGTCCCTTTCATGATCAGAGCCTTTTCAATGTTACTTGCCCTTCTCTATAACTTCTTCCAAGTTAGAGACATAGTGCATTTGTATATGAAAGGCTATGTCTGGGTTTAGATTAAGTACAAATATGCTAACCATTATATTTTTCAGGGATATTGCAGGGAAAACGGCTAGCAAAATCAAACTAGTCGTTGTAGGAAAACCGGTGAAGGATTCATTAGGTCTTTGTTTTGCAGCACATATGTCTAGCATGGTTATATCACTCTCTATGTTGAAGGAGAAGTGTCACATGAAATTTTTAGCTAATGCAGGCCATGTAGCAATTGTTCCTGTTGGGTATGTGTAAGAACCATTCCAGTGGTTGTCCCGCCCAAATTGTGAGGAAATAAATGAATAAGATAGTTATCACTAAATGCAACTTCCTAGCAAGCCATGTATACGTCTTTTATATGATCGTGAGGATCACCCTTTCCTTTATATTTATCAAACTTAGGTATATCAAATTTTTTGGGGAACGACACTCATAACATGTCTCTATCGAAAGGGTAGGGACATAGCTCCTTGTAATGATATTTCTTGTTATGGCCCACGTTACTTTCTTGTAGCGTTGCGAGCATGTCTTTCATTGATTGTAGCTTTTATGTTATGAGTTGGTCTTTTGTTGGATATGGTGGTCTATTCAAACTAACCTTTAATTGCTTCATCATTGTGAAGTTCACTAAACTTAGATTTATGTTTCTCCTTTCGTGGACCTTTGTTTGTATCTTTAGATGTGTGTAAGTTTTTTAACTTTTGGATAAGTTTAAGTATTTTTATTTGGATGGCCTCTTCTTCATTTTGGTGTTCATCTTCTATGTCATATTGAGGAGGTACTGTATGATGTGCCGTCACACCAAAAGCTCGAACTTGTGGTGGAGAGGGATCTCATCGTGTTAACCAGGCTGCTATGCCAACACACCCCCCGCACGATAGAGATGGATGCAACCACATGAGCTCTAGGCCCACCACATATACACCCAATTAGGCCCAACGACATTATGAGGCAATGACAACGGAGACTTCCCGGGAGGTCACCCATCCCAGTACTACTCCAAGCCAGACGCCTTAACTACCTAGCTCTGATCAAACTTGTGGTGGAGAGGGATCTCATCGTGTTAACCAGCTGCTATGCCAACAGGTACCTCCTTATCTTCGTGTTCAATTCTAAACCTACGTGAGGCTCTAAAAAGTACTCTTCGAGCACCATCATTTTGTTTTAGCGCTTCACATTCTTAAAGTTGTTATTTTCATGACTGGAATTAGAAGCATAATCACATATCAAAGGGATTAGTGTGACTCGTACTATGCATGTTGATAAGAGGGGGTCTTTGTGACTCTTCCTCATTTACGTTAATCATTTTAATAGACATTTTATGGTCTTGTGGTATCCTGGATCCTAATTCTAAGACGTGCGTAAGTATTTGGTCTCTATTTAGGTATAAGAGAATCATCAAATCATGCGAGATCAAGGCTATTCTCTCCTTGCGATGAACTAGTGTCATTTCCGCTTGGATCAACCCAAGCTTCAGTGTCCTTTACTTCAAAAAAACAAGGGTTTAAGTTAGTAACAGTAAAGGGATTGTTCCATAGAGTGTTTTCAACATTGAAGGGGTTCATCTCTGCTTCACATTCCATTCTTCTAGTCATCATCCTTATGACAGGTGGCATGGGTAATTTTGCTATGCGATTTTTATCTAGATTTGACTTAGTTATAATCAACCTAAGTATAACATAATTTATCTCGCCTAGATGTCTCAATGTGGTTTAACTCCTATCCCTAAAAGAATAATATGTCAAAAGAATGAAGGATCAAATGACCTATCCTATGTACAACTATATGCAATCTCAATCTATACAAGGAACAAATTATGCCAAGTATAGTTAACCAATCAATCGATCAAAGTGTTTATACCTTTCAATTTTAATGATAGTTTTGATGCTAGATAGCCAACTCTATGTCAATACTTAGGTCAAGTCTAAAAATTAACAAGGTGTAAGTATTAACAAAGCATAAGTGTGACCTCCAATCAAAGGATACTATGATGAGTTTAGCAACCAATAAGGCCTAATGCCAAAGGAGGAGGATTACAAATGTAAGCCATGTAACCACACCAATTGGACACATTGATCAAGCTTCGTGGAGAAGTGAGATATTTGGTTCCGAAGTGATATCGAAACGATGCCAAAACAAAATAAGAAAAACTCTTCAAGATTTTGGGACAATTTTTGAAGTCAAACTAAGTCAAAGTATACTAAGGAAGTGCTTAAATGTGGGTAGTGTAACACCACAAATGCCGACACTTAGATCACATTTACAAGAAACATTTCGTAAGTGTCTTAATTGTGTCGAGACAATGTAGACAAGGTAACACATCTAAGGGGATCAAATTACGAACCAATATTAAGTATGATGATTATCTTGAAATCAAGATCAAGTGGTTATCAAGATATAAAAGCGTGCCCACGCACTTTAGACGTTTAACAACTCAGCTGGCAAACATGGATGAGATTAAACAGAAATAAAAGTGGTGAACACAATCTATTGATAACACTCATGAAACATGCCTTCTCTTGTCCCAAAATGGGCAGCAAGAATGCAAAGGAATAGACCAAGTGGTGGTGAAACAAGCTAGTATAACTTCGGCCAGAGTTTCGCCTTGCCTTAGGGGAAAGTGAAAAACTAAGTAAAAGTGATATGTTGTGAGTTTCGTGATGAATATCACTAGACCCCCGACTTCGAGGGACTCTCCCCTTATTCGTAAAACAAGGGTTTGACTCCAAATAAGTTAGTATTTCGTGATGGCTCTTGACTCGATGATTTGGACTAGCATAAGTTGGCCTCTTGAAGAAACGACTTTCCTATTAGATCTCTCAACTAGGTGCTACAAACATACAATGCAAGTGTGATTTTCCAAGGAGTTACCCTTGGAGTATCTCAACTTTACTTTACCCCCCTTTGAATATAATGAGCATAAACATGTTCCCTTGTATCCTCATTGGGGTTGCAATATTCTGTATGTTTTAGCTCTAACTCACAGAATGTTTTCTAGTAAAGTGGGTAAAGCAAGGCACTTCCCATTTTGTCCACAATGTTACTCAGTGGTGGACTACTTTATGGTTCCTAGAACCACCCCCATTGTTGTAGCTTAAGGTGTTATGCCAAATGGGTTACCTTCTAGTTGATCGGAATAGGGACGTACCCTTTTCCAAACCTGCATATACAATGTGTTGAGTGCGGTGTGTTTTTTTATCTTTTTTAGACTTAGTGTGGTTTTTTCGTACGTTGTTTGGAAACCTATATCAAACACATTAGTATTGTTTTGATCTTGATTCTTTTTGCAAGCGTATTTTGGTCCTACACACAACAATTAATAATTTTCCAAGTTGTCAAAACATCATATAAAGAAGATAACACTTTGTTTATGATTTCCAAGATTGTCCTAAGTTGCAAGGAAAGAGCATACGCAAAATGAAACCTCACTAGACTTGTAAAATGGAAAATACTTAATCAAATTGCAAGAAGTAAAATTATTTTTAGCTAACTTTGAAGTTCTTTCCCATTTAGAAACTTAATTGAAGTGTTTAGAAAGTATAAGAAAGCAAAACAAATGCAAACACCTCAAATCAAGTTAGTATAAAACAAATAATCAACAAATCCCTACAAAACACTGTTAAAAACCTGCAAGAATGTCAGAAAAACCTAGAATATTAGATCATGCAACCTACAAAAAAAATAAATTCTGATAGAGAATGCCTACGCACCCTTTTTGGCGTGTGCACACCGCGGTTTTAGTATGTGCGCGCCCCTTAGGATATATGTGCGGTTCTGTGGAAACGACAGAGGGTATTTATGCTTGCATGTCCATAATGATGTGTGCGTGGGATTTTTTAGTGTGTGCGCACCACAGAAGATGTGTGTACGTCCCGGGAAAAATGCAAAATAACACAGAAGGCATATTTATGCTTGCACGTCCAGAATGATATGTGTGTGGTCTTTTGAGCATGTGTGCGCATGGGTTTGGATAAGTACACAGCTCTAGTTCAGTTGACAGGGTCAAGAACACAACTTGCATATACATTCGCACTTTTTGACATGTACACCGACCTTCCAATATGTACGCATCTTTTTTTATGTGTATGCGCGGCCCCTGAAAAACCCACTAAAAAATATGGAAACCTAAAATATAAAAAATGCAAACATGTCCTAAATCAGCCCTTTAACTGCTTTTTCTAACACAAACCCATTAAATACCTATGTTAAAGGGAGATTTAGCACATATAAGTTTACCAAATGCATGGATAAAACTAGTTTTCCCTTGAAAAAAGCATAAAAATGGTTAGAAAAAGCATGTAAATGAAAAAATTTAAACAACTTCTAGTGGACTATAGGGTGGTCCCACCAAGCGTGCCATATGTGTTCATGTGTAAGTTGGTATAGCTATAAAATGAAGCCTAGAACACTCAAGAAAGCTTCAAAGCTTGCCAAACTTCAACAATGAACCATCAAATTAGAGATAAGTAAGAACTATCTCTTTGCATGCATATATAAACTTGAAATAAACATTCAAACCATAGCATATCTAGATATTTCTCTACTCCATGAAAGTTATGAAAGATGAACCTATTAAAGCTCTTAGCAATCAATTATGCTTGTTTAATAATCAAGGGTTTGAAAGTAAGATCTCACCATTAATGGCTTCAAGGCCAATGGTTCATCCTATTTACTCAAGCTTGATGCTTAGAAATGTAAATGGTTTAAAGCAAAGATAGCTTAAATAACAATGAAAACTACTAAATCTAAAGATGGCATAAGCTAGTCTAAAAATGGAGGAGTGTTCTTAACAAAAGAGGGAAGGGTATGCTTGTATTTATAGGTTTCCAATTGTAGGAGGAGGAAAGGGATGTTTTGGAATCATGTAGGACTAAGTTCCAAAAAGGCCAAACTCAAGTGAAACACAAATTAGAAAGGTGAAATTGACATTTGGAAAGCTAAGTCTCTTTTTAGAAAGTCAACAAAGGTTTAATTATCCTCAAATAGGATAATGACTTATAGAAGCCATTTAGAGGGGTGTTAGCATGATTTAGGGATTTAGAAGAGGTCAGATAGGGTAATTAACTAGCATAGTGTAGTCAATTAGTAGGTATTGGGATAGTCAGTGCAATTTTAGTAATAAAGTTGTGTAGACCAAATTATAGGTGTCTACAGTGAGTATACTCATTGGAACTGGAAAAGAATGAAGAAAAAATGGTTTACCTTGTGAGGAGAATTGGCCTCCTCATAACTTAGGCCTCACTCTTCATCTTCATCAGGTGAATATACAAGGTTTAAAAAACAAGAAAAACAATAATTTTCCTCTCCTTTACAATTCCAATGATATTTTTTTATACAAAAAATAATAAAAATATAGTTCCCCTCCTTTATAATAAAGGAGCTCATGACCAAAACTTCCTATTAGCGAATAACCATTTTAAACATTTAGAAATAAACCAAAATTATTAAGGAGCCTTAGGTTTTGTTGTCCCCTCAAAAATTTCCTTCTTTTTCCAAGACAGGACTTAGAAATTTTTGAGTTATTACCCTTTGAAGATGGTCCTGTCTGAGTATTTTGAAATATGACACTTCCCAAGGGATCAAGGATTCTTAGAAACACCTCCATCAGATAGTGAATTCTTTCCCCTCTCCAGAAAGGTAAGGAAGTCCTCCTAACTCCTTGTATTTTGCAAGATATGGCTCGGCGGAGTTTGGAGGGGAAATTTTCCCTGGGCAGGCCCGCGGAGGTAAGGAGGAAATTTTGCCAAGGAAATTGGCGGGTCGGTGGAGGACTTTGGGAAAATTTTCCTTTGTGGGAAAAAAAGGCAAAATGTTATTCTAAAGCCTGTGGATGAACCAGAAAGTGCCACGTGTCATCGGGTTCGCGGGGGTATGGAGATCTTGGGGAAAATTTTCCCAATTTGAAAAAAGAGGGAAAAAGGTCACATTTTGGCCCACAGACCCGAATTTTGCCCTAATTTTGCCAGTTTTGCACTAAATCTTCAAGAGGGCATATCTTTCAATCTAGAGCTCAGATTTTCACATTTTTGGTATCAATGGAAAGCTGGTGAAATCCTCCACACAATGGACACTTCAATTTTAAATTTTGATGGATTTTTAGGGGAGAAATTTGAGAAAACGTCTCTGGCATGCAAAAAATGCAAAAGGTTTCCCCCAACTCCACTCCAATGTTCTCCTGCCATGTGGATAGCTTATATTTAAAGGTGTAAAAGATAAATCTAACGACCCACATTCAATCTGGCAAGTTTTTAACCATTTTAATTTTAAATTCTCTAGCATTTCCTACCACGACCATTTTTTCTGCAAAAGAAGGATCTGAAACGGTGCCAAACGATTGGATCTCGATTGTAACTACTTCTTGGTCATTTGGGAAGTTATAACTACATGGTGTGAGCTATTTCATGGATTTTGGAAGTCATTGTAGAGGTTGGCATTTGATTTTTAAAGATTGTAAATGATTTTCATGAACAGAGGACAAAAAAAATAGTTATCATTCTTCTAAGCTTCTTCTTTCTATATTTTTCTTCCATTTCCTTTCCTTGTACAAGTTTCTACTTCAGCTGTAATAAGAAAAGAAATATTTTATGCCCCCTTGATAGAGGATTTGATTGGTAATTTGTGACCAATGTGTTTTTATTTAGTCTTGTAGCTCTGGTTTGCGAATTTGTATTATTCTTCCATTTAAATGCATGTTATAAACTTTCTGATCAATGTTTGTAGGCCTATGGTGTTCTACCTCCATCATTGAACTCCTTTCCTTCATTCCCACTCCTAGACCACTTTCTATCCTTGCAAGAAATTGTAGGCTTTGCCATAGGATCAGTGGAGTTCCCCTATGGATCTCTCGCTGAAAAACCACCATTGAATCCACTTGTTTTTCATGCATAATACGACAGCTACACTATTATAAGTAGAGGGACTTATATTCCCATAGTGTTGCATTGGAAAACACCAATTTGTACCCCAAGAAAAATTTCCAAGCCAACAGTTTTGGCACCCACTGTGGATTCTGCTAAAGAAAAACTAGACTTGGTCGATGTCAAGGATCATGTTGTCATACCAAGTATGTCTTTTGCTCATTCTTCTAGTCCTACAATTGTTAATAGTACTTCCCTTTCCATTGGAATCTCTGCCAAAGTACCCATAGTTCATCCAAAGGTTGTACCTTTTCCTTCTGTTAAACCAACTATTTCACCTTTAGGAGAAAATCCTTCATCCAAAATAACCAAGGTTCCTGCAAATCCCTTGCTAGGAAAATCCTCTTTCATCCCAGGGGATTCCTCCTTGTCCAGTATTTCCCCATTTGATTTTTTAGAGCATGCAAGCAAAACCAAAGTCTAACTCTCAGAGTTAGAGTACTTACAAACACACCCAGCCCAATTTGATAGATTTATTAATGCAGTCTGAGGTAGTAGCTCTATATCTTCAAGTTCCACTTCTAAAATACTCCTTGCAATGCCATCCACACCTCCATATCAAAAAAATTTAGCTCTCAATGCTTCCAAAACAACCAGAGTTGAGCCTTTCTATTTTTCTCTCCTCATAAATGGATTTGAGTTGAAAAATTGTATCATTGATTCCAGAGCCTCTGATAATGTAATGCCGCTCAAAGTTACAAATGCCCTTGGCCTAACTTTTAAAAGAGTAAATGGAGCTTTTTATTCCATGGAATCTAAACAAGTGCCGTTGATTGGAAGAATAAAGGATGCACAAGTAGCTCTGGCTGATTTCCCTGACAAGAAGGTGCTCCTAACTATTTTAGTGGCGGACATCCCAGCATCCTTTGGCATGCTTCTGAGAAGAATTTTTTATAGAGATCTAGGTGGAGAAATTAAAATGGATTGTTCATCCACTACTATCCCTGTTAAAGGATAAATGAAGAGGTTTTTTCCTGTTAGAAAGATGAAATTTACAGTAAAGAAGTCCGATGATCCAAGAGCTAACATCCTTCTTCAAGATTCTAAGTTAGGAAATTACTTCCTCACATCACAAAAAAGATGAAAACCTGTTGCTTCTTATGGAGGAAGAAGAAGATCAAATCTGGATGATGGAATTTGATGGCAGTCATTCAAGGGAAAGTTTTGGAGCTGGTGTTGTTCTGTATTCACCTTCAAAGGAAATTCATCCTTTTGCTTACAAACTGCAGTTTGACAACACAAACAATACAACAAAATACAAAGCCCTTCTTCTGGGCATGAGTGTTGTAGAGGATATCAGAATCAAGAAGCTGAGATTCCTTGGTGATGTAGAGGTAATAGTGAAACAAATCCACTAGCAATATCAAGTGAAGAACGCAAGGCTCAGACACTATATAAATTTGGTTTGGGATTGTATTGAATCATTCGATGCTTTCTCTGTTGAAGTTGTTCCAAGGGCACAAAATGAAAGGGTTGATTCTCCTACTATGTTAGCCTCCTTATTGACACCTCATCCTTCCTTTGGCAAGGATAAGATAACCATTGAGATGGTTTTTAGACCAAGTGTACCTGATAATGCTAATCACTGGCAAGTCTTCAATGATGACAATCAAATTTTGAGCTTCTTAGAGAAAAGAGATAATTTCAATAATCTCTTCTTTGAAGGAAGTGTCAATCCTCATAGAGAAGTTGTTGTTGAGGAAGAATCTGATGGAATTGATGAAGTTGATGATGAGGGAATGATCAGATTGAAAGGAAACAAAATTCCCAAAGGCTTAGTCTCTTTGGAAGACCTGTTTGATAAACATGATAGATTCATTCAAGAGAAGGAGAAGTTATCTTCTCAGTGCCCATCTGACTTTGAAAAATAACATATTGGTACTTCAGAAAATCCAAGATTGGTAAACATTGGTAAATGTTTCTCGCCTGAAGAGAAGATAAGGTTTGTTACTCTGCTCAAGAAATATTTTGATGTTTTAGCTTACTCTTATGAAGAACTCAAGTCATTCCAACCAAAAGAAATGCACCATTCCATTCCTTTGAAGCAAGGTGCTAAGCCTTTCAACAAAAAGTAAAGGCCCTATAATCTAAAGGTTGTTGATATCATCAAGGAAGAAATGACCAAGATGCTGAATGCCAGAATCATTTTTCCCATCCACTCCTCATCGTGGGTGGCTAACATTGTGCCAGTAAGAAAGAAGAATGGTGAAATAAGGATATGTATTAATTTCATAAATATGAATCAAGCCTAACTCAAAGACAACTATCCTCTTCCCATCATGGATCACATTTTGTAAGCAGTCACTAGATTTGAGATGCTCTCTCTGCTTGATGGGTTTTTAGGGTACAACCACATCAATGTGGTGGAGGAATGCAGCAGAAAAACAACATTCACAACTCCTTGGGGCACTTTTGCTTATAGCAGAATTCCTTTCGACCTAATCAATGCAGGAGCAACATTCCAAAGAGTAATTGACTTGGCCTTCAGAGATCTGAAACATTTAATTGTTGTATATATGGATGATCTCACGGTATTTTTGAAGAAAAGAGAAGAGCACATCTGTCATTTGGCACAAGTTCTTGCAAGGTGTATAAAACATGGTATATCTTTGAATTCCAAGAAATGCATCTTTGGAGTCACAAAAGGCAAGTTATTCAGACACATCGTGAACAAACATGGAGAAAACATTGACCCTGAAAGAGTAAGAGCTATTCAAGCACTATCTTTTCCCACCAGCAAGAAAGGAGTGCATTCATTCTTCGGGAAGGTAGAATTTCTTCGCCGTTTTTTCCCTAAGTTTTTTGAACTAACAAAGAACATCACTTCTATGGTGAGGCCTCAATCAAGTTTCAAATGGATCCATGAAGGGAAAACTACATTTTAAGAGATAAAAAGAGCTATTGCCAAGGCTCCTACTCTTGTATCTCCAGATTTTAACAAAGAGTTAATCATGTACTGTTATGCCTCAGAACACACTCTATCTGTTGTCCTTGTCTAGAAGAACAATGAATATTTGGAAGCACCCATTGCTTTTATGAGCTTTCCTTTAAAGAAAAACGAGCTTACGTACAGTCAATTAGAAAAGCATGCATTCGCAGTGGTCAAAGCTGTAAAAAAATTCCACTTCTACATTCTCAATTCTCATACTGTGGTAATGGTCCTTAGAAGTGCAATCAAATCCATTTTGACACAGCAAGATCCCGAAGTCAAAAGAGGGAATTGGATTGCAAAAACTCAAGAGTACGACCTAGAGATTCGTCCTTCCCATCTAGTAAGAGGAAACGGTCTATGGAAGTTAATTGTTGAAGATGAAACTCTCAAAGTTCACCATGGAGAGGAAGATAACACTTGTTTAATTTTCCCATAAAATTACCCGCAAGTTCTCTTTGTAACCATTACTGATGAGTGGTATGAAAACATCACTTTTCTACTTACTTATGGAGAATGTCCCTCTCATCTAGATTACAAGCAAAGAAGGACTCTCAAACTGAAAGCAACTAAGTAAGTGATCTGGAATCATGCACTTTATAAGAAAGGAATGGATGTTTGCTTCCTTCAATGTGTTGATAAAGAGCAAAAAGGAAAGTTGCTTAAATCCTATCATGACCAAGCATGTGGTGGACACTTCTCAGAAATGGTGACTGCCCACAAGATTCTCAAAGGTAGGTATTGTTCGCCTTCTCTTTTGCTGATACGTAGAGTTGGGTTTCTAAATGAAAAGATGCTAGCAATTTGTTGGAAAACCACAGTTAGTCGCATTACCTCTCAGGCCTGTGATTATTGAAGAACCATTTCAACAATGGGGGCTGGAATTCATCAGTGTGTTGAATCCCCATTAAATTATTGGGCATACATATGTGCTCACTACCAGGGAATACTTCACCAAATGGGTGGAAGCCATTCCAACCAAACAAGCTAGTTCTAAAGTATTTTACAGTTTCATCAAAGAATACATCATTATCCGTTTTAGGGTGCCTCAAAAGATTATTGTGGACAATGCCACTTATTTCTCTTCAAGAGAATTGACAGAGTTCTGTAACAGTTTTGGCATCTCTCGAGCACATTCTTTAAACTACTATCCATAAGGAAATGGTCAAGCTGAGTCAAGTAACAAGAACATTGTGACCATTGTCTGAAAGCTTGTTGATGAGAATCAGAGGAATTGGCATAAGAGATTGTATGATGCATTGTGGGTTGACAGGATCACTCCCAAGAAGGCCATTGGTACTTTGCCTTTTCATTTGTTGTATGGAGTTGAAGCAGAGATCCCCATCACAATTGAAATTCCAGCTCTTAGATTGATTCAAGTGGTGGATGATGGACAATACAAAGACTCCATTGACAAAAGGATCATTTCTCTTGAGAGGCTGGAAGAAATCAGATCTCAGGTGGTTGATAAAATCAAAGAACATTAGCTGAAAGTGAAAAATCTCTTTGACAAAAGGACCAAGGCAAGAGAGTTTAGAGTTGGAGATTTTGTCCTACTTTGGGACAAGAGAAGAGAACCAAATGGCAGTCATGGAAAATTTGATTCTTTGTGGCTGGGACCTTTTCAAATTCTTGGAACTTGTGGTGAGTATTTTTTTCTCCTATCATACTTGGATGGGACTCCATTAGGATTGCCTAGAAGTGGGAAATATTTGAAGCTATATCATCAGTGAAAGTGATTTGTCCCTCACCTTGTAGCATAGTTTTTTTTTTCCCCTCTTCTGTTGTGTGTGTGTTTTTTTTTTTCCTTTTTTGTTTTGGTGTGTTTTTGGTTTGTGTGGCATCTTCTTCCTTCTTACTTTCCTCAAAAGTTGTACATGACTCTGCAAGGCCCAATAGATAAGGCACTAGTCAACATTATATGTTTTAAAACTTGAGATTCTAGATCCTCATGCCATGTTTTCTCCCTGTTCAATCCATGTCATGTCTCCAAGCTAGAGCCACTATTTTCCCCTCAAAATTTCCCTTCTTTTACCAATACTGGACTTAGAAATTTTTGAGTTGTTACCCTTCGAAGATGGTCCAGTCTGAGTATTTTGAAATCTGGCACTTCCGAAGGGATCAACTATTCTTAGAAACACCTCCATCAGATAGAGAATTCTTTCCCCTTTCCAGAAAGGTAAGGAAGTCCTCCTAACTCCTTGTATTTTTCAAGATATGGCTTGGTGGAGTTTGGCGGGGAAATTTTCCCTGGGAGGGCCCGTAGAGGTAAGGAGGAAATTTTTCCAAGGAAATTGGTGGGTCAGTGGAGGACTTTGGGAAAAATTTCCTTTGCAGGCAAAAAGGGCGAAATGTTATTCTAAAGCCCACGGATGAACTAGAAAGTGCCACGTGTCGTCAGGTTGGTGGGGGCACAGAGATTTTGTGGAAAAAATTTCCAATTTGAAAAAAGAGGGAAAAAAGTCACATTTTGGCCCATAGACCCGAATTTTGCCCTCATTTTGCCAAATTTTCCCTAAATCTTCAAGAGGCCATATCTTTCAATATAGAGCTTATATTTTCACATTTTTGGTATCAATTGAAAGCTTATGAAATCCTCCACACAATGGACACTTCAATTTAAATTTTGATGGAGTTTTGTTGGAGAAAATCAAGAAAACATCTCTGGCATGCAAAAAACGTAAAAGGTTTCCCCTGACTCTACTCCAATGTTCTCCTGCCATGTGAATGGCTCATATTTAAAGGCAAAAAAGATAAACCTAATGGCTCACATTCAATCTAGAAATTTTGTAACCATTTTAATTATTAAATTCTCTTACATTTCCCTCCATGGCCATTTTTTCTGTAAAAGAAGGATTTGAAATAGTGCCAAACGATTAGATCTCGACTGTAACTACTTCTCAGTCATTTGGGAAGTTGTAACTTCCTGGTGCGAGCTATTTCATGGCTTTTGGAAGTCATTGTAGAGGTTATCATTTGATTTTTTAAGATTGTAAATGATTTTCACGAACAAAGGACAAAAACAATAGTCGTCGGTCTTCTAAGCTTCTTCTTTCTATATTTTTCTTCCATTTCCTTTCATTGTACAAGTTTCTACTTTAGCTGCGATAAGAAAAGAAGGATTTTATGCCCCTTTCACAGAGGATTCTATTGGTACTTTTTGACCAATGCGTTTTCATTCAATCTTGTAGCTCTGGTTTGCGAATTTGTATTATTCTTCCATTTAAATGCATGTTATAAACTTTCTAATCAATGTTTGTAGACCTCTGATGTTCTACCTCCATCATTGATGTCCTTGCCTTCATTCCCACTCCCCTTTCCTACTCTCTGACCACTTTGTGTCCTTGCGAGAAATTGCAGGCTTTGTCATAGGGTCAGTGGAGTGCCCCTATGGATCTTTGGTTGAAAAACCACCATTGAATCCACTTGTTTTTCATGCATAATATGGCAGTTGCACTGTTATAAGTAAAGGGACTTATATTCCCATAGTATTGTTTTGGAAACCACCAATTTTTCCCCCTAGACAAATTTCCAAGCCACCATGTTTGAAATTCAAAATGTGGGAAAATTAGTTTAGGGCACTAGCCCATAAGGAGGAGCAACTGAGAAGAGGAGGCCAAACCTAGGATCCATGGAGGTAACCATGAATAAGGTTGAGCCATCGATGCAATGAACCAAGATAATACTGAGATATGGTGGATCCACCCACCAACCACCAACAAAGATCGAAAGAGTCATTTTAGAAAAATTTCACAGGGTTGAGAATTGAGCAGGGGTAGGCAAGCAAGAGATGAAGGGTTCCTAGCTTCAAGGGATTTAGAGAAAGGAGTTGAGGTTGGGGTAGTCCATGTGGAAGATAAAACATAACTCATTTTAGGTTGAAGGGTATGGGCATGAACAAGATGCCAAATAGAAGGAACCAGTTGTGTTGGGGTTGATTATGTGTGCAACATTTGTAATCAAATTGGATCCAAATTTTATTTAAGCTAAGTGGATAGGGGTCATAGAATGGAACAACAAAGGCATATGATACATCGTGAATATAGGATGAGTTATCCAGAGACCAAACTAAGTCCTGTACTAAGTCAATAAAAACCATGTGTCAAGTCGAGCTGAGAAAAAATACCAAGTTATGCCAATTAAGAACTAGTTCAAACAACTGATCAGGTGGAGAGGGTCGAACAGGGAATGGAGCACACAATTTCTTGGATTGAGTAAACACACTCTACAAAGAGGATATCGACTAGGGAGAATCTTCCGCTAAACATTTCAAATCCACCAAATAGTCTGTTAAATGTAGTGGTTCCACCAGATGTTTCCACAGATAACAAGAATGATCTTAAATTATATATCAATGTAAGTAGGATTCATGTGAATAATAAAATAAGTAGAATTAGCATTTGAGTACCCTCTCTCACATTGAGTATGAGCATGGACCTAGTTAAAGGGGTAGTATCACATATTAGAGTGAGGGGTGAACCCTTAGGTGTGAAGTGATGATCATAAAATATTGGAGGATAAGTCAAGATGAAACTTAGAAAAATGAATCTTAGAGCTAAGAAAAAGGATCATTAACTAAGATAAAGGAAAAAATATAGGGTATTTAGGGTTTTAGTGATACATTCAAATGAAGCACATGTTCACCAAATGTTTACACCTTAAAAGATATGCATGAAATTTTGTTTATGCATAGTATGTCAAAGGTTAAATATTTTGAATAAATTAATAATAATCATCATACAATATAGAATAAATATTTTTAAAAATTTCACTATGATAAAATTATATAATGATTTCTCAAAACACAAAATGGGATGGATACATAATGCGTAGAGTGCTAAAAAATTGATCTAGGTGAGTAGACTGTGTCTAAAGGCTGCTTTGGATCCATAAAAGCTCCAACTTTGGATCTAGAACTGGAAACTACTCATGTGTAGGACTTTAAAACTAGGATTGGGGCATAATATGGTCTTATATTTCTTTATATGGTTTTAGACCTATGGATAATGGGGTTATACAAATTCACTTTACCTTCACTAGCCTAAAAATGAGTTTCATTGTCCCACACAGCTTTGACACCTCCTATAATAACATGCATCAAATAAAAACCCTATACACTTATACCAAACTTCATAAAATCAATAGATTAAAAAAGAGAAATCCATGCCTGAGTGAGGTTGGAATACCCTGGTGTTCAACCCCTGTTGAGCCAATCTAGACGTTGCACTACATCTCCTCAAGTAGGATAAAGTCACATGTATTTATCTTAATGTAGGTGCAAGTAGTATATGAAATCTAATCCAATCCCCTGTGTATGCCCTTGTGTATTTTAACAAAAATATAATGATATAACTATAGGTTAGAAAATATACCTGACACAATAGTATTATGATGTTGTATGTTTCAAATAATAAAATTAATCTTCTTTGTCTATTAAAGACCTTTGATAATGCTTGGAGTGACTTTCTTTTGCTAAAGCACGGCTCTATGACCTTTGCATTCTTGGAAATGGAGGAAGTTAGACTCTTAAACCTAGTTTTAGTGTTTCATACTTGTGTGGTGGCTTCTCTTTAGGATGCACAACTACTTTTGGAATATTTAAGAGATCCTTGAGCGATTTAGTGTTGATATTTGTAATGTACGATTATAATAATACTAGGTGAGTTATAAAGTGAAATTGGCTCACTTATATAAGATTCCAAAGGTTAGATATTCCCATTAATTTTGACCCAGGGAAGACGAACCAACACACATAAAGTTTTCAAATTAAAAAAAGAGTCATTAGATGAGAAGGTATGCGACCATAAAATTCATCCCAGGCCGTAGTATGACATGGCCCTATTCTATATGGTCCTGAAAAGGAAATTATTAATGAAAGATCCAAAGTATGGGAAATATGGTTGGAGATATATTATTTCTTTAAATAGTTAATATTAAAAGGATGAATGATAGAGAATTTTGTAGAAGTTAGAAAGTTATTATAGAGAGAGAATTATATGTCAATTGAGCTTAAACTTCAAGCATTTGTCTCAGCATAAGAATAAATCCAAAGTTATCATATCTAAAAGATAAATTACCAAATTTGAGTGTCTACAATTATATTCAAGATTCAACTCATGATAGGTATGATTATAGTGGAAATGGGTGTCATGAGGATTATAATTACTAATATAAAGTGTATTATACTCATTGAAAGGAGTGTCTTTGGTGTCAATATGATATTACAAGTGTGTAAGTTTATTCTGCAATGTCCAAAGGAAGATGTATTTCCAAAAATTAATAAGAGCAATAGAGATTTTTATTTTTTATATTTTTATTCTCTTCAAAGAATCCAACTATGTCTTATTGAAGTATACATATTTCATAAAAGAGAATAAGATTCTCATAAAGAAATTTTATTTACCTACGTGAGAGTGAGGACATCATAATTGGAAGCCATTTATAAGAGAGAAAAAAAGCCTTTGAAGAACCTAAAAAATCAAGTATATTCAAGATACCTCTCCCAAACTACTTATAATTATGTTGATTTTACAAGCTTTTCCCTGATACAAGAATTAGCATGTAATCCAAGATGTGAATAAGAGAAACCAAAAAACTATTATAATGTATAATAATGATCCCCAACTAAAAGTAGGTGAAACTTTATAAATAGTGAGTTTATAATTCATTTATAGGTAAAAAATAAATAACATTAAATTATAATACTAAACTAGAGTTAATGGAAAAATTAAGAAAAAGGCACTTTCAAATAATAACATTTCAATCTTATGCATGAATCAAACGACATATCACTTTGAAGTTGTAAAAATTAAGAAAAAGGCACTGAGCTTATGGAAAATCTACAATCTCTAAGAAACCCACAAAAACTAGAAAAATGTACCACCAATTTTTATAACTCAAAAAATATGAAGGGAGGAAAAAAATCACCCTCAAAATTTTCGAATCAAAAATGTATGTCCTCCAGAAAATCATAATTAAAATAAGGTGTTGAAACATGGGGGAAAGAAAAATAATTTGGAAATGGGGCTTCCAACCAAGTGATGTTCACATAGCATTCTAAAAGAGTATGATATGGAACACATTTTACTTTTAATAATCAAAATTTTGTTATTTTAATAAGAAAAATAAGGATTAGGATCTTCAACCTTCTAACCATATAGATCCCCAAGTTCCTTACCAAGGCAATTTAGCCATTGCACACACATGGTTTTAATTATAAAGGTGAACTATATCCATGTTGTTACATAAATAAATAAAAAAATCTTAAGGGTCCTTTAGCTTGAGATCAATAGTTGGGTGGTAGGGTAAATGTAGAGGATGGTGATGCATGCATGAGTGGTGGACTTAACTTTAAAAAGTCAAAATAATGTATTGCAAACCATCCTTCACTTACCTTTTTTAATTTCAACTGGACACTACAAGGACTAAAAATGTCATATTTATGCAAACTAAGAAATTTTTAAAAAATCAAAGAGAATAATCTAGAAATATAAGTTTTTAGCCTTCAACTTATAATTTTTTTACAAATATGTGTTCTTCAATCTGTAACTTGTTTTTTTTAACAAGGAACTTTAAAATTTCATATATAAATCCATGAAGTGAAAAAAAATCCCTTCTTTTATAATTTTATTTTTTTTGAGTCGATTGCAGTTGCAATGAAAATACTAAGAAAAACTAGAAAACTACTATTTCTTTCAAAAGAAATGTAAAAAAACATAGAAGAAATATATAAAAAATCAGTTTTTGACTTGAAATAAAAATAGAAGATGAGTTTTTTTCGAAGACAAGAATATATAGTGTATATGGTAGTG
Organism: Taxus chinensis; assembly: GCA_019776745.2. NCBI lineage: Eukaryota > Viridiplantae > Streptophyta > Pinopsida > Cupressales > Taxaceae > Taxus > Taxus chinensis. The sequence goes on from CM034149.1 coordinate 936,178,599, forward strand.
AGGAAGAAGATAGAAAAAAAAATAGAAATTTACAATGGCCACTTGATGGAGAAAGGCTCGCATACAATGTAAGAATTGGAAATTCCAAAGAAATTCCTCTGATGTGGACTCACACCAACCATGGAAAACTTAGATAATTATTCAACACAAATAATAATGTATATTCAATTTTCTCAATTGATCACAATATACAAATAAATATAATCAATATATAGCAAAAGAAAGAGTTGGGTTCCAGCTTTTCTTTTGACCAAGCAAAAAAAGAGTTGTGAAGCAACTCTTATTTTAATCATTTAACTGACACATGTCTGAAGTTGTAGACACATAATGCTAAGAAAATGTGGGATGTAATGACAAGTGATTAGTGATGTGATTTATCCTATTCTAATCCTCACTAAGCTAACCCAAGTCAACTTCATATTAGTAAAAATAAAATATTTCACAAACACAATGCTTTTGCCAAGCAATCCTATTTAAAGCAAGTGTTACTATCTAACATTCAATGCTAGTGAATACCCTCTAAAGATTTGATCTCTTTTAAGATAAAATGAACTATAGATGTTAGATGTTCTTTAGATTTTGTTACATTCTTGAATGTCTTCTTAAAACTGTTATATTAATTTCCCACATTGTTGATTGTATGTTTATTGTATTGTACTAGTGTACCTTTGTATTTATAAAATTGATCTCAAATTCAGTTTAGGATTCTTTTAGTGCACAAACTAATATACAACATATGAAAAAATATGACAAGGACCCACAACCACTAAGGGATCCAAAACTGGGTGAGAAGGGCCCACCTCCAAAAATGTGCATGTAACATCCTCTTATTATGACATAGAAACAAGGGGGAAAAAATTACATAATGTTCTCTATTCTAAATTAACATAAATCATAGCACACATTCCATTTCTAATCCATCTCATAACAAAAAACCATATGCAGCGGTAATGACTCGGTGGAAAACTGATCTCTCATTCCATGACTCAGTATTTAACTGATCTCTCATGTTAACTTATTCAAGTGTATACTGTGTACACTTGGTTCCTTTACCCTTTTAGGGGCACTCAAGTGTTCTGTCTAAGAAGCCTATTTGAATATCTATTATCGATATTCATCTAAAATATCACATCTTAGCCTAGGTGACATAAGACAATGCAACCAGTAGCTTGTGATACTTTGGCCAAAGTTTTAAAAATGTTTACCGTGTTTACATTCTAAGACGACATACTCGTCAAAAGGAATATGTCTTTCACCACATTGTAATTTTATCTATATTGGTCATTCTTGACTACTGTCAACCCAAACCAGAGTCAAATTTTCACACTAAACAAGGGCATCTTACATGCACTAGTGTGAAAGACTACTCGTGGCGACTAAGGATACAAAGACATACTCAATTGGCTTTCGTTGATTAGGTGTGTCTAGTTACCCTAAGTCAACATGAGTTGACCACTACACTAGTACATGTTTCTATCTCTTTTTATAGTAGAACCATGATCCAAACTTCCACTTATGTCAATTGAGTTAGTTGAACTAAGTGGTACATTGAAGCATAGTTGACTACATCATAGTATCCTCATAATGACTCCTGTCATTATCAGGGTACTATGTTGTAGTCCCTATGTTACAAAAACCAACGAGTTCCTTCAACTAAGCTTACATACTTAAGAAAATAAGATCATTAACCCAACAATTTATTATCTTATTAAATTTATCATTAAACAACGCACCTAAGGGTCCATTATGTACGATTGAACCAAAGAAGGGTACGAAGTGTACTTTAACACTAGTAGAAGGTATGCAAATAAAATCTACATTCATGCTAATGATCATCTTATTCTTAAGTTCCAATTATTTTCATTTATCAATATGTTTGAATTAAATATTAAGAAATTAAGATCATTAAGTTTTCTTGCTACATTTAAACTTTGAAAACAAACTTGATTGAAAGCTTAAACTTTAGACTTCAAGATATCATAAAGTCTAAATCTTTCTATTAACTCTTTTAAGCTTTCTTGTTTCCATTTATTGATAAAAAATAAGGAGCATAAAACCAATCATCCTTATGATTTAAACATAATCAGTTAACAACATATCATATTGTTTTCGTGCAAATGTACAACAGGGAAATTAGAAGTTTCCAAGCACGAGAACTATACCCTTGTGCCGAAATTTTCATGTTCTATCATTCCTAGGCACCTCAGATCAAGTTCGTTAGTCTGGTCACTCCTTTATTACATGTAAAGTTTGTTCCCTAGGTGATTTAGGAAACTCTATTCATTCCCCCTATTTGATTTTAGGGTGTGCCGAAAAGATACTATCTTTTGGCGGTATTGGAAAGGGCTATCACTGGCCGTCCCAGGACTAGACCAACCACCCTGGAGTGGAACGAAAGGGCCAAATTAAACATAGAGGTTAATTGAAGACCTTAACACCTCATGGAAATGATTTTGAAAGGTTTGGGGAAGTTTCGAAAACCTTGGGGCAATCTGAGTAAAAATAGGGTTCACAAGCCTAGGCAGTACATAAGGCTAAAATAACTATTGGGCTTCAGAAGAAGATTCTGGGAGCTCCAGATGGAGTTAGAAGTAAATAAAAATACCAATAGAAAGAGGATTAAAATACCTACATGATAGTGAAATCATATTTTTCATGACACCTTAGCGCATAAGATTGGTAGGCATTTTTTATCAGATACAAGTGGAGTCTTAAATCACAAATCCAATTTTGCATGGATCCGATGGATGAATAAAGACATGATACCCCCACCATTGGATTAAAAATTCCATTTCTAGTCAATATAATATAAAATTTTACCAATAAATTCCACTGGGAGCTCAAGTTATCTTCTTTTTAAGTTTCCCTCTCAAAGGCAGTTCAAGACTTAGTCATTTTTCGGGAGGACACGTGTCAGCACCAAGAGCCTGGTGGAATTTCATGTCCATGACGTCCCTAGGGTAAAGTAAACAAACCCTTTAAATATGTGCCCAGCCCCCATGTGACCTCTTGGACCCTCATATGACCTCAAGACTTGACAGTTCGGCCCCCAAGAGCATTTTTGGAGCATCAATTCCCTGCCGTAGGATCTAGTGCCATGTGTCAGCTCTAGGACCATCGTGGAAACTGATGTCCCTTATGTACCTAAGGTGGGGGACATCATACATGTAAAAATTCACCCATCCCCTATGGAGAGTCATTTGGACAGCCACGTGACTGACTTTCATCTCCCAGGTGCATTTTTGGAGCATCCATTCCCTACTGTCGGATCTGGTGCCATGTGTCAGCTCCAGGACCACCGTGGAAACTGATGTCCCTTATTTCCCTGAGGTGAGGGATATCAAACATGGAAAATTTTTCCTAGACCCCTATGGGTATCCTTTTTGACATCCATGTGACCTGCTTTTAGCTCCCAGTGCTTTAAAGCTACTTTTCTCACCTTCATTCCCTGTCGTCGGATCGTTCCCAAGTGTCGTCCTCTTGACTACCATGGAATTTGATGTCCTACACATCCCTTAGGTCAAGGACATCAAACATGAAAAAATGCTCCCAACTCCAACTCAAAAATTTGAAAATTATTCTAAATTGTTAGCTATTTCTTGCTACTTCTAGTTGTTTCTCCATTACCAGAAGAAAACTGCAGTGAGCACTAGTTCACCACTCCACCATTGCCAAAGCTCAAACCAGATTCACCACAGCAATAAAATCCTCTACCCCATGGTGATACATAAGTCTTAGACTAATAATTCATTGAGATAAGAAGAAGAAATGGAGAATAGAGAAGAAGAACAGTGGAAATCCCCATTGTCATAAAATGAAGACTTGAAGATATCGTGTAAACTGGAGCACAGATTGAAAAACCATCTATTGCTGAGTTATTCTCTCTTAAAGGCCATTAAAAAATCATATTCAAACCTCCAATTTGTAGCAAGGAATGCTCACAGTGAAGAAATCCTCTTTCCGGATCTACGAAGGAAAAAGCTTGATTTCCCATCAAACCAGTCACCGGATTGAAGAGAAATTTCATGTGAAGCACCATAATAAAAACCCTATCACAATCGATTTGATTTCATCATGAATGGAGACAAAACCCAGGCCTGTAAGTTTCAAGCTCCATTAATGGCTGCCACATCCAGAAGCACTACCAGGTCTAAAAATTGAAACTTTAAAATCTCCTAGACTGCTAAGCGGGCATGCTTGAAATTTCAGAGGGAAAATATTGGGCAAAAATCCGTATCAAAAAAAAAAATTGTGTGGCAATCTAACCTCTAGAAGCCAAATTTCTAAAAATAGCAGGTCTACTACATAGGGACTGTTATTTTGGGAAAGCCATTGATAGGAGGACCTGCGAAGGAGGCGAAGATATTGGGGGTGCACTACAACTAAGAATTCACCAGAACAGACATTTTTTACACTTAATAAAAATAGTAAGTTGGCCCTCAAGAACCTACTAAAAATAGTAAGTCACCCCAAAGAAGTGACTGAGGCAAGGGTAGGGTGCACAGTATTGAATGAGGGAGTTCATCACATCACGATGGTTGAGAAGAGGAAAAAATTACCTGTTATCCAAAATTCACCCCTCAAGGTAATTTTGATAACATGCATCAAATTCTTTAGTCCCAAGCAATTATATTGAGTCAGGGAAAAAGGTCATGTTTCTAGGGTCCCCTCAGATTTTTTCTAACTCCCCTGTCTAAGAAGAAGAGAGCAAGTTCTGAGAAAATGTGAAAAAATTGCAAAAACAAGATCAGGCCAGAAAAAATCATGAAAAATGGCTAAGTCCTAGTCCTCGCAACAGTTGGGACAGTTGGGACGTCTAGGCGCGAACCGGCTGAAAGGCTGCCAGGCGGTCTGCGCAGCATTTGGGACATCCGGGCCAAAGGGACGCGCGGGACGCGGAAATCCGAACTGGCCGAAAAGTTGAAAAAATTTACTAACTGTTGAAACAGGAAGTCTGGGACATCTGGGTAATTAGTAGGTGAACCGACCGGATCGGCTGAAATGAGTCAAGGCAGCCCGGGACAGTTGGGACAAAAGGGCGCGAACCGGCCAAAACCGGGTGAATCGGAAAAATTTGTCCCAAACAGTTCGGGACAGTTGGGACGAGAGTACGTGAACTGGCCGGTTCGGCCGAAACAGGGAACTTTAGCACTGGGACAAGTGGGACAAAGGGACGCGTGGGACGTGAAAAGCCGAAGCGGCTGAAGGCAGAGAAGAAAAGTCAACATTTGGCCCGTGAAACTTCAAACGGCCATAACTTTTGACTCCGAGCTCCAATTTTCACAAAATTAGACTTTCTGGAATGAGCACGACGTCTTCTACGCCACAAAAACTAGATTTTATTATTTTTAATGAGGGTATATATATTTCAATGAAAGGAAACATATTCGGCTCTAGTCAGTTAATGCTCATTCCCATCAAATGACAGAAAACGCCTTCCAGGCCCAAAATAGCTGCCCGCACTCAGAAGGCCATAACTTTTGTATTTCTCAACGAAATCACACAAAATTGGTACCGTTGGAATCGTGGTTCCGAGCCCGATGCACAACAATCAAGAAATTATATATTTAATCAGAAATTGATTGATATTTTTAAGAAAACGTGGCCGGGTTCAGAACAGTGTTTTATTTGGTAGTTGGGAGTGTAATTAAGAGGCATGGTCATCATTCTTTCTCTGCTCGCAGCACATGGGACAGTATGGGGAGCCTTTTGCAAGTAATATACAATCATTTCACTCAATTTAATGCCTCTTACAGGTGGTTGAAGGATAGATTTCGGGATTTCCATTTTCCCTTCTCTTCTCCTTCTCATTTTTTCTATAAATTGGAGTGTTGGGCTCATTGTAAAGGAGAGAGTTTTTGGCTAGCAAAGCTCTGCCAAAATTGCCTTATGAAGCTAGTGTGTTGCAAGCCCTTGTAGTGGACTCCTTGCATGGTGATCCAGGCCCTTATCTTGTAATAGACTGAACTATGCATATTATGAAGCAATAAAATATCAGTTTGTGGATGTATCTTCCCCTGCTGTGTTTTCTTGCATTCTTCTTACCCCTTTAATCTTTCTACAAGAATATTGTGTCTATTATTATGTTCTTGCAGGGATCGATGATCATTGTGTATGCTTGGAATATTGTTGTGAATGCATTTTTGCTAAATCATGGAGAACTGTCATCACCTCTTCTAGTGTGCACTTTGCCTCTGTATTTCACACATTTGGAGACTACTCTCACATCCTCCTTTTCTGGTGTATCACCGCTTTAGTGTAGGCTTTCATTTTTATGCATTCTCTCTCCCTGGTCCCTTGGAAATTTAGATTAGAACAGTTAGCTTATCCTACATTAGATTAGATTGTGGCAAGTAGTTTAGGAGCAAGAACCAGCTTTCTCTAGAGGTCTATCTTAAGTAGCAAGTCCCACAACTTAGAGATAGTACCCATGTTATCCAATCACACTGGATGCTTAGAGTGATCAAACTAGAAATCTGATCAACATCCAAGGGTGCTGTGATTCGGTGATAACATTACCTTTAACTAAAAATAGTATATCATACATAGGATCGGAGTTGTGGTCATCAGTAGAACAATTCAATTAACTTGGCAAGCATTCATGAGCTGATCTGAAGGAGATTCACAGTGTGCAAGGAGTTCAAAGATTCAAATTTTCACTGTATTTGGCACTTTCCATCGACGAGGATCAATGGACTTCATCAGGAATGATGTCTCCCTCTTTCTCTCTCCTCTTTCCCCCAAATTTCTCTCTCTTCTCAAATGTTCTAATTTTACGTTGGGGTTGCAATTTTTCATATGTTTTAATGCTCATAATTTAATAAGTCACCTTTATGTTATAAAAAGGGACTTAAAATTTTCCTATGGAGTTAAAAAGTTTTAAGTCATGCGAGGCCATGTGAAAAGCCATTGGGCGTAGACGATAAGTCATATTCTACTCTATAAATTGTAACATTATTCCCATTTCAAAGGGTTGGCAATTGATCTTGTAAACTCACTAGTGCATTGTACTTAGAAAAAGCAAAGGAGATAGCCATGTTCTTCTACTTTCCTCCATTCTCAAATTTCTTCCATTCCCACATTATGTACAACTTTTGTTTAAGCATCAATACAAGAAGAAGGAGTTTTTAGCCTCTTTGATGAGGAGATTTTAGAAACTTTGAGTTCACAATCTTATCTCATCTTGTTTCCATTTGCAGGGTTGTTTCTTCTCGTGAATGCATGTGTTGAATTTCCTAACTAGTGTGTGTGCAAGAATATGATTTTCTACCCATGCAACATTAGTTCTCCTACCTCAATTCTCACTCCCTTTCCCACTTTTAGACAAAGTCCGCTCTAGCAATAAATTTCCAGCTTTGTCGCAGGGTCAATGGAGTTCTCCTGTTAGATCCCCGGTCAAAAGGCCGCCATAGAAATCCACATTTTATTGCATACATGCATATACGGCAGTTGCACCAGTTAAGTAGAGGGACTTAGATTCCCAAAGCGTTGGCAAGAAATACACAAGTTTTTCCACCTGAGAAATTTTCTTGCCAACACATACATACCTCTTTATTTAATTACAAAGGGAAGTATCCTTTTATTTCTTTATTAAGGACTATTGTCCTATAAGTGAAATCAGAAAACATATGATATTGTTTCAAAATAAGAAGCCACATTCTTTTATATAAAACTATACATATTCCCTTTCTCTGAGTAAGGATGTATCAATCATTGTAGACACCAAAATTGGGTCACACTCCCCTTGGTTCCCTTTCGAATAACCAACTTAAACACATTCACCTAACCATGACCCTTATACCCCACATTAATATTAATTTAATTATTTACAATTAAATTAATACCCATCCTCACCCATTATTAATTTAATTAGTTCCTTTAATTAAATGGATGCCCACCTCCCATAGACACCTCACCATAGACCTATTCATAGCATGTTTTCCATAAATGAATAAGACTTGGTTCAACCCTAAAAATCAAGGGCCTATTATTCCTCTAACTACCTTCCTGACTCATAAAAACATAACGTCCATTCTGATCCGCAAATAAATGAATGAACTTGACCCAAATGATGCGAGATCTGCCATTTTTAGTAAACCTAGGGAATCCCACCTTAACTGACGCTGGTCATCCTGAAACTGACATCACTCAACAAGGAACCATCGACGGTCAACAATTATTCACCTTGGCAACCTTGTTTTTGGGTTAGCACATTCTGAAATCAAGGAGATGAGAAGATAACTGCATGCAAGCAGAACCAGAGCCTTTTCATACCTACATACATCCATAGCCAGCACTAGGATAGATCTAGAGGTATTACACTCATGGTGACATTCTAGAGAAACATCACTATGGAACCAAGCTCCATCCCACCAACCAATCATCACCACCACATAGCCATTGGACCTGCACAATAGTAAGTATACTTTTTACCTGCATCATCTATTTCTACTTCAGTCTATGGGGTTCTTTGATTTTTGTTCTCAGTTTCCTACTTGCATTCCCTTTTCCCCTACCATTTACTTTCCTGTAAACCCAACCATTCCTCCACCCACACCATAAAACCACCTATACCTGACCTCTGCACATTTATGAGTGTTTCTAAGATCCCCATACACCTCATTTTTCCCTATGTCATCTCTGTCTGACCTCATCTCAAATCCCATTAGCAAATATTATTGAATCTTATCAGCCCTTTGCCTCTACCGTGACGCTTCTGGTCTCTATGTTTTCCAATCTAGCACACTACCTAGGCAAACACCTTAAGAAACCACTTTCATATATTGTTTAACTCTTCTTTGGTGGTCTTGTTTTCTATTTCATATTTGTAGTTCCTCCCATCCAAAAGCTAGAAGTCCCTCTCACAATTACTCTTCTCTGGTGGTCTTGTTTTCATCTAGGATCCTAGCCAAAAGAAGTCATCGAGAACACGCACATCAACCTCCAAACCAACACAACAAGTATTCCTCCTTGGCCCTTACCCTTTTCTGTTTCGTCAAATTCCAAAAACTTAAAGAAAATGGTGAAACATTTTGGCATGCCTGATGGGACCCATCCAGGGTTCCTTGCATTTTCTTCATTCCTAGGTAAAGAGGGTGTGTTTGTTTCCTTTCTAAAATATACTTACACTAAATCTCTTCCTTGGTAATACTCTCCTCTTCTATTTGTCTAAAAGCAACATCTATTATCTGGTGCTTAAAAAAAATCACTTCTTCCTTCTTGTATTCACATAAGTAGTGAAAGAGCACATTCCTACCTTTTCACCTTTTGCTTCATCAAACATAATTTATCGATTTGGGCTTAAAATCACTTGCATTTCATCCTTGTATGTTGCATTTAGCTCACATTAAAATGAGGGAAACCTCTATGTTAGAATTCATGCCCAGCTGATGGTTGACACAAAGAATCATAGAAAAGCACATTCTCTCTCTGTGTGTGTGTGTGTGTGTGTGTGTGTGTCTCTCTCTCTCTCTCTCTCTCTCTTCACCAAACTACACAAAATTGAAATATACACATCTTCTTAAACAACATCTCACCCGAGAAGAAGTTGTCAACGATCACACGATCAGTGGATTGATAGTGGTCACCCAGCTGGTTACTTCTGTCCAGTCATCACCTCAGAAGATGGGCCACCCTCGCCATAACATAACCTGAAACCTCGCCTTCTATATCTCCTTCTTTTTAGGATGCCTTCCCAACCAAAAACTCTATTCTGAATTCACATGGTCAGTTCTAAATAGCATAAGCTAAAAAAACATAATAAAATCACTCTTAGGGTCGCATTTTTATTAGTTTTTCTTCTTGACTTGTGTTTTGAGGTGTGAGGACTATGAATCTACATTATTCTTCTTCTTTGCACACTCCACCATCATAGTTGGAGTATTCTGATTTTTTCTAAGTGTGTCAGGGCCCCATCTTTCATTCTCAGACTCCTTATTTTGACTCATCACTTGATTTAAATTCACAAAATCCAATTTCTTCATCGCTCTCTCTCATTTCACAATAACTAGTGTTGGTCCAGTGACCATCATCAGTTCACATCTGACTGTCGTCAGATTAAACCTAACTGGTGTCAGCTTCTGGATTTCTATTTGTTTTTCCTGGAATAGCCTTCATCACTCCTTTTTTTTTGGCCCTCAGGGCATCATCCTATTCCCCCTGTTGATATTTTTGTCATACACAGTTTCCCCATTTACATATTCATCAGTCATGTTTCACTTCTTGAAACTGGTGTTTTTATACAGTGACCAGTATCAGTTTCTGTAACCGAAATTGGTTCCACATTAACCATCACTAGGTCATCCTGATCGATGTCAGTGTCTGGTTTGATTTTTAAAATCCAACCTTTGACCAAATTCACCCTCCCATCATCATTTTTCCTTTGTTCTTGTTATTTTCTATGTCATTTACAGAATACAGTCTTTCGATGTCAATACTTACTCACATGGTGTTGACTTGTAGCCAAAATAACACTCTTATATTCCACATCAATAGCATCAGCCACTCCCACCTATTCCTTCACCACCTTCTATCTTATCACCCATGGATCCAACCCTACCTACCACCATTGCTATAGGAAACGAGGAGTTCACATGACTCCTCAATTAGAATCTCCACAGCCTTACAATTCTACATTTCACACTCTTCCACTCGGGATTCCCCAGGTCAATTGATATATGGAATGCCCGTATCCATCTCTCCTTCCCTTATACCCACTTTTGCATCACAGCCCCTATTAGTTCAGCTGTTACCTTCACCTACTTTACCCCCAGTGATTTCACAGCTAGGCCCCACACCCGCTATGATAACGTTACATCTGCAATATCAGTCACACCTGTAGTATCGGTTGTTCCTTCATTGACCACCCAGAGCATAACCCCATCTACATTCCCATTATCTCACATATACCAATTATAACACAACCACCCATGGTTTTGGTGACCCCTACCCCATTCCAGAATCTTGTCCTCTCCATCCCGTAGTCTCTACCCCCAATTTCTACTAGAGTCACTGCAGCTGCCCCACCTACATATACATATTATCAACAACCCCCTATCTCATCCATCATTCATTCTGGGTATATTCCCTCTGTGTCAGTCCCCCATTCTCAACCTTCCTATTCAGCATTGCCATACACTGGAATGCCACCCACATCACATGTTCAACACTAGCCCTCTTACACCACAGGAGGTGCCATTCTATCACAACCTACCAATGACCTCATCAAGTTAATGATGGAAAAGATGTAGAAATTATAAGCATTGATTTCTGGCTCACACAATTCCCTCATATGACAATGAAATCTGTAATGAGCCCATTCATCCATCCATTCCTATTTGCCCATACCCTGCACATTGGGAAATGCCAAAATTCAACCGCTTCAATAGTAAGGAAGACCCACATCAACATTTATGGTCTTTCAAACATGGGTGTTACCTAATCGCCCATGATGAAACCTTACTCCTATGGACCTTCCCGATGTCTCTGACATGACCTGCATTAGACTAGTACAATGGGCTACCTAGAAATTCCATCTGCTCATTTAATCAAATAGCCCAAGCCTTATTAGACCACTTCTCAATCAACATTGTTAAGAGAGTCACCATGACTGATCTTTACTCCACATGACAGTATGATGACGATTCTATCGCTGACTTTGTTGCTCGTTGGCAACCTAATTAACCAGCTCACATTTCAATTACCTCAAACTGAGCTCATAGATTTTTTTACTCAGGCTTGCGCTAGACACATTTCACCAACCCTACAGGTGCAGACCTTCCGCACCTTTGACAAGGCATTCACCATGGCACGAAAAATTAGAGATTCATGCTATCGAAGAGAAGAAAATTCAGCTACGTAACAAGAACACCGCATTCAAATAAAATGATGCTTCTTCATCTTCGAAACCCCATAATAACTATTTGAAAATCCAAAGGATCTTCCAACATCGTAGTTCTCAAGGCTGGACCCTCTCACCCATCAAACCAATCCAAACCTTCTTCTAATCTCTCTCTCATCCAAGCTTTCCAGTTCAGACGAGAACAACGAAATTATACCCCAATAGGGGAGCCATATTCTTATGTTTTGGAAAATATTATTAAGGCTGGTGCCATTACCCTTCCACCTATAAAACTACACACATGGGTTTTGACCCTGATCACCCCATGCCCGTGTGGTATAAGGAACATGACTTTTACAACTATCATCGTGTCAAATTTCATAGTGACGATAACTGCATCACCTTCAATAATATTATCCAAGAAATTTTAGACAATGAATATTTAGTCTTGGATAACCCAAATGCACCGAGCCAACCAAAACCTACATATCTTAAAAAAAACCATTCCCTAATCATGCCCCATCTTCCAACCAAATTGGTGATACTTCAACCAATAATAGTAATGTCCATGAAGTCCACGCTATTTTCGATGAAATACCAGTTGCTTCCCAATTACCCCCTTGTTCCTTCCATAGATGAAATCTTAGCCTAAACTTCCCTACCTACACAGGAACCTATTTCATCTACTCCTCTACCCACAGAGGAACCCCTTCATTTTCTCCTTCACCCATGGAAGATCCCATAATTAGCACTCCACCTTTGGCCCCTCAAATTACCGAGAAGTCAGCCAGTAGCACCTCTCCTACTCACTAGGGGACACTTTTCCACCCCCTACACCATCACAAGGAGATTCCACCTCATCTGGCCCATCATCTCCTCTACCCATAGAGGATCCTGTAGAAACACCATCACCTTTAGATGACCATTCTCCATCAGATCTCCAAAATCCTTTCTAATCTTACTTTCGGATCTCTTACCCACAGAGTCTGAAGCTAGCCATTTCCTTGTTTCTCAGACACATTTTATGGGGATTGCTACATGATCCACATCAGCCCCACCTACAACAATACCATTTTCACGCTTGTCTGATCGCCTGGACTATGTTGATAGAGCCTTACTTTGGGAACGTATTCTACTTCCTTCTTCAACCCAAATGTCAGTTGTCACTCATCGACACCTCCACAATTTATTCGAAAGTGTTTCAAGTAACCAAACCAAACACAACCATGGCTATTGGAACACCTTCCATGTCATCACCCACAGCCCAACACACACCTATACCCAAACACATGTCCACGCCTATATCATCTCCCTTACCTAAACCCATCACTACCTTAGGGTTCATGCCGATATCAAACCTTACTCACCCACCCATCAAATTAGATTTAGCCACATCTTCCCAAACCAACACTAAACTTATTCTGGCCCCTAAAAGGAAGACCCAACCTCCTAGGCCTCATACACCAACCTCTCCTACCACACTATTGTCACCTTCACCTCTTCTGTCCATCTAGGACCTCACCCCTCAACCCTAGCCAAGTGAACCTTCTTCCACTTGTAAACCGAGAACACACTAGCTCACCTCCTCATCATAGGACCTCTAATATACCAAAGCAATCCACACAACCCCTGGCATCACCCGTGATCTCCTTACCACCCATACCACCACTACCTTCCATAACTTCTTCACTACCCATGACACTCTCTTCTCTTCCACCTATACCTTCTACCCAACCTCTCCCCGCCACCTCCACCACAACTCAGTGTCCCCCGTGGGTAGCCTATACTCTTTCACCATCCACTTTTCCCTCTACATCCCATACTCACATGTCACCTTTTCCCAAGAAGGTGCAACCCAATGCTAAGAATCCATTACCCTCTAATAAGGTAGTCAAACTAACCAAACCTTCCATCGCCAGCTCTTCTACCCCAACTTTACCCAAACAGATGCCCACAAGACCTAAGACCACTCCACATACCAAACTAGTGAGCCAACCCATTCCCCCTCCTGTAAAACCTCTTCCTTCACAATCGGTCACAACTATACCAAAACCCACACTCACCTCCCATTGTGACCGATTAGCAGGGTCCTATGCCATGATCTTAACCAATCTCCTCGAAACCTTTGTCATCGCATTACCACCTCTTAGACCTTACGACCTGCTCAAACCCAAACCAAAAGGGTTTGATGAAACTAAAATTTGTGCCTACCATTGCACACCTGGCAAGATTGGACAATGGGGTCCTATCACGTTCAAAATAAAATAATAGTCCCAGGAACCCACCTTCGGTTATTATCGAGATGCAATAATTAAAAAATAATTCCTAAATTGCATATGAAGAGATCACCTAGCATCGAAAGGCACCCAGTTGATCTCGACTCAGTGAAGAGTTCAGGGTCGAGTTGATAAAGAACCCGGTGTCAAATTGATAGTCATCTCAGAAATCATCTCAGTAGAGACTCTCAATTGTAAGAGCTCGACAATGGCCTTGTTAATGCAAGATATAGCTCGTTGAAAATTGACGAATGAAAGGAACTGTACAAGGATCCCGGTGGAGATCGATGCAAAAAGATCCGAAGGCCAAGGCAGGGAGAGTCAAAGTCAACATGATGTCAGGTTTAATCCACTAAGACAACGCTCGACCAACCACTTGGGAGAATTATCTTGTTTGACCGAGATGTTATGAAATTATGCAGATATGGGAGGTTCAACATCATTGAATCTCGGGTTTGTAATTACATAATGGGAGGACTTCTATTGACCCAGGAAGATAGTATAAGCACTATCGAATACCAATGTGAAATTGAGTCAAACCGACATCTTACAAAGAACTGTGAATTGTAATGGTGTTCAGACCTTCCTCGGTCGAGTATTCGGTGCACAGGGATGTTGCAGTATAGTAGAAGCCCGTTTGAGCAAAATATTCATGGAGCATATTTTGCTTTGCATTTATTACAAAGACTCTCTATCGAGATCTTACTTGTTTTACGATGTAACTCATGAAAGCGAATCTCATAGAGGTAGGACTGTTTCATACAGAATATTCATGAGGCACAATTTGCTTTGCAATTATATGAACATCTTCAACGAGTCACTAAGTTGGCGGGCGTAAATGATTCTGTCGGGATTATCACACCTTACAAGCTACAGCTGAAATGTTTGCACTGAGAGTTTAATGTTATCCTCAAATCTGTTGAAGGAAAATCCTCGGCTGAGCGCTGGAATAACTTCCAGCCATTACTGACAGAGTGAACACAATCCGCCTCACTCGCAAAACTTGCCTGGATCGAGCTTCTTCCATGGAAGCGACTTTCCAAAGTGAAAAGGCGAGACAACTCAACTAAAACTTTATCTCGTTCTTCGACTACAGCGGCAAGATTGCCAACTGATCACTGCTGTGGTCGCATGCAACATCAGGATCAACACCAACGGTTCCTTGGGATCGCCTGTGGCAGCTGTCGCAATTAACTCTCTCTGGAGGCGATTCTGAGATAAAATTTACTTCTCTACCCTGTAGCTGCTGCGTTAGCCAATTCAAATTGCCACGTGAAGGCACGATCAAGGCAAGAGAACAATGTTTCCGCCAAGGGGAAATGACGTGATGTCAAGCCAAAGAAGAAGATCCCGCGCGCTGGTGGGAGAAGTTTGAGAAATCTCAAATTTCCAAGTAATGCGTGGAGAAGTTGAGGCCGGGGCCCGTGAATTAACTGGCCAAGCCGTTATGCGGGGATTCGGAGCTGGAATGCCAATTGGTTTTTTTGGCAAACCAATTACCAAATCCCGCGCGCTGGTGGGAACTGGGGAGAAATGGGCATCAACAGTGCCAAGCGCGGAAATATTAAGATGGAAAACCATGATCAGAATTCCGCACGGGCCGTGTAAATAGGATCGGAGCACGTTGTGCGAGCAGGAAGACGTTGGTGACCGAGAGATGGCGAGCGAATTGCCATATAAACCGGTGAATAAAGATGACGCCAGGTTGGAGGAACGAGTCAAACGCCGAGTGAAGCGGCGAGTGCATGGAGATCAAAGGATGCATGTTGCAATGGACAGTAAGATTTCTTTTCAGCGCTCCATACGAGACACGTGTCTCTTTCCACACAGATCCGGCGTTCATACTGATTCCACGTGAACTTTCAGACTTTGAATCGGCTAAGCTAGCTCCATTCGACCTTCGTCCTCATGCCAGCTGTACAGTTCTGAACATTCAGTGGTCGCGGAAGAATCCCACGCATTCACAAACAGGCGGCAGGCGTGTGCAATACAGTCGAAGCCAGCGCTTCCAGCAAGCAGCTGCATGAAACAAATATTCACTGCCGTGCACAATAGATTGGAGTCATGCCCTTCAAAGCTTCATGAAATTTGCCTCGGGTCAGGAGATGAAGGTTTATTACGGTGCAGAATGAAACGATTCGCATTGCTCAACATTGTCCTTCTCCTAGAAACGAATTGAATGCGAAGTTCAACTCTGAAAATACCCCGGTCGGCCCGTTTTACACTGCTGCATCCTTGTTACGTCGTAAATGGTCTCTTCGAAAAAAAATCTGAGAGCAGAGGCAATATTTATACCTTTCCATTATGTGCGTTCAATCAAACAATAAAAGTATTCTTTTACCAGGTTCAGAGAAGCTTGTTTTTAAACAATGGACGATATACTGCAGTTTCAAGCTAGTTTTATCTAGCTTTATTTCTATTAGCTTTGATCCACGACTAAGGAAGAATTCATATGGTTGTTACCTGTACATTTTTCCAAGGCCCTCTTGGCTGCCCCAGTTGTTCAACGTATTTTTTGAAAGGCTTCTGTTATGTGTTGCAAATTGTAACATGAAGGATCTTTTTAGTTTCTAGAAAAATGAGTATATTGTGTAGCTCACGGCTACCTATGCCACTAAATCCCAATAGTGGAATAATTGTTGGTTGGAGCCGAGATTGCCG
The DNA here is from genome assembly GCA_019776745.2 of Taxus chinensis. Classification (NCBI taxonomy): domain Eukaryota; kingdom Viridiplantae; phylum Streptophyta; class Pinopsida; order Cupressales; family Taxaceae; genus Taxus; species Taxus chinensis. Next base: position 936,195,375 of record CM034149.1, read on the forward strand.
AGTGCACTGCCAGAATACCGAAGGGCTCTTTGGCCAAAAAATCAGTCTCAAGGATGTCTATCAGACATGTTATGGGCATGAGACTGTGTCATCATCATGGCAGCATTAGGTCTTTATTAATAATGGCATTTTCTCATCGTTTGGAAGGTACAAATTGCACTTATTATGGCAAAGCTAAACATTCTTACTACAAGTGTTATATGATAAGCAAGAACCGTGAGCATTGTGGTAAAACCATTCTTAGAGGCGCGAAAATGTGAACATGATCAAACAAATCTTAATATTTCCCGCAGATACAAAGCCAGGTCGAATCAGTTGAAGAGCTCGTGGTGTTGTTTCATGGAGTTTGAACGTGGAATGCATGTGAATATGTGGTCCAAAACAAGAAGAAATAACTCTATCTGTCAAACTAGAGTTATCACAGAGAAATCAATCGATTGAGTGTTGACAGGGCCACGTAACGTGATCCCTAACAATTTTCATAGCTTGAAAATCATTTCTAAATGGCGCAACATGCAGGAGTGAAATAATTTAAATTCATTAAATTGTTTAACCTCTGTGAGTACAAGCAATGTATCATGGGTCAAATCCACTAAGTATGATTTAGAGTCAAACTTTTCATATTGTGGAAACGTTGGTACCAAGTCAAGATAAAGAATAAGCTCACGGGTGTCGAAGTTTAATGTATTTGTAGAGGCTTTCAATTTCGAGCTTAAAGCTTCATGTTCACGATGCATATAGGTGGCTTGGTAATTCAGAATGGCCTCGAGTTAACAGAGCAAAACGGTAAGAATCAAGTTTGATAGCCCACCATTCAGAGGACTCAATGCAAAAGAGCGCGATTGCCAAGAGCGAGGAAAGAGTTGGTGTGGGGTTCAAAAATCGAGTGCAACACCGAGTTAGAGGATTCGAAGCTCATCGAATTTGAGATATGTGCAGATTCTATCCACATGGACCCCCCTCCTCTTCAAGTCAAACGGGTCAACGGGGGGGTCCCAACATTATGTTAATTAAATTAATATTTTTATTTAAATATTTTAATAATAATATTTATTATTATTATTTAAATATTTTATTTAAATATTCTTTTAATTAATTGAGAAGACTTGGTCATCAGGCAATTAATGACCCATGATGGAACCTTCTCAGGTAGTTCAACTAACTGCAATAAATACATCATGGGCCTTCAATTTAGGAATGTAATTATGACCATTTCCTCTTCTTTTCTCACATATTTTTCTATAAGTGTAAGTTGGAAGCTCATTTCAAAGGGTTCCAACAGTTCAGACAAGTTGGACAGTTAGATATCTCAGGCGAGTGTATACTTTTCAAGAATCCTCTCTCTTCTACAAGTTGTTCTTGTGTGTTGAGAGAACTTTCAAGCCTCCTCTTCAAGACTGTAATGGCAAATATTGCCTCTTCTGAATGTATGATGCATTGTGCATGTTATTGAAGCAATAAAAGTGTGTGTTTTGTGACTAATCTCGGTCCTTTCATCCTTCTATGCTTCTTTGTGCCTTTCTCATACTTGCAGGTACACTGTGCAAGTTTAAGTTTCTATTGCAGGTTCTTGGAGTTCTGTGTTTATCGAGTGGTGAAGTATTGCATGCAGTTGAGTTGTGGTGTCTGTTCACCCTTCTTGAGTTCATCCTTCTTCATTGGGAAACTGGTATATTTCTCGGTCTGATAAAGTTTAACAAAAGGAACGCGTGTCTTTTAGTCTGTGGTATCATGTACCCTCTCTAAGTTGCAGTAGGTGAAGTTGACCTGTGGTGCACACACCCTCTTCAAATTAACCCTTCCTGAATCTGAAGACACCCTTTATTCGGTGCATCACCATCCCTAGTATAGTTTCATTTCTGTAAATCTCTTTCCCTAAAACCCCATGAAAATGTTAGCCTAGGACTAGATAATCGTTTTTGTTACACTAGGAGTAGTACCGCACTTAGTTTAGGAAGAGGAAGCCGGCCTTCTCCGGAGGTTCACCTCGAGCCCAAGTCCCACAGCTTGAGAGGTGATCCCATGTGTCCCAATCACACCGAACGTCCTATTCACATCCTGGCCATTCGGGGGGTGCAGTGATTTGGCGACAACAACTAGGACACGATGTAGAGAACTGTAAAGCCTTGAAAACCGTTCTTATCCAACTTTGTCCTCCTAAGCACAATTTTGATGACAAAAATATTTTGGATGAGGACCCCCATTCCACATTCACCAATCTCCCCAAATCTTATTCCATTACCTACTCAGTGACTAGTATCTCCACCCCCACAACTCTTTTACCCACCCCCAAAATTTGAAATTAACATGGTCCATATTACCACCTCGCACTCAAAAGGATACAAGGGCAAAGAAAAGGAAACTAGCCCATCAACTAACCCTATACCCAAGATACCATTTATACGCACACCTAAATTCACCATTTAGGGTCCTACATATCCTATTTCTGATGGGGTCACACATCACACAATGCTAAAATAATTACACCAATCCTCCCTCAAAATGTCTCTATATGACCTCATCTAAACTTCTGAGCCACATCATCAAGCCCTATTGGAGGTCCTTTAATATATTGAGGTTTTACAAAATGACCCCATGCCTGTAGCCTCCATCATTACCCCTCATCACATAGCCTCTCTCACTAAGTCATCCCCTTCCTCAACACCTCCACTTACTCGCCAACACCTCCACTTAATCGCCAAGTAGCCCCCTCAGATTTTTGGACAAAGAGATCACTCCCTTTCAGTTTGACAACCCCGATCCCACTCTTTCCATATCTGTATTTATCGATAACATACGCATATCATGAGTTATTATCGATGGTGGTGCTAGTATTAACATCATCTCCTCACATGCGTACAACCAAATTTACATACCTGCCAATTGCATGCATGGTAACCCAGTTATGTTACGCTCCTTTAATGACAACATGACCTCTACCCTGGGGTACCGTTGTTCTCCATGTCCGTGTAGGTCCTCATACTGTCTCGAAAACTATTCTATTTCCTAGAAGGAGAGCTCCATTATAATCTGTTGCTTGGTTGACCTTGGATCCGCACAGTGGGTTGTATCCCTTCAAATTTACACCACTGCCTTAAATTTGAACAAAAGGACATAATTACACCATCCCGGATGACCCATCATCTTTTAAGACTTGTAACATGTTGCATCGGCCCAAAGATGTACTTTTCTTAATCAAGACATCTGTCATTACCAGCACTTCACCTTCATCCACAAGCCCATCCACCAAGACTTCCACCACCTCTCCCACATCTAACCCTGTTATCCCTACTACTGTCATAGCCTCTACCGCTGACTCACCTACTTCCACATCATTGAGTGAGTCATCTATCCCCGCTACCAACATATCAACTACTGACCCCTTATAAGGTGTTTCTGAATGCCTCACTCTGGTGGAGTACCGCATATATAATATCGACACGTTTCTCACTCTGCAAGAGTATGGAAACCTATGTCATCACCCTTGGTTATGACTACCGCATAGGAAAGGTTTTTCCTTATGGCCCTTCCTACCTTCGTACTAATCTAACATATGGGGACTTGATATCACCATGTATTCACTCAGAACCTCCATCTTAAACAACAACCATTTTCATCTGACTTACACTCCCTCACACTTTCCTTCACTCAACTTTCCTCTGCCGGTGCACATGGAAAGGATTTGGCTTTGTATTTTATGAACAAGGCTGCCATACTATCATTTCCTGTACCACAACGTAAACAAAATGACCATAGTGGCATTGGATTTGATGCACCACCTCCCAAGAAGGCTCACATCAACCTCATTAAGGAAGATAAAATCTTCTCCACCTCATTCACACATGTCACCATCTTCACCCACGGAGTCCATAGATCCTGAACTCTATTCCTCCTAACTTTTTTTTTTCATAAACACAATTTCTGTGGGACCTCTGACCTATCAACGTGATGGTGAGGCTCCCTCTTCTCTCCCATTATTGTATCCTGATCATGATCGATGATGATACACCTATTAATGTTGTTTAATGTCAGGATGATGAGTCCATCCTCACCTACCTAGGTGTGCAGAAGATTCTTATATTCACCAGTCATAACCTTCTAATATGCAAACCATGTTAAATGAATAGACCATTAAAATCAACATTAACACTCAAGATGACCCCGCACATTCTACAGATAGGCCAATCTTTAGATGCTACTGAATAGGAAGATTTTACCTCTTTCCTGTGGGACCATAGCAATGATTTTTATTGGTCCTATTCTGATATGCTTGGTATTGATAAAAAAAATTTGGTTCACAATATCGTAACCATTCATGATGCCAAACCCATCAAATAAAAGCTATGGAAAATGCATCCTCACATTGATCTTCTGGTCAAAGAAGAGCTTCAACACCTTCTCTCAGTTTCCTTCATCCTACACATTGACTATCCCCAATGGATTTCTAACATCATTCCTATAACAATGGTGATAGGTTGACTCAACATTTGCATGGAATTCCGTGACCTCAACCTAGCTTGTCCCAAATATGAACTTTCCCCTACCAAGCATTGACCAACTAGTTGATCTCACCACTAGCCATGAAATGCTATCTCTCATGGATGGTTTCTTGGGCTACAATCAAATATTACTAGGTCCAGAAGATCGACACAAGACTACCTTAATCACCCCTTGGGGGACCTTCTGCTATCAAGTCATGCCTTTTGGCTTTAAAAATGTCGGCGCTACATACCAACGAGCCATGACTTACATCTTCCATGACATCATGCATCGCATATTAGAAGATTACGTAGATGACCTTCTTACTAAATCCAAACATCGAACCGAACACCTGACCTTCCTTAAGGTCATATTTGACCACCACATTAAGTGTTGTGTTTGTCTTAAACCAAAGAAGTGTGTCTTTGTGGTACATTCAGGAAAACTCCTTGGTTTCATTGTTTCTTTGTGTGGCATAGAAGTCGATCCTTCATAAAGTTCAAGGCTATCCTATGTAAATGCCTCCACCTACTAATCTCCATCAACTTTGAATCATACAAGGTAATGTTACAATCCATTTAGTCATTTTATCTCGCAGCTTTCCGACTACTATCAACCATTTCATCATCTTCTCAAGAAAGAGGTTTCATGTCAAATGGGATGATGAATGCCATAAATCCTTTGAGTTCGAGGCCTTAAAACAATACCTTCTTCAACTATGAGTTCTCATTCCTCCTAAATATGACCAACTCTTTTACCTATACATTTATGCCACTGACCATTCATTAGGTGCCATGCTCGCTCATCACGATGACAAGTATCACCGAGAGAAAGCAGTGTAATCTCCAAATCAAGTTGAACCCTTATGGTTTATGACAAGTAGTATGTGCTTAAGACACATTGTGAATGAATAACATGGGTAGCCTATCTCCAAGTTTGTGGGACTTGCAAACTTGAGATATTACCTACTCAACCAGAAACCTTGGTTCTTGCTCCTAATACTACCCCTGCCACTATATCTACTCTAACCCTATCAACAAAAACATATCATACATTGGCTAATGCTAACTTTCCAAGGAAATAGGGAGGGAGATTCATTCATGAAAATTCCATCAAGCGTACACTAAAGTGGTGATACACTATACCAATGTGAGTGTGAGAGTAGTCTCCAAATGTGTGAAAAGTAGAAGTAACCCTGCAAACTTAGAAGGGGTAGATAATCCAGTAGCTACCATAATCCTTAGGTGAACCATGAATTACCACATGACAATCTTCTTCGATGGCTCACAAGTGTCAATGGGGATAAGGTTTTATCCTTGCATTCAACTTGATGGTGAACTATAGCACCCAAAATTATATGAAAGGGAAAGAGGAATGCTACATTATCAGGAAAATGGTTACAAGAATTCCCAATGATGATTCAAAATCCTTTCAAGAAGGTGTTCAAGCTCCACAAACCCTTTCATCTATTGCTATCATTTGATATGCACAGTTCAGATAGCCTTACAAGATAAGGGCTTAGATCACAATGCAAGGAGTCCATCTGCAAGGACTTTATGTGCTTGTTTTGGCTTCAGTGCAAAGACCCGCCGCCCTGCCTGGGATATGGTTCTTCTAAACCACTGCCTAATCTCAGGGCAACGATCCCCAACACTCCAATTTATCCATAATTCTTAGAGGAGAGAGAGATAGGGAAAAATGCAACGGTTCACTAAAATCTCTCTTTTTACATGCATCTTGAAAGGGGTATTAAATGAATTGAAATAGATGTTTTGTTGCTTGAAAAAGGATCACCATGTTGTCCTTCATGAATTTAGGAGTGAGATTTAATTATTTGGAACTACCTTTTCATGCCTTGTGCATTTAATGCACCCTTCTAGCCTACCATTCCTATATAAATGCTTGTATTCAAGAAATTGGGTGCAGAATTTTGTGAAATCTTGTATCAATTCCTTAATAAATCCTAAATTTCTTGATTTATGTGCATTTTTCTTGGAGCCATGATCAAATCTCAATGGTATCTAATCTTCTGTGTGCATTTTGTTGAGATTGCTTCAAAATATATGGCATTTCTCAAGTGGAGGAAGTTGTTGTTGTTCTTTGCTAGAATCCCTTGGATTCACTATGAACACTGTCATTTGACGTGACTAGGTATTTAATTGAACTAGGAGACTGTATACTGATTTACTTTAGATTTTCCATTTATTCTACCCTCATCAAAATTGGAGTTGAATATTTGTTTTCATGGTTTATCAGGATGTTTCACATTACTAAAATGTCCAATTTTAATGACAAATCAAATAGAGCTCTGGATTGAAACAGTTATGGCATTTTGAAGTAGCTAGGACTCAGGCGCAAGGTATAGGAAGGGAAACAATAGGAATAGGAACACTTCACAGGAGGAAGGCATACTGTGGGGAACAAAAGGCTATGTAAATAGGGTTATGATGGGAATTTAACTTTTGAAGTAGGGTTGGAAGGATTGGCATTGAATTAGAATAGATTTTTAGATTTAGATGCGGGCACATCTGCAAAAGGATTTAGCTACATCAGGCTAAGACTAATATTTAAGGGTGTCTATTAGATTAGGGTGCATTGTCTGAGGAGGGCGCAAGGGGACAGAAAGGACAGGTGCTTTCATGTAGGATTAGAAGGGAAGAAAGTTGAGTTGCAATATATTGAGGAAGGCACCAAAAGAGAGTAGGTTAAATGGAAGGGGAGTAGAATAGTTGATTTAGGGAGAAGAAAGTCAAGGCATCATGCATGGGCATGCAGACAGATTGCAGTAAAGGAAGCGAGGCGTGCGGCAAGATGCAAACACGTGAGTCCCATAACCCAAAGAGAATGCGCATGCATAGATGTGTGATCATGTGGACACAAGGATGCATACTTGTGAAAGAAAATATGGAAGTACAGGCATGAATATCACAACTAAGGAAGGGTGCATGGAGGCAAATAAGATAATTGAGGGTAGCCTGATAATCAAGACCTGGAACTTAGTCGATTTGGAAGGCATCCTGTAAAGAGGCGTGCAGAAGATTTGTAAGGTGCAGGGAGTGCATGGAAGGACATAGCAACCTATGAAAAGTGTGGTATGAGCAATCCTGTATGCGTCCCACAACCCAAGAGCCTGTAAAGTCATCAGAGTGAGAATGATTGATACAAGTTATCCAAAATAACTAGGATTTAGTATATTCACCACTAACAAATGGTATTATTACATAAGTTGTCACCCTTGAACATAGAGCTGATGAAACTCAATACTACCCTACACCAAGAAAAAATATTCCTAGCCTTAGTTTTTGTCAGCTACCAAAATTCACCTCTTACCTACTCAATTCCATGAATTTTTTTTTTATTTCCAATACTAGGCACCTTACAGGTTACTTTCCATGTATGCCACAACCTTCAATAGAATCTCATCAACGTAGTCACATCGATTGGCTTATGCTCTCTGAGTGGCTGACCTTGACCTCAAATTCATACCATCACCAAAGTCCATAGTTAGGACCAAGCATATCATTGACTCAGAATCAGTCGATGTGCCTCTATTGTTGGGAAGACATAATCTCCTAACTAGCTTGATTTCCTAGCCATGAATCTATCAGCTACCCTCTCCTTAGACAAACTCGGCTGTACTTGACATGAAACTCTTCTTTAATGAGCTACAAGTGTCAACGTGGAGGTGGGGCATGGTGTCATCCTAATTCTATCATTGATGAGCCTATGCCTTTGTATTTCTAACTCGATTTTGATTATACAAACAATATTGTTGAATACGAAGCACCCGTATTGGGCCTCTAGGATACTTATGCCTTGGATGTTAAGTCCATCAATATCTTTGGTGATTACTCAGCTGGTTGTAAACCAAGTCAATGGTATACACCAGTGTCAAAAATGAGATACTTAAAAAGTATAAACATCACCTAGATATAATTTTGACCACCTTTGACTGTTACGAACTTCAAACCACCCCACATTCTACCAATAAATTTGTGGATACCATGGCTGGCTTGGCTTCTCACATACTTGCTTTGCACCTGTTGACTCTAAAATATTTGTTCACAATACAAAGGTTACAATCACCCTCTTATTTACCTCATGAGGTCTACTCCGTCAGAACCGTTGCACTTGACCCATGTAACCTTTGGTATAAGTAATATGGAGACTATCTTTCCCTTTTCATTAATACACGTTGCCAATCTCCCTTGTACTAGACGATGGGACCTTTATTAAAAGTGTCTCTCATTATGTCATCATGGGTGGTCTCCTTTATAAGCACAGCTTTGACAGTATTCTCGTACGATGCCTTACAAGTTCTAAAATTACCATATACCATCAAGGAAGTTCACAATGGAATTTTTGGAGGCTCACTTTAGTGGTTTAGCTTTTGTAAAATCCATTCTTCACCTTAGCTATTATTGGCCAACCTTAAATTGTGATTGTTTTGACTATGTCAAACATTGTGTGAAATGCCAGCAACATGCAAATCTCCATCACACACCTAGTCATGCCTTATAGGTCACACGAGACCTTTGGCCTTTCTCTCTATGGAGTCTAGATCTTGTCAGTGAGATCAATCCCTATTCTTCACAACACCACCAATGGATCATAACCACTACTGAATATTACACTAAATTGGTAGAGGCCATTCTCCTTGATTTCTATAAAAGCTGAGAAAATATGTGAATTCATTAACCATCACATTATTTTTCACTTTGGTGTTCCTCACCACCTCATCACTAATAATGGAAAGAAATTCAAAAACAAAACCATATGGAAGCTATTCGATGCTTTTGACATCCAACTCAATTTCTCATCACTTTATTACCCACAAACCAATGGCCAAGCTGAAGTGACCAATAAAACCTTGAACAAAATTCTTATGAAAGTAGTCAACGATACTGGGAAGGATTGGAATACCACACATTCCTTTTTCCTTATGGGCTTATTGCACTAGTATTCACACTTCGACTTCTACCACACCTTTTTCGCTCGTCTACGGTATCGAGGCTATCTTACCTCTCAAAGTACAAATTCTGTCTCTTTGCATCTCGCTACAAGACATGATTAAGAATGATGAATTTCACCAAGATTGTCTGGCGCAACTTGAGTTATTGACCATCTCCAAATCTACCAAAAATGTATCAAACGTGCCTATGAAAAACATGTTCATGAACAAACCTTTCAGGTTGGCGACCTCGTCCAAAAATAAAATCACCATGTAACCAAAGAAGAGAAAAGTAAATGGGGAAAATTTGTTCCTAATTAGTTTGGACCCTATATCGTTACTCATGCTTATGGATCAGGTGCTTATCATTTGTCTTCACTCACAAGTAAACCCGAACCTAATCCCCTCAATGCCTTACATCTTTGACCATTTTATTGTTGACATCAATTCCTATATCACTTTCTGTCAGTTTATCACTTGTCCCTTGAGCGCTGTCGACCTTCCATATTACCCATTTTGAGGATCCATGACTAAACAAGAATCACATGATTATCCATCACCTTTCAGCCTTATCTTCAATATGAGTATAACAACTCTACTCATAGCATGATTCTCGTGGATACTTTTTGTCTTCTCCAAGATGAAATCCCATGGTCATTCATCATTCGAAAGCACCCCTTTCATAGTTAACTCATATGTACTATGGTTTTGTCTTCCACACAAGAACCTAATCTTCCTCTATAGTCTTGTCCATGACTTAAACATAAAAAAACAAAAAGGGATGTAACTCCTTGAGTCAAACTTCAAGTAAAAGATGACTCCCTCAAAAGGGACATCTCTTCACTCCATTTCCACCGCTATAAATAGACTTCTCCCTTGAAGGAAAGCTATATAAAGTCATTGCAAAAATACAATAAAAATATCCAGAAGCAACCTGCATTGATCAACTTCATGAATACCTCGAGGAGATAATATACTCATCCCATATAGACTTACCGCATTGATCAATCTATTAAAAATACAAATAAATAAATAAATAAATAAAGAAAAAGATGAAAGTTTCATCATGGACTTGCCTATTTTTTGATCCTAGGTCTCTTGCAAAGAAAAACATGCCGTCATACACTAAGGTATGCTAAACTGCCCATTCTCACCTCATTTCCTTTTCATCCTAATTTCCTCTTTACTCAAGGGACTTGCCACAACCGTGACATTTCGTGATTATGTGACTTTCTTCACCCTTAGAATAGTCCATCATGCATGACCTTTAGGTTGTTATGTTCATAATCCCATCTTAGGTAAGGTCAACTCATCAGGGTTCTTATCAATTAAGTGGCTCTTTTCCCCACATCTTAGCATTTTCCTTTCTCATTTCTTATTGATTATCTTACACAGGACTAGATCATCGACACCTGTATTTAAAAAAACTCAACCATGTCTATGACCTAAACTTAACCATGCCTAAGACCTAAACTCAACCATTCCTATGACCTAAAATCAACCATTCCTATGAACTAAACTCAACCATGCCTATAACCTACATTTAACCATGCCTAACACCTACCAACCCATTCCTCTACTTCATCATAATCTTCCCTAGTTTATGGGAGAACTACATTGGCCTGAGGCCCCTTTTCACTGGGTCTATGTAGGAAGCACTTCAAGGGCATGGGGCCCTTAGAGGTTAGCTTAGCCACTCTGTACCCTAACCAATTCCCCATTTCACTTTCCTCTTCACATTCTACCCTTGTTTGTTTCCATTTTATATGAATAACTGGAAATTAAACCAAACAAGCATCAATTAATACACATTTTTACCACATCATTGAATCATTCATTTCTCATTTTCACATTTCCATTATAGAACATATGTGGAAATTTAAACCATAACCTGTATATACATCACCCATTTTTCCCCATGTTACCTATAGCTTGGACATTAAATCATGCCTAAACCAACCTAACTCAATCATGCCTAAACAAACTTGACTCCACCATGCCTAAGCCAACTTGACTCCAGCATGCCTAAACTGACATGCCTCCCTGACGCCTAAACCAACCTAACTCAATCATACCTAAACAAACCTGACTCCACCATGCCTAAACAAACCTGACTCCATCATGCCTAAACTGACCTGATGCCATCATGGCTAAACCAACTTGACTGCATCATGCCTAAACTAGCCTGACTCCCTCATGTCTAAACCAACCTGACTCCACCATGCCTACATTGACCTGACTCAATCACGCCTATTTGGACTCACTTTTCCATGCCTAATTCACCTAGTTTCCATCACATACACACGTAATAATAGAAATTAAACACAATTAGACGATCCATGCTATAAATATCATCAATCATAAATTTCGTGTATACATACATATGTACATAGATACAAATAAATAAAAACATCTCAAAAAATCTCATGTACATCCTCACCATCTTCAGCACACAGGCCGATATATGAGCCAGAAATCTCAAAAAATCTCAAGTAAATCCTTGTTCTCTTTGGTACATAGGCTGGTATATCTCAAAATACACAAAACAATATGGAGGTACTTATAACAATCAGAAATCTCCCCGTTGGATATCCTCCATGTTTGTCTCACCTATCTCCTCCTCCTCCTCTGCTCCTGTGTAACATCCCACTTGCATCTCACTACCCACCATAGGCCTTCGGTCTAACCTCTGCTGGTACCCACACATGGAGCTAGCCTCCATGCACTACTAGCCTTGCCTTGACCCTATCTCGGGGCTTTTCGGCCCCCTTTACTCTCCACACTATGAGTGCAGGACTTGGTCCTCTCACTCAAATCCTGTTGTGCTCTATACTCAACATACGATGGGAAATCTATCCCTACGACATTCAAGTGGTCCTAATAATATCATGCCTCACCTAGGGAATCCTTGAACCTAGCCATACGTACTCTCTGTGGTAGTGCCATTAGCCTCTGACCCCTGTACCTATACCAAGGGACCATGTCCTGCCCTTGTCTAGAAAATGGGACCCTCTCCCTATGCCTGTGTGGGTGCTTGTATAGGTTCATGTCCCTATGCTACTTGGGCCCATAGGGCTGCAACCTGTACCTATGACCCTGTCAGTTGTCCCTATAGTATCCCCAACTATGTGACCAGAGTCGTCACCTTCCCCTGCAGGATGTCTATCTGAACTATAATTATAGCTAGGTTCAGCTACCCTGGCCTCAGTGGTACTGCTCATAGCTGTGATGTCCACCACTGTCTATACCTATGTGTAACTCCAACATCATCAATCCACCGGTCTACCATGTAAGCACCGTCAGCTATGATAGAGGCATAGGCCTCTCTATATCATCCCTCCTGTACTGTGGAAATGGTGGTGGTATATCCTAGGGAAATCCCAACTGTGGCCTAGCCCTGTTAATGGGAATCATCTCGTACTTACCAGTACGATGCCCCTCTATCCATCTCACCAGCTGTAATTCATCTAGATCCATGGCCATCTACATGTATGCAGGGAAGACCACATATGGCCTTTAAATGATGTCCATAGCCAGATAACCCCTTTAGTAGACACTTGTAATAGGCTACATCATGTGTAGCTATGGGAGTTCGGTGTTCTCTAATCGTAGGTACCCATCGCATGTAGCCCACCTGAAAAAAACCTATCTCAAATTCATCACGTTGTGGTATTCCCACTAGATGCACACACATGATGTACTCATACACTCAACAGTGTAGTAAGGAAGGTGAAACATAGGTTGAACCCGCCACAATCACCCATAGGCCCATAACTCTCTTTACAGTTGCAACAAGAAGGCTAATGCCTATGCCAACCAGATCCTGTCCTCCATCATATCATTTAGAACCCCCATAAATGATCGTGGGAATATCCCACCGTCTGAATCTAGCAGTGAAAAATAACACACTACCTCCAACATCATAACTACTAGCCTCATCTCCTTTAGATGGGCCTCGGTACATATCTCCATAACTCATGTTGGCACTATGGAACCTCAACTTCTCTAGCCCCTCACCAAAAACTATTAGCATCAGCTCCTTACATGCCTCTACAGAAATCAAATACACCTGCGTCATACTATCGGTAAGCCACAAGATCCTATACACATCCTCTGAGGTGATGGTCATCTCACTTGTCGGCAAAAGAAATGTGTTGGTCACCAAATTCCATCTGTCAATGAGGGCGACCATCAAACTTGGCTCCCTAGAATACATGCCAGTAGCATCTGACCCTAATCTAGTTGACCTCTAAAACATGTTGCCACTCCTCAGCTATCATGCTCCCCTTATACTACTACTAATAGGGCGTGGTACCCCATCACGCATTCGTAACCGGTCCCTAGCTTGCATCCAACAAACCATCACATTATTAAATCTTGGACCATACCTATATTCACATTTGATCCACCACCTATAACTATTACCCTGCCTATTTTCATTCAACATTAGCTTCCTATCTCACCCCAACCACCCTTACTCATCTCCTAGCCCATTTTTTCTCTTAATGCCGACTGACATCGGTTCATCTTGGCCGACACTAGTATCCTAAAACTTGCATCCATCACCCCATCCATGACCGATGCTTTCTAACTCCCACTGATGTCGGCTAACTGTTGATCCGACATCAGTCACTGTCGTAAAAAAAAAGTGAAAACCCTACCCTATTTCTCTCAAAATTCCCCATTTCTCCCATAACTACCCCACCCATTCCTAACCAAATCCCCCCTCGACTCCTCCCCCACCCCTCATTCACCTAACTACACCTTCCTACATTCCTATTTCATTTAACTACACCTTCCTACATTCCTATTTCACCCATTTTCTTCCTAAATTCATAATTAATCCCCCCCCCCCAAAACCCATTTTACCCTAACCGAATTTTAATAAAAAAATCTACCTAACAAACAAGGAATGGGATCAAATCTTACCTCGTCATGATGCCTTCTTCATGGGGGCACGTCTGGCTGCTGCACTAGTGGCCAACCCAAACCTTTTCCCGCCTCTGCTATGCCAAAATGTACCTCGAATCTCTCCACCAATCAACTTGGTTTGCCTAATCTTGTGGACTTGTCTACCTCACTCCTCTCACCATTTAAATCTCTTAGGCTTAACCGAGTACAATTACCTGTCCTTTTCTCTTGAAATGTGTCAAAAATTCAAATAGCTCTGTCACTTTATCCAATGGTAAAATGCAATAATGATTCCATAAAATAGAAAATTTTTGTTTTATAAACCCACCCCTGACTTGACCGACCCTAGTCCTATTTGTGCCCTAGCCAACTGATGTCTGTTACCCTATAACCAACATTAGTTAACCCTTATAACTGTTTATTCTTGCTAAATTTCCTTTTTCCTATAACCCTTTCATGCCCACATCCCTTTTTATCATCTTGGACACCCCTTGAACCATATCTACAAACCCAACCTACCCCTACATTGCCATTATTACATCTTAGGAGTTGTTATTTTACCTATACCTTTTCCTTACACATGTCATTACCTATATACCTTGACTTGAACTAATTTTATGACCTTTGAACCTCTGTGCTCATTGTACCTTACGATATGGTTACCCGTGTTGTTCGGCATATCGACCTTACATTTCCTATTGTCGTGTTGTTTATCATCCTAACCTAACCTTTGGTGTACCAGAACATACCTAAACGTTCCTACACCTGACCTTTGTTGTGTTTCCACACCATATCCTATACCTTGGATACCAGAATCACTTCAACCTTGTTTGGATAGACCTATCACCCTTAGCCGACGTATAGTTTGAAAGCTTCTCAATGTGGTACCATGCTGCAATTTCCAATGTGTGCATACATACAACTGTCATTACCTTTGACCCTGACCCATTTACCTATTTACCCGATTTGACCTTTTACCTTTACCCAATACACCCAATGATCTACATTTTCTCACCTCCTCATTTTATCAAACCACTCACCACTTCCGTCTCTCACCTCATCGGTTCCTAGTTTGAGGGGAGTTACCTTGACCCACGCTTGGGACAACACCACCCTCGCTTACACTCGACACAACCATTTCCAATTTTTTTTAGCGTCGCTTACCAATATAAGCTACGTAACAAAAGGTGGAAAAATCTAGACACAAAAATTGGGTTACACTCCCCTTGTTCCCCTTTCGAATAACCAACTTAAACACATTCACCTAACCATGACCCTTATACCCCATATTAATATTAATTAAATTATTTACAATTAAATTAATACCCATTCTCACCCCATTATTAATTTAATTACTTTAATTAAATGGATGCCCACCTCCCCTAGACACCTCATCATAGACCTATTCATAGCATGTTCCATAAATGAATAAGACTTAATTCAACCCTAAAAATCAAAGCCTATTATTCCTCTAACTACCTTCCCGCTCATAAAAACATAATGTCCATTCTGATATGCAAATAAATGAACAAACTTGACCCAAATGATGCGAGATCTACCATTTTTAGTGAACCTAGAGAATCCTGCCTTAACCGACGCTAGTCATCCCAAAACCGATGTCGATTAAGAAGTAACCATCATCGGTTACCATTTATTCACATTGATAACCTTGTTTTTGGGTTGGCACATTCTAAGATCAAGGAGACGAGAAGAGAACTACATGCAAGTAGAACCAGAGCCTTTTTTTACATACAAACATCCATAGCCAGCACCAGAATAGATCAAGAGGTATTGCACTCACAGTAACATTACAGGAAACATCACTATGGCACCAAGCTCCATCCCACCAACCAATCATCACCACCATATAACCATTGCACCTACACAATAGTAAGTATGCTTTTTACTTTCATTATCTATTTCTACTTCAGTCTATTGGGTTCTTTGATTGTTGTTCTCATTTTCCTACTCGCATTCCCTTTTCCCATACCATTTACTTGCCTATAAACCCAACCATTCCTCCACCCACACCATAAAACCACCTATACCTAACCTCTACACATTTCTGAGTGTTCCTAAGATCCTCATACACCTTGTTTTGTCTTCTTTCATCTCTTCCTGACATCATCTCAAACCCCATTAGCAAATCTTATTAAATCTTATCATCCCGCCTCTACCGATGCCGATTATCCATAACCGTCATCGGTTCTACCTAATCGTGATTGGTCATACCTTGACCAACACCAGTCTTTGTGTTCACCAACACTATGTAAACCAAAAACCAACCTACCTACCAAAATAACCTAAACACCTTACCCACCCCTACTAAGAACTTTTCTATGACCTGCACACCAACCTGAATGACCTGCAACCTGGACCTTGACCTTGAACTACATATTTTTTAGTATTTAATTGGATCGATGTTGATAGTGATATGAGGTACCCAAATCAGAATACTAGCACTAGATTTGTTTATGTGAGCATTTCAGTTATTGCCTATTTGTTTTATAAAACAAAGTGGATTGACAGCCTTCTATGGAGTATCACACTTCCCAGATCTAGCACAAGCTAGGCAGTCCACTGTCATATATATTTTAAATATTCTTTGGTGGTCTTGTTTTCTATTTCAGGTAGTTCCTCCCAGCCAAAAGGAAGCTCTCACAATTAGCATTGGATCAAGAAGTCAGAACGCACGCATCAACCTCCAAACCAACACCAACATGTATTCCTCCTTGGCCCTTGCTCTTATCTATTTCGTCACATTCCTAAAACGTAAAGAAAACGGTGAAACAATCATAATAAACTTAGTTATATTCTTTCCAAAATGGAATGAATCGAAACTATAAGTATAGTCCCTTACTCCTAGTATCATTATGTATCTTAAAATCTACTAGGTTATAAATATCAATATTCAAGTATATACATAAATTCCCATCATGCATGATATTATTTAGGAATATTACACAAACCTAAGTCGTGTAAAACCTTAGAAATAAATTAGAAATCAACAACTTTCCCACAAAAATTCATTTATCAAAAAGAGAGTTCACTACTCTCCAAACTCAATAAGTATTCCATGGGTTTATACAAAATATCTTTCCATCATTACAAAACTAATTTTACTACATCTTCATAATTTCTTTTTCCAACAAGAAGTACATTTCGAGAAAATGTCTATACATAGGCATTTGAATGAAGAGAAATGATTTCATCAATACCTATTAAATGTTGGTTGATTGATGGTTGTTACACGTGTTTTGAATTCTTGATCCACAGCTGAATGTGAGAGCTTCCTTTTGGCTAGGAGGAACTACCTGTAATAGAAAACAAGACCACAAGATGATAGTTAAATGATATATGACAGTGGACTGCCTAGCGTATGCTAGTTCTGGGAAGTGTGATACTCCCTAGATGGCTGTCAATCCACTGTTTAAAACAAATTAATGTGAGAAACAAGTAAATTCCTACTGTAGTTGATATGATTTAGGTATTTCATTCAAGTACAATAAGAAAATCCAATCACAACAGGCTAGGCTATAGTTGGATCTGAGAGATGAGGTGTCTGTCAAGGTACTGGGACTGGTCAGGGTCTGATTTTGGGTTATTTAGGTCAATTGGTAGGATGATTGTTGGGTTTGTTCTTGGTCAAGGTATAAAACATAGAGACCAATGTCGGTTGAGTGTGACCGATGCCGGTTTAGGTAGAACCGACGATGGTTGTGGATAACCGGCGTCGGTATGGTCGAGGTAAAAGAAACTCAAATAGATTAAATGGCAGGGGCTAATCTGAGGTCAAATAAGGTTGGGAGAGTGGATGAGAAGGTCTATGGAGATCTCAAGTACACTCAGAAATGGATATTAGGTCAGAATGGTGATTTGGTGGTGTGGGTAAGGGAAATGGTGAGATTACAAGCTATTAAGCAATGGAGGAATGAACATGCAAAGTATAAACTAATGACAGGAATGAAAAAAGTTAACTATGCTGAAATAGACAATGTTGGTAGAGATGTACTTACTGTGATGTAGATTTTGATGGCTGAATGGAGGTGGTTGTTGATCAGAAGAATAGTGTTGGATATCATAGCAGTGATTCCCAGAATGATTTTGTGGGTGCAATGCTTCAATATCTGTCCTGGTGATGGCTCTGGATGTCTGGATATGTGAAAGGATGTTGGTTTTTCTTGCATGCAGCTCTGATCTCCTTTCCTTGCTCTCAAAATGTGCCAACCCAAAAACAAGGTTGTTTGGGTGAATAAATGGTAACCGACGATGGTTCCAGGTTGACCGACGTCAGTTTAGGGGTGACCGGCATCGGTTAAGGTGGGATTCCCTAGGTTTACTAAAATGGGAAGATCTTCCTAATTTCTTGGGCCCAGTTAGTTTATTCTCATGGATTAGAATGGAAACTTCCCTTCTAATGAGTGGGAATGTGGTTAGAGAGATTTTAGGGATTGATTTTAGGGTTAGACCAAATCTTAGCTCATTAAGGCAAGTAAGACTTAGTTATTGTTGGTTATGGAAACATGCCAAGAATAGGTCTAGGGTGAGGTGGCTGGATGAGGTGTCTAGGTGAGGTGGTGGGGTAGAAATTAAGGTAATTAGATATTAAATATTGTGAGGATATATATTAATTTAATTAAATTAATGGTGATGTGGGGTGGAAGGGGCCATGATTAGATGAGTATGCTTGAGCTGGTTATTTGACAAGGGACCAAGGGGAGTGTGACCCAATTTTGGTGTCTACATTTTTCCCCTTTTTGTTGTGTAGCTTGTATTGGTAAGTGATGCTGACAAAAATAAGATGTGGTTGCCCCATGTGTGGGTGAAGGTGATCCCCCTCAAACTAGGAACAGATGAGGTAGAAGACAAAATCAGTGAGTGGTTTGATAAAAGGTGGATGTGATGAAGAGGAAGGTGGACACTGGGGGTAATTGGGTAAAGGTCCAATTGGGTAATCTAGGTAATGGGCCAAGGTCAAAGGTAGCAACAGTCAAACACACGCACACATGTATAAACTGTGGCATGGTACCAGGTTGAAGAGCATGCAAACTCTACATCGTCTAAGGTTGATAGGTTTATCCAAACAAGGTTGAGGTGATTCTGGTATCCAAGGTATAGGATATGGTGCAGAAGCACTTCACAGGTCAGGTGCAGGAATGTTTAGGTATGTTCTAGTACACCAAAGGTTGGGTCAGGATAAATGGTCATGACAAGAGGCAAGGTAAGGTCATTAGGTCAAACAACATGGGTAACAGTGTCACAAGGTATAGTGAGCACATGAGTTCATAGGTCACTAACAATGTTTTGGGTCCAAGTAGCTAGGTCACGGCATGGGTAGGGCTGAGGTATGGGTAAAATAACAAGTCCCTAAATGTAATTAAAGACAGGTATAGGTAATGTAGGCTTGGAGGTAGGTTGCAATAAGGGTGGGTAAGGCCAAACGGTGGCTGGGTTGGTTAAGTTGGGTCAGAAATGGGGAAAGGGTAGTTGACAAGAGCATGACGGGTAACCGATGCCTGGTCATATGGAACCGTTGATGGTCTAGGTAAACTGACCATGGTTTTCTCAGGCACACGACTGATGTTGGTCTGGGTATAACTGACCATGGTGTTCTAGGGCACATGACCGATGTCGGTTTAGGTATAACCAATGTCAGTCAGGTCGACATGGGTATATAAAAAGAAAAAATTTGTATAATACGGATTCATTTGTATGTTTTGGCTTTTGTGAAAATGATAGAGCACTGAATGAGTTGTGCTTTTTTGGGAGGAAAGGATGAGGGATGATATCCTGCTGAGGTGGAGAGATCTGGTTGGTTAGAGGAGCCAGGTAGATGGGTCCACGAGCACAGGGGGATCGATTGTGATTGGGTGGAGGTCAGGAGGATTGGATTTGGTGATTGGACATGACAGAGGTGGGAGAGGGATCAGGTGGACCACCAGTGTAGTGGCCTAATGTGCCACCACAGAGATGGCAGCACGATGAGGTAAGAGTCAATCCCTTGCCTTTTTTGTGAGGTAGATTGGGTATATAGGTCAGGTAAGGAAAATGGGTTTTGGGGGGAAAAGGGGATTTTGAATTTGGGAAGGAAAATTGGGTAAAATAGGAATGGGGAGAGGTGTGGTTAGGTGAACGAGGGGTGGGGAGGAGTTGAGGGTAGATTTAGGTAGGAATGGGTGGGTAGAAAGGTAGAAGAAGGGAGTTGTTAGGAAGAAAGGGGTTTGGGTGTCACGGATTTTGGCGTGACAGTGACTGGCATCGGTCAATGGGTGGCCGATGTTGGTGGTGTCAGAGCTGGTATCAGTCACAGATAAGGTGACCGATGCTAGTTTGGGAGAGACCATGGTCAGTTAGGGGTAACCGGTACCGGTCATCATGTGGAGAAAAAGGGTCCAAAAGAGTCCCTAGGGTGGGTGGGTGAGATAGATAGTGGGAAAAGAAGATGTTGTTGATGAAAAACATAGCATGGGTAAGAGGTTGAAATAGGTATGGTTTGATCGATAGTGGGTGAGGGTTGGGGTGGGTAGATAGAATATGTGATAAGAAGGTAAGTTGTGAGGGGAAAAAGAGGGAGGGTAATAGGTGTAGGTGAGGTGTCAAGAATGATTGTGGGTATGATCAAGGTGTATTAATGTGATGTTTTGTTGGATGCAGGTGAGAGATCAGCTGTGGATGTGAGATAGGGTGTCGCCCCTGCTCGTGATGGTTTGAGGAGGTGTGATAGTCGAGGATTGGTGGCATGTTGCAGAGGTTGGCCTGATTGGGGTCAGACGCTACTGGCATGTAGTCTGGAAGCCAAGTTTGATGGTCACCCTCATTGACAGATGGGATTTGGTGACCAACACATTCCATCTACTGACGGGTGAGATCACGGTCACCCTAGAGGATGTGTACAGGATCCTGTGGTTGCCGATAGTGGGGACACAGGTATATTTGATCTCCTCAGAGGCATCTGAGGAGTTGATGCTGACAGTATTTGGTGAGGGGTTGGCAGAGTTGAGGTTCCACAGTGCCAACCTGAGCTATGGAGAGATGTACCAGGCCCATCCAGAGGAGACTAGGCTTGTTGTGTTGTTGATGGAGGCAGTCTGCTGTTTTGCACTGCCAGATGCAGAGGGTGGGAGATTCCCATGATCATTGATGGGGGTCCTGCATGATATGGTGATAGACCAGACCCATTTTGCATGGGTGCCAACATTCCTGGTGTAGCTATATAGGGAGTTATGGGTGTATGGGTGGCTATGGAGGTTCAGCTTATGTTGCACTTTCCTACTTCATTGTTGGGCATATGAGCACATTTTGTGTGTGTGCCTAGTTGGTATGCCCTTGGGCTGATGCATTCGAGCCAGGTTTGGTTTGGGTGGGTTACAGGTGATGGGTGCCTATTATTGGAGAGTGTTGAGTGACCAGGGTGACTCATGATGTCACCTACTACAGGCATTTATTGGAGGGGTTATCCGGTGTGGACATCATTTGGAGACCGTATGTGGGTTTTCCCTCATACAGATAGATGGCCGATGAGTTAGATGGATTACAACTACTTAGATGGATAGAGGGGTGCCATGTAGGAGAGCACGAGATGATACCCATGGACAGGGTTAGACGGCAGTTCAGGCTGCTTTAGGATATACCGCCACCTTTCCCACAGTATAGGAGGGATGACATGGAGAGGCCTCTACCTCTACCATAGCTGACAGTGCCGACAGGGTAGGAGGAGCAGGTGAGAGACTGGTGGATTGATGATGTCAGGGTTACAGATAGATACAGATAGTGGTGGGCTACACACTTACGAGTAGTACCACCGAGGCTGGGGTAGCCAGATTTAGCCACCATCACAGTGCAGAGGGATGCCCTACAGGGGTAGGTGGTGACTCTGATTACACAGTTGGGTATAGTGCAGGGGTAGTTGACAGGCTCAGAGGCACATGTTACTATTTTACAGGCACAAGGTGGCCACTCTACAGGCCTAGGTAGTGCAGGGATAGGTACCCACACAGGGTGGAGATGGAGATGGGGTACAGGTGGCCACCCTACAGGTGCAGATTACAGGTTTACAGGGCCAGCTGGCCACTACACAGGCACAGGTAGTGACTCTTCAGGCCCAGATATAGGCAAGGGTGGGACAGGGTCCCTCAGGATAGGTACAGGCACATGGACAAGGGATAGGGTCCCTCTTTACAGGTACCAGTGGGACAGGGTCCCGAGAGATAGGTACAGGGGCCAAGGCTGATGGCACCACCACAGACAGTACCGATAGGAAGGTTGAGAGATGCTTTAGGTGAGGTCTGGTATTATCAGGATATTTTGATGGCCACAGGGATAGATTTTCTATCCTATGGGGAGTATAGAGCACAACAGGCCTCGAGTGAGAGGACGAGGTCATGCACCCATAGTGTGGAGAGCACAGGGGGCCATCGAGCCCTGAGATAGGGTCAGGGTGAGGCCACTAGTTCACGGAGGCCAGCCCCAGGTGAGGTACCAGCAGAGATCTGGCCAGGACCGATGATGGGTGGTGAGATGCTAGCTGGATGTCGTATGGGGGCAGAGGAGGAGGAGGAGATAGGTGAGATAGATATGGAGGATATCTAGTAGGGTGATATCTGATAGCCGTATGTACCTCCTGTTTTGTATAGTTATTTATTTTTGATATATACTGCCTGCGTGCTGAAGAGAGTGAGGATGTACATGAGAGTTTTGAGATTTTGATGATATACTGGCCTGCATGCCGAAGATGGTGAGGATGTATCTGAGTGATTTGAGATGATTGTGATTATTATTGGGATATATGTTCACATGTATTTTTATACAGACTTTCTGATTTATAGATGATGGTGTTTATAGTATGAATGGTGTACATGTTTTAATTTTCATTGTTATATATATGGTGGAAATCAGGTGGATTAGGTATGCTAGAGTCAAGGTCATGTAGGCATGGTGGAGTCAGGTCAGTTCAGGCATGATGGAGTCAGGTCATAGGCATGGATTGAGGTTGACTTAGGCATGGATGAGTCAGGTCATAGGCATGGATTGAGTTAGGTCATAGGCATGGATGGAGTCAGGTTGACTTAGGCATGGTTGAGTTTAGGTTGGTTTAGGTATGGTTGAGTTTCTAATTCATTAATTTGTGCAATTAATGATGATGTGGATCATGTTAAGATGTTTTGTAGGAAAATGTATGATAATGGTAAAGAAATGGTAGACAAGATGAAATGAATGTATGAGTGATGATGGTAAAGATGTTAAGCAATTGTTGTTTGTGTGGTTTAATTTCCAATTATTGATATAAAAGGAAACTAACTAGGGTAGAATGTGAATAGGAAAGGGGCAGAGGGAATTGGTTAGGGTAGAGAGTGGCCGAGCTAACCTCCAAGGGCCCCATGCCCTCGGAGTGCTGCCTACATAGTCCCGTGAAAAGGGACCTCAGGCCGATGTAGTTCTCCCATAAGCTAGGGAAGATTAGGGTGAAATAGTGGAATGGGTTGATAGGTGCTAGGCATGGGTGATGTAGGTCATAGGCATGATTGAGTTTAGGTTGTAGGCATGGTCGAGTGATTTTTAAATACATGTGTCGAGGATCTGGTCCTGTATAGGATAATCAATAAGTAATGAGGAAGGCGAATGGTAAGAGGTGGTAAAAGAGTTGCTTAATTGATAAGAACCCTAATGAGTCTACCATACCCTAGATGGGCTTATGAATGTAAGACCCTACAGGCCTTGCATAATGGACTATTCTAAGGGTGAAGAAAAGTCACATGATCATGAAATGTCATGTTTGTGGCAAGTCCCTTGAGTAACGAGGAATTTAGGTGAAAAAGGAAAGGAGGTGAGAATGGGAGGTTTAGCGTAACTTAGTGTACGACGACGTGTATTTTGGAACAAGAAACCCAGAATCCAAAATAGGCAAGTCCATGATGAAAATTTCATCTTTTTCCCCCTTTTTTTTAATAGACTGATCGATGTGGGAAGTCTATATGGGATGGGTATATTATCTCCTTGAGGTCTTCGTGAAGCTGATCGATGCAGGAAGCTTCTGAATAGTTATTATATTTTTGTAATGACTGTATATAGTTGTCCTTCAAGGGAGCAGTCTATTGATAGTGGTAGAATATAAAGAAGAGATGTCCCTTTTGAGGGAGTCATCTTTTGCTGGAAGTTTGACTCAAGGAGTTGTATCCCTTTTTGTTTTTAGACATTTAAGTCATGGACAAGACTATAGAGGATGATTAGGTTCTTGTTTTAGAAGACAAGATCATAGTACACAAAGATTAACTATGAAAGAGGTGGTTTTGAGTGATGAATGACCATGGGATTCCATCTTGAAGAAGATGAAAAGTATCCATGAGAATCATGCTATGAGCAGAGCCGTGGTACTCATATTGAAGACAAGGCTACAAGGTGATGGGTAATCACATGATTCTTGTTTAGTCATGGATCCTCAAAATGGGTAATATGGAAGGTGAACAATGCTCAAGGGATGAGTGATCAATTGACAGAAAGTGATATAGGACTTGATATCAACAATAAAATGGTCGAAGATGCAAGGCATTAAGGGGCTCAGGTTTGGGTTTACCTTCGAGTGAAGACAAATGATAAGCACCTGATCCATAGGCATGGGTGACGATATAGGGTCCAAGCCAATTAGGAGAAAATTTTCCCCATTTACTTTTCTCCTCTTTGGTTACATGTTGATTTTCCTTCAGGACGAGGTCACCGACCTGAAAGGTTCATTCGTGAACACATGTTTTTCATAGGCACGTTTGATACATTTTTGGTAGATTTGGAGATGGTCAAGAGCGTTGAGACAACATTCATCTAATAATTCAAGTTACCAAACGATCCTAGAGAAAAGTCATCATCGTTGAGCATGTCTTGTAGTGAGATGTAGAGGGATGGAATCTGGACTTCGAGAGGTAAGACAACCTCAGTACCGTAGACCAGAGAAAAGGGGGTGGCAGCAGTTGAAGTGTGAATACTAGTGTGATAAGCCCACAAGGTGAAAGGAATGTGTGTATGCCAATCCTTCCCAGTATCGTTGACTACCTTCATAAGAATTTTGTTCAAGGTTTTATTGGTTGATTCGGCTTGACCATTGGTTTGTGGGTAATAAGGTGATGAGAAACTGAGTTGGATGCCAAAAGCATCGCATAGTTTGCATAGGGTTTTGTTTTTGAATTGTTTTCCGTTATCCGTGATAATGCGGTGAGGGACACCAAAGTGACAGATGATGTGATGGTTGATGAATTCACATATTTTCTTGGCTTTGGTGGAAATGAGGGGAATGGCTTCTACCCATTTAGTGTAATATTCAGTAGCGGTTATGATCCATTGGTGGCATTGTGAAGAATGGGGGTTGATCTCACCAACAAGATCCAAACCCCATTGAGAAAAAGGCCAAAGGTCTCACGCGACCTGTAAGGCATGACTAGGGGTGTGATGGAGATTAGCATGTTGTTGGCATTTTACACAACATTTGACATAATCACAACAATCATGGTTTAGGGTTGGCCAGTAATAGCCTAGGTGAAGAATGCATTTTGTGACAGCGAGACCACTAAAGTGACCTCCACAAATTCCATCATGGACTTCCTTAATGGTGTAGGGAATTTCAGAACTTGTAAGGCAATGTAAGAGAATGTTGTCAAAACACGTTTGTATAGAAGACCACCCATGATGACATAATGGGAGACACTTTTAAGAAAGGCACGTTGTCCATTACGAGTGAGATCGGTGGGTAAAATGGAAAGGGAAAGATAGTCTACATATTGCTTATACCAAAGGTCACGTGGGTCAGGGGCAGTGGTTCCGATAGAGTAGACCTCATGAGGTAAATAAGATGGTGATTGTAGCCTTTGTATAGTGACAAATATTTTAGAGTTGGCGGGCGAAGCGGGTATCTGAGAAGCCAAGCAGGCCATGGTATCTACAAATTTATTGGTAGAACGTGGGGTGGTTTGAAGTGCGTAATGGTCAAAGGTGGTCAAAAGTATGTCCACGTGATGCTTATACTTTTGAAGTATCTCATTACGACACTGGTATATACCATTGACTTGGTTTATGACCAACTGAGAATCACCAAAGATGTTGATTGACTTAACATCTAAGGCATAAGCAGCCTGAAGACCCAATACGAGTGCTTCGTATTCAGCAATATTGTTTGTACAATCAAAATTGAGTTTGAAAGACAAAGGCATAGGTTCACCATCAAGTGGAATGAGGATAACACCAGCCCCACCCCCACGCTGACACTTGGAGCCATCGAAGAAGAGTGTCATTTGGTAAGTGGGTTCATCCAGGGAAAGGGTAGCAATAGACTCATCTGGAAAGTCAAAGTTAGAGGGTTGATCCTGGAAATAGGTGCGTCGGCCAATTGGTTGGTGATAGTTTGGCCCTTGATGGACTTTTGATGGATGAATTCGAGGTCGAGGTCAGCCAGAAGCATAAGCCAGTGTGTGGCATGTTGATTTTGATAAGGTTTGGCATACATGTAGTGTAATGGGTCAGTATTAGTAATGACGAAGGTTTTGTGGTTGAGTAGGTAATGGCGGAGTTTGGTGGCGATGAAAACTAAGGCTAGGAAAAGTTTTTCGGCATGGGTATATCTAGTTTCGTAGTCAAGAAGGGTATGACTTATGTAATAAACCGCTTGCTCTCGGTGTTGGTCATCGTGATGAGCGAGCATGGCACCTAGAGAATGGTCAGTGGCAGAAATATATAGGTAGAAGGGCTGGTCATCCTTAGGAGGAATGAGCACTGGTGGTTGAAGGAGGTATTGTTTCAAGGCTTCGAAGGCTTTATGGCATTCATCATCCCATTTGAATGAAACATCTTTCTTGAGAAGATGATGGAATGGTTGACAACGGTCAGAAAGCTGGGAGATAAAATGACAAATTGATTGCAACTTTCCTTGTAGGCTGCAGAAGTTGATGGAGATTAGTGGGTGGGGCATTTCAAGGATAGCCTTGACTTTAGTAGGATTGACTTCTATGCCACGCAAAGAAATGATGAAACCTAGGAGTTTCCTGGAAAGTACCACAAAGATGCACTTTTTTGGTTGAAGATGAACACAATATTTGATGAGGTGGTCAAAGATGACTTTAAGAATGGGTAGGTGTTCAGTTCGATGCTTGGATTTGGCAAGCAGATCATCTACGTAATCCTCCAATATGTGATGCATGATGTCATGGAAGATGTAAGTCATGGCTCGCTGATATGTAGCACTAGGCATTTTTGAGGCCAAAGGGCATGACTCGATAGCAGAAAGTCCCCCAAGGGGTGATGAAGGCAGTCTTGTGTTGATCCTTGGGA
This sequence comes from Taxus chinensis, assembly GCA_019776745.2. NCBI lineage: Eukaryota > Viridiplantae > Streptophyta > Pinopsida > Cupressales > Taxaceae > Taxus > Taxus chinensis. The sequence continues at coordinate 936,223,021 of CM034149.1, forward strand.
GCTAGTAATATTTGATTGTAGCCTGAGAAACCATCCATGAGTGATAACATTTCATGGCCATCAGTGAGATCAACTAGTTGGTCAATGCCTGGTAGTGGGAAATCATCTTTGGGACAGGCGAGGTTGAGGTCATGGAAATCCATGCAAATGCGGAGTCCCCCTGTCACTTTCATGATAGGAATGATGTTAGAAATCCATTGGGGATAATCAATGGGTAGAATGAAGGAAACCAAGAGAAGGTGTTGAAGCTCTTCTTTGACTAGAAGAGCAATGCGAGGATGCATTTTCCGCAGCTTTTGTTTGATGGGTTTGGCATCAGGAATGGTTACGATATTGTGAACCATGATTTTTGGGTCGATACCAGGCATATCGGCATAGGACCAAGAAAATGCATTGCTATGGTCCTGAAGGAAAGAGGTGAAGGCTTCTTGTTCAGTAGCGTCTAAGGATTGGCCGATCTTTAGAATGTGTGGGTCATCCTGAGTATTAATGTTGATTTTGATGGTCAATTCATTCAACATGGTTTGTGTCTCAGAGGGTAACGACTGGTGAATATAAGAGTCTTCTGCACCAAGGTAGGTGAGGATGGACTCATCATCCTGACATTGAATGACGTTAATTGAAGGTGTATCATCATCGATCATGTCAGGATACAGGAATGGGAGAGAAGAGGGAGCCTTGCCATCACGTTGATAGGTCAGTGGTCCCAGGGAAATGGTGTTTATGAAAAAAAAAATTAGGAGGTATAGATTCAGGATCTATGGACTCCGTGGGTGAGGATGGTAATGTGGGTGAATGAGAGGGGGAAGATTTCTCATCCTGGATAAGGTCGATGTGAACCTTCTTAGAGGATGGAGTGTCAAAACCAATGCCACTATGGTCATTGTGTTTACGAGAGGTACAGGAGATGACAGTGTGGTGGCCTTGTTCATAAAAACTGAAGCCAAATCCTTTCCACGTGCACCGGTGGAGGAAAGTGTGAGTGAAATGGTGGTTAGTGAGGGAGTGTAGGTCAGATGAAAATGGTTGGGTTTGGGATGGAGGTTCAGGTTTATAGGTGGCCATATCAAGTCCCCCATATGTTAGATTGGTGCAAAGGTGGGGAGGGCCATAAGGGAAAATGTCACCGATGTGAATGTCATAACTGGGGTGTTGACATAGATTCTCATACTCTTGTGGGGTGAGGAAGGTATCGATATTGTATAGGTGGTATTCCCCCAGAGTGAGGCATTGAAAAACACCTTCTAAGGGATCAGTAGTTGGTATGTGGGTAGCGGGTATAGATGGCTCACTAGATGAAGGGGAAATAGGGGTGCTAGTGGTAGAGGCTACAGCTGCAGTAGGGATAGTGAGGTTAGATGCAGCAGAAGTAGTGGAAATTTTGGTGGATGGGCTCATGGGTGAAGGTGAAGTGGTTGTGGTGGCGGATGCCTTGACTAGTATAAGCACATCATTGGGTCGATATAGCATGTTATAGGTCTTGAAAGGTGAGGGGTTGGCAGGGATGGTGTAATTATGTCCCTCATGTTCAAATTTGAGGCATCGATGTAAATTCGAAGGGACACAACCCATAGCACGGATCCAAGGTCAGCCGAGCAGCAAGTTATATTGGAACTCCCCTTCTAAGACATAGAAAAGTTCTGGGATGGTGCGGGGACCTACATGGACATGGAGAACAATGGTACCTAGTGTAGAGGTCATGGCGTCATTGAAGGAATGCAACATAACGGGGTTACCATGCATGCAATTGGTAGGTATTTGCATTTGGTCGTATGCATGGGAGGAGATGATGTTAATACTAGCACCACCATCGATCATAACGCGTCATATGCGTATATTATCGATAAAGACGGAGATGAAAAGAGTGGGGTAGGGTCATCAACTGGAAGGGAGTGATCTCTTCATCTGAAAAGCTGAGGGCAGCCACTTGGCGAGTGGGTGGAGGTGTAGAGGAAGGCAAAGACCTAGTGAGAGAGGCTATGTGGTGAGGGGTAATGATGGAGGCTACGTGTGTGGGGTCATTTGGTAAGACTTTGATAGATTGAAGGACCTCCATGAGGGCTTGATGATGTGACTCTGAGGTCTGATGAGGTCATATAAAGACATTTTGAGGGGGATTGGTGTAGTTGTTTTAGCATTGTGCGATGTGTGACCCCATCAGAAATAGGATATGCAGGACCTCGAATGATGACTTTGGGTGTGGGTGTGGATGGTATATTGGGTACAGGGTTGGTTGATGGGCCACTTGCTTTCTCCTTGCCCTTGTCTTTCTAAGCACGGGTGGAAATGTTGATCATGTTAATCTGAGGGGAGGTGGATGAAGAGGGTGTGTCATGGAAGGTATAGTGGCAAGAGGGACAAAACCCTAGTGGTGGATACGAGCCTTGTGAGATGAGTAGGGCACATTGGCATTTGGGTGGTGGTTTGGCCAACTCTCTTATGCGAACCATGTTAATTTTGAATCTCAGGGATGGATCAAAGAGTTGTGGGGGTGGAGATTTTGGTCACTGAGCAGGCAATGAGGGAAGATCTGTGGAAATTGGTGAAGGCAAAATGGGGTCCTCATCAAGAAGATCATCATCGTCAAAGTTTTCTTCAGGAGGACACAATTGGACAAGAGTGGTTTTTAAAGCCTTACAGTTCTCTACATCATGTCCTGGCACACGATGGTAGGTGCAAATTTTGGTTTCATCAAACCCTTTTGGTTTGGGTTTGAGTGGGTCATAAGGTCTAAGAGGTGGTAATGTGATGACAGAAGTTTCGAGGAGATTGGTTAGGATTTTGGAGTAGGACCCTGCTAATGGATCACAATGGGAGGTGAATGTGGGTTTGGGTACAGGTGTGGCTGACTGTGGAGGAAGAGTATTTACAAGAGGGGGAGTAGGTTGGGATACTAGTTTGGTGTGTGGTGTGGTCTTAGGTGTTGGTCGTATCTTCTTGGGTAGGGGCATGGTAGATGAACTGGAAATGGAAGGTTTGGTTGGTTTAACTACCTTATTGGAGGGTAGCATATTTTTAGCTTTAGGTTGCATATTTTTGGGTAAAGATGAGACGGGTGTATGAGATGTGGAGGGAAAATAGATGGTGGAAGAGGGCGGGTTACCCATGGGGGTAACCAAAGTGCTGTGGAGGTAGGTGGTGTGGGTTGGGCAGGAGGCGTGAGTGAAAGAGAAGGAAGTGTCATGGGTAGTGAAGAAGTTATTGACGGTATTGGAGGTATGGGTGGTAAGAAGGTTACGGGTGAGGGTGGAGGTTGTGTGGGTCACTTGGGTATATTAGAGGTCTGCGATGGGGAAATGGGTTGTTGCATTCTTGGTTTACCGGTGGATGGGGGTTTCTTGGCCAGGGTCGAGGGGTGAGGTCCTAGGATGGACGGAAGGGGTGAAGGTGATAAGGGCGTGGTAGGCGAGGTTGGGGTATGAGATTTAGGAGATTGGATCTTCATTTTAGGGGTTGGTTTAAGTTTGGTGTTAGTTTTGGAAGATGTAGCTAAATCTAATTTGATGGGTGGGTGAGTAAGGCTAGCTGTTGGTATGACCCCTAAGGTAGTGATAGGTTTAGGTAAGGGAGATGATATAGGCATGGGTTTAGGTGTAGATGTATGTTGGGCTATGGGAAGAGGTGTGAGTTGGGCCATGAGTGGTGCCATGGAAGGTATTGTAATAGTTGTGGTTGTGTTTGGTTTGGTCACTCGAAACACTTTTGGATAGATAGTGGAGGTGTCAGCGAGTGACAACTGCATTTGTGTTGAAACAAGAAGTAGAAGGCATCCCCAAAGTAAGGCTCTATCGACATAGTCTAGGTGATCAGCTAAGCATGAGAATGGTACTGTTGTAAGCGGGGCTGATGTAGATCGAGTGGAAATCCCCGTAAAATGTGTTTGAGATACAGGGAAATGGCTAGCCTCAGACTCTGTGGGTAAGAGAGTTGAAACCAGATCAATGGGATCTTGAAGGTCTGATGGTGAATGGTCATCTACAGGCGGTGGTACTTCTATAGTATCCTCCATGGGTAGAGGGGAGGATGGGCCAACTGGCCGAAGTGGACTCTCCTGTGTTGGTGTAGGCAGGTGGACCTGCATCTTCTATGAGTAGGAGAGGTGCCACTGACAACTACTCAGAATTTTGAGGGGTCAAAGGTGGCATGCTGATTATAGGCTCTTCCATGGGTGAAGGGGAACATGAAGGGGGTTCCTCTGTGGGTAGAGGAGTAGATGAAATAGATTCTGGTGCAGGTAGGGGAGCGTGGGCTAAGATTTCATCTATGGAAGGAACATGAGGCAATTGGGAAGCAACTGGCATGTGTCAAAAATAGTGTGGACCTCACAGACATTGCTATCATTGTTTGAGGTATCACCAACTTGGTTGGAAGATGGGGCATGATTAGGGAATGGTTTCTTGAAGATATGTAGGTTTTGGTTAGCGGGTGCATTTGGGACTATCCAAGACTAGATCTCCATTGTCTAACATTTCTTGGACAATATTCTTGAAGGTGATGTAGTTATTGTCGTTATGACCTTTGACACGATGATAGTTACAAAATTCATGTTCCTTATACCACGTGGGCATGGGTCACTCAGGATCAAAACCAGTATGTGGTTTTATAGGTGGAAGGGTAATGGCACCAGCCTTAACAAGATTTTCCAAAATGAAAGAATAAGATTCTCCTATGGAAGTGTACTTTCATTGTTCTCGTCTGAACTGGAAAGCTTGGACATGGGAGAGAGATTAGAAGGGGGTTTGGCTGGGTTTGATTGATGAGGGGGACTGGCTTTGAGAACTACGGCATTGGTAGACCCTTTGGGTTTTGAATAGTTGTTTTGGGGTTTCGAAGATGAAGAAGCATCATTTGATTTGAACGCGATGTTCTTGTTACAAAGTTGAATCTTCTTTTCTTCGATAGCATGAATTTCCAATTTCCGTGCCATGGTGAATGCCTCGTCGAAAGTGTGAAAATTTTGCACCTGCAGGGTTGGTGAGATGTGTCTAGCACATGCCCGAGTAAATAGTTCTATAAGCTCAGTTTGAGGTAATTGGAATGTGATTTGGTTAATGAGGTTGCGCCAGTGAGTGACGAAGTCAGCGATAGACTCATCGTCATACTGTCGTGTGGAATAAAGATCAGTCATGGTAACCTTCTTAACAATGTTGATGGAGAAGTGATCTAGGAAGGCTTGGGCTATTTGATTAAATGAGTAAATGGAGTGTCTTGGTAATCCACTATACCAGTCCAATGCACAGGTCCTGTCAGGGACATTGGGAAAGTCCTCAAAAGTAAAGTGTCATCGTGGGAAATCAGGTAACACCCATGTTTAAAGGACCACAAATGTTGTTGTGGATCTTCTTTTCTATTGAAGTGGTTGAACTTTGGCATTTCCCAATGTATGGGGTATGGTCGAATAGGAATGGATGGGTGAATAGGCTCATTACAAATTTCATCATAGGTGAGGGAATTACATGAGCCAGAAACCGATGCTTCTAGTGTCTGCATCTTTTCCATCATCAACTTGATGAGGTCATTGGTAGGTTGTGATGGAGGGACACCTCCTATGTGGCATAAGGGGGTGGATATTGAACCTGATAGGGAGGTTGAGAATAAGGAACCGACATAGAAGGCACATATCCAGAATGGGTGATAGACAAGATAGGGGTTGTTGATAGTAGGTGTATGTAGGTGGGATGGTCTTCATGACTCTGGTAGCGATTGGGGGTAGTGTTTGTGGGATGGAGAGGATGAGATTCTGGAATGGAGTAGGGGTCACCAACACCATGGGTGGTTGTGTTGCAATGGGTATTTGTGAGACGATGGGTGTGGACTGTGCTATGGTCTGGGTGGTTGATGAGGGGATAACAGATACGACAGGTGCACGAGTGAAACTGCAGATACAGCGGTCATGGTGGGTATGGGTCCTAGCTGAAAACTACCGGGGGTGAAGCAGGTGAGGGTAACACCACATTATTAGGGGTTGATGCAGTAGCAGGAATAAGGGTAGGAGAGATGGATACAGGCATGTCGTATATCAACTGACCTGAGGAGTCTCAGGTGGAAGAGTGGGAAAGGTAGAACTGTAAGGCCACAGGATTCTGATCAAGGAGTCATGCAAACTCTTCATCACCTGCAGTAATGGTGGTAGGTAAGGTTGGATCCATGGGTGACAGGATGGAAGGTGGTGAGGGACTAGGTGGGAGTGGTTGACGACTAGTGTGGAATATGAGGGCATTAGTCTGGCTGTGAGTCAACACCATGTGAACAAGTGCTGACCTGGTAAGACTGTATTCTGTAGATGACACAGAAAATAGTAGAAATAGAGAATAATGGGGTCTAGGAGGTGAATTTGGTCAATGTCTATATTTTGAAAATCAAACACAGGCAACCAACGATGGTCAGGTTGACCGGTGATGGTTGAGGGAAAACCGATGATGGTCAGGTTGACCAGTGATGGTTGGGGAACACCGATGACGGTTTCTAAAACTGATACCAGTCACTGTGGAAGAAACCAGTCTCAAAGAATGAAACAAGAATGTTGGATGTGTACTTGTGAAAACTGTGTATGACAGTAGGTATCAACAGGGGAGGAATATGATGATGCCCTGAGGGCCAGAAATAGAACAAAAATAGTGATGAAGGCTATTCTAGGTAAAGTAACTAGAAAGCTAGAAGCTGACACCGGTTAGGGTTTAACCAATGATGGTCAGATGTGAACTGGCAACGGTCATTGGACCGACGTTAGTGACTGTGAAATTAGAAAGAAATGAAGAAAATTGGTTTTGTGAATTAAATTAAGTGAAGAATCAAACTCAGAAACCTGAGAATGAGGAGATGGGGCCCTGAGCACACTCAAAAAAAATTAGAATACTCCAACTATGATGGTGGAGTGTGCAAGGAAGAAGAAAAATGGAGATTCGTAGTCTCACACCTCAAAACAAAAGCCAAAAAGAATGCTAAGAAAAAGCAAGATCCTAACAGTGATTTTCTTATGTTTGTTTAGCTTATGCTATTTAGGACTGACTGTGTGTATTTAGAATAGATTTTTTGTTAGGAAGGCATCCTACAAAGAAGGATATCTAAAAGGAGAGGTTTCAGGTATGTTATGGTGGGGGCGGGCCGTCCTCTGAGATGATGACTCGACAGAGGCAACGAGCTGGGGAGTACCTGCCAACCAGATCATGTGATCACTGATAGATGTTCCCGGGTAAGATGTTGTTTAAGAAAGATGTGTATATTTCAATTTTGTGCAAGTTTGGTAAGACACAGAGAGAGAGAGAGAGAAATGTGCTTTCTACGATTCTTTGTGTCAACCATCAGCTGGGCATGACTTCCAGCATATAGGTTTCCCTCAGTTTTAATGTGAGCTAATAATGCAACAAATCAGAATGCAATGCAAGTGTTTTAAACCCAAATTGAAGTGTGATATTCAATGTAGCAAGAGATGAATAGGAAGAGGGATGCTCTTTCACTAATGCAATGCAAAAGAAAGGAAGATGTGTTCTTTTTAAAGCACCAAAAATATGATTATTTTTAGACAATAGAAAGAAGGAGAATGATTCCAAAGAAGAAAATTAATGTGGAAGCTTTTCAAAGGGAAACAAACACACAACTTTCACCTAGGAATGAATAAATGAAAAAGAACCCCTGATGGGTCCCACACCAGGCGTGCCAAAATGTTTCACCATTTTCTTTACCTTTTTGAAATGACAAAAACAAATAAGGGTAAGGGCCAAGGAGGAATACATGTTAAATGTTGGTCGATTGATGGTTGTTGCATGTTTTCTGACTTCTTGATCCACAACTGAATGTGAGAGCTTCCTTTTGGCTAGGAGGAACTACCTGTAATAGAAAACAAGACCACAAGATGATAGTTAAATGATATATGACAGTGGACTGCCTAGTATATGTTAGTTTCGAAGAAGTGTGATACTTCCTAGATGGTTGTCAATCCACTGTTTAAAATAAATTAATGTGAGAAACAAATAAATTCCTACTATATTTGATATGATTTAGGTATCTCATCAAATACAATAAGAAAATCCAATCACAACAGGCTAGGCTATAGTTGGATCTGAGAGGTGAGGTGTCTGTCAAGGTATTGGGACTGGTCAGGGTCTGATTCTGGGTTATTTAGGTCAATTGGTGGGATGATTGTTGGGTCTATTCTTGGTCAAGGTATAAAACATAGAGACTGACGTCGGTTGGGTATGACCGATGCCGTTTAGGTAGAACCTACGATGGTTGTAGATAACCGGCGTCAGTATGGTCGAGGTAAAAGAAATTTCAATAGATCAAATGGTAGGGAATGATCTGAGGTCAAATGAGGTTGGGAGAGTGTATGAGAAGGTTTTTGGAGATCTCAAGTACACTCATAAAAATATATTAGGTCGGAATGGTGATTTGGTGGTGTGGGTAAGGGAAATGGTGTGATTACAAGCTATTAAGCAATGGAGGAATGAACATGCAAAGTATAAACTAATGATAGGATGACAAAAGGTTAACTATGCCGAAATAGACAATTTTGGTAGAGATGTACTTACTTTGATACAGATTTTGATGGCTGAATGGAGGTGGCTATTGATCAGAAGAATAGTGTTGGATAACGTAGCAGTGATTCCCAGAATGATTATGTGGGTGTAATGCTTCAATATATGTCCTAGTGATGGCTCTGGATGTCTGGATACGTGAAATGGATGTTGGTTCTTCTTGCATGCAGCTCTGATCTCATTTTCTTGCTCTCAAAATGTGCCAACCCAAAAACAAGGTTAGTTTGGGTGAATAAATGGTAATCGACGATGGTTCCAGGTTGACCGGCATTGGTTTAAGGGTGACCAGTGTCGGTTAAGGTGAGATTCCCTAGGTTTACTAAAATGGGAAGATCTTCCTAATTTATTCTACCCAGTTAGTTTATTTTCTTGGATTAGAATGGAAACTTCCCTTCTAATGAGTAGGAATGTGGTTAGAGAGATTTTAGGGATTGATTTTAGGGTTAGACCAAATCTCCTAGCTCATTAAGGCAAGTGAGACTTAGTTATTTTTGGTTATGGAAACATGTCAAGAATAGGTCTAGGGTGAGGTGGTTGGATGAGGTGTCTAGGTGAGGTGGTGGGGTAGAAATTAAGGTAATTATATATTAAATATTGTGATGATATATATTAAATTAATGGTGATGTGGGGTGAAAGGGGCCATGATTAGACGAGTATGCTTAAGCTGGTTATTTGACAAGGAACCAAGGGGAGTGTGACCCAATTTTGGTGTCTACAGTTAGCATGAGTCAGTTCACAAGAACTAAGCATGATAAACACGGTAACGTTAAAACAATATGTTTTTAACTAACTGTTTTGTAAAAGGAACCCTGTTGTTAATTAAAAGGTTCCAAGTACAAAATAAGGACAATAAGAAATAATTTAGCTAATAGTCACAAATCAGATTAAAGAGAAGATTCATATTATATAATTACGTATAATGTTCATAAAAGAAACTAATTAATCCATCTTAATTTTTTTCCATCTAAATCATAGTTATGATAATCATTTCAACAGGATAATAGTCCAAACTACAATCAATTTAGAAAATAATTAATTAAAATTCATATTATATTCTCATTCTTTTCATTTTAATTCCCAAACCAAAGTTCTACAAAAACACATCCAGTTCCTTGTCATATAATCAAAAAGGTAACTAGGAACAATTACAAATTGATATGAACAGGCTACCACCACCATAGTACCTCTAACCAAATTCCTTATTCCATCCATAAAAGGAAGCCATCAAAACATAGATCACTTTACGGGAACCAAATGTACTTATAGAACATTCCTAAAAGAGGACACATTAATCAAGGAAAAAGGAAAAAACAACACAAGTAAGAACTCAGAAAACGTTTATCTTAAAAAGATGGAACAGGTTTCCGAAACCCATTTTTTGTATCTTAACGACTAAACCAGGAAGGGAAAAAGAGTCAAATTTTAACCATGCATCTCAAACAATCAACCCTTAAATTTTCTTTATTTCCCACACACGACTAATGGAGAAAGATTCATAATGTTTTTTTCTAACAAAACACAGAGCTCTACTTTACCCAAAAGACCAAATCCAAGATTAAAGAAAATAAACTTACTTACAATGATCAATGCATACATCACATTAAACAACCTACAGAAATGAACTTTAATACGAGAAAGAATAACATTCAGCTCTTAATACAACTTAAGATGCCAGTACAGTCTCAAAGAGACGTCCCAAGGGCACAATTTAAACCTGCAATCATCGTCAATAAAACATGACAATCCAAACCAATATAAACAAGATCTGCACCAAAAATATAGTACCCAACTAAGCAATTGAAGCCTAAAGTTCCATATGGAAGCATAAATTTAAAGAAAATGAACCCAAATAAATGATAACAACACAGGTTCACTTCCACGGTCCAATCAATCTCCACAAATAGGAAACGACCCGAGAAGGGTATTCGAGCAATGTAGACTAACCTGCAAAAGAGTGAAGCAAAGGTTTACCAGTCCAGGATTTCATACAAAAGAGGAACAGTCCATACTATAACGTTAACCAATTCTCAAGGTAACCCAGAAAGGGAATTCAAGAAAACCAAACTTAGCCAACAAAAGAGAGATTACCAGTTTGTAATTCTAAAATAGGTCCACACATGAAGGGTGTTAAACAAAAAAACAAACATAAAATGATGGAGGTAGAAGACTCCTTCAGATTCCTTTATTGCATGGACCTATAGTGCTCGAAATAACACTATCAAGAGAACCCAGTTTGGGTCAAGACCAAACTTAAACGAACCAACATAAAGGACAAAATATATGTTACTATTAACAGCCAACAAGTGACCAACAATCCTATGTGAGAGATCATACACATGCATACCAAAAATTGAAAAAATAATGTTGGTCCTTACTCATTTTAACATAAAAGTATCATGGGTCGTTACCCCAATCCATAAAAAAATTCACCATAACCGTGGGCATATATTCCATGCCAACAAGTTACCAATTCAAGGTGGTTAATCTATCAAAGAAATATAACACATTCTTCCCCTCTCAGTTGTTGAAGTTTGATATATATATATGAAGCAAACACAATTGATTTTTTTACCAAGACAACCTAGAAACATGATCAACAACTTAATACACTTAATCACTTATATCCACAAGAAACCATAACCAAGAAACATCACATAAGCAAGAAGAAGTAACCAAAACACAAGAAACTAATCCTATAAACGTTTTCATAAAAAAAAAAATGTTATTTTAATGAAAACACTTAAATAAAAGAAAAATATTTTATTGAGATAGGGCCTATAATTCCTAGTAATACTCGTGTCTTCCTTTCCTTTCCTCAATCCTTCATGCAAAACTTCTACTGCAATATTTCCATGAAAACGCCAAAACCAAGCCTCTGCAACTTCCCTCATTTTCTTCTTATAGCTTCCATGCTCAGATTTAGCTATTATTACTGTCATGCATGGGCGAGATTATGCATGCAACTAATTCGAACTGGAGGTTCGAAAGAATGGTAAACCACATGCAAATCTCTAAAGCTCCAAAAACTGAATGAAACAATAAAACCAAAAACCATCTATTTTCCTCCAACCTTCTACTATTCCCCACATGGTTTTCACTCTAGTCGAGGACATTAATTACCAACAAGACTGCCAATGTCCTATTCTACATTCCCGCCATTGCCAACTCTTTGCTAGTCGGAGCTATAAATTAAATTTTCATTCAAATGAATTTAGCAAAGTTTGACAACTCAGCATTCCCCCTATTTTCATGCATTGGACAAAAGTGGCAGAAACAGTGTATTAAATGACACATTATACCTTCTAAATGCCTTTGAAATGGTGTTGTTGATACCTATCAACTTGTTATCCATGTCATCCCAATTTCCCTTTAGGCTAGCCCAATGCCCTTAGGTTAGGTTTAATTAGTATTAGTTTATAAACCAAGCTTAGGTCCTTAGGAGTAATTATATTTAGCTTGGAATAAATTAGTGTCAAGACTTAAGATTGCCCCTTTCCAATTAATCATCACCATTAATAAAATCACCTTAACTTAGACTTAAGATAAGATAAAAATCATAGGAACTTAGATTAAATTAGGTCCCAAAAACTAATCAACAAACATTACCTTATGTGATGAATAAAAATAACAAATTTAGATTATTTAAAAAGGGTGCATGCTAAAGATGCCACCCGATGCCCCTGTGATCCCATAGCATCCTGGGTTCAGAAATCAAACATTCTTCCCATCTTGGTCAAATGACCTAAACATCGTAAAATCAAAGACATGCCTTGGATCACTAAAATTGATCCAAGGTATGGTTATTCCTGCATCATAAATCAAATAGACTGAAGCACAAGTTCACTATTGCAAAATAGGTAATGAACAAATTTAGACTGAATTTATTTCCTCCATCCACATGCAAAACACATTTATCATAAAGAATAAATGAAATACTTCATTATAAATTTAGAATTTTCATGGCATGATTGTATCCATTTTTAGAAGATAAACATATCATTTACAACAAACATGATTACTTAGTTCAAAAGATTATACCGTCTTCAAACAAAAATCACCTATCAATGTTTGCAACTTCAATTACAGAAGGGGTCAAGGATATCAACCATGGTAGAGGCATTACATACCTCCCCTCTAAAAATCATCATTGTCCTGATTATTAACTTATTCCACATTCCTTAAACAAGAAAAATAATCATAATTATAGTTCTTCTATCCACAAAATTTTTAAACAGAATACCATATTTGAAGAATTCAAGTTTTTCATAACTTATTACAACATCAAATAGTTGTCCTTGTACTAACAAAATATAGTACCTTCCCAAAACTGGAAGAGATTAAAGATAGTTTTTCTAACAAAGTCTTTAATTATCTCATAAATCAGAATTATTTATGTTTAAAAAGATGAGGAAAAGCAGTTTTCATGTCCTCAAGGTTTTCCCATGTTGCACTTTCTTCATTAAACTTATCCCAATGGACCTTGCATTGACTGACTTCATGATTTCACAAGTGCAACTGGTGAGTTTCCAGAAATCTTATGGGTTCAACCATGATTATTCCTTGGTCTTGGACCTGCAAGCAATCCCAATTTAATACATGTGATAAATCTGAAATGTATTTCTTAAGAAAAGAGATATGGAAAACATCATGCATTCATGACAAAGTGGGAGGTAATGCTAAGTGATAAGATACAGGGATAATCACTTCAACAATCTCGAAAGGTCCCACAAAATGAGGTGATGATTTGGCTACCTTGCCAAAGGTTATAGAGCTCTTATTAGGCTTGACATGTAAAAATAATTTTTCACCAAGTTCAAATTTCTTATCGATCCTTTTAGATCTGCATAACTTTTCTACCTATCTGTAGCTTCTTTTAATCATTCATGAATCATTTTCACTTGTTGTTCCATTTCAGTAAGAATTTCAGGTCCAATTACCTCTTTATCTTCAATGTTATCCCAACTAACTAGAGTTCTACATTTCCTTCCATACAATGCTTCAAAAGGTGTCATTTTTAAAGAGGAATGATAAAATATTATTGTAAGAAAATTCAACTAAAGGAATATATTCTTCCCATTTGTACTGTTGATCCATACAGTACATATGTAACATATCTTTCAAAACCTGATTTAGTCTCTCAGTTTGACTATCTGTTTCCGGATGGTATGCGAAACTAAAATTCAATTTTTTTCCTAAGGCTACATTTAGCATTTTCCAGAAATGAGATGTCATTCTAGGGTCTCTATCAGATATAATCAATTCAAGTACTCCATGTAATATAAAATTTTCATGCACAAATCCTTTTTGCTAAAACAGGTGAATCATCTTTAAGATTACCAGCAATAAAATGTGGTACTTTTGTCAATTTGTCAACCACAACTAAAATAACATCATGTTTATTTCTAGACATAGGTATCCCCTAAAAAAATATATACTAATTACTTGCCACTTATATTGTGGTATGTTATGGGGATATAATAAACTAGTTGGGTGCATATGCTCAGCCTTAACACACTGACATTCCAAACAATGTGAAACAAAATCAATTATGTCTCTCTTCATCCATTTCCAAAAATATTGTTGTTTTACATCAACAAGCATTTTTGTAACACCGAGATGTCCTGAGTAAGGTGAATTATGGAATTCCATCATTAACTTTTTCCTTAACTCATTTCTCGAAGGTACATACACTTGTTTTTCATATCTTAAAATTCCTTCATTATCAAAGTTAAAACCTTTGTATCTTGCATCATTAGGATCTACATCAAGTGTTATTTTTTACTTGCTGAAAATACAAATCAGAATCCATGATACGTTTTACCTCATTCTTAAACTGAGTTCTCAAAGTTATAAGTGCAAAAATATGTTTCCTATGACTTAGTGCATCTGTCACTCTGTTTTCCTTACCTTTAATGTAACTTATGTCAAAATCATATTGTGATAAAAATTCTAACCATCTTCGTTGTCTTGCATTTAGATTTGGCTGAGTGAAAATATACTTCAGCCCAAGGTGGTCATTTTTTTTTAACTCAAAAGGTCTTCCTAAGAGATAATGTCTCCATACTTGAAGTGCATGAACTATGACAACAAGCTCTAGGTCATGGGAGCATAATTCAACTCATGTAACTTGAGTTTTCTTCTCTTATATGTTATAACATGATCATCTTGCAACAGAATACCTCCTAGTCCTTCATCCGGAAGCATCTGTAACTATTGTAAAGCTTCCATTTGGATCTACTACAGCCAAAATAGGTGTAAAAGTTAGCTGTTATTTTAGATTTTTAAATGTTGCTTCACATTTATCACTCCACACAAAACTTTTTTATCTTTCTTTTGTAATGAAGTAATAGGGGCAACGACTTTTGAAAAGTCCTTAACAAACTTTTTGTAATAACTAGCAAGCCCCATGAAGCTTCTGACTTCATGTACATTTTAGGTGCAGGATATTCATTTATGGAAACAATATTTGATGGATCAACTGTTATTCCATCTTTGCTTATGACATGTCCTAAATAGTGCACTTTAATTTCATAAAAAGAACATTTGGACAACTTACCATACAATCTTCTCTTTCTCAAAATTTCAAGTACTATTTTCAAATGCTCATGGTGTTCATCAATGCTTTTAGAATAGATAAGAATATCATCTAAGAATACAAGTACAAAATTGTCCAAGTATTCTTGAAAGATATTATTCATTAAATTCATAAAATCTGTAGGTGTATTTGTCAAACCAAAAGGTAAAACGTGAATTCATAATGTCCATACCTTGTTCTAAAAGTTGGTTTATGAATGTCTTCATCCTTAATTCTCAATTGATGATATCCAGAAAAAAGATCTATCTTTGAATATACTGATGCACCACATATCTTATCAAATAGATCATCAATTCTAGGAAGTGGATATTTGTTTTTTATTGTTGCTTTGTTTAACATCCTGTAATCAATACAAAGTCTAAGTGTTTCATCTTTCTTTTTCACAAAAATTATCACTGCTCCCCAAGGTGAGACACTTAGTCTTATCAAACCTTTAGACAACAGTTCTTGTAAATGTGCCTTAAGTTCTACTAGTTCAATGGTAGTCATTTGATAAGGTGCCTTGGAAATAGGTTTAGTTCCAGGTTTGATTTCTATTATGAAGTCAAATTCTCATTTGGGCGGAAGACAGGCAGTTCTTCTGGAAACACATCATTGAAATCTCTTAACAACGGATACTTTTCCAAGAAATCACTATCATTTTCTGTTCTTTTAGAAATTTTTACTGCATACAGAGTGTAACCTTTATTTTTGGCCTTCTTAAGCTGCATAGCTGACAATTTTCTAACTGAAATTTCTCATTTTACCCCTTGAATGTCTGTTGTTTTCTGTAGATCATCAAGGAATCTAATGTGTTTTTCAAAACAATCAACTTTTTCTTTATGATCAACAAGCCAATTAACACCAATTATGACATCATATAACCCCAAAGGAGCAACATAAAGATCTACTTCAGTGGAAAAACTTGGTAACTCTAAGACTGCTCCAAAAAGACATTTACTAACAATATGGACAACATTATTATCATAATGTACAGTCCAAGATTTTTCCATTATTCATGCTTTTCTTTTTAATTTTGAAGCTAATTTACTAGAAATAAAACATTCTTAGCTCCAGTATCAAAAATTATAGTAACAGGTGTACCAAATAATTTACCTGGCACTTCTATGGGTGTAACTTGTTTTTCAGCTTGTTTATCAGCTACTACAACATGTATCTTATGTTGCTGATTATTGTCATCTTTCTTTAGAGGGAACTGATTTGCATAGTGATCCTTACCATAGTTGAAACAACCCCTACAGGTCCTCTTTTTGGTTCAAACTTATTTCCAATCTTGAAATTATTGTTTTGTCCTCCAAAGGATTTCTACCCATTGTTGTTATTCTTCACAAAATTGTTTCTATGTTCGCAACAGGTTTATTTGCTATTTTTTTCTTATTGTTATCAATCATAAACTTATTTTTGGCTCCAAAATTTTTCCATGCCACCTTTTTGGGTGCAAGTGACGAAGAAGAATTAGAAATTTTCTTTCGATTCTCTTCTTTATGAGAAAAAATTACCTTCAATTTTTGTTCTTACCTAATGGATTTTTCTACAACCCCTTCCATAGTGGTTGGGTTGTGTACATCTACTTCTCCCCCTATGACAGGATTCAATCCCATAATAAATTTTTGTATCCTGAAATTCTCATCAGTTTGATACTGAGGAACGTACTTAAGAAGTTTGGTAAACCTCTCCCAATACTCAGTTACAATTAACTTTCCTTGAATTAAATTCTTAAATTCTGTCATTTTTTATCATAATAGAGTTGTGGCAGCCAATGTTTCCTAAAGTAGCTCTTAAACTGATCCCATGTGATGCTCGATTCATCAATGTTTAGTTTAGCCTTACGATTGTCCCACTCAGGAGGATGCCTCATGGGAAAGATGATAAGCTCCCCATACTGCTTTTGTTTCTTCCGAGAAGTTCCTTATTGCAAATTACTTCTCCATTTCGTTGAGCCAATTCTTAGCCCCATCCCCCAGTGTAGTGCCATCAAACTTTGGTGGACTTATCCTCTTTATGTCATTAGTAAGTTCAGCTCTTAATCTTGTCTTTTATTTTTAGGTGGATTTGGTACATTTACATTTGCATTTGCATCATTATTATTGACATTTACAACATTGTTATTTGCTGCATTATTATTATCAACGTCCAAATTTCCAGCATTGACGTTATTTCCTAGAGGTGGCTGATTGTTATTATCAGCATCATCTTCCTCCTCCTCATTACCCATTACTTGTTCAAGTACAAGCAAGATGATCTCTTGTGTCCAACAGGGTAGACAAGAATCTCATCAATTTTTTGTGCGGTAGCTACCTCTCCACCTGGAGGTGGATTATTTGCATCACCTCCCCTTATTCTAACCATTTTCTTTTAACAGTAAATTAATTTTTTATCAGATATGGACTCAATAGGTCCAAGAGCTACAACCTTCAGCTCTGATACCAAGATGTAACATCCTCTTTTATGACATAGAAACAAGGGATTTTTTTTTACATAATGTTCTCTATTCTAAATTAACATAATTCAGAACACACATTCCATTTCCAATCCATCTCATAACATAAAACCATATGCAGTTGTAATGACTCGGTGGAACACTAATCTCTCATTCCATGACTCGGTATTAAAATGATCTCTCATGTTAACTTGTTCAAGTGTATACTTTGTATACTTGGTTCCTTTACCCTTTTAGGGGCACTCAAGTGTTCTATATAAGAAGCCTATATGAATATTTGTTACCGATATTCATATGAAATCCCGCATCTTAGACTAGGTGACATAAGACAACGTAACCAGCAACTTGTGATACTTTGGCCAAAGTTTTAAACATGTTTACCATGTTTACATTCCAAGATGACATACTCGTCGAAAGGAATATGTCTTTCACCACACTTGTATTGTTATCTAGATTGTCATTCTTGACTACTGTCAACCCAAACCTGAGTCAAAGTTTCACACTAAACAGGGGTAGCTTACATGCACTAGTGTGGAAGACTACTCATGGTGACTAAGGATACATAGACATACTCAATTGATTTTCATTGATTGGGTGTGTCTAGTTACCCTAATTCAACATGAGTTGACCACTACACTAGTACATTTATCTATCTTTTTAGAGTAGAACCATGAACCGAACTTCCACTTATGTCAATCGAGTTAATTGAACTAAGTGGGGTGTTGAAGCATAGTTGGTTGCATCATAGTATCCTCGTAATGACTCTTGTAATTATGAGGGTACTCTGTTACAGTCCCTATGTTACAACAACCAACTGAATTCCTTCAACTAAACTTACATACTTAAGAACATTAGATCATTAACCCAAAAATTATTATCTTATTAAATTTATCATTAAACAACACCTAAGGGTCCACTATGCATGATTGACCCAAAGAAGGGTAAGAAGTGTACTTTAACACTAGTAGAAGGTATGTAGATAAAATATGCATTCATGTTTATCATCATCTTATTCTTAACCCATTATTTTCATTTATCGATATGTCTAAATTCGATATTAAGAAAGTAAGATCATTAAGTTTTCTTGCTACAATTAAACATTGAAAAAAAGCTTGAACTTTAGACTTCGGGATATCATAAAGTCTAAATCTTTCTATTAACTCTTTTAAGCTTTCTTGTTTCTATTTGTTGATAACAGATAAGGAGCATACAACCAATCATCCTTATTATTTAACATAATCACTTAACAAGATATCTTACACAACTCTTTATTTAATTACAAAGGAAGTATCCTTTTCTTTCTTTATTAAGGACTATTGTCCTATTAGTGAAATCAGAAAACATATGATTCAGTTTCGTAATAAGAAGCCACATTATTTTATATAAAACTATACATATTCCCTTTTTTTGAGTAAGGATCTATCAATCATAATCAACTTAGTTATATTCTTTCCAAAATGGAATGAATCGAAACTATAAGTATAGATCCCTTACTCCTAGTATCACTATGTATCTTAGAATCTACTAAGTTATAAATATCAATATTCGAGTATATCCATAAATTCCCATCATGCATGATATTATTTAGGAATATTACACAAACCTAAGTCATGTAAGACCTTAGAACTAAATAAAAAATCAACAGCTTTCCCACAACAATTCATTTATAAAAAAAGAGAGTTCACTACTCTCCAAACTCAATAAGTATTCCATAGGTTTATACAAAATATCTTTCCATCATTACAAAACTAATTTTAATACATCTTCATAATTTATTTTTCCAACCAGAAGTACATTTCGAGAAAATGTCTATACATAGGCATCTGAATGAAGAGAAATGATTTCATCAGTAAAATAAATGTAACTTTCTATAAGTCTTTCTCCTTTCATCTTTCATGAATTCCATCTATAAAATTGTTAGCATGAGTCCAGTTCACAAGAACTAAGCATGATAAATCTATAACGTTAAAACAATATGCTTTTATCTAATTGTTTCGTAAAAGGAACCCTGTTGTTAATGAAAAGGTTCCAAGTACAAAAATAAGGAAAATAAGAAATAATTTCCCTAATAGTCACAAATCTGATTAAAGAGAAGATTCACATAATCTACTTAAGTATAATGTTCATAAAAGAAACTAATTAATCCATCTTAATTTTTTCCATCTAAATCACAGTTATGATAATCATTTCAACATGATAATAATCCAAACTTGCAACCAATTTAGAAAAGAATTAATTAAAATTAATATTCTATTCTCATTCTTTTCATTTTAATTCCCAAACCAAAGTTCTACAAAAACACAACCAGTTCCTTATCATCAATCAAAAAGGTAACTAGGAACAATTACAAACTGACATGAACAAGTTGCCACCACCATGGTACCTCTAACCAAATTCCTGATTCCATCCATAAAAGGAAGCCATCAAAAGAGAGATCACTTTACAGGAACCAAATGTACTTATAGAACATTCCTACAAGAGGATACCTTAATCAAGGAAAAAGGAAAGAAATAACACAAGTAAGAACTCAGAAAATTTTTGTCTTAACAAGATGGAATAGGTTTCTGAAACCCATTTGTTTGTATCATGAACAACTGAACCAAGAAGGGACAAAGAGTCAAAGCTTAACAATGCATCTCAAACAATCAACCCTTGAATGTTCTTTTTTTCCCACACACAACTAATGGAGAAAGAATCAGAAATGGTTTTTACTAACAAAACACAAGAGTTGTGTCTTACCCAAAAGACCAAATAAAGATTAAAGAAAAGAAACTTCCTTACAATGATCAACATAGACATAACATCATCTAAGCCTACTGAAAAGAACTTAACACGAGAAAGAACAACATTCAGCTCTTAATACAACTTAAGATGTCAGTACAGTTTCAAAGAGACACTCCCAATGGCTCAAATTAAACCTACAATCGTCATCAAGAAACACGATAATCCAAAATAAGATAAACAAGATCTACAACAATAATAATACCCAACAAGACGCTTGAAGCCTAAAGTTCCATGTAGGAGCATATTTAAAGAAAATAAACCCAGAACAAAAGTATAACAACCCAGGTTCACTTCCAAAAGTTCAATCAAACTCCATAAAATAGGAAACGATCTGAGAAGGGTATTCGAGCAATGTAGAAAAACCCACAAAAGAGAGAAACAAAGTTTTTACCAGTCTAATATTTCATACAAGAATTTAGAATTAATATTATGGAACGGTCCATACTGCAACATTGACCAATTCTCAAGGTAACCCAGAAAGGGTATTCAAGTAAAAAAAACTTAGCCAACAAAGAGAGAGATTACCAGTCTGTAATTCTAAAACAGGTCCACCCGTGAAGGGTGTTAAACAAAAAAAGAGCATAAAATGACGGAGGTAGAAGACTCTATCAAATGCCTTTCCTTGCATGCACTTACAGTGCTCAAAATAACACTATCGAGAGAACCCAGTTATGGGTCAAGACCAGTCTTAAATAAACTAACAAAAAGATCAAAATATTTATTACTATTAAGAGCCAACAAGTGACCAACAAACCTATGTGAAAGATCACACTTATGCATAACAAAATTCGACCTAAATAACATTGGTCCTTACTCATTTTAACAACAAAGTAACTTGGTTCATTACCAAAATCCATAAATATTTTCACCATAACCCTAGGCATATATTCCATGCCAACAAGTTACCAATTCAAGGTGGTTAATCTATCAAGAAGATAAAACACAGTCTTCCCATGTCCATTGAATTTTGATATATATATATATATATATATATATATATATATATACATATGTATATATACATATATATATATATATATATATATATATACAAACACAATTGATTTTCCAACCAAGATAACCTAGAATCATGATTAACAACTTAAAACACTGAATCACTTATATCCACAAGAAACCATATCCAAGAAATTTCACAGAAGCAAGAAGAAGTAAACAAAACACAAGCAATTAATCCTAGAAACGTTTTCATAAAAGAGCAACGTTCTTTTAATGAAAACACTTAAATAAAGAAAGATATTTTAATGAGATAGGGCCTATCATGCCTGGTAGTGCTCCTGTCTTCCTTTCCTTTCCTCAATCCTTCATACAAAACTTCTACTGCAAGATTTCCACAAAAACACCAAAACCAAACCTCTGCAACTTCCCTCATTTTCTTCTTATAGCTTCCATGCTTGAATTCAGCTATTATTACCACCATGCAAGGGTGAGATTATGCATGCAAACTTATTTGAACTAGAGGTTCAAAAGAATGATAAACCACATGTAGAGCTCCAAAGCTCCAAAAACTGAATGAAACAATAAAACCAAAAACCATTTATTTTCCTCCAACCTTCTACTATTCCCCAGGTGGTTTTCACTCTGTAGTCGAGGACATTAATTGCCAAGAGGACTTCCAGTGTCCTATTCTAAATTCCTGCCATTGCCAACTCTTTGCTAGTTGGAACTATAAATTAAAACTTCATTCAAATGTAATTTAGCAGAGTTTGACAACTCAGCATTCCCCCTATTTTCATGCATTGGCCAAAATTGGCGGAAATAGTGTATTAAATGACACATTAAACCTTCTAAATGCCTTTGAAATGGTGCCACTGACACCTATCAACTTTCCATCCATGTCATCCCAATTTCCCTTTAGGCTAGCCCAATGCCCTTAGGTTAAGTTTAATTAGTATTAGCTTATAAACCAAGCTTAGGTCCTTAGGAGTAATTATATTTAGCTTAGAATAAATTAGTGTCAAGACTTAGGATTACCCCCTTCCAATTAATCATCACAATTAATAAAATCACCTTAACTTAAACTTAAGATAAGATAAAAATCATAGGAACTTAGATTAAATTAGGTCCCAAAAACTAATCAACAAACATTACCTTATGCAATGAATAAAAATGACGTTTTTAGATCACTTAAAAAGGGTGCATGCTAAAGATGCCACCTGATGCCCATGTGATCCCACAACAGCCTGGGTTCACAAATCAAACATTCTTCCCAGCTTGGTCAAATGACCTAAACATCATAAAATCAAAGCATGCCTTGGATCACTGAAATTGATCCAAGGTATGGCTATTCCTGCATCAGAAATCAAATAGACTGAAGCACAAGTTCATATTGCAAAATAGGAAATGAACGAATTTAGACTGAATTTATTTCCTCCATCCACATGCATAACACATTCAACATAAAGAATAAATGAAATACTTCATTATAAATTCAGAATTGTCATGGGCATGATTGTATCCATTTTTAGAAGATAAACATATCATCTACATCAAACATGATTACTTAGTTCAGAAGAGTACAGCGTCTTCAAACAAAAATCACCTATCAACGTTTGCAACTTCAATTACAGAAGGGGTCAAGGATATCAACCATGGTAGAGGCATTACAGTGCACTTCAAGTGGGGCCCCACAATTAGATAATGTATGTTTTTTGAAAAACTCTATAAAGTGAGAGAAATATAAGGGGAGAAAAGAGAAGAGGAAGAGAGAAAAATATAAAAAACACAATATGACCAACCAAAACACGAAGAAATATCCAATAAGAAACTATTTTAAACTAATAATCAACAAGAATACAAATATCCCAATAAATACCAATAATACAAATTTATGACTACTAAATACCCAAGAACCAAAGTTAAGTATGTATTGTGAATTACACTTACTATTCCTCGATGTTACTATTACTTTTTCTTCCATTATATTATTTGCAAATATATTAAAATGAAGATTAAACAATAGAATTTTATAGCAAGGCATTTATAATTGTTGCTCCTATTGTTCATAATTATCCATGATCGGCAAAGTGGAGTATGGAGAGTTCTAAATTAAAAATTAGATTGTCTTTTTTTATCTCCATTCTATGTTGTGTATGCATCCTATTGGACTCTATCACTCACTTGCATTTTCACTCGTGCATTGGTGAGGTGGTTTTGTTCTATACAACGGATTGTATTTATTATTATGTTTTATGGCATTGAAGTAATTTTTGTTAAAATAAATGGTTATTTCTTTAATAATATGACATGGGGGGATGTGATATCTAATAATTGTTGTTTTGGGCAAGTAAGGAAATACATCAAAGATAATGACATGCACTTTAAAATGTGCCGAAAGGAGGGACTAACCTTATCCTTGCCGTCATCCCATTACCTGACATGCTCATTGTTAGATTTTGTTTAATTGTTTTTCATGAAACCTATGAAGCCCCCTCTTCTTCACACACTATTTTATATTTTATATTTTATATTATAGTCATAAAGAATGCTATTCATGCATAAACTATGAAGTCTTATCCTACTCATAGATTATTAAATATGGCTTAAGCGTGGGAATAGGTAACTTCCACACAAATGCATATGATTAATACTATCATTTTTAGTTTAATAATGTCGTGTCAATCTACAATCTCTCTCTTTTTCTATTGAAAGCATATCATTATATCAATTAAATATAATATATAGGTATAGAAACAAATTACACCTTAAAAGAAAAAATAATAAGTATATAATGCATTAAGTCTAATATAAATTATAGGTTACTAAAGGAAAAATTAAGTGTCCACAAATACATCTTGAGACCGTTTTTTGTGATTTTAATCGTATTTTAGAGGTGAAAATTTTTAGAAATTGTAGATGTTGAGAGGGTAAATTTTTTGAAAACCGTAAATTTTTTTAAGTGGTTTATATTAAAACATAATACCTATTTATATATCTATGAACATATTATGGATATATTTATTAAAATTACTGGAAATTACAGCCATCTGAAAGAGCTATGCCGTCAACAATTTTTGATTTGACAGGCATAGATAATTTGAAATTCCAACCCTGTTTGCAACCCCTATATATAATATATATATATAATATATATATATATTGGATAAAAATATTTTTGATCGAATTATAAATTGGGTCTAGCCTTCTAGGATATAAATAAGGGACCTAGTCTCTCAAAAACATAAAAGTAATACAAATAATCTCCATCTGTTATGGGAAGAAGTATAAACAATAAAGAAGATAAGCGGCATAATAGAAAGGAGAGAATAAAAAACTAAAAAATAGCAAACCACTAGCAAAAAGTCAACCAAAAAGAAGTTGAACCCTTAGAGAGACAGGGCTACCAAAGAGCACTAACACAAAGAACCTAGTTGGGGGGCGACAACCAATGTTCTCCAACAAAATATATATTGTCAATCAAGAAAATTACATAAAATATATATTGTCGATCAAGAAAATTACATAATAAGTGGAAGTAAATTTTTTTCTCTTTAGACTAGACTTGTTGAGAGGAGACAATCAAACAATATTTCCTAAATGAATTAATAGATATTATACTCGTGTTGCAAGAGACATTATCTCAATAACTAGTGAAAGTGCAAAGGGATTCAACCTTTAATATTAGCTTTTCTACTTTTATTCAAATTTGAAGTATAATGTTAACATTTTTTAATATAAAATATAAAATCTTTATTTAATTCTTCATTATTTTAAATAACAAAGTTTGGATCTTTTATATTCGAAATAAAATTTAAAAATATATATATACCAAATGACAAAGAAGAATCTCTCTCTATAGTCCAAATTAAAAAATTCGGGCCTAAAAGATTCAAAAAAGAAATGTAATCCATTTCCAAACCTGTTGATCCCTCATACGCCTTAATAAAGAATATAACAAAGGAATTGAACGTTCTTGGAGTCAACAATCTTATCCCTTTTTTAAAAAACATATAAAATAAAAAATTATAATGTTTTCTTAATACACGTGTCATATGTTTGTGGTCCTCTATGGTTACAAGTCATTAGGGGGGAATTTCTCCCATAACAAACATAGTGAAGAATCAATTTCTTATAATTGATGAATTGGTGTGTGTGTGATGAGCATGGGATAACACTCATGACTCGTTCCTTGTATTAAAAAAATAAGATGGCAAATGTCTAAATTTATAATAATTGCATGACGCAAAGGCCTCCTTAAATTATTGAGGGGTGTGTGAAAATGGACGAATGGGATGGTGGCCTGCACTAGAACTCAAAGCTCTAGATTTGTTGCAGGGAAAATCAAAATGTTGTCTTCTATTTGGTGACCTCCTAAAGCAAGAATATCCGTCCACCAAGCCGTGACGTGTCAGATGGAGAAGAAAACATTAGAATTATTGACGTGTAAAAAAATAGTAAACATGATGAATTGTTGTGAGTGGGGAGTGCCCACAATTCCTACCTACCACCGACCACGCCAAAACTATAGGTTTTCTAATTATTAAGGTTTCCGTGGGGCATTTTTTTTCTTTTTATTTTATTCAAACTTAGACCTCAAGGGTCGCCACACCACTGTCCAACGCCTGCCACGTTTCACCGCGGGTTTTGACTTCCGGTTTTTGTTCTCCACGTGTAGATTTTTTACTGGACGGATGCGTATTGCAAGGGTTATGGCAAAGTAAAACCGTCCCAGCTGGCCCACCACGTTTGAGTCAATAAAAATATCTGTCGCAAGTTGACCACATGGCCGGTTTGTAGTTGAGTTAACTCGTGGTTAGTCTTGGGTTTGCATCATTAAACCGCTCAAAAATCATCTCAAGTTTTTTGCGGTTTGGTAAAGTGGTTTAATTTTTTTAAAAAATTACTGTCGATGTCATTTGTAATTTAATAAAAAAAAAAGTTTATAATTGAAGAAAACATAACGATTCTTGATAGCATTAATTAATGTTAATTCATTAAATTAAAAATAACTAATTGTTGAGTTAAAAAATTGATGTGCTTTGATAGGATTTTTTAATTTATGGGTAGTTTTTTTTTTCTTATATATCATTTTGTGTTATTTGTTTCAATTTTGTATTTATGTCAATAGGTGTGTTATAATAGTAACGAAGTGAGAGATTTGGAATAGTGAGTGTGTTCATAATGGTTGATTGGTTGTTAGTTGAGTATGTTTGTTTCATTTGTGGCTTCATTATCCCAAAAACATATCATGTACAATTGCCTCTAAATGCATGCAATACTACCCCAATCGGATATCCCTCTTCAATGCATCTTGAAATTATTTCTACGACTCTAAAATTCCTCATTGAATCAAAATCGTTATCATGATTTTTTGCCTTAAATTTGACGTCCATTTGACTGCTCTGTAAAAGTTCTTTTTTTATGTTTAATTAGAGAAGTCAATCAAGAAATATTAATATTGAGCATACAATAAAATTTGGAATCGTTTAGAATGAAGTTATTAATTAATGTGGTATGTGAAAAATGACTAGTTATTTCTCAATTTCATCCTTATTGTTTCATTGAGGATCATATGATCATCCCTTAGCTGATCATTATAATTATGATTAGTTATTTCTCAAGTTCACCCTTATACTTTATTAAATGGGTGTTTGGTTATATATACACACAGAAAGTACTCTTTGTAATAGAGCAAGTAAGTTCATAAAGATTGATTGGCTGCATATTGAATATGTTTGCTTCCTCTGCGGTTTTATAATACAAAAAAAAATATCAAATACAATTGCTTCTAAATATACATCTTACTACCCCAAGTAAAATATGCCTCTTCAATGCCTCTTGGAATTGTTTCTACAATTCTAAAAGTCCTCGTTGAATCAAAATCCTCATACTAATTTTCTACCTTGAATTTGATGTCCATTGATTGCTCCATAAAAAGTTTTTTTCTTTTTAATTAGAGAAATTAACCAAATAATAATAATCTTGATCATAGAGTAGAATTTGGAACTATGAGCCATTTATAATGAAATTATTATTTATATGGTATGTGAAAAATGACTAGTTATTTCTCAATTTCATCATTTGGTTCGTTGAGGATCTTACAACTATCCTTTATTGATCACTATTATTACGACTAATTATTTCTCAATGTCACCCTTATATTTTATTAAATGGATGTTTGGATGTGTATATACACAAAGCAATCTTCGTTGTGG
Organism: Taxus chinensis; assembly: GCA_019776745.2. NCBI lineage: Eukaryota > Viridiplantae > Streptophyta > Pinopsida > Cupressales > Taxaceae > Taxus > Taxus chinensis. Next base: position 936,250,547 of record CM034149.1, read on the forward strand.
AACTCGAAGTGAAGATGGCAAAATCTTTAACTAGCAATTGCACATGAGTTGCAAATTACCCCGGAGAGGATAACAATGTTAAGTTTGTTGGAGTTGTAATTTTCAGTGAAATGTATGCTATTTTAAATTGTTTTAAGTTTTTTGTGATGGGTAGGAGAGACCAATATAGTACGACTACAACATTTGACAAAAATTACCTCTCATTTTACTCTGATGGATGTCCATATCCTGCTCCCAAACTCTTATCTTGCCAACACCTAGAGATAAAGTAGTGTAGACTAAGACATCAAGTCATAAAATATTTTATGACTAAAATCACAAAAAACATCTAAACTATTGTAAAGATATGATGCAATAAAAAAATAGAGCCATTCACAAAAGCAACTCCTAGGTTAAAATTTATCAAATGTCAGTGAAAGAAGAAGCTGACACTGATGCATGACACACGCTGACGTGTGGGATCTAATCAATTGTGTTAGGAAAAGTCATAGAATTCTTGATAACAATGATCATCGTGGACACATGCAACGATCGTTTTTATGTTTTTTGCTTTAATTTTAATGGACAAGCATACTATCGCTTTTATTGTTGAGATGGGACCTGTAATTCAATGTGGGAGTCATGATTGCACAACTGTCATAGAAAAGAAGACCGAATTGATGAAAGGTGGGATCTTGACTCTGAAAAAATGGGTTTGTTAGACCCGTGGAGTCACCATATATGTTACTCTGAACTGCGTCCAAAAGATGTAAGATCACCTAACCCCCAAGACCTCCACACATTCTTGCGCTCCATCAAAATATGCTCACCAACTTGTCTAAAGAGCACTTTAAATGCTTGCATGGACTAAATGATTTATTTAAAGCAATGTTACACAGAGGACACGTACCACCCTGAAAAAACCAGATCTGGGATTAAATGTCCCCATGTACCCGAATATATTGAATTACTCACCCTTAATAAGAATGCAAGAGTGATTTATAAATATAGAAAAAAATTAGCACAAATACACATGGTGAACTGTAGCAACATGCCCATTTTTTGCAGTGAATATCGTAGCAAACAAAAACAACCATATGTGAATAAAATTGACTTCTCAAGAACATTTCAAAGTAAATAGACACATCAAGAAACCAACATAGGCATCGAAGGAATGATAATGAGCGACCACACTTACTTCTAAGGATATGCAAGCAAGCAATATGACCTAGAAACAATTAAAAAAATTTAGTACTTCCATGTTCTCAAACCAACTCGAACTTTATACAAAATTACATGAAATATTCTAACCATATTCCTTAGCAGATTTGAATACTAATATTACAAATAATTAAACAGTCAACGATTTTCTAGTGAAGTCCCAGATGAACACTACAGTGAGTCATTGAGTGCCTCTTAGGTTTTACTGAATATGGCCACAATAAATGAGAGGACCTGTAATGAGAGCGTGGGACGACTTTAAATCTTAAACAAGTAATGACAAGAGATAAGCACCAAGCAACCAACTCTAGCAAGCTATAAGACAATAGGCACATCTGGCAACGTGTCCATTCATCAAGTGAAACTGTCTTAGGAATCGACCTCATGCGCAAACAAGTGAGACGAATTGTATCCAGAAAAGTGAGATGCACATACCTTGTTCTTGAGTTTCCATTTGCTACAGGCCTTTACAACAAACCCGTTTTGTGCAAAACCTACAACCATTGTTGATGATGAAACTGCAATTTCTTTAAGGCATTTTGTCAAACAGTTTACACGGCTGTTGTGCACGCACATGCCCCTGCTAAAAGCTTGCACATTGCATGCATATCTACCTGAGAAATGACTACAACATCATACCAAAATCCCTCTTAAAAATTCTTGTACGCGCCCATTTCCTCTTTCAAACGTACCCATCTGGCACAAGCATGGAGGAAGCTAGCAAAGATTGTGGGGTCTAGTTTCAGACATGGTCCATTGCATTTGCTTTGAAGTATATGTGGGCGTCACCCAAACCATAGATTTTCCCCCTCCAAAGACAACAAAAACCAAATATAAAAACAGGGAAGCCCTAATCCCAAATTCGTGCAACCCAAAAATGGGTTTGTATTATTGAAACCTATAAAAAAAATTTCCTGGAAGCAAAGGTTCCGGAAATATCTCCATGAAAAGAGCCGCCGAAATTTGACACATTCCAGCGAGGGCTTCTTCAAAGAAGGACTCCTCCGGAGTGAAAATTTAAGTACCTTGACTTCAACAAATAAAAACCACAATGAAACATAATGTTGTTTATTTCTCACATCATCCAAAACTAGATTTTCTCAATACTTATTAGCTGACGAATAGATCAAGATACAATTTAATATTAATTAAAATGATTACATAACATTACAAGTTGGCACTTTTGTAATTTATTTTTTCATGAATTAGTAGATATCTTAAGTTTCTATCTTATCTTTCATTTCATTTCATATCTTGTTGACTTGGAAGCACGCGTGTATATAATACTATAAAACGTTTTTGCTTATATTAAATGTCACGTCTTTCCCTTAATGTCAAAGAAAAGGATTTTCCCTATCACGAACATCATTATAGTGAAAGAAAAATTATAATTAAAACATGAACGAACCAAGTTATCGGTTTTTATTAACGGTGATAATTGAAGAAGCAATAAAATATTAAGAACATAGGAAGAGAAGATAAATATAGAATGCTTTGAGATCAAATTAGAAAGGACGTTCGACTAACAAGTGAAAATTTCTCCATATAATTATTTAGCTTCGAGATTCGAGTTGATAAGGGATTTTTTGTTTATATAGAGGTGGTCATATCTCATTGTCATGTCTTAGGGTTCTTTTTCTTCGGCTTTTCATGAGACTATCACATACCACGATAGACTAGGGAAGCTTAGCCTTCCTTCATTTATGTGGTGTTTTTCTATTTAATAACAAGCACCCCACATGAGCATGTATTGTTACATGTTGTTTGAAGTGATGGAGGAGACCATGGCCGTTAAGAAGGCTAAGAAGTTTGTCTTAAAGTTGTGTCATGGTGTTTTTCTATTTAATAACAAGCATCCCACATGAACATGCATTGTGAGATGTTGTTTGAAGTGGTGGATGAGACCATGGCGGTAAAAAAGACTAAGAAGTTTGTCCCAAAGTTGTGTCACGGTGTTTTACTATGTAATAACAAGCGCACCACATGAACATGCATTGTGAGATGTGTTATTCAAAGTGGTGGAGGAGACCACGGCGGCCAAGAAGGCTAAGAAGTTTGTCCCAAAGTTCTGTCATAAGCTAATATATCTTTTCTCGAGATATTTTTTGGTAATGAAAATACTTGTTATTGGCTTGAAAATCAAAATCCTTCTTACATATTTTGTTGTTAAAATCCCCTTGAAGTTTATGCCCGAGAGTTGGGTACAATAATCAAACCAAGGTTTTCTTCCTATTTAGGTTTGCAAGCCCTAACCATTTTAAAGAACATTCCTTAGTTTGTAGAGAGTCATTTGCTCTTCTTCTCCCCATGCACTAGGGATTTTGTTGTTTCGTAATACGAAGTCAATCTTAAAGTCTTTGAGCGTGTTGGATGTCCTAGAATCTCACTCCTCCTTTAAGTATTTATTAAACGACTTGCCAAACCATTACAATGTTTTTATCTCTCTAAAAATAACAAATTTTATTCTTCTTAGCCTGAAAACAAGGTCTATGTTTAATTCAATCTCTCTTAAGATCTTAAGAAAAAAATTAAAATTCAAGTCAGTATGTGATGGTTTGCCCATAAGATTATGTATATTAGCTTGTCAAACATTTGATGTTGATTGTATTTGGCTGAATACAAACTAAGGGACATGCCTCTTAGGATTTCTAGAACTCCCACATTGGTTAAATCCTCAACTAAGCATATAAATGATCTTAAGGAGATGCATGATGTTGGCAAGTCATTGGCAAGAAGAATGATCATAACTATATACATTATATATCGTTAATATATATATCTGAAAAATGTTGAGACATATCAATCTAAGACTTTATCTTATATTTTTATCATACAACAATTATTAATAATTTCATTACCTCTATTTATCTTTTTTCCTCTAACTTTTAAACGTATAAGATCTTTAAATTTTATATACATTGTAACTAACAAAACTAAAACATTCTTATTACTACTTGAGTTGTCTCTAAATGGGACCTACTAAATTAGACTTGCTCTCATTAAAACTCCATAATATATAAGTATAGCTTTACAATAATTTTTTTAATTTAGAGGAACACATAAAGAAAAATGTAACATTTAACATCGATAGTACATTGTCATAAAATAAAATGTTTTTATTTATAAAATTGAAGAAACATAAAATATTTTATCATAATATAGATATCTCTAAGTATGAGATGTTTTTATTCTATTATGAGAAATATCTCTATGCTATTGAACAAAATAAAGAAAAGTGTCTCTCTGCATAATAATTGACTATCTATTTGATTAATTTGTTAAACATATGCATTTCAATAGTGAAGTCTAATATCAAAGGGCCCTTGGTTCATTGGTGAAGTTGATTGGATTTGAATAAGCTCACTAGGGATCAAGTCTTGCTTAGTGCAAGGCCTAGAGATACCCGACACAGGAGAGTCAAAACGATTGAGGCCAGAATTGTGCCCTGTGTGACTTTGATAGTGTGGATGCCCCTTACTTGTAGTTGTTTAAGCTGAAGGTGGCCACTAGTTTAGTTGTACACTTATTCGTAATTGTAAATCCACTATATGCTTGCTCCAAAGCATGAGCAAAGATGTCAACAATCTATGTAATCTAGTGCCCAGTTGAATGCACTTCTCAATTAAAAAAAATAGTGAGGCCTAATATATCTAACATATTCATCTAATTTAAAGGACGATTTAGAATGAAGAAAAACAATTCCTTGTATAGTATCCAAATATCTTTTTGATTAATCTATTTGTAACATATTTATTTACATAGTGAACTTCAATAAATCTAACATATTCATCTAATTTAAAAGACTTGGAGTTTTTCATTTTATGTTAATGAGATTTTTTTTTTAATTAGGGTTTTTCAATCTTACCTCCTATTATCTATATACTATTGAATAAAATAAATCAAAACATCCATCTTGTTCTTATCTCTTGATATTACCTTTTTCGCTTCTTTTTATTTTTTGTTTGTATTAATTTAAATTCATTTGTTATTTGTTATTTTTTAATTTATATTTATATGTTTACTTTTTTTTCATGTACATTTAGTGAGTTCTATTTCATATTATTTTATTTTATTTTATTTTTTCATTATGTTGGCCATTAAAAGTGACCACCTTCACAACATTATAGTCTTCTACCACCCCTAGAATGCCATTGTAGGAATAACACTCGGTGTAATAGAGGGATGATAAAATTCTTAATGCAAACCCTTTACTAGCCATTGTGGTCACTACAAACAAAATGAATCATATTTCCCCAATGTCTCAATTCAACTTAGATCATAAGTATCAAGAACTCCACTTGGTGTTAATCTCAACACAAGATCACTTGATACTATCTATGCTTCACATTCCTTAATGGAGGTGATGCCTTCCACGTTGACTTTTTTTATTAATGGCAAATAGTTTTGAAGGGACTATACCTTGTTACAAAAGTGGCTCAACATCTAAATAAACATGATAAAGTAGCAAAAAAGGATCTGAATCCAAATATTACAATAAGCCAGACAGTAGTCAAAAGAGAAACTACTAAGAAAAAGCAAGACAGGGATAAAATTGTAAATAAAAAGCAAAAAAACAGCATATTATCAGCAACAAAACATAAACCTGATCGCATCTAGCCTTCTCAGAAGATGTTATTTCTTCGAAGCCCTATCTATTTCTCCATGTCAAAAGGTTGCACACCATCCATGAATCCCTTCCCTAGAAAGAGAAGAGGAAGAATATGAGTATGATATATAGTCACTTTAATATAACTTGGTGATTTTCTTCTAAAAGGTTGATAACAAAAAATTTCACACAAAATTTATACATCACTAGCTAGCCTTGATGATGATAGTATAAAGCTTGATAGAATATTAATATCTATGAATATTTTCTCATCTAATGTTCTTGGTTTAACTTACCTAACATACATGTATACCATTAAGGCTAGTTTTCCTCTCTTTTTTGATATGTAGGAGATATGCATATTCAAAGTTAATAAATTAACTATTTTCCTTTACAAATGGAAGTTTATATGATTTGGTTTGATGCTACGTAACACATGTCCTAGTTGGATACAAAAGAAGATAATGAATCCGCTGTCCTAGTTGGATCTATGGAGGATAAGGAAAATATGCCTCCTTGTTTCAATACCCTAATCACGGAGGCGGCTACAGGCTGGATTACGGTGCGTAAAAATAAAAAATTATTCTCCAAGAATACCGCTTCTTCGCCTCGCTAGTTTCTTGGTGCTGCTATGTTGATCATCAATGTTTCACTTTCTTTGTCGAGCATCAACTGTTTGATCGCTGTAAACCAGTTGTTTTTCTGCTGATTTGCAGTTGTCCGTCTTGAGTTTTATTTTGTGCAAGTTTTTTTCCTGCTTCTGTTCTTTCTCTTGTGAGTTGGGCCTTATTTGTTCACAGGCTGAGCCTTCTTGTATAAGGGTATAGTCCCTTTCAAAAAACTATTTGCCAATAATAAAAAAAAACACATGTCCTACCATGGAGTATAATATGACAGAGACACCACTTTGATATTCTCATTATATGCCTTGTTTGTGATGGACTAAGGTGTGGACCTATATAACTATTCCATTTGTATGATTTTCAATTTTTATGGGTAGTCCTTTGGCCATGAAAACCTTTATGCCTCCAATGACATTTTGGAGAATGTGATTGATCCGAAAACGGGTGCTTGAAATTAACACTTTTAATCATTTCAAAGGATCTTCAATTTTAATCAACTTAAAAGGATTTTAGACTTCCAAAAATTGATTAGAATCTGATTTAGGACTGAATTAAAACTGAAATTAAGTTTGCAATTTACTCAAAAATTCATTGTTCGTTCAAAAGCCCCAAAAATCATTGTTTCTTGATTTTAATTGATATCCCAATTTTATCAATTACTGATTATTTTTTCATCCATATTCATATTATGAATTTAAATTACTTGCAAATATTAGAAACTGAAAATAAAAATTAGAACACAACACCAAATTTTTTACGGAGTTCGGAATTCCTACGTCCCCGGGTTCGTGGTGAACCGATCCATTAATAATGTTAAAAAATGTAAATATAATAACCTTTACATTAACCAATAATGAATCAAAAACCTACAAAAATGTGCTTCAGACCTTCGAATGATGTTGATGGAGCTCATTCTATGTCCTTCACCTTCCTGATCCACTTGCAGCGGTGTCTCCCCTTTGGTTCTACGCCTTTGTGTGAATTTAACAACACATAAATCTATCACAAAATCTCCAAATCAGATAATTAATCATACCATCGTAATTGTCTCGAAATTCTGAACAAATTTCATATATAACTCGAGATCTAGTTTTGAGTGGAAGTGCCTCAAAATTGTATTTCTCCAAAAATACTTGTTTATTGGCTTGACACAGACCTGGCACTTATTTTCTACAAATACAAGTGAGCTTTATTTATACCACTTACAAGAGGGTGGTGGGTTGGTAAGGCCGCTTATCTTTTTAGATGAGGTGCTAGGTTCAAATCCCCCTTCCATAGGTTTAGGCGCTCAATTTAGCCATTGACCCCACATTTGGTGGGAAAGGGATAGGATAAGCCTTTAAATAGCTTTTTGCCCACAAAATCCTCCTTATCCCATGGGATTAGGCTTATTCCCGTGGAATGGATTAAATAAATTATTATTATTATTATTTTAAATCCAAATCCACTAAAAATCTGCCAAGTTTCATGCCCATAATATGTCATTTGTCCACGTCAGAGTGTGCCACGTCATCATTTGACCACAACTTTGACTATGCATATCTTTCGCATACGAACTCAGATTTTGGTCCGTTCAAAATGCGTCAGAAAGCTTGCGACGAGCTCTATACCATGGAACTGATTTTAAAAAAAATTACAACACTATCAGTTTTTCCTTGTCGCCAATTGCCACATGTCACCTTGTCAGTGGTTCACTTGTTGACATGTTGACCAAAGTTGACTTCCATGTTGACTAAAATTTGACCGAACATAACTTGAGCTCAGAGTGTTCGTTTTTCACGTTCTTACAGTCGTCAGAAATATCTCTAAAGGCTCTGCTACACTGGAATGGTCTAGGGAAGTTTAGGGAACTTTTGTCACTGAAAAATATCCCCTGATGAGTGATGCTCTAGAAATGGTTGGCAGGGGGCCTCCCTACTACCAACAAGGAGCTATCTATAGTGACTTTAATATATGATGGAACTTCCATGAATGACAAGAGTAGTGATCCTTCCTATGTGTTGGTGTGTTACTAAGATAGAAGCTTGATTTCATGTGTGTAATAAGTTTTACCTTTATGGTTGCAATCATCACTAGAGAAAAACACCTCCAGCCACTTGGTTCACTTAGTCTAACTTTTCTCAAGGATCCAAGCAGGTTCTCAAACGAATTGACATGACCCTATTTGTTAAGAAAAATATGTGTTTTCTTTTTCTCTTTGTTATTTTAATTTGGTTAGTAATCATTTTGATGTTATTATATATAAACATGAACCCATTGAATTGCATTTTAAATGCCAAGGTCTTCCAAAACTAGTTCAACATAAATATTTCTCATTTGAATCATGATCACACTCTTATGCACTTTTAGAAGTTTTGGAACTTAGTCCCATGACTGTTATTACTATGGGTTAGATTGAGTTGTGGGAGGTTGTCGTGTTGTTCAATGCCACCTTCATGTGTGTTTTTGTGATCCAAATTGAGGTGCAACCCGGTGAACAACACATTAAGGATGGTGTTTAATGTGTCATAATAATCAATTCACAATTTAAAAAAAGCTATAAAAACAAGCTAATTTTATTACAATTCCAAATGTATACAAATTGGAAAACTCTATAAGAGATATGTATGCTCGAAGATATTCCTCTTTATTTGAAAGAAGCTTATATATTATAGGTAAACAATGGAGAATATGAAAAACTACTAAAATAGAATAATAAGGGTTCCATATGGGAACCAAAAAAATTTCCTACATGGAGACCATCTATATCCACCTTAGGGATGGATTCAAAAAGATAGAAGATAAAAAATTGACATTTATCTTATTATTACTATTATTTTATTTATAAATAACACAATAGTAACACTTAAAACAAGGTTATCTCATGTGACTTTAATATATGGTGGAGTCCATGAAAGCCAAGAGAAAGGATCCTTCATATGCATTGGTGTGTCATGAAGATAGAAACTTGATTTCACATGTGTAATAAGTTCGACCTTTATGGTTATGATCATCATTAGAGAAAAACACCTCCAACCACTTGGCTTACTTAGTCTAACTTTTTCCAAAGATTTGAGTGAATTATCAAACAAATTGACATGACCTTGTTGGATAAGAAAAATTTACATTTTATTTTGCTTATTTTTATTTAAATTTGGTTATTAGTCATTTTTATGTTGTTTTATCTTATCAGAAACCCACTAAGTTGCATATTAAATGCCAAGGTCTTCCAAAACTAGTTCAATATGAAAATTACTCATTGGAATCATGATCACACTCTTATGAACATTTGAAAGTTTTAGAACATAATCCCTTGACGTTTTGATACTATGGGTTAGACTGAGTGGTTGGAGGCTATCATTTTTTACAATGCCACCTTTCTTTGTGTTTTTGGTAAGAAAAATTCCAGGATAATCTAAGGAATAAGTGATAATGAATCCAATGTCAGAGAGTTCAAGAGAATTTATTTAAAAATTGAGGTCTTGCTCTCGAATGAACCCTTAAAATTGAAAATTATTGTATTGCATCACAAATATATTTTGGTTGAATTCCACTAAAAAAGGGTAACTCGAATTTGTGCTTGAATCCATTGGCTTAAAGTTGGGGGAATAATTTCCAAGGAATTATTTCAACATGTCTTAAAGTTTGACAATGCTCTTCTCAAATTCAAGTGCTTATAGAAACATGATATCATCTTATTAGTCTCTTTGATCTATCCATCAAAATTTTATGAGCCAATATAAGTAGGTTCTCCAAGCTCAATCATATACCTTTGAGAGAGAAGAAACACTTGAGAAATATATTGGAGTTCTGCCTTGTATGATCATTAATGGTCTACATGTGGCCTATTAAAGACCATCCTCCATTAATAAGCTTCATAATGTGATTAAACATAGTGGGGCCTAAAAAATGTGTATGAGGTTGATGGTTATCCTTGTAATTATTATCAAAACTTGTGGGATAATGTTGGCCTAGATTTGTATAAAGTCTACTTTGACGCACTATACAAAAGCTTTCTTGGTAAGCTCATAAATAAGGGTCACATTAACTTTATCATTGAAGCTCATAAATGGCGATTCTAATCTCATTGTGATTTGGAGCATATTACCTTCTCAATGTCTCTCACAAGATCATTGCCAAATCCCTTGGTCTTAGAATTCAACATTTACTTCCCATTGTTGTTTGACCTAAACTAAATGGGTTTATCCAAATTAGATATGTTCTCGGTAATATTAATGTTTTTTGGGAAGAATAGAGTGGGCATATCCCTTCCTTGAAAAGGCCTTGTTTTCTAAAATTTATTTTGAGGACTATGATCCTATTGATTGATCTCTCATTCTTGTTATGTTGAAGACTACAAGGATTGGTCCCAAGTTAGTGTAGTCTATTTAAACTGATTTTAAGGAGGTTATTGCTTGTTTAACAACTATTGGTCATTAATCTAATCAATTTTACCTCTTTAGATTCATCAAAAAGATTATTTCATATCTCCCTCTCTATGTAGTATTATCCATTGAATATTTAGATATCTTTTAATTGAGCATGTTTCTATTTGATTGTTAAGGGTAAGTTTATCTCTTTAACTATCATGGTTTTAAACCTTTTGAGTGTCACTTTTATGATGATTTCTTTCTTTCTATTTTCTAAAAGGAGGAAGTGATCAAAAACTCTATGGATTTCCTTCATACCTTCTACCTTTCTTAAGGTCGTAATATTTAATGGGGATACAAGACTAATTGATACAAGCTGCCCTATATCTTATGTACTTAGAGAGATGATATTATAATGTATATGGGATGATGGAGATTCAGACATGGGGCACACATCTCCTTAGTTAGTTATATGTTTATAGGTAAATTTTGGAATTAGTTATATTGGTTAATGACTCAACCTACTTTAGGATTAGGTGTTACACACCCAATAAGAGTAATATATGCATATAGAAAGGAGTGGATATCATTATAATGTATGTCATGTATGTGAAGATCCTTCTATTTGGTAGAAGGTGTTGGATGTATCCCCCTCAAAGTGTAGTTCTCATGGTGGGAGATCTTTTGGAGTTATTCCTTTCTTAAGGAGTATTGTATAATGTTGCCCTACCCTAAGGGAATTATTATATTTCTAAATATATTGAATATTGGGGAATCTTGGCCCACAAGTCTCTCTTCTATTGTTTTGATCTTCATTATATTCTAAAATATTTTTTGGATCATTCATTTATTATATGTGAATATTTTACAACTATATGTGTAATCCAATATGGTTTGGAAACTACAAATAGAAGTGGGTATCACATTGGGAGGTGTTCAAATATTTGGGCACCCCCTTTTCCATCCAAGCTTCACAAATTGAGTTTATGGACTAATTTTGTGTAGAGATTAGATAAAAGGTTGACTTAGCTTACCAAGACTCTCTTTAGCTGGTAAGTTTTAAATATCTCTAAGGTGTTAGATGCCACACATGTATATTCATATTTAATTTATGCCCCTTATGAAGCTTCATATAATGGGATGGAAAAATCCTTCATGGTTTTATTTAGGCTAACTTAGAAGGGAAGAAGGTGTTTCATATAGTGGTTTGGGAGCTATGTTGTGATCCCAAATAAGTTGGAGGTATGAGGTTGATTCATATTTACGAACGTGTGAACTTTATATGTGTAAAACGGAATATGTGATCCAATGAAGGTAGTGAAGATTAAAAGTTATTTCTTATTTGTGTGAGAGGTTTCATTTACCTCTTATTAGGTTATTTTCCCTCACACATAGTGAGTCATCTTACCTTAGGTGATTCATAGGTCATTAGGTGTCATTTTGAGTTATATGATGCATGACATATTTTGTCATAGAATATGTCATATGCGTCAGTGTACGTCATACATGAGTTGCATTTGATTTCTGAATTGCAACTCCTTTCTCCCTTGTGAAGGTGTGATGAATCCTGCATTTGGAGGTACACAAAACTCCTATTTGTACTTAATTTTTTTAATCTATGAGAATGAGAAGATGTTTTTTCTTGCATGCACAATTTCTTGGTGGTTAATTTCTTGCATACAACTTGGAGCTACTTCGTGTTTCCATTTGAGTGCAACTTTGTTGATGTGCATGCATTTTGGCTTGATCCTTATGTTCACATTCTCTCACATTTCTTAGGAAATATATTTTTTCTACCATCCCTTATGGAAGAGCTGCTCATAAATGGATTGAGATTAGTAGATTTTGATGACTTTGTGACACTATGAGTGTCACTATTTTACTTTTTTCGCAATCCCTGGCACAAATTTGTGGTAACCAATTTTTTCTTACATAAGTTTTCATTATTCAATTAGGGGTTGAAAAAAATATTTTAAAATATAAAAAACCTCCAAAATAGTGTCAATCATCTAAATTTGGAGTTTTTTAAATGTTGATTTAAGTACCATCATATTTTACATTAGCAAGTGCAACATTGATAATTTTACTAACGCATAGACGTATTGATGTCAAAAAATAAGTCATGCCACAAATACTAATGCAAACATTTCCTATTATTTTTTTGAAACAAATCCATCCAAAAAAAAAAAAAAATCAAATTTTTGATGCAATTGCATTAGATTGTGCCATATATTAGAAATAAAAAGTCTCATCATCCAATTGTACAACTACATGCCTGCAAATTGATCTAAATAGTCCAAAGATATGAATAAGATAATTGGAATGCATTTTCTACTAAAAGTGAGAGATTGAAATACCATGGAATTTTTTTTCATAGTGTAAGAATATATCGGGAAAATGATCAATTTATCATTCCATTAAGGTGAAACGATGCTTGTAAAATTTAAGAGCATAGCTCCCTAAGAGATTGAATAAAATTTTCTAAAACTTTTTGTTTTAGGGGATGTATTGATAGTCTTAGATATTGAAAAAAAATTGGCTTCCATGCCTTATGTATTTGATACATATTTGATGATGATGAATATTGAGATAACCATTATTTATTCTCACAATCATCGTTGGTTTGCTGAGAATCTAAGTCATTATCTACCTGCTATTTCTAAACTCTCTATGCTAGAAATTTTTTTTCTTGTGCAAGTTCACCACATGTTAATTAACTACATCTATTCATATTATCAATTAGATTGAAGAGTTGGGCTCAATATTTTTTTACATATTATTGTAAAGTTGAATAAGGGAGAGCCAAAACCCTATTTGCATATTTTGGGTATCCCTATTCCGACCCACATTTCCAATGTTATTTGCATCAATGTTACTTGCATCAGTACTATTTTTTAGGTTGGATACATGGAGAGGAAAAAAAATTAACCATGAAAATCCCGCATTTAACAAAATTAAAAACTCATTTTCAAACATGAAAACGGGTTGCTTTTGATCATTTTCTATAACTTTAAAATCTATGATGCACAATATTTAACATAAATTTATAATATCTGATGTATTTTCTAATTTAAGTTTGAAGCAAAAGTGTCATTATTTCCATGAATCTTTCCCTCCAAAAATTCATTAAAAACTTTAAACAATTTAATTTTTTGAAAAGTTGATAGAATACCCTATTATATAATTTTGGTGCAAATTTTTTTGCTGATGCAACTTGTGTCACTACAAAGTTACACCAAGCAACTGCTAAATTTTTCACAGAAAGAAGTGTCATTTAGCATTATCGAGGCTTACACAACGTGCGCAACAAAAGTGTTTTTGTAGGCGTGGAAACAAAATTGTGTTTTTGTAGGATTGGAAACAAAATTGCATAAATTTGAGCACATTTTAGTGTAAATGTTGACGCTAAAAGCTTAAAATATCTTACCGTGGTTTTCATACCCTCCCCCCTCCAAAAATTCATTGAAAACTTTAAACAATTTAATTTTTTGAAAAGTTGATAGAATATCCTATTATATAATTTTGGTGCAAATTTTTTGTTGATGCAACTTGTGTCACAACAAAGTTACACCAAGCAAAGTTGCTAATTTTTTCCTAGAAAGAAGTGTCATTTAGCATTATCAAGGCTTACACAATGTGTGCAACAAAAGTTTTTTTGTAGGCGTGGAAACAAAATTGTGTTTTTGTAGGTGTGGAAACAAAATTGCATAAAAAACTCATAAATTTGAGCACCATTTTGAGTAAATGTTGACACTAAATGCTTAAAATCTCTTACTGTGGTTTTCATACCCTTCCCCCTCCAAAAATTCATTGAAAACTTTAAACAATTTAATTTTTTGAAAATTTGATAGAATACCCTATTATATAGTTTTGGTGCAATTTTTTTGCTGATGCAACTTGTGTCACAACAAAGTTACACCAAGCAACTGCTTATTTTTTCATAGAAAGAAGTGTCATTTAGCATTATTGAGGCTTACACAACATGCACAACAAAAGTGTTTTTGTAGACGTGCAAACAAAATTGTGTTTTTGTAGGTGTGGAAACAAAATTGCATTAAAAAATCATAAATTTGAGCACATTTTAGTGTAAATGTTGATGCTAAATGCTTAAAATTTCTTACCGTGGTTTTCATACCCTTCCCAATGTCCTCATTCTTGTTAAAATTGTGCTCAAATTTGTTGCCACAAACATATGAAAAGATTTGGAAGCCATTAAACCATGTCTTTCTTGGAAAGGAGATAAATTTAGGATCAACTTATTTTGCAATACACATTATCTTCGATAGTCTTTAGTGACGATTAGCCCCCATTCAGAACCAGTCGTGGATTCATCAAACCCCTCAAAGGTAGAAGCTCCCCCTACTACTGAGATACCACAAATTTCTTCTACCCCAGAGGTGGATGTTACATCACTAAAGGATTGTGCCCCATTGCCCCTCGCTGCGGGCCACACTCTTATCACGAATCTTGAATTTTTTCTTCCGATCTTCAGGGAAGATGGTAACTCGGACTGGATGGTGGTGGAAAGTAGGAAGAAAGGACATAACAAAATAAATTCTAACCCTGTTTCAGTCATGGAATGATGTTGTGAGTTGGTTGGTTGTGGACCTGCTATATTGTTGTTGTTTTTATGTTGTTAAGTTGTATGTTTTTTTGTTGTATTATGGGCAATTTGCTTTCTGTTGTTGGGCTTTCATGTTAAATCTTGATTTTGATATTTTTTTGTTTTGTTAAAATTGTAAAATCTGGCTTTTGATCCTTTTTGTACAAGGGTATAGTCCCTTTCAAAAAACTATTTACCAATCATAATAATAATAATAATAATAAATTTCCATCTTTAGTGAGCAATTTCTACCCCTAGTACCAAGGGGTAACAGAAAACAATTTTTAGAAAGGGCGTATTTGGGGCATACTCACCATCATTTATTTTATTTAATGGATGTTATAATGAACTAGATGTTTTGGCCTGATCTAAAAGCTCAAAATGGGCTCAATAACAAATTTTTGAGTATGTGAAATTCAAATAGTAGTCCCCGGTGAGGTTATTCTTGAAATTGGTCCTTAATTTGCTCCTCAATAGTGGAGAGACTTGAATTGGAATATGTCTAATCCTTTTCTATACTACAGATCATGTTAGGTAGCTTTCCCCATGCTTGTGCATTATGAAATTCTCAAAAAAACATTATAATCGTAATGATTCCTCTTTTATGAAATTCTCAAAAAACATTATAATCGTAATGATTCCTCTTTTACTTGGGCCATGAGATTTTTCACTATGTGGTGTGTCATTATTGAACTTGAGAAAGAGCAATATTCTTACCACATTGTTTACCAAGGTCTTTGAATGTGTGTGATAGGTTAAGTCATAAGGGCATACATATACCTAGATGTCAGGAATGTGGTTAGATTCAATCTTTCAAGTTTCACATTTTTTTGTGGGTTTTTATGCAAGCTCAATAATGTTGGAAGTGATTCATTCCTTCTTTAAACCCTTCATACTTGAAACCTTCTCTCGAAACATAGTACTTCTTGGGGATTTTTATTCACTCCCTATAAAATACAAGAAAATTGGTATATTTTGACACTAAAAAATTCTCTTTCAGATATGTAAATATAGAAATTGTGTAGTTTTTAATGATGGGCAATTGGAACAAGATTTCATTATTACTAACAAAAAATCATTCTATTGAATATAATATTAAAGATACAAGTTCAAGTAGAAAAAGTTGCCTTTGAAGTCAAGAACCTCTATATTTTGATTGGTTACTAGGGCAACACCCCTTTCGCTATGAACAAAGTTCCTCCACACTCCCCTTGACATGAATCTCTTAGGTAAGGAAAATGACATGGTACATGGAAGGGGTTAGTGTAGGTCTAAATACTTTTTGTTTCCCACAGCTTCTCTTCATCACCTCTCCCCCACCACACCCCTCAACCCCCCCGCCCCCTCCCCGACACAATCAATGACATATGATCATAGAGGTTGGTCCTCTTAGTGGGATGGGGGCTATGGACCAATGGACTAGAATATGTAAGGAAAATTTCCTTGCCAAAATATATTTATTTCTCCTTGAACCTGCCCCAGGGCAAGAAGGGAAATGAAGATAAGAATACATAAAAAAAAAGACTAGAAATCCGTGCTTGATACTTATCATCCTTCTTGTAGTGATGATTGAGAAGATACACCAAACCATTTGCCAACTCCTCAACATGACTAATGGAGTTTGATCCTTAGTTTTATATAGTTATTAGTTCTTGCCTATGGCAGCAATACTATAGTTTTCACTTCACAATAATTTTTGTCAATGGACCAATCACAAATGATAATTTTTTTGCCTATGTCAAATTTTCTAATGTATAAACTTTGAATTGACATATTTACATAAATATAATTTCACATAAATTAATTTCTTAGAATTTTGATTGGTGAGAAAGGGAGATTTGACAATTTTTCCCCCTTATTGAGCTACATGGTTTTCTATTTTTTTAAGCCAAAAAATTGTAAATGGCCAAGTGGCCTGGTATTTATTAACCCTTGTCAATTTGTCAATTCATTTAATTCCATGTGTCCCATTGAAATAGTAATAACATTTATTTACATTGTTCTTATTTATTAAATGTCAAATCTTTTTTGTCATGGTATTTTTTTTTTTGTTCTTTTTTAAACAATACAAAAATACACAACATTTAAATTTTCATCATAAATTCAATTTTTTATTATTATAAAAATCAATTAAAGGTTTAACTTTTATAAACAAATATTTCTAAGTAATATAAAATTCTAACATTGATTCTCAATGTTAATAACCTAATTTATATTAATTATTTTACAACAAAATAATTTAAACTTATTTCATTTGTTTTTTATTTGTCAAAGTAAATAAAAAAATTTCCCTCTTAAACTTTTTAAAAGTTTTCCTTCTTAATTTTTTTAAATTATAACTTATAACTTAAGAATTAGTGTAGATATCTTAAATACATAAATCTGAAATCTATTTAAAAAGATTAAATTTGAGATTTTGATCTTAGATTTTGTACATTTCATGTTCATTAATAATTCCATTACATGCTTTGCTAATTTTGTTTTGACTAGTGATAAAAAGAGTCCAATTATACTATTATGTTGGGCTTGAAATTTTTAAATAACATTTGAATCATTTTTTAAATAGGCATAAAATCTATTAAATTTAATTTTCTTAAATTTTTACAATTAACATATCACTTAAGCAATTGCTAAAATACAATTACATCTTTGTAGCATAATGGCAAAAACTGGCCGCTTCGCGGCTCTTGTTACTCTTAATTTTTGATTATTTATACTTGCAACACATGTAGACATTTAACTTTTATAGATTTTTTTTCCCTTTCGTGACCTTATAATTTTTTTCTCAAACTTTATACCTATGTATGTTATATATCTATTTATTTAAAGTGTAATCTACAAACACTTAATTTATATATATTTTTGGGTTAGAGAATATAATTAGATGCATTCAATGGAAGCCTTATCACGCACGGAGAAGTTTTTGTTTTATAAGCTTATTATTTTTACTTCTATAGTATGTGGCATGTTAGAGATTTTTCTCTAACCCAAATAGTTATGAGCATGAATGCTTCAATCACGATTATCTCATTAATTATGAATGAGATAACTTACACAAATCTTATTAATTATGTTCCATTTGCCCTCACGTGTCCGCACAAGCCAAAGACAAACTAATCATAATCAATGGTTAAGAGCATCTTCAATGAATTGATATGTGAAAATGGAAATCAAATTTTGATTTTGATTTTGATTGAATGACAATATACATGTTTAGGAATCGTTGATGATGAAACATGATCTCCTTAAAATCTTATGTACAATATGCCTATTGGTTCTTCGCCATACTCTTGGACATGAACACTTCCATATTCATAGAACAATTAATCAAATTAAGCATTGGTTTTTTTAAGTGAGTAGTTCATGCACTTTTATTTTTTAATTTTAATTTTAATTTTTAAAGTGATTGATGATTATGGTTTTTAGTCATTTCTTACTCTCTTTTTAAAATTTAAATGGTAGTTGATTTTAATTTTTTGTTAAAAATATTATTTTTAATAGAATTGTTGGTTAATTTTGTATGCCGAAGGCATTCTCCCTATGGTTAGAGGACCTCCAGGACGTTTTCTGCAGCGATGCTAAATTTGACGTCTTGACAGACGTTTGGACGTTTTTTCAAAATGATTAAATTTGACGGGCTGTTACCTGTTTTTTTATGATCTGCACTGCGTTTCACCTTGAGATCTTTACTTGCATTTCCTGCCAATTCCAGAACTTCTGCCGTCAAATACTCCAATATGGCTGCTGAATATACTGTTGTGGTTGCCCCTACCCTCCCATTTGCTGACACCCGAGACTTCAGAAGCGGAAGTGCAATTTTAATAATGGCGGGTTTCATTCTTTATCTGGTCCAGACTTCAGAAGCAGAAGCACAATTTTTTGAATAAATGGCACAAGTGAGCTCGGTCAGGTGATTTTCAATTCAATTGTTTCATTAGTGTGACATTTATTTTAATAAATTCTTTGCTAACAAAACCCTCTGCAAGCGGGGAATTAGAGAGGCAACTGAAAATTTTGATTCTAGAAACAAGATTGGTCAAGGGGGCTTCGGTGAGGTTTACAAGGTACCCGTCAATTCTCTACTCGGTTAATGTCATTGTAGCCATGGCTTTAATTTGATTGCAAGATGAAATATTTGAGAATTCTCAGGGAACAGTGAGATACAAGAGAGAAATAATTGTGAAGAGGTTGTTTGAAAATGACTTTGGCACAAGTGACGGCCGAATTATCGATAGAAATGGAGAGTATGGAGTTGCATAAGATTTTGATTTGGAGACCAACTATGATTTGGGGACTTATGTCTCAAATGTTCAAAGTGGAAAGTAAAAGCCATAAATCCCTATCACTGTAGGTAAAATTATAAGAAATTGCATTGTCTTATAATGTAACCATCTCTAGCTCTATATTTAGTGTTTGCTTTTTAAACTCGAGTTCATTTTTACTTTTTGTTGAGATAGATTTGTATAAATCTATAAAGTGCTTTACCAAATATATATAATATATTAAAATATAAAGCGGTGTTTTATAAAATATATCTTTTTTAATATCATCTTCATTTTCTTCATTTGTGGAGATGGATTTTTTAAGGTGTACAGGGACTTATTTAAGAAAATATTTTAATAATGGCGGCTGCTTTCTTTGTCTGGTCCAAACTTTAGAAGCAGAAGCACATTTTTTTGAATGAATGGCACAAGTGAGTTAGGTGATTTTCAATTCAATTGTTTCATTAGTTTGACATTTATTTTAATAAATTCTTTGCTAACAAAAACCTCTGCAAGCGGGGAATTAGAGAGGCAACTGAAAATTTTGATTCTAGAAACAAGATTGGTCAAGGGGGCTTCGGCGAGGTTTACAAGGTACCCGTCAATTCTTTGCTCGGTTAATGTCATTATAGCCATGGCTTTAATTTGATTGCAAGATGAAATATTTGAGAATTCTCAGGGAACAGCTGAGATACAAGAGAGAAATAGTTGTGAAGAGGTTGTTTGAAAATGACTCTGTGGCACAGTGATGGCCAAATTATTGATAAAAATGGAGAGTATTGATTTGCATAAGATTTTGATTTGGAGACCAACTATGATTTGGGGACTTATGTCTCAAATGTTCAAAGTGGAAAGTGAAAAGCCATAAATCCCTATCACTGTAGGTAAAATTATAAAAGATTGCATTGTCTTATAATGTAATCGTCTCTGGCTCTATATTTAGTGTTTGCTTTTTAAACTCGAGTTCATTTTTACTTTTTGTTGAGATAGATTTGGATAAATCTATAAAGTGCTTTACCAAATATATATAATATATTAAAATAAAAAGTGGTGTTTTATAAAATATATCTTTTCTAATATCATCTTCATTTTCTTCATTTGCCGCAATGGATTTTTTAAGGTGTACGGGGATTTATTAAAGAAAATATTTGACATGGAGATTGTGTTCGCCGGTGCAAAAGGGCTCGATAATTTTGTCCCGGTGCCATTGTTTGGGAGCCTCGAAACTCCATAGAGTGAAGTCTTTCATTTCTATAATTACTGGATCATGTTTTCCAGTGTGAAGGATTTTCCGTGGGAAGATGGGTTTGATATTACTGCTTCCCATAGTCAAAGGGATTGAATTTTTCATGGGATGGACTTTTACGGGTTCTAGAGAGTCATAGTGGGTGTGTGCTATAAAAAGCTTAAGGATTTGCAAACATTGGTGAGTGTGTCTGCTCCCTGGAATTCAAGGATCTAAAGAAACATTTGTTATCAAGTGCTGTTGGAGGATTTCAATGATGACTTTAGACACTCTTGTAGCATAACAAGGCTTTGTTCTTGCCATTTCTTGATCAACTGGATTTTGATTTACTATTTGATCAAATTGTATCACACCCCGAGTAGATCTCTTTTTTCTATCTCTTTTTCAACATCCACTGTCTTTGGCTCTTTGTAGTTCACACAAATAATTAATAAACACCAATAAAACTATTTTTTAGTATGAAAATGATGACAGTGTCATTGTGGTAGAAGTAGACTGACAAACAATGCACATTTCTAATGCCATCCGCTTTAGATCTCAATCTCAGTCTAACAATACTATGTAGAGGTGATCTGTTGAAAGAGGTGTTACACATTATGTTTACCTGCATTTCCAAGAAAACCCTTTCATATGGTAAGAAAATTCACTCGTATAAAAATAAGAGGGAATTTAAGTTTTCCACAAATAAACTATTACAAAATACCATTATACTCATGTATGAGAAGTGTGGAAGTTTGGCAGGTGTTCACCAAGTGTTTGACCAAATTAATGAATGAGACCTCGTCTCATAGAATATCGTAATTGCATTTTACACAAGACACAAGCATCCTCACCAAGCATTGACATTGTTTCACCAAATGCAACCAACAAGAATTGAACCTGATCAGTTCACCTTTTCTGGCATACTCCCAACCTGTGCCAAAATAGCTGATTTGAAACAGGGTATAGATATCCATAAAAGTACAGTGGAGAAGGGATTTTTGTCAGATGTTGTAGTTGCAAGTGCCCTGGTAGATATGTATGCAAAATGTGGAAGTATACAGGCACATGAACTATTTGACAAAATGCCTGAAAGAAATGTAGTCACATGGACTGCACAATGACTGTAA
This sequence comes from Taxus chinensis, assembly GCA_019776745.2. Taxonomy (NCBI): domain Eukaryota; kingdom Viridiplantae; phylum Streptophyta; class Pinopsida; order Cupressales; family Taxaceae; genus Taxus; species Taxus chinensis. Next base: position 936,272,545 of record CM034149.1, read on the forward strand.
GTTATGCACACAATGGGTTTGTTGAAAAGGCATTCAAAACTTTTAAACAAATGCAATTGGTAGGAATCAAGCCAAATTCGACTACCTTTTCCAACAGCCTCCCAGTGTGTGCTAAAATGGGTTTTGTAGAACATGGCATGGACATCCATCAAAAAATAATTGAAAGCGGTTTCTTGTGAGATGTTGCATTTGCAAGTGCCTAGGTAGATATGTATGCAAAATGTGGAAGCATTAACAAGGCACGCCAACTGTTTGATAAAATGTCTCAAAGACATGTGATTTCATATACTGCAATGATTGTAGGATATGCACAAAATGGGTTTGTTGAAGAGGATTTGAAAACAGTTAAACGAATATGCCCTAATAGATATGTATGCAAAAAGTGGAAGCATACATGATGCACATGAAGTGTTCGACAAAATGTGTCAAAGAGATGTGGTCTCATGGAATGTGATGATTATAGGATATGTACAAAATGGGATTTTTGAAAAGGTTATTGAAGATTTTAAGTAAATGCAATTGTCAACTATAACTCCATACTCCACAACCTTTGTCAGCATCCTCCCAGCCTGTGCTAAAATGAGAGCTTTATAACAGGGTGCAGACATCCATCACAACATAATTGACAACTTCAGACACTCTTGTAGCATCTGAAAAGAGTGACAACAAGTCCCCACTGCTTCCTGAGAGCCACCATGATCTACAAGATTTTGATTGCAAGGATGCTTCATTTTCAAGAGTAGTATTCAATCTGTGAACAACCATTGTGGTGCATTACATCTAGCTTTAAATTCGATCATGTTTTTATGAATGTATTTCCTTGGGTTGTGAGCTGAAAAAGTGGTTGTTGTTGCTCTGTTCTTCCTTGAATTAAAACTCAAGTAAGAAATTCTCTAGGCATTTAGAAATACATGCCCTCAATTTCGCATCCACAAAGCTTTATGAAACATTGTGCAAATGCTTGGGGAAAATTTGGCAGACTTAGCGAGTCTCGTGTCAAGACTCGCAAGTCTCGACATTTGGCCTCGACGAGGCCTATTGTTTATCATTATTTTTTAACATAAATTTTTAAAAAGAAAAAAATTGAAATTTTTGAAGACTTTTGAAACCCATTCTACAAGAAATAGTCATCAATCATAGCATACTCAGGTTATGGGAGCACACTTCAATCTATACAACACCTCTTTGAGGCAACATATTAGGTGATTTCTGCTCTCTTTTGCATATCCACACGGCTACTCCATATAGAATTCCCAAGTCAATTCATCATTAACCAAAGCATTTGAGACTAATATCACTCAACAAAATCAACCCATCGTAAATACTAGCCTCTACTTTGATAGCACCGCCACTACTACCTTACTCAAACTTCTTGTATCGAAAGCAGTATCAAATGTATAAATGTATTCATGTTTAGTGCCAAAATACTTGTCCACAATAGAGTACCACTCATGATAGAAAATCTGCAAATGTACGGAAGTTTTCATGTATTCATGTTTAGTTCAAATAAAATAGTCTGCACAAATTGCTACCACTTATGCTACAAGATTTGCAAATGTATATTTACGAATTTGTAACAAATTTGAAATATAGAGATAGAACCTTTAAATGTAACGCTTCATCCATATTCCTACACTTACAGAATCAATTACACCTCTTATCAACATCAACTATAAAAGTAATAACTATCCCTCTAAAATCAAATAACATATACCATTCGACGCGTTCACATTGTATTGTACACATAAGATTGCTAGTATTTATAAAAAAATTGAAAAATTTAGATAAAAATAAAGTGAACTTCTAATTTAAATAAAAAAAATAAAAAAATCACAATAATTTAAATACACTTCAACATATAACCTTTTTGAAAGAATAAAAAATACAGCATAATTAATTGAAGATATTTGTAGGAAGTCTCTACACTCTTATGGCCTTTCTTCAAAACATATTCTAAGAAGACATTTAATTGTGTAAAATGATCTAATCTATTCTGAAATTAAAAAATTAATTTATATATTTTATGGTTTCAAAATTTATGAGATGAAATAAAGAATGATTGACTTAATGTATTATAAATAAAATAAATATTAATTAAAAAAAAATTATAATTATAAAAAATAATATATCAATTCATGTATTAATTATAAATAATTTATTTTAATTAATATCAAATATAGATACAAATTCTACACAAGTTTTTTGAAAAACTATTTTTCTAAAAACAAAAAATGTATTTTTATAATTAAAAAATCTTATCTTACATGATATTAAAACTATTTTAAAAATATTAAATTGCACTACCATATAAAATGTTATTGTAAACCTTTTTTTTTTCAAAAATTCCAAAAATTTCTATATTCATTGGGTGACATATTTTTGGTGACCCAACCTTAATAACCCCTCAAACTACTGCACATCTTTATTAAAATAATAATACCCATTAATTGAGTTGACTTGATGCATTATTGGCTAGACTTTTCCTCTGGTTTCTATTATTTTCTATGCATCAAAGTCATATTGCCGTGTTTGAATAGTGATACCTTATTTCTTCACATGAACATTAATTGACTTAGTCGGTCTACTTTGAATAGTGTCGTGTTTGAATGGTCTTTTCCATTATCAGTACTATAGTCAATAGCATTTCTGCCGTTTCCTTTCAGAATTTGAAGTATTGTTGTCAAATATATATATAATGAGGACAGCTCAATTTTCTCACATGAATGTTAGTCCATTTTGAAAGAAACTTCACTGAGTGACCACTTTTGAATTTGGTTAAAATTCTTTTTTTTTTTCTTGGAGACACAAAATAATGGTAAAATTGATGTCAAATTTAATGTTAGCTATTTTTATTATCATCTCATCTTATTACACTTAGTTTTGCCATCCCCATTGGCTTTTATTATAGGTTACTATTGTCAACATAAAAAGAGTGCACTGTGCATTGTTAGGGAATGTGGATGATATACTCTCACATTATATAGATAACATCCGTTACATGTAAATTCCATATATTGTGAGAAGATTAAGATTAATCCAAACATTCATCTAAAAATTAATACAAATATCTTAAAAGTATCTATTTGAAAAAACATTGAGACATATCAATTAACCACTCCATTACCTTCTTTGTAGATTTCCGGTTGACATGTGACAGCTGGATTGAATCTAGATGCACCAATATGTGGGGCATGAACAAATATTTCTGGAAAAAAAGGTTCTAAAATTCATTGTATGACTAAGGTATTATGCTTTTTTGATTGACTTCTCTACAGAAAAAAAGTACTTGTAAGTGATGGTTAAATGAACATCAAATTTAACGTTGAAATTATCATGTGACGGTCAAATGGACGTCAAATTTAAAATATATTTTAATTTTAACAACTTACTAACTCTACATCCACCACCACCTGACTCCCATTGTTCGATACCCATCATCATAGAAGAAGAGTGATAATCATAAAATTGTTGCTAAATTTGATTACACACCCTCTATAACTAGACTTGAAAGCTATGAAATTATCTTTTAATTCGATTCTTTTACATATAACCTCAAAAATTAATGGGGTGGAAGATAAAGTTTCCTTAATGTTCACAAATAACCTCAAAAATTAATGGGGGTGGAAGATAAAGTGTGGTACAATAAGCTAAGAAAGAAACCATATTATTTCTTTAATACAAAACAAAAAAAATGTATAAAATGTTGGACAACTAATGCTAAATTTAAATCAAATTAGTTGTGAAAGAAATCTATAATACAATGTTTCTATGAGGGCACACATATCACAATGTACATATCTTGGGTTGAAACCTTATGCTTCGCAAGAGGGACTAATTTTGACAGTCATATGCTTGCATTTCATATTTTAACTCATAAAATTAAAGAAACATTATTTTTTAGCCATAAGATTCTACTGTAACTAGAAATGGAAATTTATAACCAAAACAAACAACTTTTAATTGAAAAGCTCACTTTTTATTAATAGTACACTAATCATACAAAAAATGGGTGGAATGGAATCTTACCCCCAAATAGCAACTTCAAATTGAGATAAACGAGTCTTCAAAACATTGAAATCGCAACATATCAAAGTCTATAATGATTAGATACAATTAATACAAATATTTTCCATCCTAGGGGAAATTTTCAATAAATACAAATTCTTAGACATTTACAAATTAGTTATGGGGATTTTGGTACAAATTCAAAATACCTAGGCCTAGTCCACAATATAATTAACAGACTTTGGATGAGTTGTGAGAGACTTCACTTCCTCTTCGGCACTATGTAGTTGCACACTTCTACACTTATGGGGTATGGGGACACGGGTCTTCCTTTTCTCCTTTAATAGGCATGCAAGTATGCAAATATGATACTCGCATTGGGCATCACTAAGGGGGGGGGGGGGGGGTTATGGGCATGCCATTCTCTTTTGACTCAAGGTGTTAATTTACATTTGGGTCTAGATCGGTCTACAACAATGTTGTCCATAGGTATGATATTTGAAGAAAACTAGGCGACCAGAAAGCCTTGCAACAACCTTGAATCTCATTCTCTTACTGGAAGAAAGAGGAATAATTAGAAATCTCTATAACATTATTCTATATTGTGGGTTCTTCTAAGTGCTTGTCACCTTATTTGGGTGTTGGGTTTAGTGACACTTGACTCCTTCATGTGGCTTCAACATCTTCTTGGAACCATTGGGGACTAATCACCCCCAATCCTTTGCAACAAGTATAAATTAAAAACTATCCAAGCACACAACATTTGGGATATTTTCCTTTGATAGAGCTAGTAGCTGTATCCCTTCTATGTTTTCCCTTCTTCCTTATTTTTAGTTACAAATTAAAAATGTTTAAATTAAAAATGCATGTTTCTAAATGGATTTCTATTTCTGGAAATTGAATACACTTTGTGTTCCATGTTTCATCATGGAGTGTTCCAGCACCAACCAAGGAGCCCACATGATGTCGAGTGAAGACAAAATGTGTTTTCACACTCAGGTAAATTCCTTCAATTATCTAATTACATTTCATACTTAGGAGGGGAGGGCATATGCAGACACATAAATTTGGAAATGAAGCGAATTTGGCTTCATCCCTACACTATGACTTGTGCACGCATCTCAAGCCTAGGTGTTGTATTCCCATTGCACGAGTTTCTCCATTGCACACTCTGCTTAGTCATCAATATACACAGTTAAATTAATCCAAAGTAGAGAAAAAATTCTAGGTATCTCGCCCATAATTCTAGATTAATTTCATGATTTGCTTGTACAAAATCATATAGTCCTGGGCTGAGCCATACTACAACTTGGGATGACTTGTAAGGCGTTATCATTTTACATATGGTGATTATTATTTTAATTTGATATATTTCTTCAGGATTTTTCCTATCCCCTAATTTATATTTAATTTTAATTAGTAATTACAAACACCTATATATGCAAGTATATCGCATAATTCAACATTTTAACCCATATGAAACTTTGAAGAGAAACTCTTGCGAATACAATTCCAAATCACTCTCAATTATCCTTTCTCCATCTATAATAGTAGGACATTATTAGGATTAGTCCATATATCATTTTTTAAGCACTCAACCATGTCAAAGAGTCTAGATTCCATCTCCATGAGCCAAGCCATAGTCATGATCAAACCTAGGTTACACATCGTCAAACATCTAAAAGGTAAAGAGCATTCATTCCAAGTCGGCATACACTAGTAATATATACAAAATCACAAATGGTGTAGTTCTATCTATATATAACTACACTATCTTTAGGTCAAGAGACTCATGGGAACATTAAGGGGTTGGCTTAGATTTATATTCACACCTGCCTCAACACTAGGATAACTACATGAGGTGTAATCTCTCTCAAGGGGATGTAGTATAATGCCCATACTAGTTCAACATGAGTTGACTATCAGAGTTAGTCCAACCTCACCACACACATATTTTTCCTCTTTTAATCTAAAGGTTTTATGATGTTTGTTGTAGGTATCTAAGGTTTTCCACTTATTGTAGGTCATTATGGGCAGTGTTGCATTTTTTAAAACCCTAAATTGTGAAAAAAATATATTTCAAGACCATACCTAAACACCCAAATTTACATAACCTTAGTACAAAAGAGTCCAAAATTGTATAGAAAAAAATCACGCCATAATCCACTACATTCCTACCTTGTATGGTCATGTCTACTTACATCTTCTAGTTCCATTTTCCATAATGAAGCATTTCTAGGTCTTTATTATTCTGCACATCTAAATTAAACTGTGTACATACGTATCAACTAAATGCACTCCATTCTTTTCATTTAAGCAATCATATCTTATCGTTTATTTCTTGGAGATATATTCTAATTTGCATATTGATTGTTTAATTAATAAATATGATGAAAAAAAAATGTTTTATATCCTTGTTTTTCTAAATTACTAAACGCTCATTCTATGTCCCCTTTGAGCCATTTTTTCACATTGTATTTTCCATGAAAATACATTCATGCATATAGGTTAGTGCGCTCATCTCTCCTCATGTGTAATACCCCTATAATCTCATCCTCTAAAGTGCCTTTATCACAATTTTTTCACATCATAGTAGGCTCTACCAAACTATTTTTAAGTAGATGCAACCAACCATTTTTTACTCTTAATTGGTTGTAATTTGTATTCCAGGTGGCAATTTTAAGAAAATAATACTTTCGCTCGCATAATAATTCAGTTTTAGAAGTACCTTAAAAGAAAATAACAAAATTGGAATAATTTTAAAAAAATCCATAACATGCAAAATATTATTAAATTAAAACAAAATGTAAACTAATATTTTTCTTGCCACAAACATCTTGTAATATTTTCATGTCACTGTTCACATACAAACTCCCCTATACTCAATATTTCTACTTGTCGAGTGTTAGACAAAATGGTCAGTCCTCCCCATAATCAGATGGAGAATCTATATCCCCCCTCATTACTGCAAGGAACACATCCTCAACACTTGTGGGGGTGCACTCTTATCATCAAACACTAGATTTATGAGGTTACATTGAAGACATTGACACATAAGATGATGACACGGAAGACGATGATATGTGATTATACAATGAATTAAAAAATCAAATAAATTATAAAAATGTTTTTGAATATGACTAAAAATAATATAGAATAAAATAATATTCTACTTCCTTGCCTCCCTTGAAGTAGGTGAAACATGATAGGCCGCCACAAAAATGTCACCACTTCAGGATCGTCGATCACAAGATGTATGAGAATACAATGGCACTAAAGAGGAAGATATACAATTATACAATAAATTAAAATATATATAATATATTTAAAACCCCATTAAATTATAAAATAAATATTTTAACATGATTACAACTATTATATAATGATTTTTTTTTACCTCAATAGCTCCTTTGAAGCATTTGAAACAAGATAGTCTCAAGAATCTTATCACTTGAATACCCTCGATGCATGTTAGGTATATGGTACATATTTGAATCTTGATTTACATGATATGATTGTCAAGGCACACAACTAGTGTCATGTCGAGGGGTATACTACTCCTTTATATCTCATGAGGTGGCTTCATGAACATTGGTTTTGCCACACCCCATACTAGGGGTTAAATTTGACGGTCATTTAAACATTTTTCATGATTTTAGCTGTAAAATACTTACAATTTTTTAATTAACCATAATGTATGACTTGCATGTTTAAAACATGAATGCGATTATATATATATATATATATATATATATATATATATATTCAAACACTTAAATAAACAGATAATATTTTTTTACATATTTTATCAATTTAGTGTATGAATAACGTGTTGTTTTATGTTTTTGAAGGGAAATATTGAAACTTTACCGTCACTTGAAAATTGTTTGATAGGCAAAGGTGGATGTCAAATTTAACCTCTACCCCCACACTACGCAACACCCTTTTAAAAAAATGATTGATGATCACGAGGTTTCTTGTTTTTACATGCCTATTATTAATAAATAAATAAATAACAAAAATGCATTAAATATTACAAAATCATGGGATTTATTATGTTTAAAAACTTTCTAGGGTTTGTTTTGTTTTGGCTTGATGGCAAGATTTTATGTCACTTTGGTTTAGTCAGTCTCTTCACAGGCTTGCCTGCATTCTTCGACATAAAACTTGTAAAATTAGAGAGATCACTTATTAACAGGGTGATCTAACCTTTGTGTTTGAGAGGGGCAACTCCCCATATGACGGGTTTGTGGGGGTTTGATTTCTTTTAATAAAAAAAGCACCCGAAAGAGGGAAGAAAGGAAAGTGAGAGAGGTATAGAAGAGGGAATAACGATAGTGGAAAAGAATAGAGAGGGAGCATGCAGGGATAAATAAACACATATCTCATTCCTATATGCTATAAAGTACATTGATGCAACCTAGAATTTACCACAGATAACCCAGGTGCGCTGGCACATCACCTAGCCTGAGCTGAGCACTCACCCGAAGCGTGCAAAGGTACCGGGCCCCTCCTTTGAGTTGCTTGTGTAGGATGTGAACATGATGAAGATATAATGTATTCAGATCCATAAATAGCATAAATATTACATAGAGCATATTCCAGATCTAGATCTTAAAGAATAGTGAATTAAGTGATAAATATAATGAATCAACCATGTAAGGACCAATTGCAGTCATGTTTAACACCATTATTCACCCAATACACTTCATTATATTAAAACATAGTAAATACAAAAGCTTCTTACAATAAGTAGTATCATAAGTTTATGCGTGCATCATATCTGGTAACATAACTCCACAATAGTTCATTCACAGTCTCTCTCTAACTACACAGATTAATACATATTTATAAGGGTGGGGACTTTCCCTTAACCGCTTACACACTTACCAAAATAGGTTGCATGATGAAAATAGTCATGCACCTTTACAATAACACACACACATGCAAGTGCACTAATAATAGATTTCTTACGGTTAACTGGTAGTAGTATTCCTATTATTAACTTGAACTCATGCATGGCACTTAGTAGACGCTCTTCCAAAAATAGCATTTATGTGTCGCGCAAGTCTCCATCCCATTGTGTGCCCCGTACGCTATCTCCAAAAATAGCCCGTAACCATGAAAATGGCTAAGTTCCGAATCAATCTGTCTTTCGCACGTGTTTCCTTCCCTATCCTTTCGCGTCTTCAAATATGCCTTGCTCCTGCACACGAATCTTCTGTGTGCCCTCTCCTTAGTGTCATATTTTGTTTGCTCAACATACACCATAAAAGTAAAGAGATTGAATGTTAATAATTTACATGAAAAAGAAAGAAATGAAAGATTACATTTGACATAAGAACAAATATAACTATAAAGAATCTCAAGACACAAAGTTCTATAAGCATCCTTGTAGTTCTTCTTGAAAATGAACAAAAAGTTTCCTTGTTGTCATCTCTTCTACAAAGTATTCGCAATGGACAATCTCCTAGAGATTCTTAGATTCAAAGTTATCTTGAACCTCATTAAAAATATTTAACCCATAATAAGTTTGCATAGTCTAAGGAAGAACCTAGGGGTTGATATTTCAACAAGATTCTTAAGGGAAAAAAATCATCAAATACCACATTAACAATCACTAAAATTGATAATGGAAAATATAGTAATGTCTCCTACAAAAACATAATAAATCCAAATCTACTTAATCAAACAACATATTAACATAACACATGTATTGTCCCTGATCGGGCTTCCCTCTTCCCTCTCCCTCTGTCACAACCATGGTAATGAAATTGTTGGGGGTTAACCCTACATAAAACTCTCTCGAATACCATCAACTCTTCCATGCACATAAGGAATGGGTTGAATGGAAATAAAACAAACACATCCACTTCCATACAACACCTAAAATGTTGGCGTGAAATAAAATAAAGCAAAATTTTCCTACCTTTCAAAGTGTGATCGAGAAGATCAGAAGTGGGCAATTTCTCCCATGAATATAAAGCAACTCAATATGTTCATGACCTCTATGAACCCTATGTTCATGACCATCACTACCTTCCTAACCAAAAGAGTCATAAAAATATTGTAATTTAATTATTTGAGTTATGTATACTATAGAACACATGATTTTTTGATGTGCTTGTGAATGAAATAAGCTTATAAATTTATAAAAATCTACTTACGTAGAATGTGTTGGATTGTTTATTTCATTGTGTCCATAGTTTGGATTTCTAGTTGGATCTGTAATATACAAAGGATTTGCATGAACCCCAAAATCTCTAAGAGCATGAAAACTATTATTCGCAATCTATGTCTCCGCCAACACTCCTCCACCTCATAAATGAGAGGCTCATACACTAAACCACACTATAATGGTCTAAGCTAGCTGAAGTGGAAGTACACTATAACCTTGCATGTGACACATGACCATTAGATTATTGTCATTCCTAGGGAACAAACAAAATCATATTAGCATGTAATATAAGAAAACCCCCTTCCTTGCTAACTCCCCCCCCCCCCCCCCCCCAAAAAAAAAAAAAAAAAAAAAATTCCCAACATTTAGAAAAGAATTTGCATTTAACAGAATAAAAATGCATACCCACGTATGCATTTAATCTGCAAGAGATGAATTAATCATACTTGACTTGATCAAATGAATAAGACCATTTATTTATTATTATTTATATTGAAAGTTAGTCAACAACATATGAACAAAAAATTAACCTCTAGAAACCCAGTACCAGAAAAATCAAATAAATTAAATCACTCAACATCATTTTAATCTATGCAAATATAAACTCCCATATGATATCACATTAAATATACAATAAACCTACAACAATTAGAGGAATACGTGTCAATGGATCTGAAAGGTTATTGTAAATTATACAGACAAATGTAATACAATCCTTAAATTTCATTCTTTGATCTTCTCCTATTGTACAGTAATATGACAAAGCATGTCTACGACATGAGCTTCACATAGGCACCTATTAGCACTCAAGACCAAAATGATTTCTCATGTCAAGATGTACAGTTCCTCCAAAAGTTAGTCCAAAAATAAAAATATATATCTTAAACTCCGTACTCGTCTCGAGGCAGCTCAAGCAAAAACTAAACTTCACTTTTTTTATTTTGACCTAACCTGCTTAATCAATGACCAACATCATCCCAAAGGTCATCCCATCCGAAAAACAATTGTGGCCATCCAATTGCATTGTAGCAAGAAGTGCCCTATGGTAAAAGAATGCCTATTGGTGTAATAATTTTCTAAACTATGCAAAAAATTGAAATAAAAACCATGTACATATCGAGCTCTTCTTTTGTCCTAAGAGTATTCCTCTTCTTCCACCTCCTCCTTGTTACACATTTTTTCCCCTTTTGTCTCCATCATGTTTCTCCTCCTCTTCAAGGATGTGTGTAGGTGTTTTCTCCATACCCTTCTTCTTCCACACACATTTTTTACCTTTATCTTTCCCTCCGCTACCTAATTTCCCTCTACATTTGACTCTTGACATGTTTCTAGCACACTTTCTTTTTTTGATATTTTGATAGAGCACATGTGCCTAACAATATAAAAAGGACATAGATAGGTTTGACCATTTTATTTTTGAAGTTTGGGGATGTTGTGGCGTAAAGGTGACGCTAATAACAACACCATTTGTGTCAGATTTTCGCCATAATTGTGCCTTAGTATTTGCGTCATACTTGCGTTGAGAATGACATCAAAATTGAAAAAAAAGTCTCTAATTGATGTGAATTCGACACAAATTGTGACATGTTTTGCACTATATGTAGTAGTGTATGTTCTTTTACTTTTCTACAAACTATCTTTCACGTGAGAATCCCGCTAAACTTGTTACACATCTAGGGTGAAGACAACTACATTATCTACCCTTCTTGCATGGGTTGATGGTGTGTCTAATTTGTGTTGGCCTATGATACCTATTGACACAATGTTGAACTTAGCCTAATGTAAAACGCTAAACGTTAGGTTAATGTAAAACGTTAAACCTTAGGTTGTAAAACGCTAAACCTAGGTTAACATTGTATGCGGCCTATGGTACCGATTGACACTATGTTAAACTTAGGCTAATGTGAAATGCTAAACTTAGGTTAACATTACATGTGACATTTATAAATCAAATTCAAGGCAGGGTATTATAGGTTTGACATTGTGGCACAAGTTATTTGAGCTATGACATCAACTTTGGACTTGCAAATAGAAGCTCCATGGTACTTCCCTTTAGCTTCATCATATTTACATTTCAATTTCAATTTGAAGTTTTGTTCCAAAAACAACTTCAAGACGATAAATACATTTGAGTTAGAAATGAATTAGTGAGGGTCTTTAAAATTAAAGGCAATTCCAAAATACACTCAAAAAATGTATATGATTTAAGTAGTAAGACATGCATTTAAATGCACTTAAGTGATCTAACTTACTACTACACCTATAGTCCTTTGCAAAGTTGCATTAAAGAAGAGTGGCCACTCTTGTATTACCCAATTTTTTAATTATGGCCTTCCAATTAAAATGTTAAAAATCTAGCCATGTGTTTAAACTTAGTTCATGTTTTGATTTAAATAATATTTTTAAAAATCTTATATATTATTTTCTAAATGGGTGATGCCCATTGGTTCTACCTTAACTATTTCTTTGCTCTAGTTGATTGTCTTGTTGGGGTCCACAAATTTTAAACGCATTATCACTCTACAAGAGACTGGAAGATGATCCATGACATAAAACAAAATTAGCAACCGACTTATGAGCAAATACGATCGAAACCAAACCAAAACTGGCGACAACTGTAACATTTCATAGACAGCCATGAAAGCAAATCAACCACAGACACACAGTAGATGGCATTGCATATCCACAGTAATGAAGGGGGTAACATGCCACTATCATTTGGTCACGAAAGCGAAAGAAGAAATGACTGACAATGACAATCGTCACAGTAAATTACAATTAAATTATTTGACTTTGTGTGCTTAAATAGTTGAGCTTTAATGATGCCGTTAGCGGTCAGGGCACTGTCAAGGACGACGGTTAGACGAGATAACCAGAGTAAAGGGGTAGGGTTAAGCTCTGATGGGTCCACTGTACAGGGAAATGCATGCGTGGAGATGAATTTTGAGGCGCTACAGTGGAAAAATGGGGGCCTTAAATTGCTCCGCGCGGGCACTGCCTCAATTCATTAAGCAATGAGCAACACAAGAACAGAAAACTGAGGCGTTTAGAGGCATTTCTGCTACCTGATTTTTCTTCATTTCAGCCCCCGTTGTCAGCTCGCCCGCTCTCTCACTATGCTTCTGGAAGCGTTCTCTTTTGGGTAGGTTGCGTCTGATTTTCTCTTGCCTGCTATCAAAACCTGTGTGTTTTTTGTTTTTAAGGACCCGTCGTTCGCTCGATAGTTTTTGGGATGTCGAGAGTTCGAATCTTGCAAAGAATATGATCTGTGGATGTTATTTTGGAATCCTCGGGTTTTATTCTGAAGCAAGCTTATAGGAAGCTAGAGGATCAATTGGCTTCTCTTTTTTTTCCTTTTTTTTCTTTGAGCTTCGTTCCAGGAGTCGTCCTTGCAGTTATTCGAATTCCTCTTTGTATTTTTTGGTGGTGGTTGTTGATTGTTCAATAATTTTTACTTCTCACGAGACTTGTGGTAAGAAATTCCCTTTTTGCTTGGCGAATTCCAGATGTGTTGAGAGATACTCTGGTCTGCTCTAAGCTGGTTGTACTTTTGCAGTCCCATTTACCTATTTTTGGTTATTTGTAGACCTAAGATTACCTGGGTATAACTTTTTGTCCAACTTTTCCAGTGAACTACCTCGCCCATTAATTTTTTTTGTATCCCTTGGTGAGAGCGGGCAGTTGGCACGGTGGGTCTGATTGATACTTAGTACAGGACTGGATTGAGGTTTTTCGCGGTGTTGTAATGGCGTCTGGCAGGAGAACCGCGGAGGAAATGTATGCATCTTCCTCCGGTGGGATTGAGGATAGGCCAAATCCCGAGAAGAAGGCTACAGATTCTCATTCTCAGCAGGGTTCTAAAAGAGTCCACTTGTTTCAGAGCCTTGAATCGAAGCCTGCGGCTATTTCAGATCGTGCCTCATGTTTTAGGCAGACTGCTGGGAAGGATGAATCTTCCAGTTTTATACAGGGTTTTCCTTTCCCTCCTCCTCCTCCTCCTGCCCCCCCTACTACTACTAGTGAAACATCATCTTCACAAGTAATTTCATTTTATTCGAATTATCCACAGGTTGGCCTCACTTCTCCCTCCTTTTCAGCAATTGAGAACATACCACGCACGTCAGAATTGCTTTCGTGGAATCAGATTATGCATGCTTTTCCTCAGCACCAACAGACATTATCATTCCAGCAACAGATTTATCCTAGTGCTGAATTGCAGAGGCCGGTCCAGCAAGCCACAGCAGCAGCAGCAGGTCCAGTCAGGGTTTCCTTTGATTTTCCTGAATAACCCAGCAGCAGCTGCAGCAGCAGTACCAGCAACAACAGTATCAGCAGCAGCTTCTCAGGCACTGGAGTGACGCTCTGAATTTGAGTCCAAGAGGGCAGATGATGAAACATGGAAGGAATGATAGGAGGGGGGGGGTTTGGGTTGCCTCGTCCCATGAAACTTTACAGAGGAGTGAGACAGAGGCACTGGGGGAAATGGGTCGCGGAGATTCGCCCTACCCAGGAACCGAACCAGGCTCTGGCTTGGCACCTTCGACACCGCGGAAGACGCAGCTTATGCATATGATCAAGAAGCTTTCAAATTGAGAGGTGAGAATGCTCGTCTCAATTTCCCACATCTGTTTCTAAACAAGGCCCTCTTCCGGATCCAAGGCTGCTTGTACCCCTGAGGAAGGCAGTTTGCAGCAAAAACCTGATGGGGGAAGGGCTTCTTCAACAATCAGCCCCTCCACTAGCGCTTTGACTGCGAACACTGCTCTCCAATTAGGTTCCTCTGCAGCCGAGGGTGTGTTTCAGACACTGTGCAGGCCAAATCAATGGATTTAGAGGTGAAAACCGATCCGGTAATGTCTGCATATGAAGCCAAACAGATATTGGCTGGTTATGTAGAATCTGGATCTGAGGAGGTTGTCAAAAGTGAGCCTCAGGATCTTCAAATCCATACTTGGCCCACCTCCCCTGATTTTCCTTGGGGAGATCTGGATGAGAACTGGTTGAGTGGCGTTTCGCCTTTGGAAACAGATATGGCGTGGGATGTGCTTTCTACCACTCCACTTAACAATAATATGGCGGCAGAAAACACACAACAGAAATTTGACACTCAAGGACAAGCGTCTATGGCGGTCCACTCTCCACCCAGGCAGATGTATGTCTGGAGAGATTGCAAGTAGCTGCAGTATCACTTGGCGATTTTCACAAGCAACAGGGTGTGGGGATCACTGATTAGTTGGAATTTCAGGGGGTGTTTGCTGGATCACTAACCTCTATAGAATAGAAAAACTTTAGTCTGTGGCTTCTCTTTAGGATCCTTAGCTTGCTTAATTGCTGCATTTCCCTTCTTACCCCTTTGAGTGTGTAATCCACAGGTTGCATTTTTTGAGTCGACCCATGGATTCCCTCAAGGCCCAGCAGTCCCACAATCTCTTTCATGGCCAAGACCCTGTGATATGTTTAGTTTCCAGTGTCTTTCGCATCTGATTCGGCTGGTTTTTTTAAGCCTGTCAATGTACATCCTCTCTCATCAGAGACTAGTATCCCCCCATGCATTATTGAATTTGAATTTTAGGACTTTTAATCATTCTTAGAACGGTTCTTCCAGTGATCTGGTTATTCACCCTGCCAATTTCTCACAAAACAGAGTTCCCCCCACCTGTCTCGTTGCTAAACCAGAAATCCTATACACCAGCAATACATCTGCAGAGTTTCATGCCTGAGGAAGGTGAAGACGGGTTCGAGTTTCAAGTATGAGACTACAGAATAGCTATGTTTGTTAAGTTAGTAGATGTAGAATTATACAGCAGATCAGGAAGATAGTTTTCAGTTCTTCCTAATCCTACTATTGTCAAAGATGCATGGAGTAGTCAAAATTTATCTTTGTATTTCTTTATATGATTTTCTGTATTTGCATCAAAGATTACATAAAAAAATGTAGAAGTAAGGTTCATCTTTGTATTTCATGGATTGATTTCTGTATAAATCTATGGCGCCATTACAGCATTATCTATATACTAGCATTTTTTGGTTCATGCTTGCTTAAACCAGGCCGCTGCTGTAAATACAGCATGAGCTTAAAAGAGCATCTATACTTCCTTGGCCACTTGCTTATAATTTGATGATGAGTAAAAAAATGCACCTTTCTAAATATTGTCATTTATACGTGCACATATCTATGTGGGTTGAAAGCATTTCCAAAAGGATGAAAAGGGCACCCCTGTTTTTTAATAGTTTATTAGATTATATTATATTCTGAAAATATGGTCCCAGTCTTTTTATTATCATTTAAGCTTTGGCACCAGTGAAGTGGGAATTTCCATGTTCGATGGCAAATATATTATAATACTTATATACGGAGGTTTTTATTAGTCGCTCTCTACTAGGCGATTATTTGATCAATCTTTTATTTTATTTTATTTTATTTTATTTTATTTTTTTTTCTGATAAGTAATAAAGATAGGGGGCCCTGGCGGCGGGGGCCCATGGAATCTATATCTCGCCTCGCATATGGGTAGCAAGGGGGCTCTTATGCCGCCCTGCAATGAGGCCAAGAGTAGCACACCACTTTGCACCTCTGTATCGGCGAATAACTGGAAGAGTCGGTGGAGGTCGAGGGAGAGGAGAGGGCGGGGAGATAGCAGTTGATTGATTTATGCGATCGATTGAACACAACACATTCTATCTAGAGATCATATGCAATATATCTACGAGGATATCACTCTATTCTCTCTCACTGGGAGTGTGTGTATCCAAATATCGAATAAAAACTTGAAAACCAGGGAACAATATCCAGTTATGGCAACCCAAATTGGTGTTGCAGAAAAACAGCCTAATACATTATAACGATATTAAGAAAGGAAGCCAGAGTATTAATTCTTATCCTCCGAGGAGTTAAAAACTTTCACGGTTTCCTAAGATTCATGAGCATCTTCTTCAATGACTAGGGCCGCCACAGATTGTCAATTTTGAATCTTCAAACTTGTCTATTTGGATAAGCAACACACCATATAGCGTCTTATTTTCTTGCCCTGTGTGATACTTTCCAAAGCAAGATCCTTCATGAGCGACCAAATCTGCTCCAATCCAAGCCCAATGTCAAAACCCATCCGGTCCATATCCTCGTGAATGGCAACATAATTGCTAGCTCCCAACATGATGGTTTGAACCCCAATAATTTGAGAAACTTTGAGAGTATCCAATCAAGATGTACACTGTCCATGATCTTCCATAATTTTTACCGCTTCCTCCACGGCCGTAGTGTCACCCAACCTAGAAGAAAGCTAAGCCTTGAGTAAATTGGTGGGTATCCATTGAAGAAACCATGGGTTCTTAACTCCTATCAGTGTGCTTTACTAGAATTGCAGAGCCTCTTTAGCCATCACCTTGGTACCCTTATCAAGAAGACATCTAACATTAAGCAGCTGCCTAAGCTTAAAATCATTCACTAACCCTGGGAAAGAGAAATGAACATCCTCCAACAAATACCTGTGTATTAGATTATCATTCATCTCTTGCAGATTGTTCATGGCCGTGTCTCTCCCTAGGCTGCCTCTGGTGCACTTCGCAGGGCAAGTAATACCTTTTCCTTTCTCCATTTTCCTAATGTACCAGAACTTAATTTTGCAGTGCAGAAGACATATGGCCAAACCAATAGAAATGCTTGGTTTATAAATCCCTTCGCACGCAACAATCTGCAAGCCAAAGCATGCGAAATTATATCTATTAATTCCTCCGGGCGTTGGGGAGATCATAAAAATTATGGGCAATTAAACATAATGACAATTGTGTTGCCCTTTCATCGCCACCTTACTATTTGTATGATTGTTATCTTTTTCAATTAAACCACCCATCACACCTTTCAGATCATTAAGGTGAATGATTAATAAATTTTGGGGCCTATGCCCGGTATTAATATCCACCCCAATATTAGCAAGTTTATCAGCCACTCTATTAGTGCTTCGGAAGATGTGAGCAATTGACAGAGGCCTAATAAGGGTTCGACAATCGTCAACAATGCCAATCCACTGCCAATGGTTGATTTGACCTTTACTTATTGTGTTAAAGATAATTTAGGAATCGCCATCAATGTATAATTTATCCCAACCTTTTTGTTTCGCAATTTGCAATCCTCGCCAAAGAGCTTTGGCTTCAACTAATTTGTTGGAACACTTTCCAAGAGCTTCCGCAAAGCCTAGAACGGGTTGACCCGTAGAGTTCCTAAAAATACCACTAGCAGTAGTGCATCCGGGATTATCTCTTGTTGCTCCATCAAAGTTTAGTTTGAGAAAATCATCATTGGGAGCCTTATAAATTTGATCTTTGTATGTTTTAGATTTAATGCTTACCCCCTTACTAGGGATTATCAATCTTATAATTAATAATTAATAATTATATTATTTATTAAAGGGATTGTAATTTAATAATTATGCGAGAGACGTTCTACAATGGCAGGTAAGGTTGTAATGGAGTGTGTTGTTCATTTTTATTCTTAACATTCATTTAATTGTCATGTGACAATTTTCTCATAAATTTAATTTCTATTGGACTCTTATTTAATGAAAGGAACGATAACCATATCGTACCAAGCCAAAAACACATATGCTAATCAAACACAACGATCAATAAGATGAAAGCAATTTGCCAAAATAACTTTACATAAAATCTTTGCAAACAAATGAGCAACAATATCATATATTATTATGGAACTCAATGCAATACAATGAGAATGGACCTTGCTTAAATAGGCAAGGAATAACAATCTAAGAACCAGTCAAGGTCGTACTTCAAGTCATAAATCAAGAAAATAACTAGTCATCAAAGAACTAGTCAAGACTATAGATTTAGGAGAGAACTAAAAATTAAGGATCTAGTCTATACCATAGATCAAGGAAAGAATTATACCTAACAACTAGATAATATCTCCTAATATCTAAATAAGATAAAAGAAATATCCACACACATAAGTGGGCGAGGATAAATACAATAAAGGTAAATAAAGTACCTAGGTGAACATGAGCTAAGGTAAATACCTACTCTAACACCCCCCCTCAAGTGAAGCTAGAGGCCAAAATAGAAGTGGCATGTCCACAGTATGAGTCCCAACAACTAGGCCTGATGAAGTACTCATGTACAATAACTGGGAAAAAAGGGACACCGCAAGGTACCCAAAACCAATAACAACAAAGTAAAGAGAGTAAAAACCCAATCCAAGGCATCCCAAGAAACTTGGCTCAAAAAACTTGTACAATGCTGAAGAAGTTTGGTGTGCACTGTGGTCTGAATCCACTACTCGATCACAAAACTAAAAAACAACTGACACTGGGTTTCACCAGAATAGCTCCATACAAGGAGACTGTCAATGAAGTGATGTCGAAAGTGCACAAAAAACACCAAACATAATTCGATCAACTGCTGCAAATAGGTGTGCCATGATCCAAGAACAATAACCAAAGCAACAAGGCAAGGACACAAACTCCAGAGTGTCACGATCCAAGAAAAGCCAAGGTAACAAGGCAATAACACGAAACCCGAAGAAGCAGGATCAACACCACACCCTCCCATACTGCTGAATGGGTGGAGTGATGCTACAAATCTATATGAGTTACACAAAATCAACTACTTGAACACTGACAAAATAACACTGGACTTCACCAGAATAGATCCCCCATAAGAGATACTGTCAACATGCCAAAAGTGTCGAAAATACAGATACAAAATCTCTCAACAAACAAGAGAGATACACTACACTTGCTAAAGAAAAATGCTCAAAACAAGAAGCATCACAATGCATAAGGTATAGAAAGTGGAGCAAGAGGTCGAATGGTGGAGGAGCCACACCTGTAGAGTCCTCTCAATGAATGCCTATGTCGCCGCCACGAGTGATCAGATATCCACCCTAAATCAACACAGATGGATGAAGAAGATGCCTACATATGACTTGGTGCAAAATGCACAATGGGTGCATGCAAAAGAACATCAGAATGTGTGTCAGGTTGATCATGTCTGACAGCTGAAATCTCAGGTTTCTCAACCCTGAGTGAAGGTGCTGAACTCATGTGTTGCTCATGATCCTCAGAAAGAGTCGAACGAACAAAAAAAGGAGCTCTGTCAATGTGTGATCCCAATGAAGTATCTGCTCGAAAACCAATGTCATGACGAGAATTCCACTTAACATGTGGAATAGAGGAAACAATACCCTGTGAATGTCTGCCAATGACTCCGCTAGTGAGACCCATAGAACGGAGCATGCGAGAACTGAATGCAGTGGTATGCTTCTAAAAAAATCCATGCAGCTGAGCAGAAGTAGGATACACAACATGTGGTACTGTAATAGGCACAGATGTGGAAGAGCATGCAGTAACAAGCCTCATAGGTTTAGAAGCATCAAAAATAGGTTCAGGCTCAAAGACTGACAGATCAATGTCAGTGGGTACAAGAGCAACAATTGCAAGTGGACTAGGAGCATGGATATGGTTGTCCACAATATGATGGTGATGCTGTAGGCTAGCAAGTTTGTTCTGCAGTGAGTGTATTATTGTATCCTTATCGTGAATGAGTGATTGTAGAAGAGAATTTCACTTCTTGAGCGATCTATTTTCTTCCACAAATTTTACAATATCCTCTTGAAGTCCACATACTTAAGAGAAAAACATATCATTCTCAGAATCCATGATAGGTACAAACTGTAACTCCCAAAAGTTTAGGACGTCGGGGTCAACCGAAATTACGTCCACAATTGATTACAACACTCCTCCATATTTGACACTTTATAATTATAGTGTAAGTCTTAAAATAAAACTAAATATTTCCAATGGAAAGAGCACGAAAAAACAAGCACTTTTGCAAAAAACGACACTCAAAACTGAGTTACCGATCAAAAGTTACAAGCTTTTTAATATTTTGCTCTGTTATTTATTTTAGTTGCCACTAAAACAAAATAAATTGTTGTTGTCTTCACCACACAAATAAAATTAAAGGGGATTGAAGTTAAGCACCTACTAGTAGGAATCACAAGTATATTAAGTCCGTCATATGATCATCATACCATCATGACCAAGGGCTAAGGTAGTTTTTTTAATGACCGAGCGGGTGGCTCTTAAAAAGTGTCATTGATCAAATAGTGAACAACTATTAGTCATTTTTTCAACAACCGAAAATCAATGTACAATTATTGGTCCCTGCACAATCATGGGGTCCTCTCCCCTAGTAGGAATCACAAGCTTTAAGCCCTCAATGACCATACCATATGATAAAGGGCTGACTGTGTAGACAGTGCCCTTTATTTGCCGAAAATAGCAACCCCCGAAATAGTGAAAACATGCACAACATCCGTGGACCCTTGCCAAAACATAATCCAACAGACCCAAAAAAGAATCCCACGTTTTTTTTCTTTCACCCCTGAATCCCAAGGCAGACCGGTGTGCTTCCTTGTAACAATACAAAAAACCCAAAAAACAACTACCTCCTGAAATGGTCAAGTTTACAGTCGATCTTAGGGTTTTCCTGCCTTCCGGATCCAATGAAAGCATCCTTTTTGCATAAAAATGACATGCAGCAACAAAATACGATCAAATCCCAAATATATGAATATACAATGAATTTATTTGCAAAATAAAACTTACAGACGAATGTCAACAACAATCTCCAGCTTTGATACTATGAAAGGAATGATAACCATATCGTACCAAGCCAATAACACAGATGCTAATCAAACACCACGATCAATAAGATGAAATCAATTCTCCATAATAGCTTTACATAAAACCTTTGCAAACAAATGAGCAGCAATATCATATATTATTATGGAACTCAATGCAATACATTTGAGAATGGGCCTTGCTTAAATAGACAAGGAATAACAATCTAAGAACCAGTCAAGGTCGTAGATCAAGCCATAAATCAAGAAAATAACTAGTCATCAAAGAACTAATCAAGACCATAGATTTAGGAGAGAACTAGACATCAAGGATCTATCTATACTATAGATCAATGAAAGAACTAGTCAATACCATAGATCAAGGCAAGAACTATACCTAACAACTAGATAATATCTCATAATATTTAAATAATAATAAAAGAAATATCCACACACATAAGTGGGTGAGGATAAATACAATAAAGATAAATAAAGTACCTAGGTGAACATGAGCTAAGGTAAATACCTACTCTAATATTTAAATACTTTTCTTTTTACCTTTTTGCATGGACACTGAGTCAATAGATCTAAATTGATATCTTGGCCATGTAGTAATGTTTGGGTCTTTTTTTCTTGAATATTTATATTTTAAACGGATATAATTGCGTAGCTAAATGATTCCATTTGCCACAAATCAAAAGAAAATTTAAGGAAGTTGTTGATTAAAGAAGTATGTAAATAATCAAACCTAACAAACTTGACATTGATATCTATTGATTGTATTTCATATACATACATTTATTTTAATATACTTATGTATATTATATTTATTTTTAATTGTTACTTTTTTGATATACTTATGCTACACTTAGATAGGTGCATCGTGAGTTGATATCTCCATGTGTCACGTAAACTTTTAGTCGAATACTAAATGTTTCAATTCTACTAGAGTTAAACATTAAGAATTATGTATACATACTTGGTACAAATTTTATATTCAATCTAAAACATTATAGCCATTTCTAAATTTTACCTCATGGTTTATAACATTAAAAATATTAAGCTTACCAAATAATTAACTAATTAAATGTTTACAATCTTATAGTGTGATAGTTTTAAATTTATAATTTAATTAAAAATTAAATACATAAAACAATGTAACATACATTGCTTCTTTAAAAAAAATTGAGATCTTAGTTTTAATTTCATTTTAATCTAAACACTTGTAAATGACACCTTAGTTATAATTTCACTTTATGCATGAAGTTGAGGCTACACTTTCTCTGTCACTTTATTAAGCTTCACATTTCGTATAGGCCTTAAAACAAATTATTAAGGTAAAGTTGTTGATTTTTTTCATTTTTTTAACTATTGGAACTACCCATTTACATAATAAAATGCAAAAAGGGAGTTACATAGTAAGGGTGATTGGATAACACATGGTATTTACAAAACGCCACGAGGGCACCAACACAATAGAAAACACCACAAGGGCTTACATTAATGTGCCCACAGGGCAACCAGATAGCAAAAGAAAAGCACCACCATCAAGCAACACCGCTACACCAGGAGGAGGGCGAGGATCATCCTAAGGAGGGAAAGCATCCAATGTTAGGCTCGGCTGATGGAGAATCCACTTGCCAATTCATGATCGGGATACCACATTTGTAATGGAACCATAATTCCCCAACCAGGGGGCGATAGATCTAACAATTGTCTACATGGTTGGCGGCGGAGAATCCCACTATAAAGAGTTGGCAACACCTATCCCCTCTGAGGGGCATGCTCCAACCTTGGTCCAGAAGAGGATGGGGAAGAAGGGAGGCCCTGAGGGGAGGTAGAATGATGGTTGCACGAGTGCATTGCTTCAACGTGGACCCGTATAGATTTTGGCGATCGTTGGGGGTGGCGACAAACGAGGATCCGACGGAACCCGACTCATAGTGCATGGACACTCCCCTAACAATACGAGAAGCTCTTCTACAGATGAAAACTCCAAGGTGACCTTGGTGGCTTGAGCTTGAATCTGTATGCGAACAATAGATAGAATAACCACTTTGTCATTAGTGGAAAAACATATAACATAATGATCTTGCTTGAAAATTAAAGCATTGCGATATTTCCAGATATGAAACAAAATACATGCACAAAACAAATGCCAAAGAGTATCAATATGTGAGGCCAATGACTAAAGTCACCAAATAAAGCCAGGTGCCATGGGAAGAAGTTGGGGTGATAGGGTTGAAACAAAGAATGGATACACCTCTAGATAGATTGAGCATGGGTACATGACTAGAAGATGTGTTTAAACAAATCAGGGCAGGAACAAAATGGGCAAATAGGATTAGGGACACCAATATGACTAAGCCTTTCACTTGCAGGAAAACCTTGGTAAATAAGACAACAAAGAAAAGGATTAACTTTAGGCTCAAGAAGAGGGTTCCAGGTACAAGAAATGATGAAGCCAAGTGGAACTTTGCAGAATGCACACCCCACCGATCATTGAGTTTATCAATGGTTAAGGTAAGTAGAAGACTCAATAATTGATAAATGGGTCGAGTGTTGTATCGGAGGAAAATAATTTCCTGATTCCTCCGCCAATCATGCCACCAGCTGCCAGAGGTAGGAGCCCCAACTTGTGGAGCATAACATTAGGTAAGAGCTCTAAATTTTGTAGATAGATTGAAGGTTAAAATTGATCAGATTGAATTTAAATTTGAACTTGGGCCAAGGAATCCAGTCTTTGTGATTCACAAGATCTTGAATGGTATGAATGCCCTTGCAGAAAATCTGGATGGATTTAATGCATGGGGTTTCATCAAGTAGAAGATTTCCTTCAGTGATGATATGGAGACCACCAAATGTTCTGCGAATTAAAAGAAATCCCAGTGTGAAAGCCATCACCAACCCATCTCATCAATGATTTCACCTTGCTCAAAGGATTTCCAAATACACTTGGCGACAAAGGTACCAATTATCTTGACAGGAGCCAAAGTGATAACAAGAGGTAATGCAACCCTATTTTGTTCCAACACTTCTTTCTGTAAGGGGCTCCTAGATTCAATACAATGTCTTAGAAGAATTTTCCAGGCCTGAATACCTGAAAGACACCGAACAACCCATTTGGCACATAAAGTCACACTCTGCCAATAAACATCAATGACCCCCATGCCACCTTGACCATGAGGAAGACAACATACATCCTAGGCAACTATGTGCAAACCAGATGAACCATAAAAAGTCTCGAAGCAACTTGGCAAGCTGGTTGAACGAATTGTGAGAAGGACACCAACAAGCAGAATAATAAACATGAGCATAGCGGGAGGATTTTGGTGCAAACTTGGAATTTACCAGGTAGAGATAAGGGTTTTGGAAGACCATTTGGTAACTTTCTGTTCCACTATTTAAGGAACATAATTCCACAAAGTTCACAGAGTCATTGTAAAGGAAAAGGGAATGCCTAAAAATATGAATTGCTCTTTACCGCTAATCCATTTCTAGGTGTAGGCCTTCAACCAGTCTGAGGAGGTAAACAACTCTACCGATAGCCTAATGTTTTAGCCATTTGAATATTGGAACCTGAAGCCAAGAAAAAGGTGTCAAGACATTCAAAGATCATGGTTACATTCTACTCCAATTCAACAAGAGTAAGAAAAGAATCATCAACAAAGTGCCCATTGATAAGTTGTGTTGCATGATCTGGAAGAACAATCCCCCGAATGTGGCCTTGGAAGCTTGATGGGCAATAAAGTAATCTAGGGCATCAATAACTAGCACAAACAATGCCACAAGGGTACCCCTGTCTGATAAGCAAAAAAGGCCAATGGCAGTAAATGAAGTGACCATTAATGAAGAGTCGGGCAAACGTACTAGAAATTTTTTTGTTAAACGCCTATTGAAAGAATTCGCCAAATCCCAGGGCCTTAAGCATGGCCAGAATGTTAAATGGCCATTTCAATGTGATGTGTAATATTTATTGAAATCAATCTTGAGGAAGAAGGCCTCTGTGAGGAAACCCGCACCTTTTACAAAACCATAAGATTGTCCAGGATGTCATGACCTTTGAAAAAACCAATGATCTTAGGTAGAATATCCACAATGCGGAGAGCCAACGCCTTAGAAAGAATCTTGTAAGAAACATTCAACAAGGTGATCGACTGCCAATTATTCATTTGCTCAGGATTGCCTATTTTGGGAATAAACTTAATGTTGCCTTGATTGATGAAACTCCCAAGAGAGTGAGTTTGAAGGGCTTCATTATAGACCCAAAGCAGATCATGTCCCACAAAAGACTAGGTTGCTTTGTAAAACTCGTTAGGGAAGCCATCTAGGCTCGAAGACTTGTCATCTTTTAGAGTTTAGTTGGAGAACAAACATGGTTTGTTAAGATAGTTTGTATATTTCTAAAATCTGAAATTATAATGAGAAATTCATGTGATCTCCATCAAATTTCTAAATATTTGTTGTGTGTGCCTTTTAAAAAAGAAAGAGAAAAAATTAAAAAAATTATATATTTAATAAATTTGTTAACAATTTATGGTTTGGAAAATCCTAATCAACCTTTTTAGATTTCTTTTATTGATCATAAAAGTATTTCTAGTTCAACACAATATGGTTGGAAAATTCGAATTAACTTTTTTAGATTTCTTTTGTTGAATCATAAAGGTATTTCTAGTTCAACGCATTCTGATATTGTACAATCTTTACATATTTGTCAAATGAAATAAAACCACAATTAAATTGAAATTTCTCAATAAATATTTATATAGATTTTTTAATGTAATATAATTTTTAATATGCATGATAAAAAGTTTAATTTCAATCTTTTGCTACATATTATTATTAGTTTAGATATCTTAAATATATCTAATTAAAAAATATTGAGCGATATCAATTTTAACATTTTTATGTTAGAATTTTCACATACCATTATATCTTCTATAAAAATTTCTCATGATTTGTAACAAATGTTGTCAATTAAAAATATTTTTTGACAATAATGGCTTTAAACTTCACCATATGGGGCTAAATTATTTCATTTTTTGATTGACTTCCACAAATAAAAAGATATCTTTTTGTAAGTGATGATCAAATAGACGTTAAATTTATGGTTATAAATTAATTGTTAACTCATAAACATTACATATTGCCATTGCATCAACATCAACATAAACATATTACTTGGATTTGCATAGCCATTATTATTAGTCCATACATTAAAAAATATAAACAAACTTCAATACAACATACATTAAATTGGCATGGACGAGTCGTTATACAACCCTTGTTGAGATAGGATCTGCACATCGAATTTAACTAATTGATCTAGAAAAAAATCCCATCCCAATGATGGAGGAGTTGAATTTATATTCATGCTTAATTAAGATATTTTATTAATTCAATCAAACATGAAATTTAAAGATATAATTGATTAGCATATGAGATTACAAAGATTTGATAGGGTTTAATGTCCACCTCCATTATTTTCCTTCATCCTTAACATTTTCGTAGTGCTCTTTTAGAAGTTGTGGGATTGGTCCTTTAATTCTTAACATTTATTAACCTTTCTAGTTAACCTTGTCCTTGTGCAACCAATTTAATGGCATCTCATAACACAAGTCCAGTTACAAAAAATGTCATTATGGATTGTGCTGTTATTAAAAATGGCTTCTCTAGTGAAGAAACCACGCAAGTTTGTAGTGAAATCTCAAGCAAGTGGAAACATGTCAAGATAAGTTTTTCAACACACCATTAGATGCCCATGCTCTCTTGATATCTCATATAACTAATTTAAAGAGATCTCTCAAGACTCACAATTAGGTTTTCTAGTTGTTTCTCCTCGCAAGGTGTCCTTCATGCATCGACATTCCTTTGTTGCGGTCCACCTCTAATTTTAACCAGATGAGAGGAGAAAGAATAATTGCGGACGATAAATTTTTGTGGGATTTTTATCATTTAAACATGTATTTTTTATAATAATAAAAATGCAAGGGGGGCACTTCAATGAAGCCAATTTTCTTTTTTTGTGCAAAGTAACCAACAATATTTTTTGTAGAATAATCAATGGATTTATTGACAACTTAGGTTTAGAGGACATGTTTTCTTGATCAGTATGGAAGCAAATAACTCTAATGATTTTATTCTCATAGAAATGTACGAGGCCTCATAATACCCACCTTGTAAACATGCACTATGCGAGGTTTGTGGAAGTGGTTTATATATATGGACATTCTCTTCCTACAAGAAAATAAGGTGGCGAGATTTTGACACATTATTGTCACTTAAATTATATAGGTTGATAGTTTATCCCTGATTAGTAATCATGATCTAGGGCTTGGAGGAACTGCTACATATATTTCTATGAAATGACAACCTTTTTATGTGGATCATGTATGTGACTTCTCTTATCGCATCTTTGGGTGTTATTAACTATTAAAAACCATGATTTCTGTATAATTAAATTTTATGCATCTAATGACATCATTAAAAGGGTAACTCTTTTACATTGGGGTTAAGATGAATTGTTAGATTCTATATGCATTGGGTGATGTGTGGTGAATTTAATATGGTCGAGTAATCAACTGATAAGCTTGGACACCTCCCTAATGTGATGGATAACTAGCGAATGTTCTAGAAGCATTGATGTAAATGAATGACAAGTTTGGATTTTATGAACCTAGTTACTCACATCACTATATTTTTGTTGTTTGGTGCATGTGGTCTAACTCTGCACTAGGGACTTGAAAGAGTCTTCAAGTCATTAGATAGGGCCATGCTCTCCACTCAGTTGTACTTTTCATTCAAAAACTATTTTATGTTACTAATTGAGACTTTGACAGATATTTTCCTTTTAGATCACTTAGTAATTCCATTATATATAGATTGGTTCTCTGAATACCATAATATAAATTGAAAGATGTAATTCTCTCATAATACTGTTTTTTATATCATGGGCCCACCTTAGCTCATATCAAGTGCATTTGGAACTTGATCCATCAGCCAACAAGAAATTCTAGTTGGATTCATTAGTGGTTGGATGCCATCACTCACACTGCATGGTGCCTATCATGTAATTATGGCCAACAACGTAGTTTGCATCTATTGATGCATATGAAAATCTCATTGATTTCCTTAGAGAAAACACCTTTTCATTAGCCTTTGTAATGGAAAATGGCCTACGTTTGCAGTAGTCAAAGTGCAATGTTGTGTGCACTGTGCGTGTGTGTGTGTGAGTGAAGTTGTGTGTGATCGGTGATTGATTTGAGTGATTCACGTGAAACCCCATTCAATGAAGCATCCTCATTTGCCTGAAGCCACAACTGCCACTTAGGATAAACAAACTTATTTGATACGTGATTGGGTTTTTACGTGATTAACCCCTAATGAATTTCAGAAAAATCAATTCAAAGTGAAATTTTGGCTAGCAAAGTAAGTTAGCGGATTTGGATGTGGTCATTTGGATGCCATAAATTGTGTGCATGATGTGTAGTGTGTGTGTGGGTGTGTGTTGTGTGTGTAAAGTGTGTGTGTGTGTCACGCGAACCCCCCTTCGCGTGAACCCCCCCATGTGGCAACCTATGTGGCACATGTGTTGTGTGCCGTAATCCATGTTGGAGGATAATTTTATAACAAAATGTTCTTAGGGCACACGTAATTAGAGATAACGAATGAATAATAATTACAAAATTAGATTAACACAAATACAAAATTTTATTAGCTTTCTATAAAATGCACAATCATGCAATTTTTAAAAATATGTTTTACTATTTAGTGGTTTTAGAATTTTGCAAACAATATGGTATACCTTGACAATTGTTATTCTACAGAAAAATTTAAATACAAAGCATAAAATCAAACCTAATTGCATAAAACCTAAACCTTATATTCATTGAAGCATAAATTAGTTGAACAATTTTTATAGGACATACATGCTTAATCACAATTTTACCATTTATCATCAAATATTTGACCCTAGCATAGTGGAATTAAAACAACTATATGAAGTCCAAAACCCAAATGAATCAATACCCCTGACAGCAAAGAATCTTTAGTAGACTTGATATAATCCTAAAATTCTACTATGGTGAAAAGGATAAATAGTTCTAGTTCAAAAAACACTTTGACCAAGTGACAGAAATTCCTAATTTTACAACATTGTTCATCCTGTATGAATAGGCTTAAGAAACCTCAGGACCTTTTCATTTATTTTGCAAAGATGTTTGAAAAATTGATTGTTTTCCTTAGGAATTCCAAAAAGTAACAACACCTTGGAAGAACACAATAAACATGGGGTCAATGTTTTTAACGGTTTTATGTGTTTTCCCTCCATATAATAAAGGCCCTCAATGATTGGAAATTCTTTGAATCCAACAAAAAGTACCAAGTGTACAAGTTTACACGCATATTTCTTATAAACTTTGACTTTAAAGTATGGACCCATTGTCTAGATGTTTACACACTGGAAAAATTGCACAAAGACCAAAAACCTTGAGAGATCCAAACTTGATTGGAACTTTACACATAATGGTCTTCCCCAAAATCATTTAAGTAATCTTGGAATCAACCATGCTTAATACTATAATAGGTCTACCAATAAATCCAATCCCTTAGAGATTATGAACAACCAACTTATTGGTATCCATAGGTATTATTTCGCACATCTAAACCATACAAGTGTTAATATCTACCATAGAAACATATGAGTGAAAAAACCATGTTAGCACTACTTTTTAGTGGTCATCCATTAAAGATTTCTTATCACTAAGCTTTGTAATTTCAGTACTGAACTCGTCAACATGCAAAACCAAAGTATGCATTATTGGTGTCAGTCTCTTTGACGAGAATAGATTCCAAACATGATTATCCTACTTCCCTCCTATTTGTATTTTTAATTCTTATCTTCAAAGTCTAATATTTCTTGCACAGTATATATATTTTACAATGAGTGGATGAAATGATTACCCCAAAATATAAGTATTTTCACAAAAATAGAGTTTCATTCACAATCATTCTAAAATTCTCACCTACATTTCAAGCAAAATGAATGTTGGTACACTTCCATGGGACCTAGTTCTTTTAGTGGTTCTACAATTTCTAAGACTACTAGTATAAAATTTGGGAATGCACATTTCTATCATGGAACAATGTTTTCATTCTCTCATACTCTTCACTTGTACTGTTGAGTTGTGGAGCTCAATTACTTCAGATTAACATGTTATATTAAACTTGTAGGAAACACAGTAACCGACGTCGGCTATGGAGGGACCGACATCGGTCACCTATGACCGGACATCAGTCAAGAAAGGAGGAACCGACATCGGTTAGGGCTAACTGGCATCGGTTACCTGCTGTGTGAGTGTTTTATTTAACTCACGGGAATTAGATATAATTTTAGTATTAAAGTGATATCTATTGATTGTAATTGCATGGCTAAATTCCCTAAGTTTGTATATGCCTATATAATCATGAAATCTAGGGTTTAGAAGATAAAGATTGTAAGAATTGATGATTATTGTGAGAATAATTGTGAGAGAGAGAATTCTTGGAAAAGAAGGAGAAGCTTGAGAGAGAGAAAGTACTGTACATCTGAGAGGTGTGGAAGATTGTAAATCTTCATTGTATATATTCTAAAATCTTTGGATAATATATTGGACCTGTTTCT
The DNA here is from genome assembly GCA_019776745.2 of Taxus chinensis. Classification (NCBI taxonomy): domain Eukaryota; kingdom Viridiplantae; phylum Streptophyta; class Pinopsida; order Cupressales; family Taxaceae; genus Taxus; species Taxus chinensis. Next base: position 936,304,024 of record CM034149.1, read on the forward strand.
TGGTGGATGTAGCCCACACTGGGTGAACCACGTTAAATCTGGTGTTGATTTATATATCTTGTTTTGTATATTTCTTTTGGTAGAATATCACTTTTATTGCATGTATGCTTAGATATGATATATTATCTATACAACCTTGTGCTAACCCCAACAACTGGTATCAAAGCTTTGTTTGAGGGTTTTGTGTGTTGATAGATTTACTCACAAAGGGTTTTCTGATTGAGTGGGAGCTACAACAATGGGAGAAGAAAAAAATACAAGGTAGAGAAATTTGACGACATGAAATTATCAATTATGGAAGATGCAGATTGAGGATTATCTGTATCAAAGATATTTGTACTTACTGTTGGATGAAAATTCTAGACCTATGAAGATGACTGATGAAGAATGGAATATTCTTGACATAGAAAGGCTTTGGGATCTATAAGATTGAGCCTAGACAACATCCGTGCTTCCAATATTACAGAAGCGAATTCTACGGTAGAGTTAATGAAATATCTTGCTAATTTATATGAAAAACCTAGTGCTTCAAATAAAGTTTATTTGATGAAGAAACTATTTAGTTCTAAGATGCATGAAGGTGGATCTACATGTAGTCATTTGAATGATTTCTGATCTATTGTAAATCAGTTAAAATTGGTTGATATTCCGTTTGATGATGAAGTGAAAGCACTTTTATTCTTATGTTCTTTACCTGATAGTTGGGATAACTTGGTAATGGCTGTTAGTAATACACCATCTGCTAATAATATTTTGAAGTTTGATGATGTGGTTAGTATAATCTTGAATGAAGAAATTTGTAGGAAAAGTATAGAGGAATCATCATCTGGGAATGCTTTGAATGTAGAAAGAAGAGGTAGGTAGAAGGAGAGATCCAAGAGTAAGAATAATGGGAAATCAAAGTCAAGGGGTGGCATATCTAAATCCAGAGGTAAGGGAATTACTTGTTGGAAATGTGGAAAGAAAATCATGCGCAAAGAAAAATTGTTGGTCAAAGGATAAAGAGAACCAACACCCAGAAAAAGGTAAAGAAGTCAAATAAGGAGAAAAATATTGTAGCAGAGGTAATGCAAGATGCTCTTATTCTTTCTTTGGATAATAGAATAGAATCATGGGTTTTAGATTCAGGATATTCTTTCCATGTAACCCCTAATAAGGGTTATTTCAGAAATTATGTCCAGGGTAATTTTGGACATGTTTATTTGGGTGATGATGAACCTTGCAGTATTACTGGTAAAGGGGAAGTTCATCTAAAATTACAGAATGGAAATACATGGGTATTGAAAGATGTGAGGCATGTGCCAAGCCTCAACAAGAAATTTATTTTTGCAGGGCAACTAGGTGAAGTTGGTTGCATGGTTACATTTACAGGAGACTCTTGTAAAGTCACCAAGGGTCTTTTGTTGTGGCAAGAGGTAAGAAGGTAGGAACATTATATTTATCTACTTGTGTTACTAATTCCTTTTCTGTCTTATCTACTTCAGATTCAGATGCATGCATGTGGCATAATCGATTAGGCCATATGAGTAAAAAAGGAATGCAGATCTTAAAGGCTAAGGGTAAGTTATCAGATTTGAAATATTTATATCTTGATTTCTGTGAGCATTGTGTCTTTGGAAAGCAAAAGAGAGTGAGATTTCTCAAAGTTGGGGCAACTAAGAAAAATCATAAATTGGAGCTTGTACACTTAGATGTGTGGGGACCAGCCTAGGTAGCTTCTCATGGAGGATCTCAATTATGTTAATTTCATTGATGATGCTACAAGAAAGGTATGGATTTTATTGTATTAAATCGTAAATCTTATGTTTTTGAGACTTTTAAAAGATGGAAAACCCTTGTTGAGAATGAATCAAATTCAAAGTTAAAGTGTCTTAGATTTGACAATGGTGGTGAATACTGTAACAAGGATTTCAATGATTATTGTTCAGTGAATGGAATACGTAGAGAAAGAATGGTTCCAAGAACACCACAAGAGAATGGTGTTGCAGAAAGAATGAACATGACAATCATGGAACGTGCTAGAAGTATGAGGATACATGCTAGATTGCCCTTGCAGTTTTGGGTAGAAGCAGTTGATACAATGATTTATTTGATTAACCGTGGGCCTTCAAGTTCACTAGATGGAGGAATACCAGAGAAACTTGGATGGAAAAGAGGTAGATCTTTCTTTTCTTAAGTTTTTGGTTCAGAAGCTTTTGTGCATATTGATAAGGAAAATAGAAAAAGTTAGATGCAAAATCCAAGAGATGCACTTTCATTGGTTATGGATCTGGTGATTTCGGATTCCGTTTTTAGGATTTAGAGAATTCTAAAATTATTAGGAGTCATGACATTGAATGGAATGAAAAGATAATGTACAGGGATCAAATTTTGGTACCCAAGGTGAACTGGTTGAGAAGTTTGTGGATGAAAATGAACTCTCAGATTCAAAATTAACACCTACAGGTTTACACAGTAACCAGTATCGGTTTACCCTTGACCGACATCGGTCCCCTGAACCAGCATCGGTTACAGAAATAACTGGTTTCAGTTAACTGAATCGACATCGGTTATAGGTGACCAATGTCGGTCACTGTCAGAAGTAGATACAAATCTACAGGATGAGTCCGGATTGAGCCTCTGGCACCCCAAATCTCAGTGAGAAGGTCAAAAGGTTAAGTAGACCTCCAGAAAAATATTTACACCTTCCTCTATCTTATTTATTATTGACTGATAGTGGTGAACTAGAAAGCTTTGAAAGAAGCATTGCAAGCTAAAGGCCACAAGCAATGGGAGCATGGCATGAATGAGGGATGGACACCTTAGAGCAGAACCAGACATGAAATTTGGTTGAGTTGTCAGCTGGTAAAAGGACATTGCAGAACAAGTGGGTTTACATGATCAAGGAAGAAGATGGTGGACAGAAGAGATACAAGGTAAGGCTTGTAGTAAAGGGATTTGCACAAAAAACAGGTATTGACTTTGGTAAAATAAATTCTCCTGTTGTTAAGATGACTTCTATTCGTACTGTATTGAGTTTAGTTGTGAGTAGAGGATTTGCATTTAGAGAAAATTGATGTCAAGACGGCATTTCCTTCATGGTGATTTAGATGAAGAGATTTATATGCATCAATCACTTGAATACGAAGTCAAGGGTAAGGAGAAATTAGTGTGCATATTGAAAAATAGCATATATGGGTTCAAGCAAGCTCCAAGGTAATGGAACATGAGGTTTGATAGTTTCATGCAAGAGCATGGTTATTTGAGATGTGAATCTGACCATTGTGTTTATTTCAAAATACTTAGAAAATGGGAGCTAAATTATTTTGTTATTGTATGTGAATGATATGTTTATTGCAAGATCTAGTATGCAGGACATTTATGAGCTTAAAGAAAAGCTAGCTCACACTGATGAAGGATTTAGGAGTTGCTAAGAGAATCTTTGGCATGCAAATTCACAGAGACAAGAAAAACAAGAAGTTGTATTTGTCTCAAGAGGCATTATATCAATAAGGTGTTAGAGAGGGTTTAATTTGCAAAATTCAAAACCTACAAGTACACCTATGGCTAGACACTTCAAATTGAGCAAAGATCAGTTTCCTACATCACACGAGGAGGTTGAGTACAGGGACACGAGTTACCATATGCTTCAACAGTTGGGAGCTTGATGTATGTTATGGTTTTTACCAGACCAGACATTACATATAGTGGAAGTTGTGAGTAGATTTATGGCTAATCAATTGGAAAGTAGTCTAATGGATTCTCTAGTATTTGAGAGGGACATCTACATGCAGTTATGCTATGGAGGTTCAGATATTTATATTATGTGGCTATGTTGATTCAGATATTGATCTAGATGGTAGAATGAGCACTACTGGATACATTTTCACAGTAGGTGGGATGATAGCAGTTATAGAGGTAGGTACTGACAGAGGCTATCAAAGAGTCACCTATGTTTAGTGACAGTCAGAGTCAATTCATTTGGAAAAGAGAGAATGAAACACAAGTTGAGGAATCGACTTCATATGGACAGGTATTGGAGGATGGGCAGCTGAAACCATACGAGTGAAAATATATGCTAACAAATCCATTAGGTTGGAGCTAATCCAATTTTATTGTTATTTGATTGAGACTTGAGGAAGAAACAAAGTGTCCAAGAATGAGTGCAGTAATTTATCTTCAAGTGGGAGATTGTTGAGTTGCGTAGCTCAGTTAATTCAGATTTAACATGTTGTATTAAACTTGCAGGAAAACACAATAACCAACATCAGTTATGGAGGGACCGACATCAGTTATGAATGACATCAATCAGGAAAGAGGATCTATCGGTTAGGTATAATTATCGATTACCTGTGTGTGAGTGTTTTATTTAACTCACGGGAATTAGATCTAATTTTATTATTAAAGCAGATCTATTGATTGTAGTTGCATGGCTAAGTGCCCTAAGTTTGTATATGCCTATATAAACATGAAAGTTAGGGTTTAGAAGATAAGGATTGTAAGAATTGATGATTATTGTGAGAATAATTGTGAGAGAGAGAATTCTTGGAGAAGAAGGAGAAGTTTGAGAGAAAGAAAGTACTATACATCTGAGAGGTGTGGAAGATTATAAATCTTCTGAAAGCTTTGGATAATAGATTAGCTTGTTTCTTGGTTGATGTAGCCCACACTGGGTGAACCACATTAAATTTGGTGTTGATTTATATCTCTTGTTTTGTATATTTCTTTTGGTAAAATATCCACTTTTATTGCATGTATGCTTAGATCTGATATATTATTTTTACAACCTTGTGCTAACCCCAACATGTACAACTCAAAAAATTCCCGTGTAATATTAAAAAGGCCTGATCTCTGCCACATGCCTTTGTAATTCACAACCTATGATCTCCATTACAAGCACCATTTCCTCTACATGATCTCCACCGATGGCTCATTCACAACTCCAAAGCTACTACCTCAAGGTTACACAACTATTTTGAAGTGGAAGAGTCCATCCATCACATATGTTTGCAAGGTTGACTAGTTAGCCAACCAATGGCTTATTTACCACTTTTTGGGGTGATTTATCATTGGCTAGTTGACTAATTAAGCTTGCAAACATATGTGATGTTGAGGCTAAATGTTTTGAATCTATACACTACTTAGATAACAATAATAACATGGCCATTACCACATTCAAAATTTAATGACCCATATTAAATTTACAGAAAAGTGTAGGTTTTTGTTTATCAACGATACATGTAAAATTAGAATTAGGTTCAATGTTTAGGCGAGATAACTCAATTTAAAAACACCCCCACTTATTTAATTTCATGGGTCAATGTGATACAACGGTGACAAAAAACTATTTCAATTTAATATATATTGTATACCATATATATAACTAAAATAATTTCTATGACTTGTTTTTGATGATGATGTAAAGGCGGTGTGCAAATTAGCCTCATCTTTATGCCATTTTTTATGTCAATTTTACACTGGACCCTTAGAATAAAAAATAAAAAAATGAAAATGACGATAAATTGACCCAATTAACGGAGCTAATTCCACTTTATGTAATAGTGTAAGAGTATTAAGAATGTATATGAAATAATAAAACCTTGGATGATTTGGAATGGTGGTTGGCTCTGAGAAATGTTGTTTGTTTATCAACACTCTCTATGGTGGCTACCTGTGATTAAGTTTCACTATGTACCTCTTTCTAAAGTCCCATGGATTCATGGTATTAAACTCTTCATGAGAAACATTCACACAATGAAAAAGATATCTTTTCTAGACACACTAGAAATTTGGTCTCTATCCTGGAATCCAAGTCAAAATTTCATTTGGATAAAAGAGATCAAAAGTCCTCCTAGAATATTTTTGAGGCTATTTTCAATAAAATGATTCACAAAATCGAATTCAAGTATTCTCATCCTTGGTGGAAGGATTGGAACTAGTATCCTAGAACACATTTCCAAAGCTACTCTACCAACAAGGGATATGACATTTTGTCATGCCACATTTTCGCATGCTTGACAAGTTAAATGCTTGTTGGCCTCTTCTCTCAACCACCCGTAGTTAGAATTAATGGTTTCAAATGGTTTGAAATGCCATAATGTAGTCAAAGTTAATCCACTTTGCATGGTGCTTACTTGATCAGGGTCTTCCCTTGGCAATAACCTTGTTCATTTAGGGATCCCCAACCCAAATTTACATTTTACGAATATTTAGAAACACTCATGCATTTATTTTGACTTTGGTAAAATGTTAAGTTAGCTTGGACATAAATTCGTGAATTCCTAAAACCTTTTAGATTGGAGCTTTTCATTTGGAAAAATATGCACTAAGGGGATTGGCCAATGGTTCCCACAAATTACACACAAATTTGGCATATTTTTAGAGTTGAAATCCTTTTCTTTATTTTGAAGGAAATAATTCAATGGTTTTTGTAAACTCTTATGTTGATTCTCATTTCTCTATACTCGTAATAAAGCCATACTTGTTTAAAATGCGTTCATGAAGATTCAAGTGCAAGTCCACACTTTAATGTTTTCCTTCCTTTAGAATCTCTTGGACAATTGGGGGAGTGCTCCTTGCACTATTACTCATGTCCCTCCTTCATTCTCTAGTAAGGGCACCCTTAGAGAAAGAGAGTATTGCTTAAGCTATGCTTATTACCTCTCCAATAGTAGAGCTAATGGTCTCTGCTACACCACCACTCTCATCTTCTCATTTAATGTGGTTGTTGGGCTTCTCCACCTTGTGGGGATTGGTGGGCTTCTCTTTCCCACAAAAATAATTTTTTTTCCTCTAGGTTTGGCTATATCATCTCAACGAGTAGTTTAACAAGGTCAAGAGGAACTTGCAGATGTGTCTCAGATTGAAAATGTTAATGATATTGGCTACGAACCCATTACTGAGGGGGAAAACCTTCCAATTGGTGGCTAGGGAAATAGATAATATGGATCCACTTCTTGCGGATCTCTTTCCAATGGTTGCATAGTTTCTCTTTTTGTAATATTTTATGTTAGTCTTTATTAAGATTTATTTGATTTTATTTTCAGGCGCTCTTTTGACCTAGTGTGGCATTGAGGTGCTTATTCTCATACTGCCAACTTTTTTAATGAGTCATTTATATTTTTTTGAAAAATAATATAACTCCATTTCATTAAAAAGTGATATAATTAATTGATTTCATGCATATTTTATTATCGTAATTGAAAAATTCAATGCACTTCATGGCAACAAGAGTTTAATACAACAACTTTGGCATGAGGTGCAACTATGTGGGGAAGCGGATTGAAATTTTAAGGGAATTAGTTTTTTGATTTGTTTACATGTCATAATACTCTCCTCTTTTAATATGAGTGGTATTATTGTTATAAGAAAAAGTGAATTGTCTTAAAAATAACTTACAATTAATTTATCAGACTATTTTTTAAATTTTAGTTTGAAGGTTTTTCAAGAAGACATTTGCCAAAAACTTGTATCTTACGGGCCAAATTTTGATTCACTTAAAACATTGAACAAAAACCCACTTCTTTTGAAGAGCTTTAGCCATCATTTTTATTTTTTTAATAAAGAAAGAACAACTTATAAATCAAGCAATCATTCTATACTTGTTTGGGACCGGCTTACACGGTTAAAAATATATCTTAGATTTCTATAAATCTTGTTATTGTTCATTAATAAGTTTTCTTAAATATATAAGTTATGATTGATGGTTAGTATTAAATGATGCAATACAATTTTTTTGATTATGTTGATAGGTGTTTTAGAAGAATACTTAGAAATAATATCATTGAGTGTAGTTTAGTTGATAGAGTGAAATCACCAATAGTAATTTGTCGTTATTGAAAGTATTAATGGTTGAAAACGAGTCTAATATACTATATAGATAAAACCAGACCAAAGATTTAATCCACATATATTCGATCCCCGGTAACTTTGGCCTATCCAATTCATTGGTCTGGATTTGATGTCTATTTGAAAGAAATAAATAAAGTTTAAATGACTTAACCATCCCATCCTATCCTATGTATAGAAAGCGTACCGCTATGATTTGGCCCACAATTGAATGTCAGAGAAAAATAAGCCATATATATATTATTCTTCCACAGTGTTTCATTGTAACGTTCATCAGCTTCTCTACCCTTTTTGCTTTGCTGTCAAATATGAGAGATTTGAATGTTGGAGGACAGGTAGAATCTTGTTATTACTTGTTTTCATTCATGCTATTCAGATCAGGTTTTGTCTCCAATTGTGGGAAAAGACCGGCTTTAACGTCCTCTAAAGTTCCATCAATACCGGCTTTTTGCTCTACTCAATATCTTGTCTTTTCTTGAGCTCTTTAATTTAGGTTTTTATCCCAGAAATAATTTTTACTTTTCTCTTTATTATGAAGTATGGGTTAAATTTTTATTAAAGCCAATCTTAATGTGATAAGGAGGATGCATATCTAGTTACGTTTATTTTTTGAATAATTTTAAGATATAGTGCTTTCTCGAGTTCTTTATTCAACTCATTATCTATGGATTTATGTAGGAATTGTCAAGAACATTTATAGAGTTTAAATGAAACTGATAAATTCAAGAATATTCGATAATAAAAAGTATTCTTCTAAAATATCTTCAGGCTAAACAGTCACTATCTTCCTTAATTTTTTTTGGTTCCCTTCCATTTGCCCATGAGAATGCTTCTCCTTCGTGAAAAAGCGATTTACAAGCTTGTAAAAACCCCCGAATGAAATGAATGTCAAGACAAAAGAAAAGAAAAGACAGGCCAAAAAATAAAATGAGCTGGTCAAATCAACATGCAACTTGTGTAGGATCAACTCGATATTTTATGTTTCAGTATCCCCCATTTGTGGGCAAGTTTTGAATGTACAAAAAAATCTGAGAAAAGGCTGCAAAGAGTTATGACCCATTTGTAAAGTGGCGTGTATAGAAAGTGCACTGACCTTTCCAAGCTTCTAGTTGGGAGGGTTAGAGCCCTATTGACCACCCATCTTGGAACGTACCTTTTCAGAAAGGACCATTTATAGTGTGTGTGCATCTAATTTTCAACCAGTTTTAATTCGAAACAAATTGACCACTCAACAATTATAGTTACAGAATCCATCAACCCTACTTCTGTAAAGACTGGAGGGACCTGGTTTCCATAACTAGGAAGTTAAGGTCTATTATCTATGCAATCAGATCTGCATTTTAAAGATATTATTTATGGACATTGTTGCACATGTGAATGCAAATTGAACAAGTCAATCATAATAATTGAAAAGTCGATCATAATAATCGGTCTCTCTCGGAGTGTTGAGAGATATTCATTATCTCAATATTTTCTATTATAGTTATCTTGTGATATTTTATGTGTCTTTCACAATTATTATTTACCGCATATTCTTGTGGGTTTAAGTTCCGTTTCATGACAATACATATAAATTAATATAGATAGATTTAAAATAAACATGCCATCGGTTTAATCAATAAAAAAGGAATGACGCTTTGAGCTGCCTATCCTATTTCTTGTTAATTTCTAGTTTTATCTCCTTGAATATCAATAATAGATTGTAGTTTTTTATTATTCTTTGCGACTATGTATAAGAACTTAGCAAATTTGTTTATGAACTTAGTAGTTGTGTTAATTTTTCTCCTCTCTAATTACGTTAGATGTGTTTTATTGTAGGAAGTATTAAGAAAAGTATCGAACTTTTTTGAGAGGGCTCTTTTCGATATATTAGGTCCTATATACTATATACCATAGTCATATCTCCATCTTGTCCCAATTTACAATTTATTTTTATTTTTGGTTTCTATTTATGTTATCAACAACTATTTTAGTTTTGGGCAGTGGATATTTCACATCTTCTTCTTCTACCATTTGGATTGCTTGCCAATGCATTAGAGTACATGAACTTTCATTGTTTGCTTATAAAATTACATGCATACATTAAAAACAACACATTTAACAAACAACTTACAACACTTGAAGTAGGTGGATGTAGCATAGAGTTGACAACAAGCTAAATTTGGTGGAAGATTGTCTAATCACTATTACATATAGTGCAAATAATGTCATGAATTGAGTCAATTTCATGTCATTTTGTGTGTGTATGTGTGTGATAGTTGATTTCCGACGTAAACATGACGGTAATATGTGACAAAAATTTTGCGTCATATATGCAACAAAAAGGTACCTTGTGTTTCCTTTTTCCATTTAATACTAAATTATGTCACCTTTTTTCCCCTTATTGTAAAATTAGCCCAATATGAAATTAGAGCATCTTTAAGCACATAAAAAATAGGGTTTGTAGTAATCTACTTTTCTCTTGAATCACGCTTAACATTTTTATGGAGGAAAGATATTGGTGAAATTCAGATTGGAAAGCGGAAGACTATTTTTTTGGCACTAATGTGAAAAATTTATTGTTTTCACATGATTTCTTAAAGAAAATATTCTTAAAAAAATTACAAAATTATTCTTCCAAGTGTAGACACAAAAATTTGGTATTGCTACCCCTGTCGCTTCTTTTCACCATGGTCACCCATCTAAACCCTTTTTTATTTTTCATGTTTTTATTAATATCCCCATCTTTTCCATCATTATCATATCCATTTTAATTTAATGCTAATTCTCATTAATTATCCCCTAATCCTCATCTTATTAGTTAATTACCTCTAATTTGCTCAATTTTTCTTCACTAGGTTGTTTATCATCCCTGAAACTGCCTAATTGCTCATCTCTAGGCTCTCCTTAGCCTTTATTTACTCCATTTCATCCCTCACCTACCCATTTCACTTCTGTATTCAACCCTAACCCGCCTAAGCCTTTCAAAACCCTAATCCCGCTTCTAATGGGCTTAATGTCTCAAGTTAGGCATCCCCCCACCACTCAAATGGATGGTTCCATGCAGTTGGTGACTACCCACCCAGGTCACTGTCAATCCTATAAAGCCACATTTCCCCCATCCAAATGATGCATCATCAGAGCTTTCGTGCGTTTTGTGACCTTGTCTTCATGCCTGAGCTTCTCCGTAGTTGTTTCAGTCTTTTTGGAGTCCCTTTGAGCTTGCTTGCTTCATTTGTGGAGACTGTGGGGATATTATCTGTTCCCTTTTGTTGATTTATTTCATTGTTGCATCATTGTTATTGTAAGTTACTAACATTTCCCAGGTCCAGCTGCCATAAGAGCTTCAGATCCAGCGTTTCCTTCATCCATTTTTGTGCAGGTTGTCAATCTAGCTCATCCATTTTCAGCTTGGCCTGGATTAGCGTAGATCACCGTCGCCCCTGCTAGGTCGCCGTCGTCCCTGCCCTTGTTGTGTCAGCTATTTTGTCATCTAGATCCATAATAGTTTGTTTTTCTATTTCTATCATGGCATACAGTTCCCAGATCCATCATTCTGTTAGTCCAGATCCATTCTGTCAATCTTCGGTCACCACCAACTCAGCCCATTCATTTTCGACCTGAGCTATATTTCCATCCTACCATCCAAATCCTTATTTTCTTACATCCTTTTTATTTCCCTTCATTCAAATCTTTCCTGCAGGTTACTATTAACTTATACAGGCCTTCAACACTTTCAGATATGTACACAGAGTCTTTCTGATATGTATTTTTAGTTATTGTTTAGATCCATCTGCCCCGGTCACCATCGACTGGACCAGTGCAGCCTGGGTCTCCATCGACCCAGCTAGGTATATTTCATTTTATGTTAGTCTAGATCATATTTGCACTTTCCTTTCAGTTCTGTAATTTCAAATTATGTTTAGGTTCAGATTCTACATGTTATTTAGTCCTTTACCATTTACTTTATCATATTTTATTAAATATGGGGGTTGACATCTACAAAATGAAGTTCACGCTTCTTAGAACTGACTTCATCGGGAAACCCCATCATCTACCATCTAATCCATTTTCATTGTAGTTATCTTTGTTGTGTAAATCCATTGAGCTTGCGGCAAGGAATCTACTTTATGCCCATCCATTTGTCACCATCTCATTCCAAGGTACCTCAAACCCTTGTATGTTTTAAGTTGCTTGATTTTATTTAGTATCTAGTGCACTAATCTGAACAGGAAAGAGAAAATTTAGTCCAACATTTTGGCACGGCCAGTGTGACAACCGTTTTAGGTGAGTCTCTTGCATTTCATTTTATTTTTCCATATTTCTTCTATTTTCCACTAACATTATAGGTATAGGCTTTGATTTTGCTTGTTTGTGTTCGGATTTTAGATTGCTTATATTTTTCTCTTCCTTTTCTTTATTTGGAAGATCAGATGAAAAGTAAAATCGAAAAACCAGGTATTCCCCTTTTTGTCTTAGTTTCTCCTTTTACATCACATTTTCCATTTCTTGTGTGGTTGTTCTCATCAAATCTCCACATTTGGTCTTAGGATTAAAATGAACCTCTTGCATTATTGCTTGAAAATATAGTATAAGTAGGGGTTTAATTGGTTGCATTTCACATCTCTTCACACACATCCAAACACACCAATCAAATTCACACATTGAAATAATCCCATACTAGGTGGACCTAATTGGGATTTCATCACCTAATAGGAAAGCCTCCACGGTGTTCTGGCCGCATTATAAATCTTGCACAGATTTGGGCCTCGTGTACCTTTGGGTGAATCGAGGACTCCTCATCCAAAAATACCTGAAACTAGCCTTATATTTCCATCTCCTAGGTACCCTCATTATCCACTCCCCCTTTTTTATTTTCACATTTTCTAAATTAATCAAGATTAAAAAAACATTTCATGCTTGACTTGTTTTCCTTAATTAGTATAGTTATTGTTTTCTTGTTTTGTTTCATGCTCGTTATCACACATTCTTTAGCTAGGAAAATGGAACAAAATCTTGCATCAAAAAATTCCATCGCTTCATCCCAACAAACTTCTTCTATGGCTATTGTCTCATATGTGCCTATGGTTACCTCTTCTATGGTCACCCAACCTTTGATCATCAATATGCCTCATCAAGAATCTCTTGTTCAAACCATCACCCATGATGAGACCAACCCTTTCCTACATCATCAATCCATTCCATCTCGGTGGTCCATGCCTCAATATGTTACATTGGTTGAACCTTTTGGGCCTCCCATTATACCTCGTGGTAGTATGGAGTTCCAAGAGCACCTCAATGGTAATCACGTGGCCCTCCATGATTACCTCCTTACGAAATCAACCCAACTTCCTATTGATGGGCCACCTCTCTAAAAAATATATGGTTATCATTCCAATCCTGAAACAACCCACGTTATTTATTCACAACTTGCAGTGTTTTTCCCTAGATCCATGAATGAGCTCGCTATGGCCTAACATGAACTAGATCCATCCTCTTACACTAATCCTCAACCTCATCAAACCACCCAACTAGTCACACCCTTTCCTCTTAATCTACCTCCCATCGACACTGTAATGTCCCCTTTCCTTCACAGAGGGCCTAAGGGCCAAAATTTAGTCTTAACCTTGGTCATACCTAAAGGGCTATAGAATTTAAAGGCTATTGGGTATTTCACCTTGCTTATTTGTTATATTCTTGTGTTCGCATGGGTGTTAAGTGACTTAGTGGGGGAAAACGTTATGTTTTAACGTTAGGAGGGTAACTAATAACACTTTAATGCTATATTCTTTCGTTGGAGTCACTTATGTCCCTATGGAGACTTGGGGGAGAAAAACAACTTAAGTTGCTTCATTTTTTAAAGGTCGATTTAGGTTTATTAGGCCATAAGTTGTTTGGGGGAAATTATAAAAGGAGATTGGGAGGAGAAAAATAGATTATTCTTGCATACACACTTATGATTTACTTTGAGCAAATGTTGTTTTATTTTTCTAGCTTGTGGAGCAAAATCCCACAGAAACCCTAGCTTCGGTGGTGAGAGATCCATTCCTAGCTAGCAGGGCATTATTCGGTGGTGGAAGTTTCACCCTAGCTTGTTAATTTGGAACTAAATCAGGGATGATTTTCAAAGATCAATATCAGGGTTTTCAGAGAATGGTTTTAGTGGAAGTATTGGATTTTTGGTGGAAAAAAATTGATTAGGGCAGGTTTAAAGCGACTTCTAGAGGAATTTTGGAGGGTTTGTGGTCTCTTTTCAGGTGGAGTGACCCATTTTGGGATTTTACAGTACTGTTTGGAGGGTTTTTAATGTGCTTTTTCAAGGTATGGTGATTGGGTTTTCAATCATATTATTAATAGATGTTATTTCCAAAATTTCAGAATTTAATCACATGTATTTGAGAAGATACAAATTTTAAAGGTTTTTCATTTGTCTAGGGTTTTCTGTAATTTTCTGGTAGTCATATTATCTGAAAAATTCCAAAAATGTTAATATATGGTTTTTTATTATCATAGAAATCTTCCTACAAATTTTCATATGTTTTGGGAAAATATTTTGAGGAAAATAAATAAAAACAGTTCGCTGCCCTAGCTAAGTATTTACGACAAAAATCAAATTTTCTATTTGTTGCAATTTATCTTTAATTTGTGTGTTTTTGAGTGATATCCCTCCAAGGATATTTCAGTGGTATCAGAGCAGTTGTTTCTTTAGCCTGTTGGGTTGAAAAAATAAATGATAGTGAAGACCATGAAGTGGATTTGATGAAGTTGTTATTCACCAACATGATGAAGCAACAAGAAACCACCAATCTCTATTTGAGCCAACTCACTGAGATATTGGAATAAGTTAGGATTGATACCCATACAGAAAGGGGAGAAACTAGTAATAGGGGACACACAACTCAAAGAGGGGAAAATGAAAATTCAGAGCAGCAGTCTCCGCAATCTACTGCCAAGCCTTTGGGACTCCACGAACCTTCCTTTTTGAACGATGCATAATTTTCACAGGTAAGGCAACTAACAGATGATTTAGATGAGGAGTCTTGTTGGGAAAGATACCAATCATTGAGCAAAGGATTCAGGGATAATATGCCTTTCACAGAGTACTGCAAAATGAGGATTGGTAGCAAACCCAATAGGGATCATTAGCTACAGGTACCTGAGTTACAAAGGAGATTAGGACAAATATCCATTCCACATTTCGATGGTTCTAAGAAGTGTACTACACAGTCCTAGATTCATAAGTTGAAGACCTAATTTGACTTGAATCCCATGTGCGAGGGGGATCTAATTAAGTTTTCCATCTTACATCTTGAGGGAGATGCACATGATTGGTGGCATCATAGGCTGATTACATAGGGGCACATACATACTGATACTTATACAAAACTCACACAGAGGCTGATGAGAAGTTTCAATAGGAGGGACCCTGATAGGTATTTTAGAGATTTGACTCATTTGAGACAGACAAGTTCCTTAGATCAATACATTGCATATTTTTAGAGATTATCAATCATGATACCTGATATTTTAAAGATGAGGTTGAACTCACTTTTCACAACAGGTTTGACGAATGCTCTAGTTGGATTTGTAAAAGCATTTAAGCCTTCTTATTTTCATGAGGCTATTAGGAAAGCATGTGATTTGGAGTTATCCACTCCAAAGTTGAGATTCCCACCTCGAGTACAGCCTAAGGTACCTCCATCTAGATCCAATGGCCCACAACTGAAGGTGCCTCCACCTAGGCAAGATGCAACGAGGAGACTGTTTATATCTATAAAGGATAAAGATGAGTTGAGGTGAAAGAAACTATGTTTCAATTTCCGCACACCTTGGGTTACAGGACATGATTGCAGAGGTAGAGGGAAGGCCCAATTCTTTGAGGTTTTCAAGGAGAGTGATGGTGATGAGGAGGACACTCAGGGATTGGAGGATGGAGATGGAGATACATTGGACAATGTAGGGGTGGAGCAGGAGGATAAGACTTTCCCCTAGGAGACTATTTCCCCTTTGTCTAGTACCCCGAGGTACAAGGCATTCAAAGTTAAGGGAGTTTTACAGGGTCAGTGAGTGGTGGTACTCATTGATAATGGGGCAAGCCACAACTTTATTGATGAATCATTGGTGGAGAAACAAGGATTACAAGAAGAATATTTTGAGGGCTTAAACGTGGTTGTAGACAATGGAGAGTCTATGAGATGCACACAACGAGTTCCACAATAGAGCATCATGATGGGTAACTATACGGTCACCGATGATTTATATATTGTTGGTATTGGAGAGATCAACATGGTGCTTGGGGTTCAATGGCTCCATTCCCTTGGGGAATTTTGGACTAAATTTTAGATGATGGAGCTGAAGTTTATGTTTGAAGGGAGGAATGTGACTTTGAGAGGTTTATCTACAGATGTGCCGAGGGTTGTTACATCTAAGATGATTCATAGCCCAATGGGGTTGATTGGGCAGTACAATGCTTTACTTCGACTAAGATGTATGAGGATGAGAAGTCAAAGTAGCATGTGGATATCCATGGTATATTGGATAAGCATAATGTAATTTTTGATGACATATCCCCAAGTATACCTCCGGATAGGGGATTTGTGCATGTGATCGAGCTTGAGGACATTAGACCTACAGTCACTACTCCTTACTGTCACCCCAAATGGTTTAAGGATGAGATTGAGAGGAATATTCATGAGATCATTGAGATGGGGCATATCGGACCTAGTTTTATTCCCTTTTCTTCTTCAGTGGTGTTGGTGAAAAAGAAGGATGGAACTATGTGGATGTGTATATATTACTGTGCCTTGAACAAGAAGACAATAAAATGTAATTATCCAGTGCCATGTATTGATGAGTTGTTATATGAGCTACAGGGGGCAATCTATTTATCTAAAATGGATTTACGACCTGTATATCACCAGATCAAGGTTAGAGAGCAAGATGTGCATAAGACAACTTTCAGGTGCCATTATGATCACTTTGATTTTTTAGTGATGCAATTTGGGTTATTCAATGCACCAATGAATTTCCAGTCTTGTATGAATCATGTGTTCAACTGCCACTTGTGGAAGTTTGTATTGGTTTTCTTTGAGGACATACTGGTTGACAAAAGGACTTGGGAGGATCACATGAGGTACCTTGATGAGATCTTGGGGATATTAGAAGCTAATTCGCTATATGTGAAAGCTTCTAAGTGTGAGTTTGGCATGACATAGCTACTATATTTGGGAGATATGATTGGTGGAGGGGTAGTGAAGGTTGATAGGGAGAAAATAAAGGTAATTTTGGATTGGTCACCACCCGGGACATTGACACAATTGAGAGGGTTCTTAAGACTATGCACATACTACAGGGGATTTGTGAATAAATTCTCTCGGTTGACTGCTCCACTAACAGATTTTACCAAGAAGGGGGATTTTGCTTAGTTTGAAGCAACACAATAGGTTTTTGATCACCTCAAGGAGGTGATGAGCTCATGTCTCATTCTTGTATTTCTAGATTTCTCTCACCCATTTGTACTTGAGTGTGATGCATCATGAGAGGGTTTTGGATTAGTGATTATACATGATAGGCACCCCATTTCTTATGAGAGTCAAAAATTGAGACATGTGGAGAAAGGGTACTCAATTTAAGATAAGAAGATGTTGGCCATCATGCATACTTTGGCCAAATTTAGACAATACCTTGTGGGAAACAAATTCGTGGTTCGTATGGATCACAAGAGTTTTAGGTTTTTCCTAGGGTAGAAGGATCTCGACGATCACCAGTAGAGATGGGTGAAGTAGGTACAAACCTACGAATTCGACATAGATTACACCAAAGGTAAGAATAATGTTGTTATTGATGCTTTATCTAGGAGACCTTACCTAACCTCCATGCTTAGTTCTATGTATGAGATTTCAGTAGATTGGAAGGCTCACATACTTGTTGAGTATTCCAAAAATTAGTTTGCATGTGAGGGCATGGATGGTATTATATAGGATGACAGGTAAAAAGTCTTAGATGATCTCATATACTACAAGGATAGAATTTTCCTTGTATTAGGGTCCAAGATGAAGGAGAAGATCTGTCAGGCAGTGCATGATACACCTTTAGTATGACATCCTAGATACTTCAAGACATATAGGTACATACATGAGAGATTTGCATGGAAGGGGATGAAGGATGATGTCATTAATCATATCAGAGAGTGTGCGGTTTGCTAGCAAACCAAGGCCAAACATTATTTTCCAACAAGATTACTTCAGCCTCTTCTTATTCTCGAGTAGAAGTGAGAGAGTGATGGGTGTCATTATTCCCTTCATTTAATCAACTCTTTGTTGATGTCATATTCAAACCAGGGGTGGTGTCCAAAGCTATATGCAACAAGAAATATTAGTGATCTAGTAATTGACTATAGGTAGTTGTTTATTTTTATATTTTCTAGGATATTTTCTCAATGTCTTGAGGATTCCTATGCTAAAACCTTATTGAAATCAAACTATGAAAACTTGTTGGAAGTAAACACTCTTTGTAGAAATAGATTGCTGGAAATAAACAAACATTTACAGAATGGAATAGATTGCTGTAAGTAAACACTCGTTACAGAAATAAAAACACTTGCTTTAGAAATAAACACACAATTTGAGAATGCTGAAAGTTAATTGCAAAGAAAGAAGAATCTAATCTAGAACACCAGCAGGAACAAGTATATGAAAAATTTCAAATTGAGTAATCAAAAGCATTTATAGAATTAATAGATCTATACTATTTGCTTTGGAAATATAAATACCAATAAAATGAAGATCCTAGTTCTTGGTAGAGTGGGCCCTTGCTCCACCTTGAAATAGGATTTTACAACTTAATATACTCTAAAAAAGGAATGGCTATTTTATTGATAAAATGTTCTGCATTACAAAAACATACTGTCTGTTTCTATCTTTTTGCACCTTTTTCAATGTATACATATATATTTCTATCTATATATATCTTACTATCTATCTACAGGTCTGCATATATATACTATGTATTTATATCCATAGCTGTCCTACCAATTCAGATAGAACTAAATCATGCCCAAAATAGATGCTAAATTGGATCATGGTTGAACATACTGCTGTGTGATAGTTATCCCTGGATTTGCAAGTATGAAGAATTGGAAATATTCCAATATGATCTTGATTGAAAGGATCATTGATTGATAAATCACTGGATGTTGTTGGAATAAATAAATTCTCATCAGTTCTAGAACTTTAAAGAAGTTCTAGAACTAAAGGAAATCATTCCAGATCTAACTGTGAGGATTCCAGAGGTACATGCAAGAGTTCCGAAACTAAGTCTAAAAGTTCTGGAACTAAGTGATGGAGTTCTAGAAATAAGTCTGAAATTTCTGAAACTAAGTGGTAGAGCTTGTAACTACGTAATGGAGTTTCGGAACTAAGTCTAGAAGTTCCGCAACTGAACCGTATTGAAACCAATGTTTCAAAAAACATGCCAACCACTTCATAGTTTGTTCTTTCGACTGATTGTGACTTGTTTTATTACAAAACTGAACTTCCAAATCACTTAGTTAGGAATTATAGAGTTTTTAAATGTTAGAAATACAATCAACAAAAGATGCACAATTACATCCTAACTTATATTAGATCAAACAAAATTCATAAAATGCAATCAATCTTGATAAAAAGGAGAGTAAAATAAGATCATTTATTATACATTGACGAGACATATTCTGGCCTCATCATCTCCCCCATAGTTGTTTGTAAGTCCTCTTACAAAATCTATTCTTAAAACTTTGGGTTTTGTATTTTGCATTCCAATTGACTGCTCAAGTCAAATGGCTAAAACGGAATATACCAGTGTTTTAGTTCAGAAACACTATACCCTGATTCTGTTTCTACTTTCCTCTTCCATTCCTCAAATTGAATAGGATCTTGAGGTTCTCTATTTTTCCATGGAGACATGGGAGTGAGAAGAAGGGGAGGCCTTGCTCTTATTCCCATCCATATGCCCATGTGCTTTTCATTGATCTGAGGGATTAGTGTCGATAATGAGCAAGATGAACAATGGGTGATAAAATGATGATGCAAGGAAATAACCAGGAAAGCATGCTATTACACTTACTTGGATTTCATTTCTGAAGGTCTGTGTGTGAAGGATGGAGGTGCTGATGATGAGCTTGAAGGCTACAAGTGATCACCAACTAAAGAAAAGCTTCTACATGGGCTGCATGCACACTCCTCTTTGCTTGGAGAGATCAGATCATGGCTGGGATGGCTGTGTAGGAGAAGATGTTCAATCTCTTTACTTGGATGTGTGTTCTTGCTAGAATTGGCTCTTTGAAGATGTGTTATCTCTCTAAGATGTGTTCTTGCTCGTCAACTTTCTTTCTTGTAAAAATCCAAGTTCCAACCTTGAGAATAAGGTTGTTTTGGGGTTAAAAGGGGTAACCAACCATGGTCTGGGATAACCGGCAACGGTTAGGGATAACTGATGTCGGTCAAGGCAGGATTTTGTAGGTTTGTTAAACTTAGGGAGATACTCCTGATTTCCTCAGATCTTGTGTCATTATCCCATAGATTAGACTGGAAGCTTATTGTGAGCATGCGGGGAATGTGGTTAGAGGGAGTGTAGGCAATGATTTTTAGGGTTTGGGTAAGTCTTAGTTAGTTATGGTAACTTGCTAAGAATAGGTCTTAGGTTGAGTTGGCTTGGTGAGGTGTCTAAGTGAACTGTATGTGGGGATATTATGCAAATAAGATATGTACATAATAAATATAGTGAGGATAAGGCATTAATTTAATTAAATTAATTAAATTAATATAAGTGGGGTGAAGGGGGTCATGGCTAGGTAAATGTGATAAAGGGTGTTTTATATGTCGAGGGATGAAGGGGGAGTGTGACCTAATTTTAGTGTCTACATTTTTCCCCTTTTTGTTGCGTAGCTTGTATTGGTAAGCAGTGCTAACAAAAATAAGATGTGGTTGCCCCATGTGTGGGTGAAGGTGATCCCCCTCAAATCAGGAACTGACGAGGCAGCAGGCCAAGGTGGTGAGTGGTTTAATAAAAGGTAAATGTGAAGAAAAGGTGAGTAGGTACAGGGAAAGGGTGAAAGGTCTACTCAGGTGATCTAGGTAATGGGTCAGGGTCAAAGGTAACAATAGTCAAATGCACGCACACGTATAAACTGTAGTATGCTACTATGTTGAAGAGCAGGTAAACTATACATCATCTAAGGTTGAAAAGTTTATCCAAACAAGGTTGAAGTGAATCCGGTATCCAAGGTATAGGATAAGGTCATGAAACACAACATAGGTTAGGTACATGAATGTTTAGGTATGTTTTGGTACACCAAAGGTAGGGTCGGGATAAATGGTCACGACAATAGGAATGGTAAGGTCATTAGGTCAATCAACACAGGTAATAGTGCCACAAGGTATAGCGAACACATGAGGTCAAAAGGTCACTAGCGATGGTCTAGGTCCAAATATCTAAGTCACGGCATAGGTAAGGCCAAGGTAGGGGTAAAATAATAAGGCATCAATAGTGGAAACAACTAAGTTAAAGAGGGTGGAGGGCCAGGGGTGAAGGTAAAGAGTGGCCGAGCTAGCCTTCCAGGGCCCTGTGCCCTGGAAGTGCTGCCTACATAGTCCCGACGAAAAGGGACCTCAGACTAATGTAGTTCTCCCATAAGCTAGGGAATTTGATGAAAATGAGTTGGTAGGTTTGTGGCATGTTGTAGGTTTGGGTTTAAGTGGTAGAGGTAGATGATAAAAAAAAATGTTGTAGGTGAGGGCAACTATGGCAAAAGGGGAGGATGATCCCAAAAGGTAAGTGTCGAGGACTAAGTCCTGTATAAGAAAATCAAAAGGTAATGAAGAAGAAAAAAGATAAGAGGGAGCAAGAGAGCCAGCCTGATTGGCAAGGATCAAAGCATATGAAACATATCTATAGATAAGCCAATGAACGTAAGACCCTAAAGGCAGTACATGATTAACTGTCCTACAGTGAAAATAGTCACAGGATCACCAAATGTCGAAATTCCAAGATGTCCCTTGAGTCGATTTAGGAAATGAGAGTGGAAATGGTAATGTGGGTAAAGGGTAGTTATTTTAGGTATGTTTGGGGTGACATGTCTTTTGGTCAAGAGGTCCTAGGTCACAATGGGAAAGTCCATGACTAATTTTTTTTTTTGTTTTGATAGACTAATCGATGTGGGAAGTCTATATGGGATAAATATATGTCTCCTTGAGGTCTTTGTGAAGCTGATCGATGCGGGAAACTTCAGTTTCTCTCATTTTTTTTTTGGAGCTTCACATAGCTGTCCTTCAAGGGAGTAGTCTATTTATAGTAGTAATTTGGTCGAGAGGAAGATGTCCTTTTGAGGGAGTCATATTTTTTATGTAGAAGTTTGACTCAAGGAGCTTGGTCCCATTAAAGGTATTTGAAATCATGGACAAGACCAAGGTGAAGGATAAGACTCTTGTTCAAAAGGCAAGGTGGAATGACCATGGGATCTCATCTAAAGGTAGATGAAAAGTATCCATGAGAATCATGCTATGTGGCAGTGCCATGGTGCACATATTCAAGAGAAGAAAACAAGTGACGGGTACTCACATGATTCTTGTGTAATTGTTAGGGAGGTGTATGAAGTGGATAACGCTCAAGGGATGAGCCTGTAAAGAGACAAAGGGTGAGATAGGAAAACGATTCAACAATAGAATGGTCGAAGATGTAATGCGTTAAGGGGCTCAGGTTCGGGTTTACCCTCAAGTGAGGACAAATGATAGGCACCTGATCCATAGGTATGTGTCACGATGTATGGTCCAAGCCAATTAGGAGAAAATTTTCCCCGTTTTCTTTTCTCTACTTTGGTTACATGTTGATTTTCTTTCAAAACAAGGTCACCAACCTAGAAGGTTCGTTCATGCACATGTTTGTCATAAGCACATTTGATACATTGTTGATAAACTTGAAGGTGATCCAAAGCGTTAAGACAACGTTAGTCTAATAACTCTAGTTGTGCTAAGTGGTCCTGACGAAAGTCATCATTAGTAAGCATGTCATGGAGAGAAATGTGAAGTGAGGGGATATGGACTTCGAGAGGCAGAACATGGCCTCAGTACTGTAGACCAGTGAAAAGGGTGTAGCCGCAGTGGAAGTGCGAATACTAGTGCGGTATGCCCAGAGAGCAAAAGGAATGTGCGTATGCCAATCCTTCCCAGTATCATCCACCACTTTCATGAGAATTTTATTGAGGGTTTTGTTAGTGGATTCAGCCTGGCCATTGGTTTGTGGGTAATAAGGTGAGGAGAAACTAAGCTAAATGCTCGAAGGCGTCCCAAAGTTTTTGTAGTGTTTTGTTTTTGAATTGTTTTCCATTGTCAGTGATGAGGTGATGAGGGACACCAAAGTGACAAATGATGTGATGGTTAATGAACTCACATATTTTCTCAGCTTTCATGGAGATGAGTGGTATGGCTTCTACCCATTTTGTGTAGTATTTGGTAGTAGTTATGATCCATTGATGGCATTGGGAAGAGTGAGGATTGATTTCTCCAACAAGATCCAAACCCCATTGAGAGAAGGGCCAAAGGTCCTGAGCGACCTGTAAGGAATGACTAGGTGTATGATGAAGGTTGGAATGTTGTTGAAATTTCACGTAGTGTTTGACATAGTCGCAACAATCATGGTTAAGGGTCGGCCAGTAATAGCCTAGGTAGAGAATACGCTTAGCAATGGCAAGGCCACTAAAGTGACCTCCACATATGCCATCATGAACCTCCTTGATGGTATAATGAATCTTAGAACTTGTGAGGCATCGTAGGAGAATACCGTCAAAGCTGCGCTTATAGAGGAGTCCTCCTAAGATAACGAAATGGGAGACCCTTTTAAGGAAGGCACATTGTCCGTTACGGGTGAGATCAAGTGGTAAGATGGAGAGGGAAAGGTAGTCAGAGTATTGTTTGTACCAAAGGTCCCTCGGGTCAGGGGTGTTGGTGCTGATTGCGTAAACATTGTGAGGTAAATAAGAAGGTGAATGGAGGCATTATACAGTGACAAATATTTTAGAATCGGTGGGTGAAGTGGGTATCTAGGAAGCTAAGAAGGCCATAGTGTCTGCAAATTTGTTGGTTGAACGTGGAATGGTTTGAAGGGTGTAACGAGTCAAAGGTGGTCAAAAGTATGTCTACGTGATGTTTATACTTCTGAAGTATCTCGTTACAACATTAGTACACACCATTGACTTGGTTCATGACCAACTGTGAATCACCAAAGATGTGGATTGATTTGACATCGAGGGCATATGTAGTCTGGAGACCTAGTACAAGCGCTTCATACTCGGTGATATTGTTGGTGCATTCGAAGTCTAGTTTGAAAGACAAGGGCATGGGTTCTCCATCCAGAGGAACAAGGATAACACTAGCTCCACCCCCACACTGACACTTAGAACCATCGAAGAACAGTGTCATTTGGTAAGGGGGTTCGTCCAGGGAAATGGTAGCAATGGATTCATCAGGAAAGTCAAAATTAGAAAGTTGGTCCCCAGAAATAGGTGCATCAGCCAGTTGGTCGGTGATAGCTTGGCCCTTAATGGAATTTTGGTGAATGAATTCAAGGTCAAGATCAGCTAAAAGCATAAGCCATCACGCAACACACTGATTTTGATAGGGTTTGGCATACATGAAGTGTAAAGGATCAGTGTTGGTCACAACATAGGTTTTGTGGTTGAGTAGGTAATGACGAAGTTTGGTGGCAATGAAAACTAAGGCCAAGCAAAGCTTTTCTAGATGGTTGTATCGGGTTACATAATCCAAAAGAGTATGGCTTATGTAATAAACCACCTATTCCTTGTGTTGTTCATCGCGATGAGCGAGCATGGCTCCCAAGGAGTGATCGGTAGCTGAGATGTATAGGTAAAAGGGTTGATCATCTTTAGGTGGAATGAGTACGGGTGGTTGGAGAAGGTATTGTTTTAGGGCCTCAAAAGCTTTGTGACAATCATCATCCCATTTAAAGGAGACATCCTTCCTAAGCAGATGGTGAAATGGTTGACACCGATAAGATAATTGTGAAATGAAATGGTGAATGGACTGCAATTTACCTTGCAGGCTATGGAGTTGTTTGAGGTTAGTGGGTAGAGGCATTTCTAGAATGGCCTTGACTTTGGCAGGGTCAACTTCTATACCACGGAGGGAAACAATAAACCCTAGGAGTTTTCCTGAGAGAACCATGAAGATACACTTTTTAGGTTGAAGGCGGACACAATATTTAATGAGGTGGTCAAAGATGGTTTTGAGGATGGTGAGGTGCTCGGCATGATGCATTTAGATTTGGCTAAGAGATCATCCACATAATCTTCCAATATTTGATGCATGATATCATGGAAAATGTAAGTCATAGCACGCTGATATGTAGCACTCAGCATTTTTAAGGCCAAAAGGCATGACTCGATAGCAGAAGGTCCCCCAAGGGGTAATGAATGCAGTCTTGTGCTGATCTTCTGGGGCAAGCAAAATTTGGTTATAACCCGAGAAACCATCCATGAGGGAGAGCATCTCGTGACCTGCGGTAAGGTCAACCAGTTGATCAATACCGGGCAAGGGAAAATCATCTTTTGGGCAGGCGAGGTTGAGGTCCGGAAGTCTGTGAAAATGCGGAGTCCCCCTGTCGCCTTAGTGACAGGGACAATGTTAGAAATCCAACGAGGATAATCAATGGGTAAGATGAAGGAAATGGAAAGAAGGCACTGAAGCTCCTCTTTGACGAGAAGGGCAATGCGTGGGTGCATTTTTCACAGCTTTTGTTTGATAAGTTTGGCATCGGGAATGATTACGATATTGTGGACCACTATGGTGGGGTCAATACTAGGCATGTCTGTGTAAGACCAAGTGAAAGCGTGGTTATGATCTCAGAGAAAATAAGTGATGGCCTCCTGCTCAGCAACATCTAAAGATTGTCCAATCTTTAGGATGTGCGGGTCATCCTGAGTATGAATGTTGATCTCGATAGTTGATTCATTCAACATGGTTTGCATCTCAGAAGGTAACAACCGATGAATATATGAGTCTTCTTCACCAAGGTAGGTGAGTATGGATTCATCATCCTGACATTGAATGATGTTAATGGTAGGTGTGTCGTCGTCAATCATCTCAGGGTACAGGAATGGGAGAGTGGAAGGGGCTTCACCTTCACGTTGATAAGTCAGAGGCCCCAAGGAAATGGTGTTTATGAAAAAAAAAAGTTAGGAGGGATAGATTCAGGATCCATCGACTCCATCGGTGAGAGTGGTGATGAAGGTGGAGAAGGGGTAGGGTCCATAATGGGTTCAATGTGGGCTTGTTTGGTGGGAGGTTCGGGGAAAGCCAATACCACTCCAGTCATTATGTTTTCAGGTGGTACATGGAATACGGTATGGCGGCCTTGCTCGTAAAAGCCAAAACCAAAACCCTTCCATGCACAATGGTGCAGAAAGGTGTGGGTGAAATGGTGATTGGTAAGTGATTGGAAGTCAGCGGAAAATGGGTGGGGTTGTGATGGTGGTTCAGGTGTGTAAGTGGTAGTATCAAGTCCCCCATAGGTGAGACTACTACGAAGATGAGGAGGACCATAAAGGAGGTGTTCTCCTATACAGTGATCATAGCGAGGGTGTTGGTGAAGGCTTCCGTACTCGCGCGGAGTAAGGAATGTGTTGACACTATATAGGCGGTACTCCCCCAGAGTGAGGCATTGAAAAACACCTTCCAAGGGATCAGTGGTTGGTATGTGGGTAGCTGGTATGGAAAATGTGTTGGAGGTCGATGCGGAGGTGGTGTTAATGGATTGGGAAGCTAATGGGTCAACCGTGGAGGTTATAGCAGCAGCTGTATTGGTAGGTGTGGGTGTAGGTGTAGATGAAGTGGTATTGGTTGCGGAAGTAGACGGCTTAACCGGTATGAGTACATCGTTGGGTCGGTAAAGCATGTTGCATGTTTTGAAAGGTGATGGGTCAGCTGGAATGGTATAAGTGTGTCCTTCATTGTTCAAACTTTACACAATGATGCAAAGTGGAAGGAACGCAACCCATGACATGGATCCAGGGTCTACCAAGCAACAAGTTATATTGGAATTCCCCCTCCAAAACATAAAACAATTATGGAACAGTGCGGGGGACCACACGAACATGCAGGATGACAGTGCCTAGTGTGGAGGTGATAGCGTCGTTGAATGAACGCAACATGACCGGATGTTTGTGCATGTAATTTTCAGGTATGTGCATTTGAGAAAATGCATGGGATGAAATGATGTTAATGCTAGTGCCTCCATCAATCATCACACGACGTACCCGTATGTCATCAATGTGTATAGAGATGAATAGGGTTGGGTCCGGGTCATCATTTTGGTATGGCACGATCTCTGTCTCTGAGAAGCTGAGAGAGGCCACTTGGTGAGCAAGGTGAGGTGGGGATGAGGGTGGTAATTTGGTGAGAGAGGCTACATGATGGGGTGTGATAATGGAGGCTATGGGTGTAGGGTCATTGGGTAAAACCTCAATAGATTGAAGAACCTCCATGAGGGCTTGACGATGGGATTCTGAGGTTTGGATGAGGTCGTATAAGGACATTTTGAGGGGAGATTGGTGTAATTGTTTGAGCATGGTGTGATGTGTGACGCCATTAGAAATGGGGTATGCGGGGCCGCAGAATAGTTACTTTAGGTATGGGTACAGATGGTATGTTGGGTATGGGATTGGTTGGTGGGTCAGCTGCCTTTTCTTTTCCCTTCTGCGCATGTGTAGTGACATGTACCATATTGATTTGAGGGAATTTTTCAAATGGAGTGGGTGTAGGGTAAGTGGTATAACAACATGAAGGGCAAAAACCTACTTGAGGAGAAAAACCCTGTGAGGTCAGTTGGGCACAACGACATTTGGGTGGTGGTGTGGCAAGTTCTCTGATGCAAACCATGTTAATTTCAAATTTTGTGTGTGGCTCTAGGAATTGTGAGGGTGGAGGTTGTGGTTGTTGAGTAGGTAGTGTGGGAATGGGTGTAGGTGAAGCAGGGTCCTTATCAAGAAGGTCATCGTCATCAAAGTTGGTTTCAGGTGGACATAATTGGATAAGGATGGTTTTCAAGGCCTTGCAGTTCTCCACATCGTGTCCTGGCACACGATGGTATGCACAAATTTTAGTATCATCAAACCCTTTTGGCTTGGGTTTGAGGGGGTCGTAAGGTCAAAGTGGCGGTAATGTGATAACAGAAGTCTCGAGGAGGTTGGTTAAAATCTTGGCATAGGACCCCGCTAGTGGATCACAATGGGAAGTGAATGTGGGTTTGGGTGTAGGTGTAGTTGGTTGTCTGGGAATTATTTTTGGAAGAGTAGGAATGGGTCGAGCTATGGGTTTAGGCACCAGTGTGGTTTGAGGTATTGGTCGGGTTCGTTTAGGTAGGGGTATAGTAGATGGACGGGTAGGAGGATGAGGGGTTGTTTTGACTACCCTGTTGTGGGGTAGTGGGGTTTTGTTTTTAGGTTACACCTTCTTGGGTAAAGGTGATGTGGGTGTACAAGGTCTAGAAGGAAAAGAAGATGGAGGAAGAGGGTGAGTTACCCATGGGGATAAAGGGGGTGCTATGAAGGTAGATGACATGGGTCGTGCTTGGGATGTGAGGGAAAATGATTGAAGTGTAGTGGGTAGTGAAGCAACAACTGCAGGTATTGGAGGTATCGGTGGTAAAGAGGCTGCAGGTGTGGCTATGATGTTGTGTGCATGGGTAAGTTAGAGATTTGTGAGGTAAGAATGGGTGGTTGTGTTATTAGGTTATGAATGGGTGAAGCGTGCTTGACCCTGTTGGGTAGTTGAGATCTTAAGGCAGATGGGGGAAGTGCGGGTGTGATTGGTGTGGCAGGGGTAGGGAGGTTGGCGAGTTTGTTTCTTGGGTTTAGGTGTCGGAGTAGGTGTGGTATGGATGTTGGAGGATGTAGCTAAATCCATTTTAATAGGTGGATGAGTAAGGATGGTGGTCGGGGTGACCCCTAAAGTGGTAATGGGTTGAGTGGAAGTAAATGTTGTGGGTATGGGTTTGGATTTAGGTATAGGCCAGGTTATGGGTAAGGTTGTGGTGTGGGTGCTAACGGGTATCATGGAAGGGGTTGTGACAGTAGTGGTTGTATTTGGTTTGATAGGTGGAAATGTGTTTGGGTAGATAGTGGAGGTATCATCGAGGGATCTCTGCATCTGTGTTGAGACAAAAAGTAAGAGGTGCCCCCATAACAAAGCTCTATCCACATAATCTAAGTGATCCGCCAAACGTGAGAATGACACGTCTGTGGGTGGAGTTGGTGAGGAACCTAATGGGAATTCCCGTAAAATGCATCTTAGAGATGGGGAATTGGCCAGCTTTAGCTTCCGTGGGTAAGAGAGCTGAAAGTAGGTCTGTTGGATGTCAGGTAGCCAGATGGAGAATGTTTGCCGAGAGGCAAAGGTATCTCCACTGGGTCTATGATGGGTGGAAGAGATGATGGGAGTTCCTCTATAAGTGGAGGAATAAATAGGTGCTCCTTTGTAGGTGGAGGATGTAATGGGTGCTCCTCTGTGGGTGGAGGAGGTATGGTAGGTAAAGGTTCTCTAAGTGGAGAAGCTAGGGGTGAGATGGTCTCAATGTTAGTAGAAGACTCCTCCGTAGGTGATGTAGGAGATGAAGGGTGGTCTTCTATTGGTGAAGGAACAGTGACGATTGATTCCAATATAGAAGGAGGATTTCGGGCTAGGATTTCCTCTATGGAAGGGATGTGAAGTGATTGAGATGTGACAGGTACCTCGTTAAAGATCGCATGAACCTCACGAGTATGGGTATCATGAGTGGATGTCTCACTAGTTTGATTGGATGAAGGGGCATGATTGGGAAATGGTTTTTTAAAGATTTGTAGATTTTGGTTAGGGGAAGCATTGGGATTATCCACAGTCAACTCACCTTTCTCGAGCATTTCCTGGACAATGTTCTTAAAAGTGATGTAGTTGCCATCACTATGACCCTTCACTCGGTGATAATTACAGAAATCTTGTTCCTTATACCACGCGGGCATGGGGTGAGCAGGGTCAAAACCAGTGTGTGGTTTTATGGGTGGCAGGGTGATGGCACCAACTTTGATAAGATTTTCTAAAATAGAAGAGTAAGGTTCCCCAATTGTGGTATACTTTTTCTGCTCTTGTCTGAATCAAAAATCCTGTACGGGTGATAGATTAGATGAAGGTGTAGCTTGATTAGATGGATGAGCCAGGCCAGCTTTGAGTACCACTGCGTTTGCGGTACCTTTAGCCTTTGAATAATTTATTGGCGGTTTAGAAGAATAAGAAGTTTCAGTTGACTTGAATTCCGAATTCTTATTTCGTAATTGGATTTTCTTCTCTTCGATAGCCTGAATTTCTAATTTTTTTGCCATAGTAAATGCCTCATCGAATGTTCTGAAAGTTTGGAATTGCAAGGTCAGGGAGATATGTCTAGCACAAGCTCGTGTGAAGAGCTCGATGAGTTCAGTTTGTGGTAGTTGAAAGGTAAGTTGATTGATCAAGCTGCACCAACGAGTGAAAAAATCTGCAATATATTCATCCTCGTACTGACGTGTGGAATATAGATCGGTCATGGTAACTTTCTTGGTGATGTTGATAGAAAAATGATCCAAGAAAGCTTGGGCTACCTAATTGAATGAAAATATGGAGTGTTTGGGTAACCCACTATACCAATCTAATGCTGGTCTAGTGAGGGACATGGGAAAAGTTCTCAAAAGTAAGGCATCATCATGAGCAATTAGATAACATCCATGTTTAAACGAGCACAAATGCTGTTGTGGGTCTTCCTTACTATTGAAGCGGTTGAATTTAGGCATTTCCCAATGCACAGGGTATGAACGGATGGGAATGGATGGGTGAATAGGCTTGTTGCAAATCTCATCGTAAGTGAGAGTGTTGTGGGAGTCAGAGACTGATGCCTCCAATGTTTGCATCTTATCCATCATCAATCTAATTAGGTCATTGGTGGGTTGTGACGATTGGATGCCTCCTATGGTGTGAGGAGGTTAGTTTTGGGTGTATAATGGGTGGGGCATTCCAGTGTATGGGGCTGCCATGTAAGGTGGTGGAGAAGAAGGAAATGAAATAGGGGGTATGTACCGGAAATGAACAATAGATGAAACAGGTAGTTGTTGGTAGTATGTATATGGGGGAGGAAGGGTCGTGGTAACCCTAGTGGCAATAGAGGCTAGTGATTGTGGAATGGAAAGAACTATGTTCTAAAATGGGGTAGGGGTCACCGATACTGGAGGTGGGAATGTAGCTATGGGTACATATGAGACATTAGGGGCAGATGAGGTCGTGTTTGGGGTACCAAAAGTACGGTAGATGTAATGGGTGCTACAGAGGTAACAGACGTGGAAGTCATAGTGGGTATAGGACCTAACTGTGAAAAGACTGGAGGTAAAGTGGAAGCGGGCAGCACTGAACCAGATGGAGCCAATGCAAAAGTGGGTGTGAGAGTCAGGGGGATAGATACGGGCATGCCATATATCAACTGACCCGAGGCGTCTCGGGTGGACGAGTGGGAGAGGTAAAACTGCAAGGCTGTAGGATTTTTGTCAAGGAGTTGTACAAATTCCTCGTCTCTAGTAGCGATATTGGTAGGTTGGATGGGATCCATGGCTGGTGATAAAATAGAGGGTGGTGAAGGACTAGGTGGAAGTGGTTGGTGACTGGCGTGGAACATGAGAGTGTTCACTTGTCTTTGGTTCAGTACCATGTGAACCAGTACTGGTAAGGTGGGGTTGCTTCTTTGTAAATAATATAAAGAACAGGAGGAACAGGTGAATCTGGTGATAAATGAGAATGGATGAAGTAATAAATGGTAGGTGGAATGTGAAACAGGCTAACTGATGCCGGTTAAGGAAAACTGACATCGGTCAGGGGTAACCGTTGTTGGTCACTGTAGAAAAATGGACAGTGAGTAAACAACGAGGCAGAAGGAAAAATATGACAAGTATGCCAAATTTGGGGATGTGTAAGATGTCAAAGGGAAAACATTGACTATGACAGAGACTGTGAAAGTGGCAAAAAGTGAATTGAAACTTTCCTTTTGAGTAGGTAAGAAAAAGGACTTGTAACCGATGGCGGTCACAGATAACTAATGACGGTCATTGTGAAATTGAAATAGTGATGAGAAAAAGTGGTTGTGAGTTAAAATTTGGTGTAGAATTAGACCCAGAATTATGGGAATGATGGGGATATGGCCTAGGCACACTCAGGTGAAGCCAGAATACACCAACTATGATGAGGAGTGTGTAAGGATAAACAGTAAAGTGATGAACATGATCTTTCACCTCAAAACGCAAGTCAAGCAGAAACACTAAGAAAGAACATTCATAGAGTGCCTATTCTATTACGTTTGTTTAGCTTATGCTATTTAGGGACTGACACATGAATTATGAAATAGAGTTTTTGGTGAGGATGGCTTCCTACAAACAAGGAGATCTAAAGGGTGAGGTTTCAGGTGATGTTATGGTGAGGGGTGGGCCGTCCTCTGATGGGGTACTCGACAGAAGTAACGAGCTGGGTGCCCACTATGTCGTGATTGTGTGATCACCTACAGCTTCTTCCGGGTAAGATGTTGTTTAAGAATGTATGTATTTTCAATTTTTGTGAGGTTTGGTAAGACTCAGAGAAAGAGAAAAGGATAGAAGTGCTTTTCTACGATTCGTTTGTCAACCATCAGCTGGTAATGACTTCCAGCGTATAGGTTGCCCTCAATTTATGTGAGCTAATGTAGAAAATTAGAATGGAATGCAATGATTTTAAGCCCAAATCGAAAATGGAATTCGATGACACAATAAGAGGAATAGGAGAAAGTATGATCTTTCACTAATGCAATGCTAATGAAAGGGAAGAAATGTTCATTTTAAGCACCAAAGTACGATTACTTTTAGACAATAGAAGAAAAGATGATTCCAAGGGGATAAATTTAAATGTAAGAACCTTTTGGAAAGGAAACAAACATGCAAATTTTCACCTAGAAATGAATAAATACAAGGAACCCCAAATGGGTCCCACCAGGTGTGCCAAAATGTTTCTACTTTTTTCTTAGATCGTTTCTTTGAATTGTTTTCAAAATAGATAGGGTAACGGGTGCAGGAGGAATACCTGTTCAAATGTTGGTTGATGGGTTATTGCATGCGTATGACTTCTAAATCCACAGCTGATCATGAGAGATTCCTTTTGGCTAGGAGGAACTACCTGTAATGAAAACAAGACCACCAGAAAGCATTAAACAATATGGGCAGTGAACTGCCTAGCGTGAGCTAGATCCGGGAAGTATGATACTTCCTAGATGGTTGTCAGTCCACTGTTTTAAATAAATTAATGCTAAAAACAAGGTAATTCCTATTGTTATTTTAAAATGATTTAGGTATCTCACTTAAAACACAATAAGAACTAGATCTAATCTAACAGGCTAAGCTAGAATAGAATCCACAGGTCAAATGGTTGGTTTTGGGTACTACAGGTCTGCTAAAGGTCTCAGGTAGGTCTTAGATGAGTGAGGGTGAGGTAAAATTAGGTGGATAGGTCTCTGTCTAAGGCTGTATGAGTAAAAACAGAGACTGGCGTCGGTCAGGGGTGACTGACCACAGTTAGGTATAACTGGCGCCGATTACTGTGAAATTTGGGAATGTCACAAAACGGGGTTTTTGTCCTCCTTGTGATTGCACAAAGGATTTTGGTTGGTCGAGACAAGGTAATGGGTGACTGGAGTAGGTTTTGGTAAGGTTTTGTTGGGTCTACAGAGGTGTAAAATGTTGGAGATGGTCAATAATGAGCAAGATGAACAATGGGTGATAAAATGATGATGTAAGGAAATAACCAGGAAGGCATGCTGTTACACTTACTTGGATTTCATTTCTGAAGGTATGTGTGTGAAGGATGGAGGTGTTGATGATGAGCTTGAAGGCTATAAGTTATCACCAACTAAAGAAAATATTCTGCATGGGCTGCATGCACACTCCTCTTTTCTTGGAGAGATCAGATTGTGGCTGGGATGGCTGTGTAGGAGAAGATGTTCAATCTCTTTACTTGGATGTGTGTTCTTGCTAGAATTGGCTCTTTGAAGATGTGTTATCTCTCTAAGATGTGTTCTTGCTCGTCAAATTTCTTTCTTGTAAAAATCCAAGTTCCAACCTTGAGAATAAGGTTGCTTTGGGGTTAAAAGGGGTAACCAACCACGGTCCGGAATAACCGGCAACGGTTAGGGATAACTGACGTCGGTCAAGGCAGGATTTTGTAGGTTTGTTAAACTTAGGGAGATACTCCTGATTTCCTCAGATCTTGTGTCGTTATCCCACAGATTAGACTGGAAGCTTCTTGTGAGCATGCAGGAATGTGGTTAGAGGGAGTATAGGCAATGATTTTTAGGGTTTGGGTAAGTCTTAGTTAGTTATGGTAACTTGCTAAGAATAGATCTTAGGTTGAGTTGGCTTGGTGAGGTGTCTAAGTGAAATGTATGTGGGGATATTATGCAAATAAGATATGTACATAATAAATATAGTGAGGATAAGGCATTAATTTAATTAAATTAATTAAATTAATATAAGTGGGGTGAAGGGGGTCATGGCTAGGTAAATGTGATAAAGGGTGTTTTATATGTCGAGGGACGAAGGGGGAGTGTGACCTAATTTTAGTGTCTACAGTAAGAAGCTCACATATTTTCAAACATCCATCATAAATCTCCTCAAAATTTTCCACCTCATAAAAAGTAAAGGCATCAATAATTTTCTATAAACTGGCAAGATAATGTGTCTTGATCCATATATCAAAGGCATGGGTTCTAAAATGTTTAACGAAAGAAGATAGTTTACCATAATGAGTCCTCATGTAAAGACCAGATGAGCTAGATTTCAATAGATGCTCAACATCCCTTTCCTTCTATGCAATATGATTTTTAAGAATAAAAATAAATGCATTTAGCTGGCTTTCTCCCACATAAAAATTGATCATGAAGCCCGTGTTATTTTCTAGCATAAGATTGTAGAGATAGAATTCACAGAGAAGATTCTTTTGCTCTGCACTAGTTGAAGAATAACATGTCATGAACTCAGATTCATATGTTATTTCATGTGGAAGGCCACATGTAATTCTTGACAGCTGCCAGCGAATGAATTGTTCTTCTAGAAACACACTATATGCAAGAGAAGATCTCCTACATGTAAGAAATTTTTCACTCATTATGCAAACCATCTGTATTTTTGTAAGACTTTTAAATTTGTCTCCATCTTCCTTGTAAAACTTTTCTTCCCATTCATTTCTTTCTTTCTTCTCATCTTCCATCTTGCTTCTCAAATCCTCATTAGATTTTTTGATTTCACTGAGTTCCCTACAAGTATCATCCCATAACTGCTTGAGTGGCCAATTAGTTAATTCAGTATATGCAGAGACTGTTGACATAGTAATCTATCTTCTAGAAATTTTACATTCTTCCTCTTTCTCCATCATCTGTTGTTTAACTCTTGTTAATTCCTTAGTCCTGTCTGTGAGCTGAGTTGTTAGTTCCCCAATGAGCATCTCTCTCTGTTCTAACTTGAGTTTGAGGAAGTTCAATTCCTCATCATTTTCTTTGATAATGAGTTATTCTCTAGACAAGAATCGATCATGTCTAACCTGATGTTTCTCTTCTTTCTCTAAAATTTCTTTGGGGGTTAAGCATTCCTCTTCTACCAAAGGAAATTTCCCTTTCCATCTCCACAATGCCAACTCTTCTTCTTCATGTGATAATGCTGCTGGTTCACCCCAACTCTTGAAAAACCTGTTCCTCAAATATCTCATCTTCTTTTTCCATCTCAGTTTGGCTTGGTCTAGGAGGAGTCATGGCCATGTTGCCCAAATTATCAGCAACTTCTTTTTCTAACTTGTCATGTTATTTCATTTCCTCTGGAATCTCTCTAGATCTCTTATGAATTCTTATTCTTTGAGGAGCTTAAGTATGTTCAGAAATAGGTTTCCTCCTAGAGCTTCTTCTAATTTTCACTTCTTGCTCTTTCCTAGGTGAAATGTCACTGTCAGAGACAACTATTAGCTCTCTTGTAGCTGCTACAGAGGAAGGAGTTTCTTTTAAAGGTACAATAGGTTCTGCAGCTTTAATTATTCTTCCAGATCTTCTCCTTTTTGGTATAGTTCCCCCACCTATTTCCTTCTTTTCCTCTTTAGGGGAACTAATTTCAAAATTAGTTGTAGGAGGAAAAGGAGTTGATATTACTCTCCTGATAATATCAAGGTTTTGCTTAAACTTGTTAAGAAATTTCTGCCATACTTCTTCTCCATTTTTCTTTGTAAGAAAATGGTGTTGGCACACCAAATGAACTAATCCATGATGTCCAATTGTTCCAACACCCTAGGAATACCTCTGGGTGATTATATGAATGGAGTAAAAAAGAAACCCTGGAAGGCTTACTATATATTCTAGTTTTGTAGCTCCATATCTAAGATGTATGAGCATCTTCAGAACTTATCTTCCTACTGACCCAAACTGACCATCACAAGTTAAATACTTGACTATCAAAAATGCCACTCTATCAAAGGGTTTGGGAAAGCTATCCCTTCTGACCCCTTTTATGATTTTATTAGTGTTGTAAATATATTGGGGTTCTGTTTCCCCCCTCTTGTAGCAGGGTTTCAACTAATTCTTTTAAGGTCCCTTTGACAGGATTTGGGACATGCACAATTGGCACACCAGATACATTGCTTATTGTTTTCACAGAAAAAGGAATTACAATATTTCTAACCTTTGTTTTGGATTGTTCTAAATTTATAACAAATTCTCTTACCAATTCTTCGTTATAATTCAAGAAATTTTTCAGGAATTCCAACCATCCTGCCCGTTTAAAGACATCTGCCACTTCTTCATTTGCAAGAAGTCAGGTATCATTCTCAGGTTATGACTTCTTTTTAATCCCCATGGTAAAATAGGTGATTCAGATTCATTCCTTCAAATTATTTCTATGCCCAGATTGGATACATAACTCTTTGCTTAGCTATGGAATGAATGGGTTTAGCTACGGAACTATTGTGCTTAGCTGCAGAACCTGCTGTGTTTAGCTGCAGAATGTAAATTTAATTCTTCTGCTTCTTCCTTGAAGTTTTTTTGCAATTGATTCCTCACTTTGTTTATTCTGAACAAATTATAGACCATTATAAACATGCCGCCACTTTTGTTCCACTGACATCACCCTCATGATTACTCTCTTTTAATCATAATGTACAATAGATGACTCATGATACCACTTTTAAAATCAAATCCAATCACACATGTGAAATTTTAATCTAAACTTTAATAATTTAAAGACATAATTACCATCTTTGATGATGTGATCCCTCTGTCATGATGACTCATCATTCCTAAAAGTGAAACAAAAAGGAAAATGGTTAGAGAAGACAACTGGAATTTCAAAGAAGTTCCTTTTATTTTGGATTAGCCATTTGAGGAGATCAACCGCCATTGCTGGTTTTCAATTGATCTTTGAGAGAATTTTTTTTGGGGAAGAGAACACCATTTACTAGTTTTCATTCTCTTCCATTTTATATATTTATATTTTTTTGGGGAAGAGAACGTCATTTGCTGGTTTCATTCTCTTCCCTTTATTTTGGATTTATCCATTTGATTATTTGATCATTTTGGAAGAACTGGGTTCTTCCATATGATCAAATTCTTTGTCTTCTTTAATCTGCCTCAAGAATTCATCGTTAGTAGGAGGATTCCTATAAAGTTTTAGCCTATGTCCATTGACCAAAAGTGTCCTTCTACTGCTATCAATGGGAAGTAACTAAATAGAACCATTTTCAAATATCTGCTCAATCTGGTAAGGTCCCAACCATCTAGTTATAAATTTTTCCGTGAATTGTTGGTACTTAGAATCAAACAATAATGCCCAATCTCCTACCTTAAATTTCCTCTTCTTGATATGTGTGTCATGTCATTGATTTCTTTGATTTTGGATTATTTCTATCTACTGAAGTGCTTCCATCCTTAACTCATCTAACTCATTGAGTTAAAGAATTCTTTCCTTTTGTCCTGCATCCAACTCAATACCTATTTTAGCTGCTATCCTCAATGTTTACAGTTCAAATTCAATAGGTAACAAGGGATTTTCCCCATAGACTAACTCATATGGTGAAAATCTTGTTGTAGTATTCCAAGTTGTATTGTAGGACCAGACATCTTCAGGTAGTCTGTTTGCCCAATCTCTTATGCTTGATTCGACTATTTTGGTAAGGATATTTTCCAATTCTCTATTTGTTACTTCAGCTTGTCCATTTTCTTGTGGGTGATAGGGATATGAATTCATATGATTGCTCTGATAATGCAATATGAAGGCTTGGATCATATTAGACATAAATTGTGGCCCATGATATGAAACTATACTTCTTGGTGCGCCAAACTTTACCATAATTCTGTGCCAAAGGAAATCAACAACTACTTCTTCATTGGCATTTGTTAAAGCCTACACTTCTACCCATTTTGTCACATAATCAGTACACACAAGAATGTACTCCTTTCCTTGTGGAGGGCTAAAGGGACCAACAAAATCCAAACCCCATCTTTCAAATGGTTCAATCACCACTTGAGGTTGCAGAGGAATTTAATTGGTAAAAGTTGACTTCCCCATCCTTTGATATGGATCACACCATTTGATATATCTCTTCACATCCTTATACAAAGATGTCCAATAATAGCCAGTGCCAAGTATCTTGTGAGCTATTATTTTCACTATAAAGTTTCCTCCACTTGGTTCATCATGACATGCCCTCAGTATGTCAAAGATTTCATCTTCTCTCACACACCTGTGTAAAACCAAATCAGGACAACATTTAAAAAGCATTCCATTTAACCATTTAAATTGTGCACTAGTTTTGATCAACTTTTTCATTTGTTTCTTAGTGAAAGGAGGAAACTTCCCTATTGCAAGATAATTTTCCATATTAGCAAACCATGGTGTATCAGCTGAAATAGCAAACAATTGTTCATCTGGAAATTTTTCCTTAACTAGATCTTGCTCCCCTGTAGCGGTCAGTCTTGAAAATAAATCAACAACCACATTAGATTTCCCTAGATTATCTACTATGGTAATATCAAATTCTTATAAAAGTAATAACCATGTAATTATCCTACCTCCAACCATTGGTTTTTTCATTAAGTACCTAATTGCTGAGTGATCTATATGTACAAATATTTTGTAGCCGGTGATATAATTTATGAATTTATTAATTACATAGATCACAACAAGAAATTATTTTTTAGTGGTAGTGTAATTTATTTTAGTGGGAGTAAGATTTTTACTGAGGTAATAAATAGCATACATATTCCCATTCTTCATCTTTCTATCCTAAAACTACACCAATGGAGTTATTTGAGGCATTTGTTTGAATGTGAAAAGCTTTTTCCCAATTAGGTCCTCTCAATATTGGGGCAGTGCTTAATTTTTATTTGATTTCCTCAAAATCATGATGACATCTCTCATCCCAAAGAAATTCACAGTCCTTGGTAAGAAAATTAAACATGGGGGCAGCAATTTTACTAAAATCCTTGATAAAGTGCCTATAGTATCCAACATTCCCTAAAAATGACATGATATTTGTGGGGCTTTGAGGAATAGGTAAGTCTAAAATAATTCTGATTTTGTTTTGGTCAACCTGAATTATTCTTTTTAAAATGTGGTGTCCTAATACAATCCCCTCATCAACCATCATTAAACACTTCTCATGACTAAGGGATAGATGGTGTTGCTCACATCTTGTTAATAATCTTTCTAAATTCCTCAAATCATCATCAAATGTGTCTCCATATATAGTGAAATCATCCATGTATACCTCTACACAGTCATTTGTTAGGTCTACAAAAATTGCTAATACAGCTCTTTGGTAAGTTTCTAGAGCTTTACATAATCCAAATGGTAATACCCTGTAGGCAAAGGTACCCCATGGACATGTAGTGGTATTTTTTTCCTGATCCTCAGCAACAAATTTGATTTGATTATATCCACTAAATCCACCCAGGAAGGAAAAGTACTGCTTACCTGCAAGGTTGTCTAGGACTTGATCTATGAATGGTAGGGGAAAATAATCTCTCAATGTGGCTTTGTTTAGTTCCCTATAGTCAACAAAAATTCTCCATTTTACATTCTTTTTAGGAACAATTATAAGAGGAGACACCCACTGACTATCTGAGATAGGGTATATAAAACCTACTTGTAATAGTTTTTCAATTTCTTGTTTCACTATATCTCTTAAGGCTAGATTAATCCTTCTTTGAGGTTTCCTAACTGGTCTAATGTCTTCAGTATAAATGTGATGAGTGAAAATACTTGGATGGATTCCTTTCATACCTTTGTAGTCCCAAGCAAAATCTCTAGTATGATTTTTTAAAACATCAAACAATTTAGCTTCTTCATCATTCTTCAACCAACTGTTTATGTTCAAAATCTTACTCGGCTTAATCTCAACATGTTTGGTTCTAATGTGTGATGAACTAATTTTTTGAAAGGATTCCATTAAGGTATTTACTGGACATGCATGTGGAAACAATATATGATATGTAGAAACATCTCCAAAAGTTTTTTTAGACAGAATATTGGAAAAAGGACAGTAGGAAAAGTTATGACACTTATCTTGTTGTAGGTCAAACTCCTCATCACTGCAGCTTTCTAGAAATTCTTCACCATTTCTAGATATCTTAGAAACTGAAGCTACCGATTCTTACTCCCCTAAGAGAAATCTCGTTCCTTCAGAGTGAAATGATGTATAGTCACAGGGAATTACTGTTGGTGTGGTTCTAGAACTAAATGTGATCATTCCGGAACTAAATATGATGATTCTGGGATAGAGTCTGTAGGTTTCGAAACTAAGTTTGTAGGTTTTGGAACTATTCCCGATTGCTCCAATGATAATTGGTGTTCATTCAATGGATGAATAATCATATCTTCTACCTCACGTACACGTTTGAAATTTACCAATTCATCCATCAGTTTGTTCATATTTGGGTTTAAATTATTAACTGTTTTTCCTTTTCTAGGTCCACCCCTTGTTTGTGAATAACTTCTAAAAATGTCTTTAATATCATTCATTCTTATTTGATCAATATTTCCACCTCCCATCAGATCAAGCGCCTCCCTTGATTCATCATTCATACCTTTAAGAAAAATGGTTTTGCTTAACTCTTCTTGTAGTACAAATCCACATCTTTTTCTCACAAAGAGGAATCTGTCTAAATAATCTTCCATATTCTCATCCTCCTCCTGTTTGATTTAAAAAAATTCTTCCTTCATATTCCTCCATCTATAGTAATCTTGATACTTGTCTAGGAAGGAAAATTCCATTTGTGCCCAAGTGGTAATAGAATTAGATGTTAATCCCATAAACCACCTCATTGTTGCATCCTTTAGGGTAGATGGAAACAACTTGAGTTTCTGATTTTCTGTTTTGTAATCATAAGTTTGACACATTACTTTAAATTCAAACAGAAATTGGTCAGGGTCTTCAGATGACATCCCTCTAAATGTGGGTAAATGTGCAAGTGAAATATTTTTCATAGGTGGATCATCATCATCTAATTGAATTGGATAAGTGAAGGTCCTATTAGGTTCTCTTTCAACTACTAGTGCCATTTCTGCAGTACCTTCTAGAATTTTCCCCCAATCAATATGGTATGTAATTTGTTTCGGGGAAGGTGAAAAGTCAAGAGTAGGAGGTTGACTACTCAAGTTGTGAATCAAAACTTTCTCTAAATGGGTCTTGGGATATGATCTTTTTTCTAAAGGTTCTATGTCTTCCTGGTGATTGATCTAAGAATTCCAAAGGTGGAAATTCTGTTTCATGTCTAACAGGGGACAATGGTGCTTCTAATTCTTGATCAAATTCCTTATTTGATGATGATTCTTGTTCAGATATTTTTGGGAGGAATCGACCCTTAGAGTCTCTTGGTCTACTCATAAATTTTATGATAATGTAGGGAAGATCTTGAAATTACTAGATGTATGATTGTTGCTCTTGTTGACACCTAATTAGAGAATTATAACTATTGGGTCCCTAACAACGACGCTAAAAATGATGGGTGTCGTTATTCCCTTTATTTAATCAACTCTTTGTTGATGTCATATTCAAACTAGGGGTGGTTTCTGAAGCTATATGCAACAAGAAATATTAGTGATCTAGTAATTGAATGTAGGTAGTTGTTTCTTTTTATATTTTATAGGAGATTTTCTCAATGTCTTGAGGATTCGTTGGCTAAAACCTTATTGAAATCAAACTATGAAAACTTGCTGGAAGTAAACACTCTTTGTAGAAATAGATTACTGGAAATAAATAAATATTTGCAGAATGGAATAGATTGCTGTAAGTAAACACTCGTTATAGAAATAAAAACACTTGTTTTGGAAATAAACACACAATTTGAGAATGCTGAAACTTGATTGCAAAGAAAGAAGAATCTAATCTAGAACACCAACAGGAACAAGTATACGAAAAATTTCAAAAACTTGTGTGTTTCCTTTTCATGCGTGTTTAATTTCAGTATGTTTTCTTAGGAAGAATTACTATTGAATAGGATTTTCATTTCTCCTTTTGCATACAGCTTTAGACACCGCTTTGGTTATAATGACACCAACTTGTCTATGAGTTGGTTAAATGACTGGTAATAAAATGACTTGTCACCAAGATATTATGAAATCTCTCAAAGAGAACCTTTAAAAGGCACAAAATTAGCAAAAAAATATACAAATAGGCACAGGGTAGAAAGGTCTTTTGAGGTGGGGGATTTAGTTTTCCTATGCTTGTATTCATACAAACAATCCTCACTGAAGTAGAAGGGTGAAAATAAGCTGAAACCATGATTCTATGGTCCATACAGGGTAACACGACATGTTGGGAAGTTACATATGAGATGGAGCTTCTAGAGAACCATAAGATACATAATATATTTCATGTTTGTGCCTTAAAAGGGCACTTTAATAGCATATTTTACCCTCCACAAAGTTTCGACCATTGAATGATGAGGGGAAGATGGTTTAGGAACCAAAATCGATTATTGGGGTGAGACAGAGGAGGCTCAAGAGCAGGGTGATCAAAAATTATTTGGTGTGGTGGAGAGGACTGCCACTTGAGGATGCTACTTGGGAGGGAGAACAAATTTTACAACATCCTCATTTGCATTTGCTTGGGGACAAGAAAATTTCGGGAAGGGAGGATTGTAATGTCCTCTTTCCTTCACAGAGGGTCTAAGGGCCAAAATTTAGTCATATCCTTGGTCATACCTAAGGAGCTAAAGACTTTTAGAGGCTATTGGGTATTCCACCTTACTTATTTGTTATATTCGTGTGTTGGCATGGGTGTTAATGTGACTTGGTGGGGGAAAATGTTATGTTTTAACGTTAGGAGGGTGACTAATAACATTCTAATGTTATATTCTTTCATTGGGGTCACTTATGTCCCTGTGGCGACTTGGGGAATAAAAAAAACTTAAGTTACTTTAGTTTTTAAAGGTCGATTTAAGTTTCTTGGGCCACAAGTTGTTTGGGGGAAATTATAAAAGGAGATTGGAAGAGAAAAAGAGATTATTCTTACATACACACTTATGATTTCCTTTGAGCAACTACCTTTTGCTTTTTCTAGCTTGAGTAGTAAAATTCCATAGGAACCCTAGCTTCGGTGGTAAGAGATCCATTCCTAGCTAGCAGGGAATTCTTCGGTGGTGGAAGATCCACCCTAGGTTGTAAATTTGGAACTAATTTAGGGATGATTTTTAGAGATCAATTTCATGGTTTTAGAGAAGGGTTTTTTGTGGAATTTTGGGCTTTTTGGTGGAGAAAAATAAAGGGTTTATGGATTTGTTTTATTGCAGCGATTAGGGCATGTTAGGTGCTACTTCTAGAGGAATTTTGGAGGGTTTGTGGTCTCTTTCCAAGTGGAGCGACCCATTTTGGGATTTTATAGTGATTTTTGGAGGGTTTTTAATGTGATTTTTTGAGGTCTGGTGATTCGGTTTTCATTCATATTATTAATAGATGTTATTTCCAAATTTTCAAAAATTAATCATAAGTATTTGAGAAGATACAATTTTTTAAGGTTTTACAACTGTCTAGGGTTTTTTTTTGTAATTTTCTGGCAGTCAAATATTATCTAAAAATTCCAAAAATATTATTCTAGGGTTTTTTATTATCATAGAAAGCTTCCTTAATTTTCATATGTTTTGGGAAAATATTTTGAGAAAAATAAATAAAAATAGTTCGCTGCCCTAGCTAAGTATTTATGGTAAAAATAAGATTTTCTATTTGCTTCAATTTATCTTTAATTTGGGTGTTTTTGAGTGATATTCCTCCAGGGATATTTCAAACACAACTATCATTACTTCCATTCCTATCAGTTCCTCACCTACCATCATCAAAAGTTCCCCCATCCAATCCTTTAAAAAAATCCAAACATTGTTTCCTATATCCGAACAACATAATCACTCTTTACCCCTCACATCACATGTTCACACAAATGTCATCACATCCTAATATCCTCCTATGAGTGTGTCATTGCATGGTGTATTATCTACCTCCCTAATAATCTCAATCTATCATCACTCATATCCCAACTCATCATATACCTTAACAACCAACCCAATCTCAACAATCACATCACCTTCCTATTTCTCAACATCAACCGTTGTAACAACCCCTCCAATACCAACCAATGACCTACATTCATCCTCATCAATAAATTTCTCAAAAACCCACTCATTCAAAATCTTATCAACAAATTTATCAAGCTACTTCTCATGTCATGCAACCACAACCATTTGACTCTCATCCGACCACTTCAAATGACCCCATATATGTGTTAATGAATAGGTTGTCTAGCCTTGAAGCCACTACTTTGGGACCCAAGATCACATTCTCTTATAAAAAATTGCAAAGAACCTATCCATCCATCAG
The DNA here is from genome assembly GCA_019776745.2 of Taxus chinensis. NCBI lineage: Eukaryota > Viridiplantae > Streptophyta > Pinopsida > Cupressales > Taxaceae > Taxus > Taxus chinensis. The sequence continues at coordinate 936,348,785 of CM034149.1, forward strand.
TCCCAATCAAACCCCATCCTCCTCATTGGGAGCTTCCCCAATTCACCAAATTTAACAGTAAGAAATATCCCCAACAACATCTTGGTGCATTTAGACATGCATGTTATCTCATTGCCCATTATCAAGACCTCATGCTTCACACTTTTCCTATGTCCTTGGCCAGTCCCACATTAGATTAGTACAACAACATCCCACAACACTCATTGTTTTCATTTACCCATCTTGTGCAACTCTTCTTATAACACTTCTCAATCAACATTACACACAAGATCACCATCAAAGACTTATATGCCATTTGAAAATTCAAAGATGAGTCTATAAAATATTTTTTTTCATGATGGTGTGGAATCATAAATCAATTGTCATTTTTTCTTCCACATACAGAGCTCATCGAATTATTTCCATGCTCTTGTGTGAAGAATATCTCATCTGCCTTACGAATCCAATCATTTCAGACATTTGAAGATTCCTTCACTATGACTTATAAACTTGAGATTCGTGCCCTTGAGAAAGACCAACTTAAGATTAAATCAAACAAGCCAAAAAAAAAGTTTACTAAACCATCTACACACAATGAAAAATCCAAGAGTACAACCAATTATGTGGTGGTTAAGTATTCCTCCAAACCCACCTCTAGCACATGGCCTCAACAAAGAGCTCCTAGGACACCACCTAACTACACTCATCTTGGAGATTCATATAGCATGATATTCGATAATGTGATGATAGTTCACCTCATCACACTTCCCCTATTCGACCATTCGGTGAATCAAAACCTAAGCCAGCTTGATATCATGAGGATTACTGTTGAAAATACCACCAAGTTCATGGACATGATATAAAGAAATGCTGAACCTTCAAATATCTTGTCTAAAAACTCATCGACCAAGGTGACCTTCATGTGGATAACCCTAACACACCTCTAAATCAACCACTTGATGTTTTCAAAAAACCATTTCCTAATCATGTGCCAACAAATCAAAACCACTATCCTACATCTCAACCACCTTATGCTCACACCATTAACGCCATCAACACTACCAACATCATTGATCAAGATCACACCCCATCAATAACTCCCCCTACTTCACAAACTCTTACATATACTTCTTCTTTAGACATTTTCCCTATACCTATCCCAATCTTTACATTAATCATATCCACATCTACATCAACATCTACCATTGATCCTAAACCTACATCTACTTCATTGCTTTCTACATATACTTCATCAAATTTGACTATAACCACTACTTCACCCACATATATTCCACCCCCAATTATTATATCGGATCCATACTTAACATCTACCAAAAATTCCCCTTTCTACACTTTTACCTGCACCAATCACATCAACTATTGTGACCACATCTACACCATCCTCTCCTCCTACATCTATCTCATCATTTGAAGAGTTTTTGAAAGAACTCCACCTCGTGTTAGCTTCAAGTGATCCCCTATCTCATCCAAAATACTAGACACTTCCACATCGAACCAATATTCACCTTCTTTAGATCTCATTAAACACAAGTTACTCCCTCCACCAATATCAACCTCAACAACACAACCTTCAGACCCTCAAGTTGAGATCATTTTCATCCCTCCCAAGGGTACCTCTTCATAAATAAAATATAAGACCCTTGGCATGCTTCCTCAAAATTTTTCTCCTCATTAAAATATAGACATACCTCCACCTAAGATCAAAATATACAATGCCACATCATATATCTTAGGATCACCTCCATCTTTCATACGGTAAGCCCCTTCATCCAAAACAACACAATCAACTAATCAATACAAACACCATCCAACACTCCCTCTAAAATTTTATTCTTCTAGAACATCAACCATCACTAAAACTAAATCCAAGACATAAAAACCTTGAGATGCTAAGACTCAACCTTCAATATCTAAATCATCTCTCACACACACACTCCCAACATCCACCTCTTATTCTAAATCCAAAACTTCTCACAAAGACAAGGAACCTCTCAATACCTTAGTCAAATCATACGTGGAGGTCCTTCAACACTTTTTTCAAATTTCCACCATCACACTCCCTACTATTAAGGCCTTTGATCCACATAGAAATAATCCATCATGGTTTGACTCCAATCTCATTTTCTCTTATCATCGAACCCTTGAACATGACATAGAACATTGTAAAGCACTCTAAACCATTGTACATAATATTATTGAGGAGGATGAGCTTCTTCTTGAAACAAATCAATCTCCTCCTTCCACCTCCTCACCCATGACCATTTCAACATATACATCATCAAATTAATCCTCCAAAATACATAATTCCCCCCATTCATCACTAAATTTAGTTACCCACGAAGCCAAGATTCTTATAAGGATGGTTCCCCCTTATTCATCAATTTTTTTCAGATAACTACTTGATCTGGTCCACATGACTCGAAACCAACAACCTAATCAAAATCAAAGACCTTTGCTTCCATCCCTCATCCTAAGTAGTTTACCTCTCCACACCCCCATCAAAACCAAAGTTTATGATCACCAATCGTTATAGTGAGCTGACTTCATCCCCATCCTCATCATCATCAAAACCTAAGGATTTATATCTTATCTTCCCCTCAGCCTATTGAATAAAGAATTTTCGAACAACTTCATTAGGTTGTGGTTAAGATGTCACTTTACGAGCTCATCCAAATATCTCTAGACCATAGGTAGGATATCATTGAATATTTAAAATGTATCCCAAAATCTAGTGATGAGAATCTACCTTTTGTATCTCTCGTGGGAGCACTTGCAGATTTTCCTTCCATCTCATTCGTCGATGTTGAGATTCCAAAAATTCTACCTGCGGAACATGACCTTCCCCTTTTCATCATGGTTAGAATCAATGATACCTTCATTCGATGATCCATGGTTGATAATAGGGAAAATATCAACATCATCCCATTACATACATTTGATCAACTCAATATCCCTAAATCCATTTTCACTCAAACACCTGTAGTATTTCATGTGTTCAATGATGCTATCACACCCACCTTAGGGATGGTTATCCTTCCTATTTGTATTGGTGAGAAGCTCCTCCACAAAGTATTTTATATAATATAAGGATATTTTCAATACAATGTCCTTCATAGATGACCTTGGATTCATGCCATGTGTTGTGTCCTTTCCACACTTCATCATTGCATCAAATACAAACATGAGGGAAAAATCTTGACACTTCCTAGTGATTCTCCTCCCTTCCAAGTATGTAACTTGACTTATCAACCTAATGATGTCCTCATTTCCAAAAATGACCTATCTCAACCATCCAATAGCTCATCCATCCCTTCATCCAAACTTCCCAAAGATGAATCATTGGAAAATTCCATGGACAAAATTACACTGGGGGAGTATCCTCTTCTCATGATTACCACCTTTCCCATGCCTCATCACCTCAGTAGACCCAAAAAATCTCTAACATACCAACCCAACTTCAGGGATATCATTCCTTTTGGCCCACCCCATATTCACACCAATCTCATCTATAACGGTGTTGGTACCCCTTCTTCTCACATCGTTGAGCACCCTCACACCAAACCATATGCTGACGGTTATGGATTCCTAAAAAAACCATCCTTCGCCCACACCTATCTTCACCATCGTGTATGGAAGGGATTGGGCATGAGACATTATGACATTGTCCACATGACCTTATTATTGATCAATGCCACAAACCTCATGAAAAATTTGAACTAATTTATCAAGAGCAACCCAGTGGTCCTATCCCACCATCTATGATGCTTATGGACATGCCTTCTCCATCTTCTCCATCCTATGAGGCTATGGATATGGATGACACCATGTCTATCAATTTTATATTTTATTTAGTCTCCACCATCACCTTGGGACCAATCACTTATCAATGTGAAAATTAGACTAGGTCCCTTCCCCTTTTCCATCCTAAAATGGTAGAAGAGGATTATTCTACTACCAATGTTCTCCATTACATTGATGACAATGTTATTATTTCCCACATGGGGGAAAAATATTATTATCTTCATAATACCTTACCATCTAACACATTCAATCTTCTCAATGAATCCGTCATCGACATCAACATAGGGACTCCCTCAGGAGCCTTACATTCTCAAGGTGGGTCGATCCCTTGGTCCGCAAGAACTTGAGACTTTTACCACGTTCCTCTCTCATCATATTTAGGTCTTCACATTGTCATACTCTGACATGATAGGTCTTGATCAATCTATTATCATCCATAACATCATCACCTTTCCCAATGCCAAGTCGGTTAAGAAAAAGCTTCAACACATGCATCCTTGAGGTTCCCTCCTTTTCAAAGAGGAGTTGTAATGCCTTCTTTCCACTAATTTTATCATCTCCATTGACTATCCCCAATGAGTTTCTAACATCGTACCTACTAAAAAATCTTCTGTCAACCTCCATATATGTATAGAATTTTGAGATCTAAATCTTTCTTTCTCTAAAGACAACTTCCATCTTCTGAACATTGATCAACTTGTGGATCTTACCACAAGTCATGAGATGATTTCTCTAGTTATAATTAGATTCTTATCGCTCTAGACAATTAACATAAAACCTCACTCATCACTCCTTGGGGGACCTTTTACTATTGCGTCATGCCTTTTGATCTAAAAAATGTCAGAGCCACCTATCAATGAGCCATGAATTACATTTTTTATGACCTCATCCATAAGATAATAGAGGATTATGTCGATGATATTTTTTGTAAATATAAGCATCGACACGATCACCTTGATGTACTTGAATTCATTTTTGAGCACCTTATTCATTTCTTTTTTTGACTTAATCCAGATAAGTGTGTATTTAGAGTGCTAACTAGCAAACTCCTTAGTTTTTTCATGTCAATCAGGGGTATTGAAGTTTACCCTGCCAATATCAAGGCTATCCTTAAGATGCCTCCTTCCAATATTAAGAAACTTTACAGTTTCCAAGGCAAACTTCAATCAGTTGGCTGCTTCATCTCGCAACTTTCAGATCATTTCCAACCCTTCTATCATATTCTTTGTAAGGAAGTATATTTCAATTGGGATTATAACTTCTAGAAATATTTGAATGATCTTAAGCAATATCTCTTTCTTCCACCAGTGCTTACAACTCCATGCGAGGGGGATATCTTTTATCCATATGTTTCTTCCATTGATCATGCTCTAGGGAATATGTTAGCACATTGTGATGACCAAGGTCATGAGCATGCTATTATTACATCAATCGTACCCTACACAACTGTGAAACTTGATACACTAAATTTTAAAAGATGTGTTGCTCCATCTTCTTTTCCACTTCTAAGATTTGACATTATCTTCTCAATCACAAGGCTTATGTTATCACTAGTTTTCATCTTCTCAAAATGATTAATTCTAAGCCATATCACAATGAATGCATCAATTGATGGCTCATGCTCATAAATGAGTTTGACCTCAAGTTCATCTCTCAAAATTCTATCAAGGGCCAAGCTATTGTAGACCAATCAGCTGAAGCCTTCTTCTTAGTGCACATATTCCTCATGATCAGTTTATATATGAATCCATCAACCACTTTCACCATGAGTATTATAACCTTAAGATGAACCTATTTGTTGATGGATCTAAGTGTTAGCAAGGGAGAGGTGTTGGTGTCATTATCATTCCTCTTTGGGATACTCCTATTCCTCTCACTGAAAAGCTAGATTTTGAGTGTACAAAGAATATGGCACATGAATCCCTTTGATCCAAAGGATTTTTTAGGTGTTGGAAGTTTCCTAAACCTCCCTAAACCATTACCATAATGTAGATATTTTTGATATATTTATGACGATGCCAAGAATTTCAAAAATAGAGTTCGGAAACAAAAGTTATCGTGATTCAAAGATGTGGTTTGAAAATGGGTCAACAATGGTCAACTGGAAAATAACGTGTTGACACGTGACAGGTTAGAAAAAGGTGAAAAAGGTTAAATTTTGTGTTTTTGAGGGTCCAATATTTGACACATGAAAAATTTGGTGGGCCCTGCTATTTTCTAGCTTGGGGCCCTCAGCCAGGTTCAACACACTCTTTTGTAGGAGGGGTGCCTTTGCCGCCTATTCTCATATTACCGTTATCGTATTTACGATTTATATGCCACATATTTTTATAACTATGATAATGTGGGATTATATGTTACAAAGTTGTATATGTGCATTGTAGGGTGATAGTGGCTCAAATGAGCTATTATTTAGCTTGCTGGGGTGATCAACTCCCCACCGAGTTGATCACAATGTATCCCATATTGGTCGGATAAACATTGTATTGGCATCCATATTACTTAGGTGAAACTCTCATATATCTCATAGACCACATTATTTCGTGTATATACTTAGCTGACTTAACCAACTAATGACTTGACCATATATATACTCGGTGGAATAGGTAGAGGATCCACGTTACAATGTGGAGTAGCCAGCACAACCCAACCAAGGGCGGATCACATAGAACTCGACGGGCTTAATATAGCCAAAGCCACTTATGTGGAAATAAAAAAAGACCGACCAAACTTGCAATGTGGGGAAAAAACATTACTCGGGTGGACGTAGGCATAGTTATATGGATCAGCTGTTCCAAATTTAAATAACAAATCCCACCTCCCACACAATATATGTGGGATATTACATCCACAATAAAAATCGACCCCGATGTAAAAGGAGTCCCCCAGATTTGAACCCGCAACCTCATACACACAAGATTTACACCCAAATAAATCATATAGGGGATCAGATGAGCTATAAAAGGATCTCACAGGGTTTTGTCAAAGCTAAGTGACAGGTCTGTGTATAGGTAGAATAGGGGTACTTGGAGAAAACACCATTTTTGGAGCACTTCCACTCAAAACTAGAGCTCGAGTTATATGAAAGTTGTTCAGAATTTTGAGTCAGTTGCAATGGTGTAATTATTTACCCATTTTAGAGATTTTGTGATAGATTTTTTATCTGTTGAAGTCACACAAAGGCATTGATCCTAGGGGAGACACAACTGCAAGTGAATCAGGAAGGTAAAGGACATGTGTTGAGCTCCATTAAAGTCCTTTAAAGGTCTGATAACACATATTTGAAGGTTTTGATTCATTATTGGTTGAATGTAAATGTTATTGTATTTGTATTGTTAACATTATTAATGGATCAGTTCACCCACAAACCTGGGGAAGTAGGAATTCCAAACCGCATAAACAATTTCGGTGTTATTTTATGATTTTTATTTTTAGTTTACGGATATTTGAAATTAATTAAGTTCTTAAGAAGAATTTGGGATGAAATTTTTAATCAGTCTTGATAACTTTGAAAATCAATTGAATTAAAAATGGTGATTTTGGGATTTGATTAAGTAGTGAAATTTTGAGTAAGATGCAAACTTAATTTCATTTTTAAAATCAGTCCTAAATCAGATTATTGATCATTTTTGAAGTAATTCAATCCAAAACATTGATTAAATTTTAAGATCCATGAAAACAGTTAAAAAAGTTAATTAAGTACTTGCGTTTTTGGATCACCCTTATTCTAGGTCTTGAAACTATTGCTTTTTATAGGTGTTCAAGTTCTTGACATCTATGGGGATTTTGAGCTTATCATCAAACAAGTTACTGATGAGTATCAATGTAAAAATTACACCCTTCAAAAATATAGAGATACCATACTCCTCCTTGAGGCCTTCTATTCTTACACTATCCAAGCCATTCCTTAATCATCCAATCATTTCACTGATACAATGGCTTCTCTTACATCTCTCATCCCATGGACAATAGATGAATCCAAATTTTTTGTTGTTGTTCATTGTCATGATTGGCCATCCCCTAAGTTTCCTCACATTAATATTGTTACATCCAATACATTAGATATTTGGTATTCTCAGATATTTGATTTTACTATCTAAGTCCATCATTCCCTCCGATCTATCTAAAAATGAAAGGAGGTCATTTTCTTCAGATGTGCCAACTGCTATGCCATCCTTTGTGGATATTATTTATAAGTCCTGGATTTTGATGGTATTCTCCTTTAATTCCTTTAATCCCATAAGTCCTTCTCATGTTATCCAATAATTCCATGATGGACACTTGTGGTTGACACTTTAGTGGCTTAGCTATTCACTAAGTGTGTTCTTCGACTTGGTTATTATCGGCCTTCTCTCAATCATGGCTGCAATGAGAATGTTAAGAAATTTTTTCAAATGTTAGCAACATTCCAATATTGTTTGTATTCCTAGCCAATCCTTACAGTCTAACTTAATAACTTTGGCCCTTCTCAACAATGGGGCCCTGATCTCATTGGTACAATAAATCCTTAATCTTCAAAAAAACATCATTCTATCATCACTACTACAATTGAGTATTACACCATAGTGCGTGGAAGAAATTCCACTCACCTCAACTAAGAGATAATATAATTCTTAACTTCATTTATCAACATATTCATTTTTCCTTCTTTGGTGTTCCTCATAAAAATCATCACGGACAACTGAAAAGTTCCCTTCAAAAGCAAAGATCTCAAGAAACTTTGTGACTCAATGTTCAATATCAAGCTTAGCTTCTCTTCTCCTTACTATCCTCAAGCTAATGGCCAAGTCAAAGTGACTAATAAAACTCTTTGTAATAATTCTTGCCAAGACTATTGACCAAGTCAGGTCACAATTGACATCTTCATATCCCTTTTACTTTTTAGGTTTATTAGACCAGATATTCATACTTCCATGGGTGTTATGCACCATTCTCTCTGGTCTCTCAATATCTCTGAAGTCCATTTATTCCCATTGAAGTTTTAAATTACTGTCCTTGTATGTATCTCTTCGTGACTTCATTTTTTATGAAGATTGTCACTAAGAGTGTCTAACACAACTCAAATTATTAGATGAACAATCGCCTCCTCACTCTTGAGTATCATCATGTTTATCAAGAGTCTCATCAATCACGCTATTACAAAAAATAACTCAAAGAACATGCAATTTTAATTTTGGTGGACCTCATCCTTAAAGAAAATCATAATGTTACTACTCTCGAAAGGAGCCAATGTGGAATTTTTTTTCTCAAACTAGATTAGACCTTACATTATTATGGATAAGTATGGGTTGGGAGCCTATTGTTTGGCCTCCCTCAATGGTAAACCATGGAAGTGGAACCACTTGATGCATTGCACTTGAGACCATTATATTGTTAGCATACATACTAGTGTGCACTTCGTCATATCCCTAGATCATTCCTCCATCATTAGCCTCTTCCATCTATCATTGTAATGATTTGGAACTATGTGGTCTACCATCACTTTCCTAGACATGACCTTAAATATGGGCACCATAAATGGATTTACCCATAGCATTTTTACTTATGGATAGGTTCTCCCCTTCTTCGTGAGAAATCCACGATCATTACATTCATCATTCTCTTGTTTACCTATTAGAAACCATGCTAAGGGACCAAAGGTGTCACCTGTACATACATTTTTCCCTACCTACGTCATCTACCTAGCTATCCCCAGATCTTCCCCATGTAAAATTCAAAATTCATGGATGCTCTTATCAAAACTTCAAAGTTATTAAAAACAGTATTTTTCCCTCGAAGGTACAACTGTTCATGTCAAAAACAAGAAAAAAAGAAAGAAAATATAGTCAAATAAATAGACCAATCCCTCGAAGGACGATTATCATGTATATCACTCCTACCATCAAAATCATAAATGTATAAAGTAAACCATACCCTCGAAGGATGGACTAATATCCTATTTCATGGAAGTGAAGACTTCCCGCATTGATCAACCTTCTATCTTATCGACATCCTAAGAAATATTCCCACATCAATCATCTTTCTCATAGTAAACTTCCCACATTGATCAATTTGCGCTTTCCCCTACCCAGAGATGGGGGCATAGAATTAGGGAAAAACACGTATGGAGAAACATCTTCTTGTGTATAAGTTGCACCCCAAACCCCCTTTTTTGTGGTTGACATTAGGCTTATGAGCTCATTCCATCCATATTTAATCTCATGATCTTTCAATATAACTAACTATCGTTGGTTATGTGTTAACACATGTTTTGGTCTGCATGTGCATTATGTTACTTAGGATCCCCTTCTCATTTACCTCTAATGTGGTTACCACAGCTCTGACTAGATTCTTCATGACCTTCTGTATTATAAGATTCATACCCTCTTATAAAATAAAATATACCTCATCGTCTTATTGGTGATGATGATGGCCCTCTCTTCACAGGTCTTATAAAATTATTCCTCTTGTTATTTTATTCTTCCTTTAATGCGAGTTGATAATCATTATCCAATATATGGATTCATAGCATACACATTTCATCTTATATGGTATAACTCATCCCATTTACATACCTTGCAGCCTTTTGTTCTTCATAACCTCCTTGTTCCACACAAATTGATATATTGTAAAATTCATTGGTATACTCTTCAATGTTTAGATCCTTCTATCTTAGGTTTGGACACCTTTGAAATAATGTCTGAGAATAATCTATAAGAAGAAACTTTTATTTCATCTTCTTCACCATTTTATTCTAGTTTTTTTTATTTCCCTTTCCTTTCCTTTGTTTCTCATTGTGTAGGTGTTCCCACTAGATCAATGCATGTCTTAGCCAACTTAACCTTATTCTCCTCTGAAAGGGTTTTCTACTCAAATAATTTTTCCATTCGATTTAACTAGTCATCAACTCTCATAGTTGTAACCCTCGACCATAGTTAGGAACATTAATCTTGATGTCTTCATCCATTCCCTCTAAATCTTGGATCAATCTCTCATCAAATATTATCTCATTTAAGGTGTCTTCATTTCTTCCATCATTCATTAATGGAGGTACTTATTCAATATCACTATCTGGGTCTACATCCCTATCTGCATGTCTCATTCTAAGGCAGGTAACTTCTCTTGTGAGCTCAACAACTTGTCTTCTTAGTACTTACATATTCTTATTCATATGGGAATAACATCCTCTCCCACATCTATCCTTTCTTATATAAAATAGATGCAATAAATTACATAGAAAAATATAATATATATTACCTTAATTTTTCCCGCAAGATCAAAATCCTTCTCTGATACCAATTCAAGTGGATCCAACTGTCCAAGAGGTTGAAATACCTCCAAAACACACACAAGTTGTTTGCAATAAGCTAGAAGATTCAAAATATATTTCTCCTCATTCTATAATCCACACTAATATTTTAAATCTTTACAATCTTCCTTTTATTTCACATTAGCTCTAAAAACCTTAATATGCCAAAAAAACCCTAAAATGCCAAAAATCAGCTACTAGTAAAACACCTCGTATGGGCCCCAAATTTTGTGTGCAAAATATTCCTTCATAGATGAATGCTCAATCTAAATTTTGGATTATTCTTTAAATTATATAAAAGGTTGTTAAAACTCCAAGTTCTAGAGAAAAGTGGAAAAAAAACATTCATAGCCAATTTTATACCACTAAACAAAGAAATATGCCCCCCAAAATATGCTAAAATTAAATAAACCTTCTTTAAAAAATTATATAGAATATTACTAATAGATATCTACCACCATGTATTGAAAATTTCAAGATGATCCAAAGATCATATCAAAAGTTATGGCTGTCAGAAGTTATGTTCCTGCATCAAGTAGGTGATAAAGTAGGTTTGGAGTTTAGTGATGAACTCAAGGACAAAGATAAGATGCAAGAAGATATTATTCTAAGCAATAAATATAGAGAACTAAGAATCAAGGATGGAAATAAGGATATCTTCACCAAAGACAATGTGAAGACAAAATCAATAAGCCAACCAAATGTTTCAAGGTATGAAAGATCATTTAATGGTTATTATTTGACTTGTAATGGTTTTTTTCATATATTTAAGGAGTGTAGAAATTTTTTCTATATATTATCACCCTTGGAGAGATATTAGGAGTGACCAAGCTAAACATTTAGCTTGCTACAATTTCCATGAAAGAGGCCATGTTGCTAGATTTTGTTTGTATGATCTATCTAGTCAAGTTGAGGTCTAAAAAGGCAAGTGTTTAGTTGTGTGTTTCAATTATAAATGAAGTTGTGTCATGATTTATTAATTGTTTCATAATGGTTTCTTAAAGAAATATCATATATCTCAAGGTCATAAAATTCAAGATCAGAGGATTTCAGGGTTCTTATATTACATACTAGCAATCAAGTTTTCAAAGCCCATCCATGGGAGCCTTAGAAGGAATAACAATAGTGCATCAAAAGATGATGTGAAGTGAATAGATAAGGGATTGGTTAAGATTTTAGATTAGAAGAAAGGGGAATAAGGTTACTTTCATAGTTTCTCAATAGGGCATGGGAACTTTTCAATCCATTTATTCTAGATCCATCAGTCCAAACTTTATGCCTCTACTAAGTTTCTTAGATCGTGTATTGACTCAAATGAATCATTGGATCGAGCCAGATTTCCAATACCCATCTAAGTGTGTTGTTGTCTTACATCCTTTTTTTCATAATATCAAGGATCTTTCCTGGTGTGTAAGTAAAATTTTACAAGGTCAACATTTTTTTATATCTTTTTGTTTCTTTAGTCATAAAATATGTGTCTTTGTTTTATTATATTTTTAGTTTTTTTTGATTCATTTGCCTCAGGTGTTGGTGATTGAAGTCTCTATGAAGTCCTATGTTGGTCTTTGAACCAACCAGGTATATATCATTTTGTGTATACATATGATGTTTGGACTTTTCTAATTTAAAGCATAATTGGTTTGATTTTTATAATTTTTTTTGTGTCATAAGATTTTCAATAAATATGGTCAATTTCAAAGGTTTTTCATGTTATTTATGATTTCTTGTCAAATACGGGGGTTGACATCTGCTAAGGACCTTACCACGCTTGTTGGAACTGTTCATCGAGCATGTACCACCTGAATCTACCATCTAATCCATTGAGAGGAGTTTCTAGTTATCTTTGATTCATGACAGGGTTTTTCCAAATGTCGCAAAAGGAATCTAGTTAATGCACCCGTCCATATTATCAGCATTTCATTCCAAGAAACCTTATCTACGATTTAGTGAATGTTTTTAGTGAAATGGAGGTCTTAGAGGTTAATTCGTAGTCTAGTTGACTACTTTGAACATATAAACTTGAATCATTTATTCATAATGATCTTTTTGGTCTCATTTTCTAAATAAATCATTTGATTTATAAGGTTTATGATAGTCTTCGTTCACAGTGTTAACATGAGTTCACAAACCTAGTTGGAGTTCATGGTTAAGTGAAGTTTGATCAATCTTCCCAAAGAAGTGCATGGTGAAAAGAGGTATACATGAAAAATATGAAAATGTTAGGTACTCAAAAGTAGAAAACTTTATTTCTCAAAGAGAATACATCAAGATTTAGGTGCTGAGTTCCTCATAAAGAAGGGCTAGTTTTACAACTATCTGTTAGTAGTATGAAGAAGTGAAAATGGAAGATTAAAGTACAGTGGTATCAAATTGGTTCTATGTTAGTCTAAAAGCATCACAATGAAGAAAATTAAAATGAGTCTTTAAGGTACATGTGTTAGTTAAATCAAGGGTTTGTAGCATACTTTATGTTTTGCATCATGAATGATGACACTTTACAATCTTATTCCTACATGTATGATTATGGTTCCACAAGTATATTACATGGAGAAATTACATTATCATAGGTTTGAGAATGATCCATTTGATATAGATCATCCCCTAGAGCTGACCTTGTGTAAAACTTATGTAGATGCCTAAAAATGGGTTAATGCATCATGTAATGAGATCTAAATCCCCAGATAATCTAAGTTCATGATAAATTAAGGGATGACAAAATTGGTGTCATAGTGTGGAATGGTTAATTCTTGAAGGGATACATAACCGTTTGTAGGTATATATCGTAGATTCAAAAATAGTTTCCAATTTTAATATGATCAACATGGAGGTATGAGAAACATGAAACATGTTTGTATGAGCACATACAGAACTTGTGATGGTGCCCTAAGTATTAGGTGCTTAATTTCTTGTAGAAATGATGACTTTCTAATAATTCTATGAAGGGTCACTTTTCCATCAGAAGGTGGATGCTACAGGATAACTTGGTGAATAGAAATGTAGTCTAGTTATGAGGTCAAAAAGTGATCCTCACTGTTTAAAGTGAAATAAACATGATTTAAGAATGCATTTACATCACAAAAATTACTATATTAAATCATATGGAAATGCCTAAATTTGTAATCCTAATGATGAAAAAGTTGACTATAATTCTGTTGGAAGGGTAATGGTGTTCTAGGTAACATTTTCATTGATGTAAAATCTCATTAATGACAAAGAGATGATGGAAAAGACTTGAATAGGATGCTAAGTAGGATGATGACATGGTAGGTTTCAAAGTTTTAGACAATGATTGTGTAGAATGAGGTGATTCAGTGATATTGTGCTTGGTGTAGCATTTTTCTCCAATTTGGGTGATCCTAACTAGGTCCTAGGTGATGTGTAATGATGGTTGGATATTCTTGTGCTCAAGATCTTGAGGAGCATGTTTAAATAATGGAGAGCATGATTTGGTAAATTTAGGCACTCATGAGTTTCAAGGTACACATATTGGTTGAAGACCAAGTCTTGAAGATGCTCATCCTTAGACAAGGTATTGCGGTGCTTAGAGGCATGAGGTTGAGTTTTGGAGCCAGGTGAGATCATGGATCCATATAGGAGATATTATGAATTATCTCCCTAGAATGTGTTCTTGATGGATAGAGAGGTATGTCAAGGTAAGGTGATTGATGACGTTTTCAAAGTTCATATCCTAAAGGTACTTGGTTCTTGACTCAATAGGTCCTAAAATAGTCATGCAAATGAGATGGATCTAAATATGGCTTAGAAAGTATTTATGATTTATAGTGATGATTGAGTTATGATTCTTAGGGTTTCAATGATAAGGTGAGAAAAATCTTCAGGTCATTCTGATGATTTTTGCAAGTGGGATGATGTTTTGTGTGAAACAAGGACGGTGTCAAGAAAGGGTGTTTTCTAGCTCAAATTGCACCTTCTGATGCTCACCCTGCAAAAGTGTGCTTTGCATGGGAACTTGTAGATATTTTAGGGATGATTTTTACATTTATTCTAATAAGATTTCAAAAAAATAATTAGGTCATTTCATTGTCACATTTTTATGAACGAATGTTAAGAAGGTAAATAACATTTTATGTGCTTTGAAACCCTAGCTCAAAAGCAGTAGGAGATATATTTCTTCTTAAGTATCCAAAATTCATTTCTAGTGATAATATTATGATTTTATGATGTATATGACTCCTCCATGTTTGTATAAAGGTATGGTAGATCATGTGGTGATGAGTGGACCCACTCAAACATGCAATGTTTCCTAAGAAGTTCAATTTGGGAAAAGGTTTTCCAAAGGAGTTTACAAATAAATGGACATTGTTTTTATTATGAGATTTTTTTTATTTCCATGGTGGTTTTAGGTCATTACATTCTTATAAATGGAAAAGTGTGCCCTATTTGTGAAGACTAAGTCAAAGGGTAGTTTTGGGGTAGTTTCAAGAAGTTTACAGAGATGAGCTTGGTTGAAGGCCTTACACTTGGAGTTGGAAGGAGTTATAATATGTTATGGAAAAAGGATTCATATATATTTCCAATGGTATAATTTTTTCTCATGATGATGAGATTTTATGGGTCATCTAGGTCAGTTTGTGAGAAAGAAGGTTGTTTGGTTTTCAGGACAGGATTTGTCAGGCTAAAAGAATGAAGTGATTGAAGTATTAGATGGATTGATTTGATGCTTTATATCACTCTAGTAAAGTGAAGAGGGATCAATTTTTTTCCTATTTAAGAATTTTTGAGGTATTTTAAGTGACAGAAAGGGTGAAAATGAGTTGAGTTTCTAAAAATACTTTCTGGGCAACTTGATTTGGTGAAGAGGAAAGTAGTTGTGGTTTGAACAAATGGATGTTTCATAGACCTCTAACCTATCATGGATGTGATTTAAAGGTCTTAAGGATTCCATAGAGTGGTTACATGCCATAGTTGAGTTGATCTTGGGTGGTCTTGAGGCCCAAAGGTGAAGACAGGGTGCTGGAAACAAAGTTGTTTGGTGAAGGATATGAGCTTTTTGGCCCATGTTATGAAATATTTGATTGGTCCAAGAAATTAAATGACCATGGATGATCTTTAAATATTTATATTACACATGTGTGATGATTTTTGGATGCTTGACTAATCATGGTTTTTGGTGTTAGTTGTTTTACTCATCCTAGTGATGGGGTTTTGAGCTTGTTTTGTGCAAGTTTGATGGTTTTGGGCATGGCCGACCTATATGGGTCATATGTGAATGTTTTAATGAAAAATTGGTATTTTTTAAAGTTTTATTTGTCAAACCAAAGGAGGGAAACCAATTTGGTGTGTGTTTGAGAGTCAAGAGAAGGGTATAAAAGTGATGTTTTGGGTAAATTTGAACTAGTTGAGCAAGAGGGAAAAATTGTGACCCATGTGAGATGATTATAATAGGTACCAAGGCATGTTTTGAGATCTAAGAGAGTGTATGCAAAGGTTTGAGGAATGTTTTAAAGAATGTGTGTAAGTGTTTGAAGAAAGGAAAGTTGAAGAAAGTGAAGTGAAATAGTGAATTAGAGAAGCTAGGGTTTGAACAAGGGTTTGAAGGTTGTGAGCCAAATTTGTGATCTCAATCAGTTGTGGAAGCAAAAATACATCATATATCTTCTTAAAATGTGGTTGAGTGGGTTCTTGATCATCTTAGGGGGTTGTATCCTCCTTTTGGAGTTGGTGCTTCACTAAACTAGGGGTTGTTGCTCTAGTTATAGGGTTGGTGCTCTACTAAACTAGGGGTTGGTGCTCCTTGTGAAGTTGGTGCTTCACTAAATACTTTTGATTTGAGTAATATAATCATAAGTTTTAGTGGATTTTCTTCCCCTTGAGGGTTTCCCACTTATATCTTGTGTTATGGTGTTATCTTTCTTGTTCATGGTTATTTGAATGTATGTTATTTGATATTGTGACACATTAATGGATGGTTGATTGGTTTATGGTTTAAGAAGAAATATGAAATTGATTTAAGTTTTTAAGGACTGATTCACCCCCCTCTTAGTCCATTGTTGCTTCCAACAATTGGTATCAGATCAGGTCCTTTTAGAGAAGTTTGATCACTTGAAAGGAGATCCTTTGAAGCACAAAAATGGTGAGTCAGTAGAGTGACTTCTTCTACCAGTAAAACACATTGTTTGATGGTGTGAATTATGATTTTTGGAGTTTGAGGATGAATACTCATATTATGTACCTAGGGTTTTATATTTTACAAGTTTTGGAAGATGGTTATACTATTCTTGCCACTCCACCAACTAGTAATACAGAAAAGAAGGAAAGTAATGACAATTCAAAGGCTTTGAATGCTATCATTGTGTGGTCTAGGATAATTTGAGATGGGAAAGGTAATGCATTTCATGTCAAAAAAAAGAAGCATGTGAGATAAACTTTAGGTTTTGTATGAAGGATACTCCAAGGTAAGAATTGCTAAGCTTCATACTTTTAGAAATCAGTTTGAAAGTCTTAAGATGAGTGATGATGAGTCTATTGCATCATATTTACTTAGAGTTGACAAGATTGTCAACAACATGAAAGGTTTAGGAGAGGATTTGAAAGAAAAAGTTGTATTTCAAAAGGTTTTGAGATCCCTAACTCCTAGGTTTGATTCCAAAGTATCTTCTATTGAAGAAGCCAAGGATTTGACTACTTTGAATATGGATGAATTACATGGGAATTTGAATGCATATGAGATGAGGGTGGTTGACTCCAAACCAACTAAGAAAGAGATAGATTTCAAGGTTGAAAATTATGACCAAAGGACAAGAAGGACTAAAGTATGATGATGTTTCTCCTGAATTAGATGATGAAGAACTCTATTTTCTATGGTTGCTAGAAGACTAAATGTTGGAAATGGTAAGTATAAGGGAAAACTTCCTTTTAAGTGTCTTTAATTATGGTAAAGTAGGTCACTTTTTGACTGCTAAGTGTCCTCATAGGCATGAAAGAAATATTATGATGATTATGAAGGTGGTCATGAAAATAAAAATCAGAGGTATAATAGATAAGAAGAAGTTCAAAAAGTTTGATCATAAGAATAAGGGTAAGAAGATCTTTTTACACTAAGGAAGAGGCCTATTCCTCTAAAGCAAGAAGTGAGAATGAGTGGTTCATATTTTGAGTCTGAATTTGATCACAAAGATGTAGGTGATGAGGTCTTATTTATGAAAAAATATGTCTATGAGATCCACTAGTGGAGGTTCTACATTGTTGGGTGATTTTATATCAAGATCTTGCAAAGATTCTGAAGAAGAAGAAGATGCATTGAAACTAAATTAGTATGTGTCCAATCTAAATTGAAGCATGCTGAGAAAAACAATAAGAAATTGAAATCACAAGTCAAATAATATGAAGCAAAGATTTATGACCTAGAAGAGAAGCATTGGGATATTATAGAAAATCTTGATGAAACAGTTATAATATTAGAGATGCAAATGAGTACCATGACTCTAAACTTACAATCTAAGGAGGAAGAAGTGATTATTCTCAAGGATTTATCTAATGTAACTAGTAAGGTACAAATCATTTTAGAAGTTTGAGAAAAGTTCCAAGGCTTGATGATATCTTGAGCAATCAAAAATCAGTAGGTGATAGAGTTGGTTTGGGATTCAAAGCTGAAGTATAAGAGCTAAATAGATGAAGTAAGCAGATATTGTTTAAAGTAAGGAAGTAGGTGAGCCAAGCATCAAGGAAGGAAAGAAAGGTGAATCCTTCATCAAGGAACAATGAGAAGACTAAGCCTATTAGGAAACCTAATGCCTCAAGGTATGAAAGATATTTTAATGGTTATTGTTTTACTTGTAATGGATTTGGTCATAGGGAAAAGGAGTGTAGATTTTTCTGATTTTTAGATGATTATCCATGGAGAGATAGTAGGAGTGAGTATGCTACAGAGTGTGGTATGCTACAATTGCAATGAGAGAGGTCATGTTACTAGTTTTTTCTTGAATGATCCACCTAGTCAATTTAAGGGTCTACAAAGGGAAGAATTCAGTAGTGTGTTTCAGTTGCAATGAAGTTGGTCATGTTGCTAGATAGTTTACTATGGTTACTTAAGGAAATCTCAAAGGTTTTTCAAGGTCCTAAGGTACAAGAAATGAGCTTTTAGAGGTCAAGGATGCATGATAACAGTCAAGGCAAGGTATGGGATCCTATAAAAGATAATGGTGTCTCATTAAGAGCAGGTGTTGATGGAAAATAAAATCATGACTCAAATATCATATCTAGAAACAAGGTGATGGAGGTATTTCACATGTCCAAGAAGTATTTGGGACCTATTCAAGTCTTTCTTCTAGATCATCCATGATATTCATATGCCTCTAGTAGGATTCTTAGAGGTATATTAGTTCATATGAAGCATTGGAGTGAGGGGGAGCTATCTAGTTTATGTGTATCTCCTCCAAAGGTGTCAAGGTATGATTTTCCAAGTATTTAAGTATGTTTTTTGAGGTTCTCAATCTATTTTTCAAGTTGTGTAAATGATAAGGTCATTGTCTTGATTGTCTCGGAGGTGTGTATGGATGTGTTCTCAAGTTGTGTATATGCACTTGTCATGATGTGGGGTCAATTTGTAAATGAATCATTATGTGTAAAATTCATGTTGGTGTTCTTAAAGGAAGTATATTAAGTCATGAAAATTTAAAGTGTAGAGTCATTTCTTAGTCTAAGTTAGTGATTAGATGTTGATGGCATACATAAAGGTTTGTGTTACCTCATAAATTTGGTTTCTAAGTCCTTCTTGTTAAGGTCTATGTCATGTTAAATGTTGCAAAATATACTCTTTCATAAATGCCTAAATGTAAATTTGAGTCTGTGTGAATCATGAAATACAACCTTGAGTATAAAGTTTGTTGGATTCATGTCATGGAATATTGTCAAGTAATAAAAGAAGTCTTGGTTTGTATATGAGTAAAAAGAGTTGCTTCACTGTCATCAGTTGAATTAAGTGTCATGTGTCATGATTCAAATGGATATGTGGAATTTTTTGCTTCATAAAGGAGAATTAAATATGAAATGAGTCATCAAATATGATGACTTGATCAGACCATCATCTCAATAAGGTATGTGATAGTTTCTTTAAGGATCTTGATGAGGGCAAACTAAGGAGGATTCAAGAAAGTAAGTGGTGTTTATTGTTCTTAGTAAAATCAAATTGTACTCAGGACATTATAGAAGATGTTGATATAGAATATTAAAGGAAAAAATTGAGGTCATTGATATATAAATTATGTGCATTCTGACTTAGTTTCTACCTTGACTGGGTCCTATGAGACTATAAGAAGTTGTATGAAGAAAATTATATTTTTGAAGGTGTAAATGGTTAAGAATGTAAAGCCAAAACTTGAAAAAACAAATCATCTTGACATTTGCCTACATCATTGAGTCAATAAAGTTTGTCATGCCCTAGTAATTTCAGGGATAGATTTTTGGAATCCTCGACAGAAAATTTGAAAAAGGTGATTTTTTCTAGCGTTGGTCAAGACCAATTGCCTAAAAATTACTAATTTAATTTTTTTTAGGGCTACAAGCTGGGAAACTACGCTTGAGGCATGATTCAAGGTTAATGAAGGTGTCAAAGTGAAAATGGGTGGTCTTAAAGTGGTAACCCTGATTCTCCATAAATGTGATTTCATAAAATATGTATGTGTGTAATTCCTTGATATAGAATAAGACTAGTTCTCTCTAGTGCACACTAGGTGAAGCAAGCTATGAAATCTCCCATAATGACATGCTTTCAAAAGGTGTCATTGAGGTCTTTAAATAGAAAAAAAGTAATTAGAAAAGGTATGTAAATTCCCTGTGGAAGTGAATGTAATAAAATAAGTTGTGAAAGTTCTCCATGATGAAGGGATAATTTCTTTTCTCTATTGGATGCAACAAGATTACATGAACATTCTGAATTTCAATGACTTCCATTCTTGGAATATGTAGGTTATTTTTGGTGGATATGACAATGATCCTAAGCTTGTGCATGAAAATGAAACTCTACCTGAGAGGTCCTGATAAAGGGAGAGTGGTCTACTTGTTCTGATATTATTCAAAGGTTGTTTCATAGTGAAGAAGGAGTATGAGGAAATAAGGATCTAAATTGTGCATTAAGCAAGGGGAGATTTGAACTACTTCATAGCATGCGGAGTGATCTTTCACCAAGGTTGCTATCCTTGATGGGTTCGAAGCAATTGGTGAGTATGAATATGACCATTATAGGTGAGAATGGAATTTTAGGATTTAAGATGATGCTCTACATGCGTGTGAATATTATCTGAGGATGATTATTTTCTCTAGTCCCTTGTTGAATGAGTTCAAATATCAATGTTTACAGAGTATTTAGAATGTGTAAGAGGCATTAGCATGAAGCTTCTACAGGTATGAGAGTTTCTTTAATTTCATATCTATGAGGAAAGAAAATGAGAATCCTCTTAAGAACTTTTCTAGCTTAACATCTCAGGTAGTGAGTCTTCTATCCAGGAATTCATTGGATGAATAGGTGGATGAGTCTTAGTATAAGGTAGAGATAGTTTTATGTGTTCAGGGAATTCTACAAGTGCACAAGATAGTGAGTGATGATAATTGAAAGGAAAAGTGATGAATGAAACGTGCTGTGATGACTTAAGTCCTCTAGTGCATAGGTTATGGTTTTGTTTCATATCAAGTGTTTAAGAAGAAATCCAATGACTATCAAATGAGCCATTATTGGGTAAGTCTAAAGGTGTTTCCTTGAATACTAATACTAGTTGAGAGCTAGTTGCATTCTAAGAAGTCTGATGTGATGATTGTTTGTTAGAGAAAGCAATTTCAATACTCATGATCTTAGCAATGTGTGTCTATGGAAGTGTTTGAGCTAAATCAAGAATAGTGCACAATTCATATTGGTGATATCTTGTCCTCCTATGTGAATCTATGGGGGTATAAGGGTTACAAGACTATGAGAGGATAATGCAATAAGTTATAGTCAAAAGGTACTATCAAATGATAGAATGGTAAGTTAATGATTTGCACTTCTAGAATGCTATAGTATGACTACAAAATGTGAATCATATACTTTATGAGTCATGTAGGTGGAGTCTAAGGAAAGTGAAAGGAGGTATTTTACTCAAGATCATGAGAAAAGTGGTTAGAAAAGTTTGTATGGTGAAGAATGGTGTTCAAAAGTGTTTTTCAAGAAGTAAATTGGCTTCTTGAGTCAAGATGTGAAAAGTGGCATAATTTTGTGGTTTCCTAAGGATTTGAATGGCAAAGTGCATTGGGGAGTTACTTTTGGGTAGTGTCAAAGTGATTGAGTCATTCTCCAGAGGCATGATGATAAGGTAAGTAGCCAAAAATTTTTGTCTCTCTACAAGAATGGATGACCCAATCCCATGTAAGGAGTGTTCAGGAAGCGTATAACTTCATTAATATGAAAAGTTGATTCTAGAGCAAGCTCAAAGTTAGTTATTAAATGCACTGAAGGTATATACATTTAGGGATTTAAGTCTCCAAGTGATATGAAGAGAAAGGTATGGTAGAGACAAGTCTAGTTTGAGACTTTACAAGCCAAGAAAAGATAATTAATGTGGTAAGTTGATATTTTGGTTTTTAATTCCTCATTTTTGGCATGTTCACAAGGTATATGCTTCAGATTTAGGTCTGATACAATGTTTTTATTATGCTTTGAAAGAAGGCAAAATAGAGTTTTTGGGTGTGCAAGGTCAAGTTTTTGCATGCTTGTATCAGTGGTTGATGATTCTCTTACTCAAAGAGGAGGTAAAATGATGTTTCTTTCATGATTATTGGTGTATATGGGTCTTGTGTATGCTCTTTCGTAGGAAAGTAGAGTGTCATGAATGCCTTGAAAGTGGTAAAAAATTAGAGTTTTTGTGAAAATGACTAGTCTTGTGAGCTAATATGAAGACTTTGGTTGATGTTTCTAACCAATTGGTGATTGTATGAAGTTGATAAAATGAAGAACATGTAGGTATAGGTATATTCGTCATTAATGTAAAAAGGGGGAGAATTTCAAGAGGTTTTCCATCAATGACAAAGGAGGAGATTGTTAACATGGTGTGATTCTAGGTGTTGTCATTGATGTAAAATCCCATTAATGAAAAAGAGGATGATGGAGTGGAGTCATAGATGATTTTAGTATGATGGTGACATGGATATTCAAAGGTTGACCATGATGGTATGAGGTGATTCAATGAGATTGGCTTGTTCTAGCAAGCCTAATCAGGTGACCTAGCTAGCCTAGGTGATGGAGCATGATGGTTGAGCTTATTGGTGACTTGAGGAGCATAGCAGCATGGAGAGAGAGTGTTTAAACACTCACATGATTTTTAGGGAAAAGATACATGTTGAAGACCAAGTTTCAGGTGCTCACCTAGACTCGGTCTATGGGTACTTGACAGGCATGATATTGAGTTATGGAGCCATGTGAACTCATGGATGCATGATATATTTTTCATAATGATGTTTTAGGTATGTTTTAGTAACTTTTGGAGAGGTTTTAATGGTAAGTTATGATGTTATTTTAGTTGACCCTAGCCTATACTACCAAAATCCTAAGGGATAGTCATGAAAAATGAGATGGGATGGAAATATGGAAAGATATTTGATGACATGCTGATGATTGGAGATGACACAAAAGGGTGTGTCATATGAGGTGTGAGAAAAAATTGGAGTCATTTTGAAGATAATTTTGCAAGTTATGATGTTTTATGTGAAACAAGGTCCAAGAAAGGGTGTTTTTATAGCTCGAATTACAACTTCTGATGCTCACCCTGAAATTTTTGCTTTATATGGGACCTTGTAGATTTCAGGGATTTTTTTACATTGAGTCTAGAAGGTTTTAAAAAAATAATGAGGTCATTTCATCATCACATTTTGTGTGTTTGAAAACCCAGGCCTAAAAGTGGTAGAAGCTATAATGATCATAAGTGTTGATAATTGATTGCTAGTGATAGTATGATGATTGGATTATATATAGGACTCATCTAGGTTTCCAAAAAGGTATTGTAGAGTATGTGGTGATGAGCAGACCACACTCAAACATGCCTATTTATAAAAGAAGTTTACTTTGGGATAAGGTTGTTTAAAGGAGTTGCAATATTAATAGACATTATTTTTAGTATGTGATTTTTTATTTATGTCCATGGTTGTTTTTTAGGTCACGGTGATGCTTTTTAAATGTAAAAGTGTGCCCTATTTGTGAAGACTAGTCAATTTTGGGCTATTTCAAGAAGTTTACAAAAATGGGATTAGTTGAGAGTTTTTACCCTTGGATTTGGAATGATTTTCTAATATGTTCTAGAAAGAGGATGTAGAGGGATTTCTAGTGATATAAGATTTGTATCTTGATGAGTCTATTTGATGTGCCTTTTAGGTCAATTTGTGAGGAATAAAATGTTGTTGGTTTTCCAGGACATGATTTTCTCATGTTGAAAAGAATGAAGTGATTGAAGCATGCAATGAATGTTTTTATGATTTATATAACATAGAGAATGAAGAGGGATGGATTTTTTTTCCTAATAAATGACTTTTTAGGTCTTAAAAGTTGCATAAATGGTGTAAAACTAGTTGAGTTTGCAAAACTGGTTTATGGGAAGAATGATTTGGAGAATAGGAAAGTAGATGTTGATTGAATCTATAGATGTTTTCATGACCTATAAATTTCATGGATGTGATGTAAATGTCTATAGGATTCTATAGAGTGGTTTACATGCAATGTTTGAGTTGATCATGGGTAGTCTCAAGGCCCAAAGGTGAAGACATGGTGCTGTAAAATACCTATTTGGTGATGAATATG
The DNA here is from genome assembly GCA_019776745.2 of Taxus chinensis. Classification (NCBI taxonomy): domain Eukaryota; kingdom Viridiplantae; phylum Streptophyta; class Pinopsida; order Cupressales; family Taxaceae; genus Taxus; species Taxus chinensis. Next base: position 936,373,651 of record CM034149.1, read on the forward strand.
AGCTTGTTGGCCCATGTTATGAATTATTTGATTGGTCCAAGAAAATATGTGACCATGGTGTTAGAAATAGGAAACACTGAGATGAGGGGTGAATTAATATTCAATTCAAACATTTTTTTTGATGCATTATCCTTCAATCAGATTATAAATTATGCAAAAAACATAAAGTGGACTTAAAAAATGATCACACACAAGAGGAGAGGTAAGAGCTTTTTAAGTGCGAAAACCCAAATTAGGAAGAAAAACAACTGAACAAAGAGCTATTTTCTTAATGGTTTCAAATGTTTTTGAGCTACAAACTTAATTCATGAAGCTACAACTTTAAATCAAGCTACAACTTGATTATAAGAAAGCTACAACTTGCAAGAAAGCTACAAAATTTTTGATTATATTGAGCTACAACTCAGTGTGTTACATAAAATATAATCACTTTTTCAACTTGGTTGTAAAAACACCTGATTATGACCCTAAATATGAAAAACTAACCTTCTTATTTCACATCTAATTTCATCACTATTTCAAAACCCTACTCACCTCTCACCTGCTTTCAGAACTCTTGAAGTATTCACAATCTCTTTTGACTTATCTGTGCAACTACTTTGTATCTTATTCACTATTCATCATTGAAATGCTCATAGCTCAATACTTATCCTCATATTTCATGTTCTTAAACAAATTGTATCTCTGTTTTTAGTTTCAATCTCATCCCTTTTTCAATCTATCACTAACACACACTTCATCATCCCTTTATCACACACTTTTGTATTTTATATATCACAATTATGTATCCTTATACACCACACTTCAAAAAAATTTTTGGTCAATTACCTTTTCAAATTATTATCTACTTTCCTTTTAACTCTTTAGTTCAAGTTATCTCACTTAGAAAAAAAGGTCTTTTTCAAATTCCATATTTTTGGTTTCATGAGTCCTTAGAACTTGCTCATTGTTATTTTGACCATGGAAGAACTCTTCACATTCTAGCTCAAGCTTCATGAGGAAAAGCACAACCTTATAATTTTCAAGACTTTTAATATTTTTTCATAGATTTCACTCTCTTTGAGTTAGGACTATCTCATGGACTCTCCAAACTTCTTAGGAATATAGAGCACTTACTTGTAGCAACATTACAAAAAGTTTTTGTGCCAAAAAACTAGAGAAGGTAGACACCAAAGAAAATTTGAACCTTAAGAACACATTTTTCAAGAATATATCTAGGAGTCATGTTGGTTTATATGAAAACCATCTCAGGTCTAATTTACAAGCAATAAACATTGTATAGTGAAGATTGCTAAACCCGAGTTCAAATTTGGGAGCTCATTTATCAAATATCATGAGATATTTGAGTCTTCAAATCTATTCAAGGGGAATGTCAAGATATATTAATCCATTTTAATAGCTTTTTGGATGAATTTTCATGAAGCTCTAGGTGGTTTACTTGGAGGTTTTTTTTTATTAAAAACAAATTGATAACAATACATAGAGATAAAACACTAACTTTGAAGAAGACTGTAAGAGAAATATCATTTATGCCTTGATGAAAACCATTTGATTATTTTTTTCAATGTGACTTTATCCTTCTTACAGAGATCTCTTCAATTTTTTTGGGATTTTTTGTTGGCTACAAATAGAGTTTTGAGTATTTTTCTCCTTCAAAACCCTAGACATAGGGGTTTTTTCTCATAATGCTAACATGAGGGAATTTAAAAAACAATTTATCTCTCATTTCTAGATGAAATTCTAAAATTACACCTCTTTTGGACCTATGGGAGTTCCCTGTAACTTTTTTATGGATTCCAAGTGTTTGAAACTCTTTCAATTGCTCCCAAAAAATCATAAAGACAGTGCATAAAGGTCATGTAACTAGATCATGCTTTATATGAATGAGATTCTCAAAATTTCTTTAAGGTTTTTGGAAAAAAACCAAGTCCTTGGAGCTTCACTTACCCAACCAATTGTATCAAGTCATTTAAATTTACCATTTGAATGAATTTTGTTAGGACTAGTCATTTCAGGACTGTATCAGAACGACCATGAACCAATTTTTAAACTTGAACTCTTTGCATACAATCTATCATTAAAATAGATTATCTTTTGTACTTGAATATTTAAAGAAAATTGATTTAACCATTCTCACACTACTTTTGCATCTTCATACAATATTTTGAATGAATATATATTCAAACTGATTACCCATGCTCCCTTGACACACTATATACGACTTTTGAATGAATTAGAACACTCAAAAGTTATCTTACCCTTTACCATAACAGCTGGAGGTTCCTACAATTTGTATTCATTCTATAGAGAGTTATCAACACCTCATAAAATATGAATAACCTTTTCAAAACATCTTCTATTGAAGAAACACAAGCTTGGAGTGCTTAATGTATGATTGCCCAGACTTAACTTTACAAAGCACATACATGCCTAGATGGCACAATCCACCTTGAGATACAATAGAGTCATAATTTTGAATTAGAGGAAGTTTTAATAATTTTTAGGAGTATATATAGCTTTCATAATTGATTTATAGTTACAACTTAGATTAATCAAATCAACTCAAGAAAGAGCTGTGGAGAGAAAAATATTGGTAGAAAAAGGCTCATAACTTCATTAATTATTAAATATTTTGTTTAAAACTTTTTGCAAAATTTAAAGCTTGGAATTATATCCAAAAATATATTCTATGATTTATTTGAGGAAGCCTCCATATTGTTTCTTGGGTTCTAAGAAGATAAAGGGATCTATTTTCATTTTTCAACGAATCAATTTTAGAAAAACTTTCATAACTGTCACATGTCTCCTCAAAAATTGATGAAATTTGGAATGAAGCACCAAAAGACACCCCTCTACACACTCAGTTTTTTTATCCATATATTATTATGTACAACTTATACTTATCTCATTTATCTCAATCTTCATTACTAGTTCCGAAGGCCAATTTTTGTTAAATTTGGAGTTTTTCCTCCATGAGATGAAATAAACCTTGTTATTCATCAAACAAAACATAGACATAATCCCTAGGATCATCATATACTTACATAGTCTTTCCATGACCTATAAAAATCTTTCACACTTCATTAGGCTCTAGAACTATGCTTAAGCGAGCCAATTTAAACTGAGATTTCCACAAGCTGATATGATACCCATTCCAAGAACTATTGCCCATGATAGTACCAAAATAACTGACATATATAACATACCAACCTACACTCTACCTTCAGTGATCAACCACCTCACTGTTTAAGCTTGTAGCACTCTTAGAACACCCTAAAACCATCCTAAAGACTCTTAGAACCAACTTGATATCACTGAACACCACTAACATTTAATTATCCTCATGCCATTTCACTCCTCATTTTTCATAAATACCATGTGACATTAATGAAAACACCAACTCAATGCAACATGGTTCAACAATCTCTCTGTTTTTCATTGATGACAACAATCTAAAATTTTTTGATGGAAAACTAACATCTTCAGGTATGTAAGACAATTAATTCTAGTTTTTGGCACACTCTCTCCACCTTTGACATCTATTAAAAAGGTGCACACACACATAACAAATGTATTATCCTGAAAAAAAGAATAATAAAGTATGATTTTACCTTAAGACTCTCCCCTAGAAAAATGTTTCTTTTATGTATGATAGAGCTCAATTAGCTTCAAGACCTTTTTAATTTAACACCTCCAAGTATCCACTTGAGCTTAGTCCTTTAAATATTTAGCCTTCACACTTTCTTCATGTGTCTTTTATAGACCTCTTGACTTATGCCTTAGGTTTGAGAACAAAATCCCCTTGTTTAGACTCAACTTGAGCCTTCTTGGAGAAAATTTGGTAGCTAAGCTTCTCCCCTATCATTCCGAGATGTTTAGTGAGTGGTAGGGGCTGATATTACCCCCAATTTATGGCTTTACTATTTAAAGCTTGCTCTAGGTAAAGGTTTAGTCATTATATCAACCACCTCTTCTTTTGTAGACACATTTTCAAGCCTAATTATTTTCTCATTGACTTGTTCTCTCAGAAAATGATATTTGATGGGTATATGTTTTGTCTTTGAATGCAACATTGGATTATTCGAGACACTTATAAAAATTGTGCTATCACTGATCCGGAGGATTTTTCACTATGTAGATCTTCCCTAAACTTCCCTAAACCTAGAAAATGCTGAAGATATTCTCAAGACCTTTCTAAAGGTATGCTGAAATTCAAAACTAGAGTTCGTATGCAAATTCTATCACCGGTCAAAGTTAAATTCGTAAACGGGTCACCCCTAGTCAACATGTCAACAAGTGGACCAATGACAAGGTGACACATGGAAGTTGGCGACAAGGAAAATTTTATGGTATTGTAATGTTTCAAAATTAGTTCCATGGTTTAGATCTCGTCACAAGATTTCCGACGCATTTTGAAAGGACCAAATCTGAGGTCGTAAGCAAAAGTTATGTATTTCGGAAGTTGATTCTAGACCACCGTAATTATTTTAAATCTTCAAATTTTTGAATTATTTATGCTAACTAGTGATATTATGTAGGTGGAACATCTGGCCAATATTCCAGCTACAAGATACCCTTAGTCAACATATTTTATTAAATCATAAATTAATCCTAAGATATCCGTTTGATTAATCCTAATTAAGCACCTTAAATTTCTCAATTTTGACCAAATCTTCTTTCCCAAGTTTTGGCACATTTTTCAAGGCAAGCCATTTTTCCAGCCAATAAAATATCCATGAGAGAAGGAGGAGGGTGGTTATAATTATGTGGACTTGGTATGCACATTAAATGGAGGATTTGAAGGCTTTGATAAGGTCTAAAATTGGTAATATCCCATTATACGTGGGATTATTCCTCCTTTTTTGATGCTAAAATCCAATCATATGGATAAGAGAAAATCATGGGATTTGGGATGATTATTGGGATATTTAAATGAGATTAAATTTACTAAATATACACTTAAGTGTGTATATATATATGGATATTTGTGAGGTTAAAAAAGAAAGGAAGAAGAAGAATACACACAAGTGTATTATTATTTGACTGTCTTTGGAAATTTTGATTCAAGGCCATATTTGAGGGTCTTGGAGGCCGAATGGAGACTTGATGTCTTCTAGAATTTTTTCAGGAATTCAGAGAAGATTCTAGTGATGTGATTCTTTTCCCATTTTGAGTTTTTTGACCTATTTTTGGAAGCAAAATGTGAGGGTTTTTGTGGAGAACTCGAGGGAAGGAGCAGAGAGATAATGAACTAGTGCTACGAACTTGTGGGGATGCTTCTTTGAATGGTTTCAAAGGTTATTGAAGTTTAGTTTCAGTACTCTTTACAGGTTCATCTATTTTATGTTGTATTTACATAATTTAATCATTATTGCAACATAGTTAGAGAGAGATATTAATTGGTTTATCCTGTATGTACATCTGTAATCTTCTGTTGTATAAACAACTATGGAAGTAAAATACAGTTTACAAGAATGATCCAGGGCCACTACATATTTGAATTATTACTCTAATGGGTTTCTATGCAGTTTATAGTTGATTTGCATACCTAGATCAGGGAGTTTTTGAATACCCACAAGGTGGAGAAAGTTGTAGGTACTTGGAGTTTTTGGGAACATAAAATTGATCTTGAGATCAATGAATTCCACACTGAGTGAAGTACTATTTCAGTTTCTTTAAAATATCCATACTGATGTAAATTGTAAAAGAAAGATTTACATTGGTTTTTTAATGGAAATGGTTTGTTATTCCGAACTCGGAGATGTAGTACCAAATGGGATGAACTCCGTTATCAACTTATGTGTCTTTCATTTTTAGTTTGTTAATTGTTCAGCTAAATGCAATTATAAATAACTTTGAATGCATCAGTTAAAAACTTGTGAAGATTCTCAAAACTACATATGAAAGAGTTAAGTGGGAATGAATTCATCAGAGGTTTCTAAGTGAGAATTTTTTTACATTCCTAGAACAGTAAAAGAATCCAATTTTTTATTCAATACTAAAGGAAATTTGAGAATCCGCTTCCAATTCTATGTTTTTAAAAGGAATTGAGAACTTTAGGATCTGTTGTGTAAAACTGTTTAACCCGGTTTACGGATCAATCATAGTATAGATGAATAAGACCTACACTTTCCACTTTTTAGTCTTCAAGAGTTTACTTCATCCACATCACTTATGTACATCAAATAGCTGCTACAACATACTCAACTTCACAAGTAGAAAGAATACAAGAGACATTTTTTTACTCAACTATGAAATAAGGGACTTACCTACAAAGTAGGCTCCACTAGTTGTGATTTTTCTATCATTTATGCTTCCTGCCCAATGTACATCTGTGAAGGATTTAATATGAAATTTATTGCATATTAGATACCAGAGACAATATTCCAATGTGCCCATGAGATACCTGAATATTATTTTGACTTCTTTGAGATGAATTTCCCTTGAGTGTTCTTGGAATATTCCCACCAAACCAACTACCTACATAATATCAGGTCTATATGTTATTTAATACAAAAGGATTCCTATTATGGAACTATATAGGGTTTGATTTACCTTTGGTGAGCTATCTTCCTTGTTGGTTTTACATCCTACACTCATGGGAATGCTAACTAGCTTACTATATTGCATCTGGAATTTTTTGATAATTTCTTTAATGTAATTTGTTTGTGAGACAAAGATTCCTTGTTTTGAAGAATATGCTGCCCTAAGAAAAATGAGAGTTCACCTAACATTGAAATTTCAAAATCCTTTTTTATTACCTCAGAGAAACCATGTGACATGCTCTCATTTTTTCTCCCAAAAATGACGTCATCCACATGAACAATAACAATCAACAAGTGTTATGTTTCTTCTTTTATGTACAAATTGGTATCAAATATACCTTTTCCAAATTTTTTCTCAATCAAGTACTTGTATAACCTACTATACCAGGCCCTAGGTGCTTGTTTAAGCCTATAAAGTGTCTATTTTAGCCTGCACACATAATCCAAGTCATCAGTAAGAGAAAAACCATATGGTTGCTCAATTTAAACCTCCTCATTCAAGTTCCCATTGAGAAATGCTGATTTCACATCCATTTGATAAAATTTGAAACCTTAATGAGATGAATATCCTAAGAAGATCCTAATGTCTTCCATCCTATCCACAAGAGAAAATATTTCATCAAAATATACTCCTTCCACTTGTGCATATCCTTTACAAATTGACATTGCTTTATTTCTAGTCACTTCAATTTTTTTATTCAATTTGTTCCTAAACACCCACTTAGTTCTAATGATGTATTTATCCTTTGACCTAGGTACCAGCTCCCATGTTTCATTAGGTTCCAACTCTTCATTCATTGCTTTCACCTAGTTTTTATCCTTACTCGCCTCCATTACATTCTTTTGTTCTACTTTGGATAAGAGAGCAATGTCTTCTTGATTTTGAGCAATTTTTAGCCTCCTTATTTGGATGCCTGTGTATTTAGTTCTTATGATTTGGCTTGTAGGATGATCTCTTTTAACATGCCTTAAAGGTGAATTAGTATCACGTCTCTCTTCTTCTTCATGTTCAACTTCTGAAATTTCTTCATATCCTGATTTTCAAAAACTTGTGGAGTTTCTTTGGGCCAAGTTATCACTTTCTTTGAAAAAGATTCATCAATTATGAAATTAGTACTCTATACTATCTTGTGTTGTCTCTTATTGTAGCATATATATGCTGAAATAACATCTAATTATCCTAAAAAATAGGCCTTCATCACACCGTGAATCAACCTTAGCCATATTGTCATCATCTCTTTTGATGTAACACTTGCTTCCAAATACTCTAAGGTGCTTCACACTTGCAGGCCTTCCTTTCCATAGCTCATATGGTGCATTATTTTTATTAACTATGATTCTATATTTGTTTAAAATGTATACTATTGTTCTTACTGCTTCTCTTCAGTATTCATTAGACATTTTTGATTCATTAAGCTTAGTTCTAGCCATTTCCTGTACAATTATGTTCTTCCTTTCCACTACCCCATTTTTAGGTGTCCTTATAGCTGATAATCGTCTTATTATTCCATGAATCTCAAAAAATTTATCAAGTATAACTGACCAAAACTCTCCTCTTCTTTCAAACCTTAAACACTTTCTTTTGACATTGTTTTCATTTTCCACTAGTACTTTAAATGCTTTGAATGTTTCCAGTTCCTCTAAATTTTATTTTAGGAAGGAAACCCATGTCATCTATGTGAAATCATCAATCAACAACATGAAATAACTATCTCATTGTATTCTTTCAGTTCTAGTTGGTCTTACAAGATCTGTATGTATCAACTCTAAAGGCTAGGTAGTAGAATATTCTTTTGTTTTGAAGCTTCTCTTAGTTTTTTTTCCCTTTAAGGCATGCTTTACAAAATTTATCAACTAGTTTTATGATATTAGGAATGTTCCTAACACATCCCATGTAGTTAATTTTGAAAAGACTATCAAAATTTAAGTGTCTTAGTCGTATGTGCCAAAGCTAGATCTCATCCACTTTGCTTGTGAACCACTTTTCTTTATTACTTCCTTTAGAACATACACATTGTTTTTGGTCCTCTTTTCCTTTCTAACCATCTCACCTAATTTATTTTTATTTATGTCACATCCTTTATCATGAAACAATATTGTATATCCCTATTTACATATTTGAATGACACTTAAAATATTGTGCTTCAACCCCTCAACATATAAACACATTTTTAGAGATAGTTTTGTCATTGTCAAGAGTTAGCTTACCTTTTCCAACAATGTTATCTAATGTATTGTCTCCAATTATCATTGTAGCAGAAGCATTTTCCTCTAGATATATGAACTTACTCTTGTTTTTTGTCAAAAGGATAGAACACCCACTATCAATATACCACTCCATGTCTTCAATCTGAGAAAGAAAGATAATTTGTGTTTGTTAGGAATATTCCTTGGATTAGTGCTTACATTATTGTTTGTAATAGTTGAATGTAATATTCATATATTACATTAGTAAGTTAGCATGTTAGTAAAATATTAATATTGTTATATTAATATCATATTTTTGTGAGAAAAATAAAATATTACAATATTATTTAATAAGATTCATAAAACAACTCAGTATAAATAATATAGGATATTGTATTAGTTATGAGTTTTTTGAATAAACAACTTATGTAGATTATTGTGTGTGGAGATATTGGTGGGATATAGTAGAGAATAATGGTGAGTGATCATAGGAGATATTCTGTAGGAGAAATATGAGGATAAAATGATAAGACTTGACTCCATGATTTTAGGAGGAAACAATTGTATAAAACGCCCTTTCATATTCAATAGAAATTGCTCCATTCTATTTACATCTTGCCTCTATCATCTGTATATTCCATTTCATGAGTTAATTTGATTTATTGTTGCTGAATTTATTTATGTAAATCTAGATATTTAGCATCATCTGGTATCAGATAAGGAAATGAAAAGCTATGATAGTGATTACGGGACAAAACCGTAGCCTCTAGGATGTAGATATGAGAGTTGTAAAGCCTTTATCACCATTTTCTAGATTTTGATCTTAAAACAAAATGACTGGTAATTCTTATTTTTCTCAATAACCCAGATTCTTAATTTTATGATTTTTTTTGGATTTGTTTATTTGTATTATGGGAAACTTCTATCAAAAAATTATAGAAGCCCATTTTGTATTTTAAGAGAAATCGTGGAAACAATTTTGATGTTTCTAATTATTCTATAAAAAAATGGTGACTGATTTCCAACAATAAAAATTTGATATGCTTTATTAATTTGGTTAAATATAAAGCTGATTATTATTGTAAGGATGCATTATCATTTGAAATCAACACTTAATAGAATTGTAAAATGAGCCTCAAAGACAAATTTGACTGAGTTAGCATCATCACGATGGAGGAAGGAGGCAACAAAGGAAGGAGGTTAATCAGTGACCTCTCGTCAGCCGCAAGTGAAGGGGACACATAATGAAATTATGGCATGTATTTATGTTGTGTGTTTAATTTTTATTGTGTGTTGTAATAAGAACAAATGATTTATTCCTGTTCGCTCTTGTAATAAGTGTGCTCCTACATGAGTGATATTTCTTGTATTTTCCCTTGAATGTAAGGATGGGGGTAGTGAAACATGTACGCTACTATGGAGTGGTTGGTGGTCCACTAAAAGACTAATTTGAGAGTTTGTGAATCTTTTAGAAAATCACATACAAAGTGGTTAATGGTTCCACTAGAAAACCTGTTGGAGTTGATGGTACTCTTTTAAAACCATCGGATTATAGAACATGAGAAGGTACTAGATAGAACTCACCCATGTTCGCACTAAGGGGGTGAATGTTAGGAATATTCCTTGGATTAGTGCTCAAATTACTGTTTGTAATAGTTAAATGTAATATTCATATATTACATTAGTAAGTTAGTGTGTTAGTAAGATATTAATATTGTTATATTAATATCATATTTGTGTGAGAAAAATAAAAGATCGTAATATTATTAATAAGAGTCATAAAACAACTCATTATTAATAATATAGGATATTGTATTAGTTGTGAGTTTTTTGAATAAAAAAATCACGTATATTATTGTGCGTGGAGATATTGATGGGATATATGAGTGAATATTGGTGAGTGATCATAGGAGAGATTCTATAGGAGAAATATGGGGATAAAATGATAAGACTTGACTCCATGATTTTAGGAGCAAGAAATTGTATAAAATTCCCTCTCATATTCAATAGAAATTTCTCCATTCTATTTACATCTTGTCTCTATCTTTTGTACATTCCATTTCATGAGTTAATTTGATTTATTGTTGTTGAATTTATTTATACAAACCTAGATATTTAGCATCAGTGTTATCAATCTTTGTTTCTTTGCATTTGTAGGATCTGATTTAACCTTATAAAAATTCTTGTTCTGTTTTGGAGGTCTTTGATAACATAATTTGGCTATGTGCCTATGCTTTCGGTAGTTGTAAAAAATCAACTCATCCTTTCTTATCACATGATAAACGTTAAGATGTCTACTATGACCTTTAGCATGCATTCTACATTTTGAGGTCTTGTGACCAAATTCATTACATGAAAAAAAAAATCCATAGAATGAATGAGCATACCTCAGAGCATGATGTTGTTTTGCTGAATGATACCTCTTCCTAAAATCAAATCTCTTATCTTTAGGAGATTCTTGAGCTGTCTTGATCATATTCTTACCTACTGATTTGTCATTCTCATTATTTTCTTCAAATCCAAGACCGGATTTATTAGTTGTATCTCTTTGTTTACCTAGAAGATTAACTAGACCAATTTTGAGCTTTCAAATTTATGATAGGTCTTTTATTTTGGTGATGTTTGATCTAATTGAGTTTATAGCAGCTCCATTTTAGTTTTGAGATTTAGGTTCTCTTCTTCCTTGATCTTGAAGGCTTCTTCAATATGCTTGATTTGTGCTTAAAATTCCTTGACCATTTATTCATGTTCTTGATATTCTTTGTTTATTTTCTCATCAAGAAGGATGATTTTTGCATAATATTCTTTCACCATTAGTCACAATTTTTGATTCCTCTTCCTTTGATGTTTCAACTCTTCTAGATAACTTATTAGTTCAGCCTCAAGATTAACCTCTACTTATTCTTCATATGAACTTTTATATTCAGTCTGAATTTTTCCTTTTGAGTTGCTTGAAAAAAACACTTCCACATCCATAAAAAAATTTCATCTTGTGTTCCTTTATCATCACTTTCAGATCTGCTAGAATCACTTAAATGAGAAGAGTTAGAGCCTTCTTGTGTGTAGAAATTCTTCTTGTTTTTGAAGAATTTATTTTTTCCCCCTTGCTTCTTGAATTTATTATTTTTATTTTAAGAGGTTTCCTCATCAGATTGGTCCCCTTTGTGTTTGTTGGGAAATTTTGAGGAAAAGTGACCAAATTGGACACAACTGAAGCATTTGAATGACATTTTGCCTTTGTACTTACCTAAACCTCTCTTCATATTTTTTACAAACATTGCTTCCACTTTCTCATCATCAATTTCTATGTCAAACTCAACTTTATTATTCCTTACATATTCTTCTTTATTAGTCTTGAAGGATTCCTCATTCTTTACTGACTTTGAGTCACTAATTATTATCTCATATGTAATTAATATTACATGAAGATCATCCATTTAAAAGGTAGTTAAGCCTCTGGATTCTTCTACTACTGACACCTTGGAATCAAATTTTGAAGATAAGGATCTGAGCACCTTTTGTGCAACCATGCTCTCTTCTATTTTCTCTCCTAAGCCTCTAATAAGATTTATAACTTCATCCATTCTTTGTAAGTATGAAGATAAATTCTCACCTTCATTTTCATACCTTCAAACTATGCATGATAAGTTTGTAACTTGGAAAAATTTACCTTACTATATCCTTCATATATTGTCTTCAATTTGTCCCACATTTATTTAGTTGTAGTGCACTGCATGACCTTTATGAACTCAATTTTAGCCAGTCCACAGAGAATTGTATTCATGGCTTTAGAATTGTTTCAAATTCTCTATTTTTTGCTGCATCAATAAGAGGTGTAACTGGAATAGTGTAGCCACTATCAATTAATATCCAGATGTCAAACCCAAGTGACATTAGGTAAGTATTCATCTTGAAACTCTAGAAAGTATAATTGGATCTATTTAACATAGGTTCTTTGGAGGTAGAAAATCCACTTGATTCCTGATTGCTTGTCATTGCTGAATTTTCTGGATCTCCCTTGAGTTGTTAAACTCACTACACTAAAGCCAAGATCTGATACCAATTATTAGAAACAAGAACATTGAGAGAGGGTGAATCAGTGTTCAATTCAACATTTTTTGATGAATTAACCTGTAATCAGATTCTTAAGTTATGTTAAAACACAAAGAAACTTAAAAAATGATCACACATGAGAGAGAGAGAGAGAGAGAGAGAGAGAGAGAGAGAGAGAGTTTTTAAGTGGAAAACCCAAATTGGGAAGAACACCCATTGAACCAAAGGACTATTTTCTCAATGGTTACAAAAGTGTTGAGCTACAACTCAAATGATGAAACTAAAACTTAAAATCAAGCTACAAATTGATTATAATCAAGCTAAAACTTGCAAGAAAGCTACAAATTTATAATTATACTGAGATACAACTCAGTATGTACACAAAATCTTGTCACTCTTCAAATTGGTTGCAAAAAACCTGATCGTGACCCTAAATTTGAAACTTGAAATTATTTCACCTGTAATTTCATCACTATTTCAAAACACTACTCACTTTTCATCTCTTTTAATATCTATCCAAGTATTCACAATCTCTTTTGACTCATTTGTGCACTACTTTGCATCTTTTTCACTATTCATTACTACAATGCTCATATCTTAAGACTTAGCCCCAATTTTCAGGATCTTAAACATATTCTATATTTATTTTTAGTTCAATCTCAAACTTTTTAAATCTATCATTAACACACACTTCATCTTCCCTTTATCACACACTCATGTGTTTTATATATCATAGTTATGTATCCTTATAAACCACACTTCAACCAAAAATTAGTCAATTACCTTTTCAAATTCTTCTCTACTATCCATTCAACACTTTAGTTCGAGTTCTCTCACTTAGAAAACAAGGTCTTTTCAAATTCCATCTTTTGGTTTCACCAGTGATTTGAAATTTGTCATTTTTCTTTAACCATGGAAGAAATATTCATGTTCTAGCTTGAGATTGATGAGGATATCATAACCTTGTAACTGTCAAGACTTTTAATTTTTTTCATAGATTCACTCTCTTTGAGTCAGACTGTCTCACGACTCTCCAATCTCTTTGGAAGATCGAACACTTACTTGTAGCAGAATTATAAGAGTTTTGTGCTATAAACTAGAGATGGTAGGCACAAAATAAAATTTTAACCTTAAGAAACATTTTCAAGAATCTCTCTAGAGTCATGGTGGTCCTATGAAAGCATCTTAGGTCCAATCTACAAGCAATAACACTATATAGTGAAGACTGCTAACCTAAGTTCAACTCTGGGAGCTTATTTATCAACTGTCACAAGATATTTGAGCCTTCAAATTTATTCAAGGGAATACCAAGATCGATTAATCCATTTAATATATTTTAGAGGAATTTCATGAAGCTCTAGGCGGTTTAGTTGGAGGTGTTTTCATTAAAAACAACTTGATAACACTGCATAGAGCTGAAACACTGACTTCAAAGAAGATTGTTAGAGAAATATCATTCATGCCTTGATGAAACCATTTTATTATTTTTAAAATGTTACCATATCCTCCATATAACAACATCAAAATTTTGAGAATTTTTGTTAGCTACAAATCAAGTTTTGAGTATTTTACTCCTTCAAACCCTAGAGAGAGGGTTTTGCTCAGAGTGCTAACCCAAGTGTCTTAAAAAAAATATTTCTCTCTCATTTCTAGATGAAATACAAAAATTCCACCTCTTGTGGACCTATGGAAGTTCCCTATAAATTTTATATGTATTCCTAGAATTCCAAACTCTTTCAATTGCTCGCAAAAATAAAAAAGATAGTGCACAAAGGTCGGACAATTAGACCATGCTTTATATGAGTGAGCTTCTCAGAATTAATTTAAGGTTTTAGGAAAACACAAAGTACTTGGAGCTTAACTTACCCAACCAATTGTGTCAAGTCATGTACATTCACCATTTGAATGAGGTTATTTAGGACTAGTCATTTCATGACTGAATCAGAACCACCATGAACCAATTTTTAAACTTGAACTCTTTGCATAAAATCTGTCATTCAACTAGCTTCTCATTTGCACTTGAATCTTTAAAGGAAATTGATTCAAACATGCTAACACTTATTTTTTCACTACATAAAATATTTTTAAGGAATATATACTCAAACTGATTGGCCATGCTTGCTTGACACACCATACAAGACTTTTGAATGAATTAGAAAACTTAGAGTGATCTTACCCTTTACCATAGTAGCTGGAGGTTCCAATAAGTTGTATTAATCTTGTAGAGAGTTATAAAAACATCATAAACTAAGAATGCAATATTACCAACATCTCCTACTGAAGAAACACAAGCTTGGAGTGATTAATGTATGTTTGTCTAGACTTAAGTTTACAAAGCACATACATGCCTATATGGCACATTCCATGCTGAGATACAATGGATTCAAAAATTTTACTTAGAGGAGGTTTTATATACTTATAATGAGTGTATATAGCTTGCATAAGTGATTTAGAGTTAGAAAACATAGATTAAGCCAACTAACTCAAGAAAGTGCCTTGGAGAGAGAAAAATATTGGTAGAAAAAGGATCATAACTTAATTATAACCCAATTTGTTTGAAAATTTTTGCAACATTTTAGGTTTGAAATTATCTCCAAAAATTTATTCTATGATTTAACTGAAGAAAAATCCATAATTTTTCTTGGGTGATAAGAAGACATAGGGCTCAATTTGTTTTTCTTATTGAACCAGTTTTAGAAAAAACTTGCATAATTTTCACACACCACTTCAAAAATTGATGAAATTTGGCATGAAGAACCAAAAGACACCCCTATACAAACTCCGTAGGTTGGTTAGCAATATATGTTCCTATATAGCCTAGACCTATCCCATTTACCTCAATCTTCACCGCCAGTCCCCAAGGGCAGTTTTGGTGAACTTTGAAGTTTTACCTCCAAGAGCTGAAATAAACCTTTCTATTTATCACACATACCCTTGACATAATCCATAGGATAATACTATTATTACATGGTCTTTTCATTACCTTTACAAGGCTTTCACACCTCATTAGGCTTTAGATCTAGGATTATATGAGCTAATTTCAATTGAGATTTCCATAAGCTAAGATGAAACCCAATCCAAGAGATATTTTCCATGTAGTTGATGGGTCGTTGTATTCTTCCAATCATTTAACTGACATAATTTCTGTCAGTGTCATTCTAAACCAGGGCTGTGTCCTAGGCAGTATGCAATGGAGTCTAGGGGAACCAGTTATCTATTGGGTCTGTTGGGGGGTTGCTTAGTTTAGTGACTATTCTACGGAAATGCAATTCAAATCTATGGAATTTAAATATAGTTCTACGGAATTCAACTATTTGCGATGAAAGGAAACTAACAACTAATCTTCTGCTGGAAAATGAAATACGCACACACTACTCTTAACAAATGAAATTACAACTGTATAAATGAAACTTAGCAGAAAGTGAGATTACTTGCTAACCAGATTTGCATAACAGAAGCGTCTATTCAAAATGAAAGCAGTAATGAAGAAAACAGATATAGTTAATCAAAGCACGCATGTAAGATTCTCAAACAACAATTGCAGTAAATCCAATCAAAGAACTGTATGCATAAATGAACTCAAAATAACCTCTTATCTCCTTGGTCGAGTGGGCCCTTGATCTTCCTCGGGATAGAGGGATTAACAACCTTTGATTCTCAAAATGTCATGGCTTTCATTAACTCAGAATAAGTTTCATAACATAGACAATGAAAAATATCCAGAACTGGATGCAGATAATCTCTTTCAGTATATCAAAAGTAGTACTACCAAGTTCTGAAGACGAAGTCTTCATATAGATATTGTTAGTTACAAGACTCGCCATATCAGGCGGCATTAAACACTGTCCACCAAATACTAATTAAAACACATAAATTTCTACGGGCAGTTAGGAACAAGCCCAAACTAATAGGTCAACTTGGTGGAAACAATCTCCTGCCGCGTGCTCTAAACTCGGGCTCCATAACTACCAACAATATCCATCATTTCCTATACACATCATCAAGTTTGATCTCACAAAGAAAGTTAGTAGGAGGTTCATGTGATAATCGGTTTTCATAAACTATAGCAAGGAAAATGCATCAAACCTACTAAGATATAACTACACAAAACATCCCCATGTATTAATAAGTCATATCAAAAAGAGTATTTTCGGCTTGAAGAAATGATATCAATGAGCCAAACAATGCACTCATCATTTTCCCCGTGACTTTACCTATTGCATGTCCCTATGCAACTTATCTTCATCCTGCCCGCCTACCAAGCTGTTCAGCCATGTCATATTCTTCAAATTGATCAGCATATTGTTTTGTGGTGTTCTTGCAGCCCTGAGTGTTGGAGGTAATTTCGACCCATGCTGTGAAACTATCATTTGACTAGGCCGCATTATTCTGGCAGGTAGTGAGAGGGCTCAAAAGGAGTGGTGGACGTACTTGGAGGCCTGCCCATTCATCATTGTAGTGCTGGCTGGTTTGCTCTGTGGTCTGTTTGATAATGGTGATGAGCGCATCACCCTTGCGCATGCTCTAGCTCAAGTTTTAGGGAGAGAGAACCTCCCTGCGTTTCAAGGGCAGACTCAGAGTATCCCACCTCCTATCACAAGCCTATCAGGCTGTCCCAAAGTTCTCCTGACTATAATTTTCAAAATCAATGACACATTAAAGTAAAATCTAAGAAGTTTTTACCCCGACTCCTGCCTAATAATAAAGTGAGTGAAAGTTTTTCCGCAGGGCTACATCAGTGTGATGAGTTGGCCGGATGTAGAATCCAATGGACTGAGCGGTGTGATTGAAAATGTCTATTTGCTGACCCCAGATGATCTGATTGCGTAATGCAGACTAAAAGGCCTTGATTTGGAAATCACCCTGGTGTGCCTAGATTTCATCTTGAAATCTATGACTACCCTATTCAAAAAAAAAATCATACTTTTAAAATAATGGGTCGTTTTGTGTTTTTATTGCCTAAAAGTTCTTGTATTGTGCCCAGGATATTCCCACAGAGCCATATTATGACCTTTTTCGCTAAATACCCAGATGCCCAAAATTGTTATATTCTGTTGTCGAGGGATTTGTCTGCGAGAAATTTGTATTTAATTATTTTGAGCCCCGTATGAGGCTATTTGTGCTCCGTTTTAACTCTGTTATGATCGAACATATCATTATTCCCTTGTACCAAAAGGATTTTAGCAAAGAATAAGTTTTGGGCTTTATTTATGACTTTTGGCAATTTTTCATGTTTTTGTGTTGTCCCGTTTCGTTTTCTGTGAAATTTCTCTGGAACAATTCCTTTGCCAAGTAAGTCCGATTCTTGGCCTGGACTTTGGCTGAAAAACATATACGCACATTATGCCCAGAGGAAGTCACCATCGGAGGTTTGGATCACTAGGAAAAAGCGAAGTGCACAAAAAAGTCCCTATGGGGTTGGGCGCATTTTTGGAAAACAAAGGATTTAAGCTGCAATGGGAAAAAGAAGCAGCAGGCAAGGTGAGAATTTTGTACCTGCCTAGCAGGGTACTTTTTCCCGTGATATAAAATTCATTTAAGTTGCAGTGGGAAAATTAGAGGCAGCAGGCAGGTGGAAATTTATTGTCTGCCTTGCAGGGTAAAAATTCCCATGGTGAAATAAAAGAAAAGTGACTTAAGTGAAATCATGGGATTTTATTGCCTGCCTTGCAGGGTAAATAATCTCATTGTCAAAGTCAAATCACTTAAGTGGATCATGGGATTTCCGGGGCTGCCTTGTAGGGTAAATAATCCCATTGTCATAAATTCTTAAAAAAAGAATTCTATTATGCAAAAAAGTGCGACCCACCTTGGGTGAATAATAATGCATTAAATAAATATTTGTTAATATTTATTCACCCAATTTCGGCACCCAGGCTTGTGGAAAAGTCAACAAAGGGAAGTGAACAAAAAGAATTTAAAAATAGAATTCCAAAATTAAATAAATTTAATTATTTAATGCATTAGCCCCTTTTGAAAAGGAAATAATACTTTTTAAAGTATTAATTGATTAAATTAAATTCTATTTTCAGTGGCTATGGTCAAAGCACACTGTGAAGCTTAAGTGAAGTGAAGTGTGAAGGATTAAATTGGATTAATTTAATTTATTGGATGGCTGTCCTTAAACATGTTATTTTTAAAGAGAGAAGCATGATTTTTAATTAATTAATTGCCAGGAATAGGAAGGACAATTATTAATTATAGAATTGTGAGGGTTATATAAGCATGGGCTGCCATATAGACGAATTATTTAATTCACAGGTAAAGAATTGCAGCCAAGAGGAAAAGTGCGCCCCATTTGAAGAAGGATTTTACTCAGGAAAGGTGGAAACAAGGCTAAAAGCTTCCAAATTTGGCACATGCTTTGAAGGAGGTTGATCTTTGTCTGCATAATTATTTGCATGGGTGTTACAGGTGCTTAGGAATTCAGTATAGGTGCTTGACGACACGAACAAAGCTCGTAGAATGCTGAATTGAGAGCTTTAATCAATGTCCAATACATTGCATATGTCCTGCCGAATCTGAAGAATTGTCCAGATCTGCACCAGTTTTGAAGAATTTCAGTCAAATAAGAAGAAAAATAATTATTCAGACAAAGACTTAGACAAAGCTATGACGACAGAAAGATGAAAAAGAAAGCACAACGGAGTCATGCATCATTTCTAAATTTGCAGATATTGGAGACACGAATCTAAGCTCGGAACCTCTTGCTGAATTGATAGATAGCGTCCAGAGTAGGAAAGACTTCACTCATGCGTGTAGAAAAAACTTCACTCATGCGTGCAGACTTAAAAGCAGTGGAATTATTCGAGCATGCAGCTTTTCCATCCATAGCCCAGTTGTCAGAGTTTGACTTATGCAGGTGCAGATCCATATCCAGATGCAGATGCAAATCCATATGCAGATCCAGATGCCAGATCTCATAGTTGCAAAAGCTTCCGGCACAAAGGCTTCATCCTCTTGTTTCAAATGAAAGTGTTGACGCGTCCAGATGGTCTAGATCGCAAGCAACTTGAGAAATGGTCCAGTGCGAAAATTTCTTCCAAGATCTTGTGAAGCTTGACATCTTCCAATTGAAGCCTTCAGAATTTTCATGGTCATCCGGAGTGCTTTCCAGGAATTTTTAATTGCTCATATGCAATTAAAAATGAGGATGATGCAGTTATCTACGGAAAACATTGCATTGATGCATGTACTAGAGAAGAACTGCAAAAGCTTCAAGGATAAAAGAGATAGAGGATTGGGTTGAAGGCAAAATCCAGATGTTTCTAGATCCAGCTTGTTGAGAATATCCAGCTTGACTTCCAAATCTAGAGGTTTGCTGCCATGTCCAGTTTGGTGAGAATCAAAGGCAAAAGAATCAGCTACATGCAGACATGAAAAATGACAAGACTGCAGCTTTCCTCAGTTGTGTTCTTCAAGGTTCCTTCGACAAAGTAATTAAGCGATCAATTAAATTATAAAACTTAAGTTGATTGGCTTAAAAGCCATTACTTGAAGAAGTCAACTACTTGGAGATAGGTGCACGAACTTGACAATCAGAAGGAAATCTATTTTCAGTTGCAACCCTGTTATCATGTAAAATTGCACAAGAGGAATTTTACCAGGAGGAACCATTACCGTTGTTTCTTTTCTGACTTCCTCGATTAGCGATCCCTTGCAACTCGAAAGTTTCTGACTTGTAAATTGCCCCTTACATTCGGGATAAGTCTGAGTTTTTCGAACCTTCAGGTTAATTATCAGCCTTTTTTGGCTGGGCGCATGCAATTGCTATGTGTTCTAGACTTTTGGTTGAACCCCTTTAAGAGCCTTTGGGAGCAAAGGAATTTTCAGGTTTCAACAGACCTTTGTGTCGCCAAAGTACTGTTTTCTTACTTTTAATGCGCTTAGGCGCATGCGCCTTCGTGTTATTTTATATCGTTGGATCTGAACTACCTTTGTTGGTTAGCCAATTTTGTGTTCATAATCTTATTGCAACACAACGTTTTGGTGCGCCAATGTGCATGCAATTAATCTGTCTACATAGCTAATTGGTGATGCACAAAGGCGCCCATTTCTTCTCTGTCATTTCCTTTTTCATGCTTCCATAAGGGCGCACTTCTTTTCCCTGAACTTGTTGACAGCAACTCTCATGCGCCCTTTAAAAAGTGGGTGGGCATTCATGAACTAAGTGGTTATAAGTGTTTGTGCGCCCAAATAATAACACATTTTCACTATTCGCAGATCTGCACGTGAGCCTCACCTTTAAATGAGCCTGTTATCCCATGACTGCGTAGGTTTGATGCTATGCAGAAAATTGCCAACACACGTTCACAAATAAATCTGATTTATCCGAAATCAAGCACATTGGTAACTATCATGATCTATGAAGGAGATCACTTCTCAAAGGAAACGAGGGAAGGTCAGCAGTACTGACACTTGAATTATTAAGAAACTAGCTGGCCATGTAGGGATTTCATGAGGAGCTTCCTCAATTGGAATAAATGCTAGGACTATTCCAAATTCCCTTGGACGAAATGCTTATAGACGATGGAGAGGACTTCCTAGAGGACAGAAGCTTGAGGGACACAAGGATCCTTCCCAGGACAATTTACGCCAATGATGTTACAAGTTTTTGGACTTTTCCTCTTGCTATAGTTCCATTTCCTTCGTTAATTTTTTAGCATCAAAAGTAGGCTACCCCCTTTCGGCCGAAGGATAACTGATGGAATCTATCCAAGATGTTAAGACTGCTCCTTCTATCACACTTCTTCAAACTACTTACTTCAAGCTGTAGGGCCGCACTTTCTTGTTGGAACCTTCTCTAAAGTATGTTGACACAAATGATGAAATCATCAATGTTGCAGTAAAAGGGATGATTTCTTCCATCACCTTGTAGTCAACATGAGATTTCAGTAGCGCGATTTCCTCAAAATAGTTGTGAGAAGATGCAGCTTGGGTGCCAAGCACTTCAGGAACCACAGGGTGAATTTCCGTAGATGTAGGAATAGTAGGTGCCGGAACGGCCAGGTGATCCTCCTCATGTTGTTCTTCCCGAATGGGAGGCGGTATCATCAGGAAAAGTCTCTTATCGGGAACCACTAGACTGTAAAAATGAACTGAGCCGCCAAGACCATGCATGGAAGAAGACAGAACCATGGTGCACTTTCCTTTTGAGTCGGAAGTGGAAGGGGATGGACCCTCGGGAGTACCAAATTTTCTGTCATTTGCTCATCAGTATTGCTGCCACCACAGCATTGTTTATTTATGCAAGTAGGTTTGGCTCTGTTTACTACCAACCCAAAAAGACCAGATCTTCTGCTTTGGTCTGGACCCTTTGGAATTCATGTCTCTTGAGCCTCTGCCCTGGTCTAAAGGACCTGTGTGAGCACAATAAATGAATCAACCCTAGGTGTTTAATTACAGACTTGCCTCCACTGGACTTGTACTTCTGGAAAACTTTAATAATGGAGTCTGCGAGATATTTAGGAAGATTTACCCGAAGGGCTTGGTTGACACGTCCCTTCTTAAGGTGAATTAACATTTTAAGTGCATCACCACCCAGAACAGAGGCCTAACCATCGCATATAAAATACTGGTTGACCCACTTCACTATTTCGTTCTAGATTCTAGGTAGACTTGTCCGCTTAACACCCTTCTAGACACCCAATGGAGTCAGGATGACTTCAGGGAATGCTTCCCCTTCATCATGAAACAGAGCAATCAGGATTTGTAGAGGAGCATTCATCATAACCTTCAAACCAAAGTCTGGCAGGCCAGATAGGTCAGAAATGACCTGACCGGTAATCTCAACCCACCTTCCTCCAACTTGTGAACAAGTGGACTCAAAATTATTCAAAAATTCTTCCACAATGCCTTCATCGAAACCTTCAAATTGGCGAATGAAATCCAGCCATCTAAAATCATGAAATACCTGTGAAAGCGCGGCATTCCGGAGTAAGGCGTTCGGTGAATCAGGTTCTGATGTCTTTCGTGGTCCCATGCTGAAGTCGGAGGTGAGTAATACCGCGTAGTAGAAAAAACCAGAATAGAGTGTATCTCCCACTCCCTATTTAGTGACTGGTAAAACCAATCGTGCTTAATGTGCATATAACAACGACAAGAAGTAGTTGTAGAAGCATTAAATTTCAAATTGCACCATATTCCTTGGGTGGCGCAAAATTGAGTGAAGGTGGCGGCAGAAAAATAGTGAATGAGACTGGCCACTTGTGTGAGTTTAAGATTTTATGTGGCGGCACATATCCCACTATTGAGGAGCAAGCGCCACCCATCCTGGCTTTGAAGAATGCAACACATTCAAGACATGCGGTGATTATGAGCCATTACTCCTTTTATGCCGTCATCCATAGAACTGGATTTGGAAAGAGATCCGAAATAAATATAGCAATAATTTCATGATGGTGCAATGATGACAAATGTGTACATGGGGAAATGTTTTGCATGGAAATATCGTTAGCAAGTTAGAATGCATTTACCCATGCCACGTTTAGTCGGCCGATATCCATAGATTCCTACGCCTTGCAGTTCGAGATGAAGCATGATTAGCGGCTGTAGAAATAATGAAAATTCCTACATTTATTGGAAAAAACAACAAGAAAAACTGCTAACTAAGGGAAGAAGATCGAATGAAGGATCATCTTCCTTTATTGAATTTGCAAGATATTGATTACTCCATGCTTGAGAGGTAAAGAGCCTCCTCAGCATGCATGTCTGTGTGTAGCAGAATGTCATCGGTGAAAGTCTTCTTATCCAGTGGTTAGTGATAAATCCGGAGCCTATGTCCATTCACCAGAAGATTCTGTTTGTCTCCATCAATAGGTATCAACCAAATAGAGCCATTATCAAACACTTGATTTACCTGATAGGGACCCAACCAACGTGTACGCAACTTGCCTTTAAACTGCTGATAGTGGGAATCAAAGAGTAAAACCCATTTCCCTCATGAAATGTCCTTTTTTTGATGTGAGCATCATGCCAGGTTTTTCACTGATGTTGTAGAATTTCTGTCTATTGTTGTACCTCCATCCGCATCTCATCTAATTCATTCAGCTATAGCACTCGTTTGCATTGTGCTTCATCCAAATCGATCCCAACTTCCAATACTGTTCACCAGGTGTGCAATTCAAACTCAATAGGTAACAATGGTTTCTTCCCAAAGACCAGCTCATAGGGAGAAAAACCAGTAGTTGTTTTCCAGGGCATGTTGTAGGCCCAGACGATCCTCAGGAAGCTTTGGTACCCAATTATTTCTATCGGCATTGACGACCTTAGTTAGAATATTCTCAAGTTCTCGATTGGTTACCTCCACTTGCCCATTGGATTGGGGGGTGATATGGTGATGATTTCCGGTGCCTAATTCTGTAGATTTCCAAGAAAGGTCCTCAATCATATTTGAAACAACTTAAGGACCTTGATCAGATACAATAGCCCTTGGTGCTCCAAATCGCAGCAATATCCGATTGTACAAAAAATCAGCAACAACATCCTCGTTGGCAGATGCCAATGCCTGAACTTCAGCCCATTTGGTGACGTAGTCTGTGCATACCAAGAGATACTCCTTCCCAAAAGATGGAGGATCAAATGGTCCAAAAAAGTCAATCCCCCATTTCTCAAATGGTCCTAAAACTAGTTGAAGATTCAGGGGCATTTCCGTAGAAAGTGTAGGTTTTCCCATTCGTTGGCATGCATCACACTGCCACACATACTTTTTGACAGTCTTATGGAGGGAGGGCCAATAGTACCCTGCTCCAAGGATCTTGTGAATTGTTCATTTCACTGAATAATGTCCACCTCCTGGCTCATCATGACAAGCTCACAGTATGTCATGTACCTCATCCTCTCGAACACACCTATGAAGAACCATGTCAGGAAAAAATTTAAACAAGAATCCATTACACCATTTATATGTTGCACTATTTATAACCAATAACCTTCTTTCCTTATGAGTAAAATAGGTAGGAAACTTCCCTGTTGTTAAATAATTTGCAAGATCAACGAACCAAGGAGTCTTAGTCGAGATAGCAAACAAGTGTTCATCAGGAAATTGATCCTGGACTGCTTCATCATCTCCTGAAACATTTAATCTAGAAAGAAAATCAGCAATAACATTAGATTTCCCAGGCTTATCTATAATGGTGAGATTGAATTCTTGCAACAAGAGTAACCAGTGAATAAGCCTTTTGCCAACCACCGGTTTGTTCATCAAATATCGAATGGTAGAGTGGTCAGTGTAAACAAATTTTTTATATCCAGTGATGTAATGACGAAATTTATTCAAAGCATAGACAATAGCCAAGAAATTAGTTTTTCCTTTCCGTAGGATTCAGATTTTTGCTGATAAAGTAAATTGCATACATATGATCTTCTGAGTCTTTTTGTCCAAGGACAACGCCCATGGCTGAATTCGAAGCATTAGTGTGGATGTGGAAAGGTTTTCCCTAGTCAGGGCCACATAAGACAGGGGCCGTGGTTAGCTTTTCTTTGATAGAATAAAATTCCTACTGACACTGAGGAGACCATTCAAAAACACAATCTTTGGTTAGCAGTGAAAACATTGGGGCGGTAATTTTACTAAAATATTTTATGAATTGGCGGTAATAACCTGCATGACTAAGGAAACTTTTGATGTCAGTCTGATTAGCTGGTGTAGGTAATTGGGTGATGACTGATATATTTTTGGGGTCCACCTGTATACCTTGGGCTGAAAGATTTTGACCTAAGAAAATTCCTTGATCAACCATCATTAGACATTTTTCATGACTCAGAGATAGCTTGTGTTGTTCACATCGAATGAGTACTTTCTCAAGGTTATTCAAAGATTCTTCAAAAGTGGATCCATGGATAGTGAAATCATCCATGTAAACCTCAACACAGTCGTTAGCAAGATCTACAAAAATGGCCAAGATTGCCTGCTGAAATTTAGCAGGGGCATTACAAAGCCCAAAAGGTAAGACTCGGTAAGAAAATGTACCCCAAGGGCACGTAAAGGTAGTCTTATCCTGATTAGCAGGGGCAATACTAATTTAATTATACCCACTAAACCCATCCAAGAAAGAAAAATATTTCTTACCAGCTAAATTGTCCAGGACTTGGTCAATGAAAGGTAGGGGAAAATAATCCTTCTTGGTGTCTTTGTTAAGTTCCCTGTAATCAACACATATTCACCACTTACCATTCTTCTTGGGAACAATAACTAATGGGGAGACCCACTGACTATCAGATATAGGATAGATGAAACCTACCTTTAGGATTTTTCTATCTCACTTTTGACTATGTCTCTCAATGCTGGATTGATTCTTCGTTGCGGCTGCCTTATAGGTTTGACGTCATCAGTGTAAATATTATGTGTACAGATGCTAGGATGAATTCCTTTCATATCAGTGTAATCCCAAGCAAAAATTACGGGAATGTTTCCTTCAGAACCTCAAGCACCCTAGCTTCTTGATTAACCTCCAAATCATTACCTATGGTCAACTCTCTTCCCACAATGACAAGCACTTGCTTGGTATCATTCACAGGAGTAAGCTCTGCATTAGTGATAAAAGAATTCAATGGGAAAACATGGGGCTGAAGCATGTGTAAGATGGATACATTGTCAAAAGACAAAATCTTAGTCAAAGGACAATAGAAATCAGAGACTAAATATTCAGAATTATAAGCATAGAGTTTCCTACCAGACTCAGTAGAGGTAATGTCTACCAGAGAAGTAGTCTAGAAGAGATGTCTAATGCTGGAGTTATGGATTCCATAGCCAAATGGTGTTGATTTCTGTAGTTGCAGAGTCCTTAGAATCATTCAGTGTATATGACTCAACATAGCTTCCACCATATGATTGTGTACTGCAATAGTGGCCAAATAAGAAGAACTCAAAGAGTTAGAATCCAAAGAATCCACCCATACCTAGTCACAATTGTTCGTATAAGGATGGGCAGGAGGGTATAATGAAATGTGTTTAGATTTCTGCCCATTTAGAATAGTCATGTTTCCAACCTACAGTCAATGTATGCGGCAACTGTAGCCAACCATGGTCATCCCAAGATGACTGGATATCCCAACTTTTGAGCTTTAGGCTGCAAAACCATGAAATCAACTGGGTACTCCCATGATTCAATAGTGACCATTATATCTTCAACCACACCATCAGGTATAGCAATGGATTGATCTGCTAAGTGCAGAATAGTGTTGGTAGGTTGAAGTCCTGTTAAGGATAACAGATTAAACATTTCTATTGTGATGACATTAATAGCAGCACCAAGATCCACCAAAATGTTAGATATTGACTGGTTGTTTATACAAATAGTAATGACAGGACTCCCAAGATCCCCATATTTTGGTGAGATAAGGGTACCAACAACTAAATCAAGCAAATTCCATTCGACTTTGACAGTCTTTGGGTATTTATTTTTCCTTCCTGGTGTCTTTATACACATATTTTTAATGGTTTGGTTCAATTTAGGGATGTCCCTTATTGCTTGCAATAGTGGGACCTCAATATGCACCTTTTTTAATTCCTGAACTAATTTTGTTTCATTTGTAGTTCGAGTGTCTTGTAATCACTCAGGAAAAGGGGCTATGTTATGTTTGAGTATTTGATCATCCAATGTATTTGGTATTGGTGATGAACCAGTATTACCCTCAAGGTTTTCTTCTTTATCAACATCGGTAGGTATTTCCGTGATGACAACAGGAGGGTTCAATATTTTTCCAGATCGCAGATGTAAATTACCAATAGTATTAACCTGCATGGTGTTACCTGGGTTTTTGTCATCAATTGAAGCTGTCTGTTGATTTTTGGGATTTGATACTGGCTGAGATGGAAGTTGTGTTTGTGTTGATTTCCTTGATGTTGGTAGGCTTGAGGTGGAGGAAGTAAAGCTTGTTATGGTTGTTGGAATTTCATTGTTGATTACCATTTTATGGTGGTGCCCAGGACTGATTTTGGCCAAAATTTTGTTGAGGACCCCACTTTTGATTGTGCCAAGGATTGGTTGTGGGTGGTGGTGCCCAACCCAGCTGAGTGTAGGGATTTTTCCAGGGTGGTGGATATGGATAAGTCATCCAGTTTGAGTTTTCCACTCAGGTTGTACCTAAGAAGACTTAAAGGCTTGATTCGGCCATGACATCCTCCAGGGATTCTGGGCCGGCCTAGATGGGAACCCACCCTGATTATTTGGTCTTTGGATAAAGTTTGAATTCTGCACTCATCTAAGAGATGGCATTCAAACCTCCCTTTAATTGTGGTAAAAGTGTGCAGTGCTTAGTGTCATGGTTAATAACTTCGCAGATTAAGCACATGTTTGTGACATCCAAAGGACATTCTCTCAAGGGGTTTCTCTTCCGACACTTAGGGCAATACATGTCCAATGGTTCTTTGGCAGGGGTGGATTTTTGCCTTAAGCCCATCTATGGTTGAAGTTAATTGCAACAAAATGACTATTTTCATGTTTAGCCATTTCCTCCAAAATTTCATAGGTACCTAGGGAAAGACTTGGATGATCTTATCTTCCTTATACCTCCACTTGTGTTCTGGAGTAACTTCTGCAGGGCTCAGTGATTTTTTCCATAGTAATTTTATGCACATCTCCTCCACCCATAAGATGAAAAGAATAATCCTTGGTTTCCTCATCCAAGTCCTTTAAGGAAGATATGTCTTAGTGATGTCTGCATGTAACTCATAACCGCTCCATTCGATGAAGAAAGATAAATCTATCGAGATAATCCTCTATATTTTCATCCTCTTTTTTTCGTATCTAGAAGAACTCTTCTTTCCTATCCCTTCCCCTGCAGTAGTCTTCGTATTTATCCAAAAATGTTAGTCTCCATGGCTTCCCAAGAATCAATGGAGTTAGATGGACAACCCCATGAACCATCTCATAGCAGAGTATCTTTGAGATTGGAAGGAAAGAGTTTGAGTATTTGATTATTCAGTTTTGATAGTCATAGGTTTGGCAAAGAATTTTGAACTCAAACAAGAACTAATCAGGGATCTTCCGTAGACATGCCTCAAAAAATAGGGATGATGGATGGTGAGATGTTTTTCATGGGTGTGTTGTCATCCTCATCCAAGACAATCGGATAAGTGAAGGTTTTACCCTAAGGGTTTGTCTCCATTATTCCTAGTGGTCCCCCATTTGTGAGTGTCGGTACGAAGAGGATGTACAGAATGCTCAAAAAGGTAGTGAAGTCCTTTTCTCTTGGAAGGAATACTTGAGAAGCAAAGTAAGACCATCAAAATAGTAGTCAATAACATAGGTCAGTGGATTTCCTCACTGTGAACTAGATCCGGTAGGCGGGGTGCTTCCTCAAAGGTTTTCAATCCATGTCTTTATACAAATTAATCCCTTGATAAATATCATGACCTATGGAAAGTCCTACGTTAGTTATATTAATTTGAGGTATCCCACACAACACTAATAGTCTCCGATATGAATCTCCAATAACACCCATAACAAGATTAAATATAGGAGAATGGTCAGTTTTCAGGGTCTATATCCTATGAAACAGAGGGTAGAAATGATGGGTCTGAGTGAATTCTTGGGAGGTCACTTAACTGGAGAGTTTTGGGTGGAGTGTCATTCTGAACTCAGGGTTGTGTCCTGAGGGGAAAATTATAGAAACAGAGACTGATTTCGGTTAGGGGAGCTGATGTCGATCGCTGGTTATAGCCAAGATTGGCTAGGTAACCAATCACGTTTAGGGACTAATCTGAGTTTCAAAGGTAGAATATGAGGTTGATTTGGGCTCTGAACTATGATTGTGCATGAGTATTAGGAGGTCTTACCAGCTAATCTTGTACTGGAATACAGGTGAAGATATGCACACAGGGGTAGAAGGGCTGGTTGAAAGGGCATAGTGGTTGTGGTTGGTAGGGTGTATAAGTGAAACTGGGCTATGAAAACAAGATTATCTGGGAGAGGGAGGAGGTAATTAGCATAAAAGATAAATGATTTAAAACCAAAGCTTATGAAATCAATAACTTGGTTAAGAATACTTATCACACATCAGGAGGTTGGTCAGAAGGTGGTGGTTTGTAAGGTGTGTGTCAGGAGAGACGAGTTGACATTTAGTGCCGTGATGGCATAGGTTAAGTGATTCTTCATGTGAATGAACTCAAGCCTATGACGTCGTAGATCTGGTTGCTCGAGTGAAGATTTTAATGTTCCTTGGTGCTCAGAGGGATCATCATGGTGTCGATTGAGTGATAAACGATGCGAGCTTCCAAGAAACGCCAACCAAAAGAAGAACCCAGGTAACAGAGTTGACAAATGTTTATTTAAAGGAACTAGATGGCAGATAATCTCCTTGACCGGATTTGACCGAGTGAATAACTGACCATGGGTCTGAGGGTGAAATTGTCTTACTTTCTGAAAATAACACTAGTTATCAAGGTGCGCCATTTTTGGTTTGCATTCAAGACACTGGTTCATGGGCTAGGAGTTTTGATTCTCATTAAATCACATGGGAAATTGGTGGGATTCAGGTAGTTAGGCAAGCCCAATATTAGGTTTAGAAGATTTCTCAGTTGGTTAGGGGGAGTGATGACAGTCTGTCTTAGTTATTAAACGGGCTTGGAACTTGGGCTCCATAACCATGAGGTGGAGGGGTCCAGGTAATATTCCTACACACATCATGTACATTAGATCTAATAAAAATATTTGAGTAGGAGGTTCATGTGATAATCAGGTATCATAAACTATAGAAGGGGACCTAGAGGGTGTCGTGCCAAACCTTTTAGGTGTCTACATAACTCCCCTTTTGTCACGTCCCCTTGTACTAATAAGTCGATGATGAAAAAAATAAGAATATTTTCGCCCTAGATATGGAATGGAGGTTATCAATGAGCCAAAGTATGAAATTGATCAGTAGTGGAACACCAGAATTGGTGATGGTTTTGATAAGGTGGTATGTGATGAAAAATGGGGTTATATGAAGGTACTAGGAAATGGTGATGACCCTAGGATGAACGAAAGGTGGAGGAAGTCAAATGCATGCACATGTTGAGAATGCAACAAGGAACACCAGGTTGAAGAGACATGTATCACATGCTAATTTTTCAATGGTCGATAGTTTATCCAAATCAAGGGTTATGTGAAATCTAGGTACCCAAGGTACCTAAGATGTGATCCTGAAAACACAACAAGGCTAGGTTGCACGGATAGGTATAATTATTTCCCACAAATACCATGAAAGGTGGGGCTTGAATAATCACGGTTTAAATGTCAGTGGAAATAAGGCATGGTAAGTGATCGGCAGGATAAACAACACGTTTGGTGTACATTATCGCATAGTAGAGCGAGTAAGTGACCGTTTTGATAATAATGGTATAGCTTAGATACCAAATGATAGAATATAATAAGATTACAATGACCAAAGAGGGACGGAAGCCTCACAAATATTATTGATCATGAAATTAGATTACATAACAATGCAAGAGCTGTAATATTTATAGATATTAGACAGCCTCATATGGATAGACATGACACCCTAGTAGACACCAACTACGAGATGATAAGACCCATCTCACATGCACATGTAATTACTACTAATACCAATATTGAATGTTATCCAACATAACAATATTGAATGCAAGTCACTAGAATAGAGTGCACATGTTGCACATTATTAAATAAAAGACTATGCAATAAAATGCAATAATTATGCCTATGCTAAATTATGCTAACATTCCCCCCCTTAATTTTTCATAGTTTCCAATGAAGTGGAGATGAACTCTTTGAACAGTGTGAATTTGTCACGTGCAAGTGACTTAGTGAAAACATCTGCCTTCTGTTCAGCTGTAGGACAGAACTGAAGCTGTATGTTGTGCTTCAAGACATGCTCGCGTATGAAATGAACCTGTACTTCAATATGCTTGGTTCTCTCATGAAATACTAGATTGCGAACAAGCTTCAGAACTCCTTCATTATCAACATATACTGGAGTAGATTTCTGTTGTGGTAGACCAATTCCTTCCAGTATTCGGCGTAGCCATATTGCTTCACAAACAGCTTCACCTACAGCTCGATACTCTGCTTCTGTAGAAGAGCGAGAAACAAAGTTTTGTTTCTTGCTTCCCCATGATATCGGTCCAGATCCCATAAAGAAGACAAAGCCTGATGTTGACTTCCTATCATCCATGTTTCCTGCATGATCTGAATCTGAATATTCTGTTAAGAAGAAGTTGTCGTTCTTCTTGTACTCTAGACCAAGGTCAACTGTACCCTTTAGATATCTCAGTATTCTCTTTGCTGCTTTCCAATGACATATTTTTGGTTCTTGCATAAAGCGTGATAAATAGCTGACAGCAAAGCTGATATCTGGTCTAGTATATGTCAGGTAAATGAGACTCCCGATCAACTGCCGATAGAGAGTTACATTCAACAGTGGTGATGGATCGGAAACGAGATAACTGAAGTCTCGCTTCCATAGGCGTAGGAATAGGAGTGCAGTCCATCATCTTGAATTTCTCGAGCGTTGTCTTGGTGTATTTAAACTGCGACACAAAGATATGATTCTCTTTTTGCCATACTTCCAACCCAAGACAATAGTGCATGAGCCCGAGATCTATCATGTCAAACGATCGATTAAAATCCTTCTTTATTGCATCGATCATCTTCACAGAACTACCTGTAATGACTAGATCGTTGACATAAACAACCACAATGACAATCTCCCCCCCTTGCTTTTTGAGGTAGAGATTGGGGTCATAAG
Source organism: Taxus chinensis (assembly GCA_019776745.2). NCBI lineage: Eukaryota > Viridiplantae > Streptophyta > Pinopsida > Cupressales > Taxaceae > Taxus > Taxus chinensis. Next base: position 936,406,143 of record CM034149.1, read on the forward strand.
GATTCCTTTCGAATCCATGACTTATGAGATGCTCATCAATTTTGATGTACCATGCCCGGGGTGCGTATTTTAGGCCATATAGAGATTTTATGAGTCTGCATACCATCATCTCTTTTCCTGGTATTACATAACCCTCTGGCTGAGTCATATAGACTTCTTCTTGCAAATCTCCATTAAGAAAGGAACTTTTCACATCCATTTGGTGGACTTTCCAACCAAATTGTGTAGCTAGAGCAAAGATCATCCTGATTGTCTTGATCTTGGCTGTGGGAGCAAATGTCTCTTCATAATCAATGCCTTCTTGTTGTGCATACCCCTTTGCTACAAGCCTTGCTTTATACTTGTCAATATTCCCATTTGATTTGTACTTAGTCTTGAATATCCATCTGCATCCAATGGGTTTCTTCCCTGGTGGAAGGTCGACAAGTTTCCATGTGTTATTCTTCATCACTGACTGATACTCTGAATCCATGGCATCTTTCTAAGCTTTTGATTGTAGGGCTTCCTAAACTGTAGATGGCTCAACTGTTTCAACAACTCTGCTCATTAGGGCATAATTGACCTCTTCACGAGCTTGACTACGAGTTCTAGGTCTAGGATTGGATGATATGCTAGGTGCTTCATCCAAATTTGCATCTCTTATTAATTGAGTATACCATTTAGGTAAATTTTTAGCTGTTCTATTGGCTTGTGGTGGATCCAAGTTTTCACCATCATCCAATTCATCACTGTCATCTTCAGTGGGAACATCAAATTCTGTCTTCACAAGAGGTGTATTCTGCATGTTTGTTGAGTCGTTGAGTGGAGCATCTGCTTGTTTCTTCTCAAAGAACTCAACATCCCTACTTGTGTATACTTTCTTTGCTTTCGGATCCCATAATATGTACCCAAGTGCTTCTTCACTGTATCCAATAAATATCAGTTTCTCAGCTTTCATATCCAACTTGCTCCTGTTCTTCTTGGGTATGTGCATGCTAGCTTTACACCCAAATACTCTTAGGTGTGCAATTGATGGTTTTCCGATTTGACCATGCTTCTTGAGGTGTCACTCCTTCAAGAGCTACTGTGGGCACTCTGTTCAACAAATAGACTGCAGTTCTTACAACTTCTGCCCAAAATGTCTTTGTTAAACCTGAGTCGTCAATCATACATCGCACCATTTCCATGATAGTACGATTCCTTCTCTCAACTATACCATTCTACTGTGGTGTGTGAGTAGGAGGAATTTGTCTACGAATCCCATAAGCTTCCAGGTAAGTCTTGAACTCATTGCTTGTGAATTCCCCCCCTCGATCTGAGTGGAGAGTTTTGATCTTGCGACCAACTTCATTCTCAACAAGTGCTTTGAACTTCTAAAATGTCTCAAAGGCTTGAATCTTGTTTCTTAGACAATATATCCACATATTTCTTGAGTAGTCATCAACAAAAAGCATGAAGTATTGACATCCAGAATGACTTGGTTGCATGGGCCCGCAAATATCGGTGTGCACCAAGTCAAGCTTTCCCTTAGCTCTATATGTGTTCTTCTGGAAGGGTACTCTGTGTTGCTTTCCAGCTAGGCAATTGTGACACTTGTCAGTGTTGTGCTTGAGTGTAGGCAATCATTTCACCATGTTTCCCTTTTGAAGTGTTTGGAGATAGCCAAAACTGATGTCCCCCTGGAATAGTGTTTTTCTTTTGTTTAATGTTTAGGAGTTCAGTTTGGATTTGATCTTTGCATGTTTGGATTCCTATAAATGCATGGTTTGTGCACATGCAAAAGGCCCCTGATCTTAGTTCTGAATTTTGCTCCAAAGTTTGTTTTAAATTTCTTGTTGCAGTAGATTTAGTTTTCCTTTGCTTAGGTTTCTAGTTTTCCATTGAGTGCCTTGGTTAGTTTTGTATTGCAGCTGGTAAGCCACATATCCAACTTGTGCAAGTGCAAACATCATTTGGGCCACCATTCTCAATCCAATCTTCATGTTTTCAGTACCATGGTTGTTTTAGTTTGCTCAGGATTGGTAGAACAGTTTATTGCAGGTTTGTTTTAGCTTTATGTTACTGTTGGTAAGCCACAGACCCAACTTGTGCAGACAGCATTATTATTTTGGAGTAGAACGGTCTAGGTAGCCATTAAAGTTGCAGGTTTTGCTCTTCATACAGGCTAGTCTCAGGTTCTGGACGCTCTTTGTTGCATGATTCGCAGTAGACCCCGCTAGGAATTGCATAGGCCAAGCTCTGTACTCTTGTGCTATCCCTCTCCTATCCGCATTCTATTCTGTCTGCATTTCGAAGGCTATCCATTGATCCAAATACTTATTCCTGTTGATGCAAGCATTTCACGCTTTTCTGGATTCACGTGAGCACAAAGAACGTGGAGATCATACTGAGGGGACAAGAACATACACACCGTCGGATTCACCACTGTTCTACGAAATCCAGGTTCCATCTTTCAAAGTTATAGTTAGAACTTATCAAATAAAGTAGTTAATCGTTTTATTTCAGTTATTTCCATTCTCGATATTGCCAGGGAGGTTGTGGGGATTGATAGTTTCTGAGAAACTATGATTCATTCCTCACTTCTGAGGTAGGATCGAGAATCTTGCGGATAGATTAGTTATTTCGTTGTTTAGAGTAGATGTACGAAATTACACAGACAAATAGCTACACTCGGCTATTTTGTTTGTTTTACGTTGTTAAATTTAGTTGTCAATTCTAAATATTTTAAATAGCTGCTTTCTTATAAATTGCCAGAAAATACAAAAAGAAATTATATATGTTAGAAGTACACTTAGTTTTTACTTTATCATAGCTTGTTTCATTATTGCTTTTGTATGACAATTACGGGACCCAGGGAGCCCAGGGAATACATTTTCGAGCCAATTGTGCCCCAACCCAATACCGTAGTAGCAATAACTGATATTGACCAAAACCTTAGGATACAAGTCTTCCAAACAACAACAGACTTCCAACAGATCAGGTCACAGTTGAGAGGGTTAAATATCGAAGACGACCAAGCACATCTGTTTTGGTCAAATCAACCAAATTACAGGCTATCCTAGAAAACATCCGCATGACTCTAGAAGGATTTGAAAAAAGAACAAATATTCGGGTGCGATCCTTTAGTTCCACAGCCAGACGCTGGAGACACCCTAGTAGATATAGACCAGCTTAAGAATCCAAGTCGCTAGAACACCTGTGAGGTATTCTGAGAAAATCGCACAATTGCTGATTCTAAACGTAGAAGCTGAAAAGGCTTACGACTACTAGATACTAGGGATCAGAACTTGATCTCCCGTATGACCATAACGGGACCGCAACAACCAAGAGTTTATGGTTGTGATCCCCAGATCCCACAGCCCAACGAATCCACAAGTCAGTTAGATATAGACACTGGCCTACGCACATTAGTATTTCAGTCTACCCCACTTCCACCTATCATCGTCGAACAACTGTCCTTACTAGATATAGCGGCTAACGAAGCTAGGGAATTCTGGACTAGGCCAGAAAATCGTCCATAGAGTCGACTATTTTCATTGTCCGCCATATGACCTTATCAGGAGATATATACGAAACAATCCCAGGTCACTTCCCACGTATTCTGCAGCCCATAGATCGAATCACGCCAGAGCTCGATATTGATTGGAGCCTTCGAGCAGTCATCCTCGCTGATCGATCTATCACACCAGTCCAAGTAAGAAGGGCCTTCTTTGCCTTAGATTCGCAAATACCATTAGTGCGTGTCGAAGACATTAGATTGCCTAACTAGCTTGTCAGCATATTCTACCCCCACCGGCTGTCTCGGCACGACCTCGGGAGGTCGGGTACGCAGAAGAGTTACTTGTCGATTCCCACACTCGCCTGTCACTTTTCCGACGTACAAAATTGGTGAACCCGACGTGAATCAAGCAATTCTTTCACCTTCTCTTTGAGAAGTTTTACCTTCTCCAAATCACCTTCGCTCCTTCCCATTATTCTGCGGGTATTCATATACCCCCCGAATATGTCGGGATTCGATGCATACGGCAGACCCCTCTTGGGTCTTGAGGCATACTACGCCCAACAGAATAGGCAATCATCACCCTCACTCTCAATGTGGGGCGACAACTATTCAACTAACCAATTGTCAACACAAACACCAAGGACTAGATATAACTCGTCCTTTCAAACAGAGGGGTTGGAGCAAATTGCTCAAACACAAACAGAGCCTTCAGGCTCAAACAATATGAAATTGACTGGAGAATCTGCTTCATCTCCTCAGGTGTTACTCAGACCACATATTAGTAGACAATCGGATCCATACCTGGTCTTGGATGATGGACAATCAATACCTTATCCTAGGAATGAACAACGCACCCGGGGTATGTACCCACCTATAGGAGGTTTACAAGTACAACTTGAGACCCATTTTCAAGAAAATACCTCTACAGGAAATATTCTTGGAGAAACTTGGCAAGATAGCAAATCAATTCATGACAGGCTATCACATGCCTATACAACACCGGGATATACAACAAACGCCACCAAGGCACGATATCATGGCTTCACCAAACGAAGTCATTTCAAATCTAATGGAAAAGGTTAGAGGATTAGAACTTGCCCAAGCAAGTCAAAATTCAAGAATCATACAAACAGGGAATTCCAATCCTCCACACCATCCTAGCCAAGTAGATCTCCTCACATGAGTAGGCACACTGGGTATGACTCCTCAATATTCACAACAAGTACCAACTAGACCCACTATCGCCAATACTGTTCCTCTAGGTCCAGTGCAAAGCAATCCATTCTTGGATAGTACCCCTTCGTACTTAAACATGTACTCCAAATCACCACAAGGGGATTTGTACTCATCCCCCGGCATGTTTACTCAAATACAAGGATTGCCTTATGCCCCTGCTAACGCGTACGTTACGCCATATCAACAACCCGTTCCGCCACCACCTCCTCAACAGGCACCATCAATGGTTGAGACGTATGCAATAGGGACTTATTCGGAATATTTAAAAGAGCCCTTAGATTTCGTCATACGAAGCGTTATGCTTCCAAGGCCTCTTCCTGATTTGCCTAAATACAAAGGAGAAGGAGATCCGAATGCGCATATCAAAGCTTACGCTACAGCCATTCATGAATTACTCCCATGGGATGGGGGTTGTTGCCAAAATATTCCCTAAGACATTAGAGAACATTGCTCTTGATTGGTATTATAGGATACCTGAAGCTTCCATACACTCGTTCAAACAACTCGTGTCTGAGTTCATCAAAGCCTTCGACATGAACAAACTATTAAGGACAGGAATCAGGGAGTTCTTGCACATCAAGCAAGAACATAACGAGTCTGTCGCCCATTTCATCCAAAGGTGGCGCACAGTCCTTTATTCCTCGGCAAGCGCTCCAAACATGGATCAGATGGAACTATGCAATTTATTCCTTCATTCTCTTAGCAGAGAGGTGAAGGAAGAAGTCCAGAAGTTCCCACTAAGGACTTATGACGAAGTACTTGAGAGCGCTCTGCGAATTGATCAAGCAGCGATAGATAGTGGCCGTAAGACGTATGGAACAAACGGGAGGTTAATCACCTCTACTCAAAATATTACAACCACCACAAACGTCAATCAAGGACCCAAAATCCTCAACAAAAATTGTGGGGGGGTAACAACGGATGGGGTAACTGACCAGCCCAAGAGGGTAAATGTCATCAATACTCTGTCGCAAAAAAACAACCAAAAAAACAACAATTTTACCCCGACGATCAATACGGTGGATTTTAATAATCCACAACAACAACGGCGAAATCCCATGCAAGGACCAAGCCAAAACTCATTTGGTTACCAAAACCAAAGTCAAAACCAAAAACAACAATTCCAAAACTTTGGTCCTAATAGGCAACAGTTTGACCGGAATTTTAGGCCACAATACACACCAAACCAACAAAACAGGAATTATAATCCCAATTCTTATTGTGGTTTCCATAAAATTCAAGGGCATGACACTAGAACGTGTCGTGATTACAACAAATTCATGCAACGCTTGCCAAATGAACAAAAACAATTTTTTATGGATATGTTCTTAGCAGATCCTACGTCGCCAACGACAAACACCTTTGCATGGGGTAGTTTCCCCTCAGAATGCCCCTCTCAAGATCTTTAATGATCCACTCCCAAATCATGATAGCGATAGGTTAAAACCAACTGGAACAAATAAAGGTGTAATAACAGGAAATAATGATCACGAGGGCCTCAACCTCACTAAATCCGTTGGTCGCGCCACAGCTAGGAAGTCAACCACGACCTAAGGTAGTTGGATTAGTAGAGTTAGATTCCGATTTACCCGTTGAAGCAATTACAAGGACACGAGAATATTTCTCTCAATCAATTCCTAGCCATCTTCCGGAAGCAGATAATGTCCAACAAACCATAGCAAAACCTATGGGTGCTTACGATCTAATTAATGATCTAACAAAAACCTTCTCGCATATTTCATTCCTTGATTTACTAAAGAATTCCCCTGCTCATAGGGCTGCTCTTTTAGAGGCGTTAGGTTTGGGTCATTTAATTAGTATCACTCCACCACCAGAAGCACAAGTAAATCATATAGATTTTGATGTTTATCCTCCGGGACAAGCAGAGAGGGATGTCGAATTCATATTCGAAATAAGCAAAATGCCTACAGATGCTGAGATCGCGCGCCGAGGCGATCCAGCCCTACACTTGCAAGTACAAGTTTATAATAACTATGTAAAACGGGCAATGGTTGATGACGGGGCTGCAGTTAACATAGTCCCTTTCTCTTTTCTCCAAAAACTGGGATATGGAGAAACAAACTGTTCTACTACACGAAATACCTTGAGAGGCTACAATAGCCTTAAAGCCACATCGATAGGAACTATAATATTACCGGTCACCTTAGGACCTAAAACAATCCTAACTGAGTTTTATATTATAGATCGGGAAACCAATTATAATATGATCCTCGGCCGACCATGGATTCACCGCATGAAAGCAATCCCTTCCACGCTATTTCAAGAAGTAAGATTCCTGCATCTAGGAAGGGTATTTGTAGCCAAAGGCGATCCAAAGCCATTTGACGTACACCTAGCTGATTTAAAGAAGAGACCAAGTGTACACTCAGAATTCGAACTGCCAACAAACCAACTTAACAAACCCTCCGACTCAAAGCCAGAGGAAAATTTGATACCTACGACGGATCTTGAAACTACCAACATAGTCCAAACAATTCCAAAAGGTAAAACTAAAGAGACAGTATCATTAGAGACTACTGCAAAGATCGTTGAATTAATAGAACAAGATTCACCAATATTCTTACCATTCGATTCAGTAGGCATAGGATTTTCCTTAGGTATTGGTTCCTTGCCAGCAGAAGATCTCTGTATGGTAGAGGTGGAGTGTGCAAACACAGCAGATACACCTACATCCATACTCCCAGCAAAGTATTAGACTCTCCATTTCGATGGAGCTAAATGCCGTTATGGAGCGGGGGGCAGGTATAATTCTTACCTCGCCTGAAGAGAAGGTCCTCCCATTCTCTTTTAAATTAAACTTTGAATGTACAAACAACGGCGCCGAATACGAAGCCCTCCTCCTTGGCCTTACCTTAGCCAAAAGAATTGGTATTGATAATATCAGAGTTTTAGGAGACTCGCAATTAGTTGCAAACCAAGTTTCAGGGTTATACGAAACTAAAGCCGAACACTTGCAACTTTACAAAAACGCTTGTATTAGATTTAAGCAAAGCGTTCAACTTCATATCCATTGAAGCAATTCCACGACAGAAGAATCTTCTCGCCGATTCGATAGCAACTTCGGCATCACGCTTCACTCCAAGCAATGAGCTAGAAGATACTCATTTCACGGTATCCATTCGTAACAAACCATTAATAAAAACGATGATGGATCCTCTTTCAAACGGAGGTGAATCTACCATCTTAGACCATGTTGGAAATGATGCGGCTACTTTGGATTACTTAAATGCCCTTGCAGCATTACATCTCTCCTATCACACGCTGGATTTATCCCTGATCCCGCATTCATCTTCCTACTTCGGAAATCCCGTAACGAATCTTCCCTTGCAAAAAGAACCTAATATATACATGGTGGAAAACGAGGATGATATAGATCTACCTCCAGCACCACCAGAGTTCGAAGAGGGTAATGCCTCTTTAATTGAAGAAAAAATCGATGTCAACATCGGAACGGAAGATGAACCAAGAGTTTTAAAGCTAGGTTCTTCATTAACCCCAGAGGAAGTAGAGATACATACTCAGGTTCTCAGAGAACATCAGAAAGCATTTGCATTTAATTACAAAGAGATGACCGGAGTCGCACCCCACATTGCGGTGCACAACCTTGTCACTAGATCAGATGCAAAGCCTATTAAACAGAAATCAAGACCCATGAAACCCAAAGTAGCTCTCATGGTAAAAGAGGAGGTGATGAAACTCCTTCAAGTAGGATTCATCAAGCCAGTTGACTACTCCCAATGGGTATCCAATATCATTCCCATTCTCAAAGAAGAATGGAAAGATACGCATCTGCATAGATTTTCGAGATATCAACAAAGCTTGCCCTAAGGACGACTTCCCATTACCATCCATAGACGTTATTGTTGATGCAACAGCAGGTTTTGAACTATTGTCTCTCATGGATGGATTCTCGGGATACAATCAAATCAAAATATCCGAGCAAGATCAAGCTAAAACCACGTTTATAACTCCTTGGGGAACCTATTGCTATGCTGTTATGCCATTCGGTCTCAAGAACACTGGTGCTACGTACCAGCGGGCCATGACATACATATTTCATGATTTAATCCATAAAATTGTGGAATCCTATGTAGATGACTTATTGGCTAAGGCCAAGAAGCGTTGTGACCATCCTGAAGTGCTCCGCATCATCCTTTCATGCCTAATAGAATACGGGGTTACCCTAAACCCAGAGAAATGTGTCTTCGGTGTAACGGCAGGAAAGCTCCTAGGTTACATCATTTCATCACGAGGGATTGATGTTGATCCAGCCAAAATTCGGGCTGTCCTCGAAATGGTCCCACCCTCGAGTGAATCTGGAATCAGATCATTTCTCGGGAAGTTGGGTGCAATCCAGAGATTTATCCCAGATCTAAGCTTCGCCGTTCATCCAATCAACAATTTACTCAAGAAGGACTATAGCATTAATTGGACTGAAGATTGCAAAGAAGCTTTTTATGCTGTCAAGCGTTTCTTGTTATCACCGCCTTCGCTAATGCCACCAAAGTTAGATCGCCCATTAATCTTGTACTCACGGGCTACCGATGTTTCGTTAGCTTGCATGCTAGCCCAAGAAGACGATGACAAGAGAGAGCATGTAATTTATTTCATTAGGCCGAACATTGCTTGACTACGAAACGCGCTATACACAAGCGGAACGAGAATGTCTTGCCATAGTCTTTGCTACTAAACGCCTAAGACACTACATGCTAAATCAAGAGACAAGGGTCATAGTAAAAACGGACCATTTATGGACTTTTCTCACACAAGGGTCCTTGTCCAAAAAAGCTGGATGTTTTATGACCTTAATGGGAGAGTTCGAATTAACTTTTGTAAACCAGAAGTCAGTTAAAGGACAAATCATTGCAGATTGGTTAGCTGATAACCCGCTAGACGGAGGCGATTTAGTAGACTTAGACTTTCCAGATGAATGTGTTTACTACGTCGAAACCCGACCTGCTATATCTGAGTGCCCTTGGTACGCTGATATTATTAGTTATATCATGGACCATAGGTACCCAGAAGGAGCTACACCTCAACAAAGAAGACGGTTACGTATTGTCGTAACTAAATACGTCATTATAGAGCAAATCCTCTATCGGAAAGCATTCGATGGGATGCTCTTAAGGTGTGTTGACACAGAAGAGTCCAAGAAGATTCTCCATGAATCCCATAGCGGTATATGTGGAGGCCACTTCGGTGGCCATGCCACCGCTCGAAAAATACATCGAATGGGCTATTTCTGGCCCACTCTAGAACATGACACAATAGAGTTTGTACGCAGGTGTCATAAATGTCAGGAGTTCTCTCATGAGATCCACATGCCGGCACAAGCTTTGCAACCTATCGTTACCCCATGGCCCTTTTCTACATGGGGCCTAGATTTGATAGGGAAATTCTCTCCCTCATCCACAGACGGCCACAATTTTATAATCACGGCCACTGAATATTTCACTAAATGGGTAGAGGCCATGCCTCTTACAACTGTACCTGGTTCTGTAATCGCTAAGTTCATCTTGAACCAAATCATTTGCAGGGTATGGTATCCCGCAAATCATTATCTCAGATAATGGAACTTCTTTTAAAAATGAAGAGGTTCGTGAATTATGCAACAAATTTAAAATCAGCCATCATACGGCCTCCTTGTACTATCCCCAAGCCAATGGGCAGGCTGAAGCAACAAATAAAACACTGAAGGCCATTCTCCTTAAAACAGTGAAAGAAAACAAGCGGGATTGGCATTTAAAGTTATATCCGGCCTTGTGGGCCCATCGAACTTCAATAAGAACTCCGACAGGGAGCAACTCCTTTCTCACTGGTATTTGGGTCAGAGGCAGTTCTCCCACTCGAAGTTGAAATCCCCAGTCTCCGCATTTCGCTACAAGGGATTCTGGATGAGGATGCTTACAGAGAAGCGCGTCTTTCTCAATTAGAAAGCCTCGATGAAACTAGGTTAAATGCTGAACAACGACATAGAGTCTATGCCGACCGGATGTACCGGCAGTACAACAAGAAGGTCTATGAACGTGACATATACGAGGGTGACCTAGTTCTAAGGTTAGACAGCCGGATCGACAAGAAGACTGGCGAAGGAAGGAAATTCCGGCCCAAATGGTTGGGCCCATACCGAGTCACAAAAGACTACGGAAATGGTGCATACCTCTTATGTACGCTAGAAGGTGAGGAGTTTGGCGAAACAGTCAATTCTGTCCACCTCAAGCGTTTCTACGCGGTAAGCAGCTAACGCTGCCTATATAACTATCTACATTGCATTTTTCATACAAATTAGGATCATTTTGTCCACTTGTTCTTACACAAATTGTGATCAAGGAATCTATTCTCAAAAGCAATTTACTTCAAACTCGTGATGTTTCTGGCATAAAGTTCTTTAATCATACCTCTCCATCTTCAACATTATCAAATCACTTCAGAATCTTTTATCAAAAAAAAATTCAGACATGACGAAGTCCTAATGGTAGCCATACCAAGATCTACAAGTTTGTTCTCGCTTTGATTTCTTCTTAGGATAGGTGTCTTGCCTATGGTCTGTTCTAGAAGCTTCATGGTGTCACATCTATCCCATATACGCATCTCTTTGGAAAATAAGCATATACTGACATTTTACTCGAATAGACAAGTCAAGAAGTGATTAAAACAGAAAATTTTATTTTACACATTTCCTTGCCCCACCAACCTTCGGTGATGAGCTTGCGTCTCTTACTAGTGACGTAGGGTTGGGAAAGGATGGAAATGCCCTTACTCGCCTATGCCTTGCCCACGGTGATAAACCCATGCTTCTTACAGGTAGCATGGGGCAAAGTGTAGGGGGTCCTTTAAAACAAAGTAAATGTTAAAAGGTCATAAACAATCAATTCAAACTTTGAGTCAATAAACGAATGAATCAGATGTTCAAAATTCCAAGAGAGTTAAAAATCCTAAAACCCAGATTTTGTCTACTATGTGGCCATCTACGGGTCTAAGTCTGGATAAACCGCAAAGCAAGTTGCATCCAAAACTATGAAGTCATTCAGGTAGAATAAGCTTGTAGTTTTCAATTTGGTTCCACCAAAGCTTCGTCTGTCTTTCATCACTATCATTTCTCCATATTCATAACTTGCGCCCTTCTTGGCTCTTGGTGATGAGCCCTCGCATCCTACTAGTTGCGTGGAGTTAGGAGTGGGGCAAGTTAATCTGTTCATCATACTGGTTATTTTCATCACTTTGCCAAAACAAATCATGAGATATCCAAAATTGCTCACAGAAGCTAAATTTAAGATCACAATATATCTACAATATCATGTATCAGCATCATGAAACACACAAAAGAAAACAAACATCTACACCATCTGTTTTTCCATTGCATACATTCTAAAAGCATATAAAACACACATCGTAGTATACACAAAACAGTTGGAAATAAAGAAAGTAGAATACAAGTGACAAAGTTTTGATCCAAAACTGACGCATATATATAAATGAATCAAGTTTATATACAATGCCATCATGCGCACTAGGCATGGTCAAAACGCTCAAAGAGCCCGTAATACACAAAAGAATGTAACTACAGATACAGAAAGCCAAGTGGCCTCTCAACCCCTGCGCAATCCCGCTGAAGGTGCGCGCCCTCGCCTAGGACTCTGGCTACGCTGGCGCTCTGAATGGACGGAGGGCTCGGGGTCCCTAGGGGCAGTCGTGGTCTCGCCATGAGAGCGGCTCCTCATAAGACGCTCGGCTGTCCTATAGCCTGCCAACTCTGTACGGAGAGTTGACACCATCTTGGCCACATGCCAAACGGGAGCGAAGACGTCAGTGTGCTTGCCGGCTGCTGAGGGCTCTCCGGCATCCACGGATAATTCCGCACGGGTCTTATCCATAGGGATCATCAAAGAATCGACGCAAACCCTACGGATTAGATCCCGCCACTCATCAACAGTCTCTGCAAAGCAAAGAAAAAAAACAAATTAGAAACTAGGCAAAAGATTAAAGTATACACAATGCAAATATAAGGAGAGTTAACATTTCGAAAACAAATCCTAAACAAAACAAGCATTGAAAGGAGGAGAAGATAACTTACTCGGATCGCCGGGCCTCCAAGATGGGTCGCTAGGGCCAGCACCTGCTGCTGATGCCGCTGCCGACTGAGGAGCTACTCCTGTAGTTGGGGCAACATGGCGCCCCGCAACGGACTCATCGTCTCCACCATGACCTCGGGAGAGTGGCTCCTCAGAGGCCACGGTCTCTCTCTCTGCACTCTCCTCCTCTCTCTCTGCCCGCAAAATATCCTGAGTATCATGCCACTCAGGATCGCTCTCGTCCGTCTGCTCCTCTGACCCTCCCTCTGTGTGCTCCTCAGAATCGGAGTCAATATCTATAGGGTCGTCACTGCTATGAGCAGGACCTGCAGCAATCTGAAGTAATGGTGCCCGAGGCACACCAGCTCTCCCTCTGGCCCGAACTATCCCTCTGGCTGTAATAGGAATGCCAGGAGTAATCACTGTCCAACCACGGCCTCTAGGCCCCCCTCTAGCCTCTCGGACTGATCTATAATGGGTGCTACTGGAGGAAGCATAGCCGCGTAGGGGAGGCCAAACTGCTGAGGAACCCTGCTGAAGGGATGTACCTCTACCCGGCCCACGCGATCAATAACCTGCCCTGTGATGGAGCAGGAGATCAATGTCGTAGTCTCCTCTCCCCATATACCGGCCATAAGCTGGTACGGTGTAGCCTCCATGTCTGCCGTGGTAAGGGTGGCTACTGGCTGGTGAGGTGCTCTGAGCACTGACATACCTGACCATCGGGCTGCCCTCACCGCCCCGGGATCTGCCGCCGCCACGCCTCTGCCATACGGAATGAAACGCTCATACACCCCCAACTCATGACTAGAGTGGGGTGGCTCAAAGACTGTCCCTGCAATCGGACCACCCTGTATAAGTCATGGTAGGTGGTCCCCAAAATGTCTGCGCCCCAGGCGTATTTCCGGCCATGTCCCTCTATCTGTGCAATGATAGGGGCCCCCAGCAGTATAACAATGTATCCCCTCCCTTGTCCCCGATCAGTCTTGAGGCAAGGATCCCCATGATGGCCTGTCGAAATACGGGGATGGGGCAAAGAAGGAATGGATCTAACTCTCACTCCCTTCTTTGGCCCTGTGGAAATAGCTGCATCCCCCATATAACCTGCCCACTGTGCAATCTGTGCTCTAGACCCCAGCTGTCTCCAGTGTGAGTCTCCTCCCGATGATCGGGACCCCCAGGATGCGATAAACATCCTCCAAAGTAATGGTCCACTCACCACGGACCCCTGGCAGTCGGAAGTGTTCCGATCCGCGTCCCAATATGAAAATAGGTCGCAAAGAATCTGACTGGATGGAGCAACGTGGGGCACACGTGACAAACGTAATATACCGGCCCTCTGCAATGTGTCCTCCTCATCTTCTGAGAGGGGCATCCAAAACCCCGGGCAGCCAGTCACACTCTCTCTCCCGGCTCCATCTAATGTACTCCTCTTTTGCCTGCATACACCCAAAAACACACAAGGAAGAGTAAGTTAGTATCTAAACAACATCAAGAGAAGCGTAAAAACACGTACAAATGCTAAAAAAATACAAGCAAAAGGTTCTTTTGCAAGTGCAAAGGTTCGGTTTTGTAACATTCTGTGCAAAACTGCCGCTTAAGGGCGGCGGTCTCGTGACCGCCCTGTACAAGGAGGCGGTCGTGTAACCGCCGCCCTGTCCAGGGCGGCGGTCGCGCGGTCCGAAAACACGCGCGGGTTTTAAACCTAAAAAGTCTCAAAAAAGCGAAAAATGACCATTTTTAACTAAAAAACAAAGCCTACCCAGTAGGCGCGCCCCCCCTAGATGGACCTTTTGAACCTAACAATTTCAAAAATAATCCCCCCATTGCAGAGAATTTTCCATTTCAAATTTGAAGAGGGAAAAACACAAAATGGAAGAAAACCAACCTGTGATCGCTGAGGTCGGTGTTCCGCTCGTGGAGGCATGATCACGATCTCGCTACGGACGTTTTGACTCTACTCGCGTAAGAAACCGTCACCGTGGGTCCCAGAGCTCAAAACCTATCAAATCGATTCGTGCAAATGAATAGGAAAATGGGCCCACTTTCATATATATAGCGCCCCCCGATTTGTTTTAAATGACTTTTTCGCAGGTTCGGAGCTCCAACGGAGGTAACTTTCTATCCTCGCACAAATGGTACGTCCTCTTTCCCTATTATTTTAACGTTTATTTTCCAAATTGTTGTATCTATCTGCACTTGAATTCTCTTTTCATTTTGCAGGTAGCGGGAATTTTGGATGGCGTCATTTCAACACACGGGCGTGTAAGGTATAATTTCTCACTTCCCATTTCGGGACGGCCATGCTCGGACCCACCGTTTTTATGCCTCTTCATGGCTAAAACGCTTCTCCGAGGGGGCAATATGTACGTACCCAAAATTGTAAGGTACTGTACTGCGGAATGGTGTAATAAGTGTAATAAGTGCCTCGAATGATGATACAAGTCTCTTCGCAAGGTGTTCGGGATCCAGAAAAGCCTTACGGATATGCGTTAACATCCCGCTTAGCCCCCTGCGTGCCCCTGCGTGCTTTGTTTTCCCTATTTTTTCCTCTTTTCTTGGCCTTTGGGGCGGCGGTCTCTTCAGTGACGAAACCGCCGCCCCGCCGCCCTGAGCAGGGCGGCGGTCCCGTGCGCGTTTTCCAGAACGCGCTTTTGACGGAACGCACGCAAAGATCAACGACTCACCAGCTTTTCTTGCCGACTTAAGCTTGCATTAATGTTTTTGGTCCCCTGGAAATAGTGTTTTCTTTTGTTTAATGTTTAGGAGTTCAGTTTTGGATTTGATCTTTGCATGTTTGGATTCCTATAAATGCATGGTTTGTGCACATGCAAAAGGCCCCTGATCTTAGTTCTGAATTTTGCTCCAAAGTTTTTTGTTTTAAATTTCTTGTTGCAGTAGATTTTTTTTCCTTTGCTTAGGTTTCTAATTTTCCATTGAGTGCCTTGGTTAGTTTTGTATTGCAGCTGGTAAGCCACATATCCAACTTGTGCAAGTGCAAACATCATTTGGGCCACCATTTTCAATCCAATCTTCATGTTTCCAGTACCATGGTTGTTTTAGTTTGCTCAGGATTGGTAAAACAGTTTATTGCAGGTTTGTTTTAGCTTTATGTTACTACTGTTGGTAAGCCACAGACCCAACTTGTGCAGACATCATTATTATTTTGGAGTAGAAACGGTCTAGGTAGCCATTAAAGTTGCAGGTTTTTGCTCTTCATACAGGCTAGTCTCAGGTTCTGGACGCTCTTTGTTGCATGATTCGCAGTAGACCCCGCTAGGAATTGCATAGGCCAAGCTCTGTACTCTTGTGCTATCCCTCTCCTATCCGCATTCTATTCTGTCTGCATTTCGAAGGCTGTCCATTGATCCAAATACTTATTCCTGTGATGCAAGCATTTCATTCATGCTTTTTCTGGATTCACGTGAGCACAAAGAACGTGGAGAGATCATACTGAGGGGACAAGAACATACACACCGTCGGATTCGCCACTGTTCTGCGAAATCCAGGTTCCATCTTTCAAAGTTATAGTTAGAACTTATCAAATAAAGTAGTTAATCGTTTTATTTCAGTTATTTCCATTCTCGATATTGCCAGGGAGGTTGTGGGGATTGATAGTTTCTGAGAAACTATGATTCATTCCTCACTTCTGAGGTAGGATCGAGAATCTTGCGGATAGATTAGTTTATTTCGCTGTTTAGATAGATGTACGAAATTGCACAGACAAATAGCTACACTCGGCTATTTTGTTTGTTTTACGTTGTTAAATTTAGTTGTCAATTCTAAATATTTTAAATAGCTGCTTTCTTATAAATTGCCAGAAAATACAAAAGAAATTATATATGTTAGAAGTACACTTAGTTTTACTTTATCATATTTTGTTTCATTATTGCTTTTATATGACAATTACGGGACCCAGGGAGCCCAGGGAATACATTTTCGAGCCAATTGTGCCCCAGCCCAATACCGTAGTGGCAATAACTGATATTGACCAAAACCTTAGGATACAAGTCTTCCAAACAACAACAGACTTCCAACAGATCAGGTCACAGTTGAGAGGGTTAAATATCGAAGACGACCAAGCACATCTGTTTTGGTCAAATCAGCCAAACTACAGGCTATCCTAGAAAACATCCGCATGACTCTAGAAGGATTTGAAAAAGAACAAATATTCGGGTGCGATCCTTTAGTTCCACAGCCAGACGCTGGAGACACCCTAGTAGATATAGATACCAGCTTAAGAATCCAAGTCGCTAGAACACCTGTGAGGTATTCTGAGAAAAATCACACAATTGCTGATTCTAAACGTAGAAGCTGAAAAGGCTTACGACTACTGGATACTAGGGATCAGAACTTGATCTCCCGTATCACCATAACGGGACCGCAACAACCAAGAGTTTATGGTTGTGATCCCCAGATCCCACAGCCCAACTAATCCACAAGTCAGTTAGATATAGACACTGGCCTACGCACATTAGTATTTCAGTCTACCCCACTTCCACCTATCATCGTCGAACAACTGTCCTTACTAGATATAGCGGCTAACGAAGCTAGGGAATTCTGGACTAGGCCAGAAAATCGTCCATAGAGTCGACTATTTTCATTGTCCGCCATATGACCTTATCAGGAGATATATACGAAACAATCCCAGGTCACTTCCCACGTATTCCACAGCCCATAGATCGAATCACGCAGAGCTCGATATTGATTGGAGCCTTCGAGCAGTCATCCTCGCTGATCAATCTATCACACCAGTCCAAGTAAGAAGGGCCTTCTTTGCCTTAGATTCGCAAATACCATTAGTGCGTGTCGAAGACATTAGATTGCCTAACTAGCTTGTCAGCATATTCTACCCCCACCGGCTGTCTCGGCACGACCTCGGGAGGTCGGGTATGGAACATGCGTCCCACATTGGAGGCTCTTGCTACAATCTTGGAACCTCTTGACTTATCTCTTATCAAGCACACTTTTTCTCCATTATTACTGTCAAAATCCAACTTCAAGTTGTGATCAAGGAGTTGACTAACTGATAGAGCAAATTCTTGGTCAACCCAGGTACATACAATACATTTATGATTTTGTAGTCATGCTTTCCAAGAGGTAGTGAAATGTTTCCAATCCCCTTGACTGTATGATGAGTCATCACCTAATGACACATGGTTCTTGTTAGGTGAGTCACGTAGTGTGTAGAACCAATCCTTGCGTCCAGTCATGTGTCGAGTTGCACCCGAGTCAACATACCAGATATCTTGTGTACTTGGTTTTTCTTCATCAAATTGAGCAGAATACATGTGGTGTCCTTCATCTGAAATCATCCTCATGTTCGGAAATGTACCCTTGTTGTTTGGGTTTTTTCTTTGCCAATTACCATTTTTCTCTGCCCTTGATTGTTGTTGTTTTTGGACTTCCCTTTATTTGAATTATTGTTACCCTGATGGTTATTGGGTTTTGAATTGCTTGATGAACCCTTTTTATAGGAATTGTACCAACAATCTTTGATGTCATGTCCCCCTCTATTGCAAATGGGACACTTCTTGGTGTGTTTGTCGTTCGTTGACTTTTGATTTTGTTGGGACTTCTTGTGATTGGACTGAAATTTTTCCTTTCCTTTATGATTGGAAGATAGTGCTTGCTCATCTTCATGATCTTTGTTGTTCATTGCCTCTTCTTGTTGGAGTAGATTGACCAACTTCTCAAAGGTGACTGTGTGTTCACTCATATTGATAGTTGTCACAAAGATTCTGTAGGAAGGAGGAAGTGCTCCAACACAATTGGTACGAGGTCTTCATCACTTATCTCTTTTCCCAATGCCAATAGAGATGCCCTCAAAGTAGCAACTCGTCAAAAAAAAAACTTCAACCTTCTCATTGTGCTTGAACTTGAGAGTATGCAGTTGTGATAGTAGGTTGAGGATGGCATTCTTGTTCTTTGCCTCATAGACTGTGCTCAACTTATCCCATGCATCCTTGGCCGATGTGTGGCATCTCTAATGTGGGGTTGCACATCGTCTGTTCGCTAAACAAGATGATCAACTTGGCCTTTTGATTGGCCCTGTCAAATTGAACTTGTTGTCTTCCATCATCAAGTGATCTTGTTGTTTTTTCCATCTACAACTGTCCATAGGTCTTCAAACTCAAGTAACATCTTGATCTTCGGTTTCCATGCAGCATAGTTGTCTCCTCTAAGCAGTTGTGAATCTGGCAAGAAGAACTTTGGTGCTTGTGCACCCATTTCTGCAATCTGAAATTTCTGAAACTCTAATTTCTGACAAAGGGTAAGGCTCTTATCACTCCAGGTTTATGGTCTCCCTCTCAATATACCGTCAGGCCGATATACCAAACCTTTCTATATACACTCCTTTCCGATATACCCGTCGGTACATGGAAGAAGATCACCCTTTCAATATACCCGTCAGTACAGAAAGAGGTGTTAACGTACGTGAAAGAATTTAGTACGTGGTACTTAGACAGTACGGAGAGGGGTTTGTGCAAGCACAAACGGATGAAAGGGCTCAAATGTGTGTGCATTGTGTCCCTTATTACTCCCCCTTCAATTTTATAGGGTCGATGCCCAAACAACATTTAGGAAGCTGTGTTAGGCGTTAAGTGCAGTAGTAGTCGCGACGGCATCACCCGTAAGCGCTTCCCAGAGGCAACCGTATATACCGAACGCTGCTATGAGATCAAAGATCTCGTGTGATAGAACCAAACATAAAATGAAAAATTTGCACCTTTTTTTTTTCACTTTATGCACCAAGATTAGTACAACATGCTCCAAAAGTACATCACAATGAAGTTTTTGTGTCCCCCCTCTTTACAAAAAAGGGTCTAGAGTCACAAAATACACAATTTAGGCCAAAAATATTTTTTCACCCCCCAATAGGTGTTTTTCCGCTAAATTTAGCGGTGGCTCTAAATGTGTTTAGTGAGCTTATAAATTTGGAAATCTCCCAAAATTTATTAATTTCTCCAAATTTTCCAAAAAAATAATTTAAGAAAAAATATGGAGAGAGTGGGAATTGAACCGCTGACCTGTTTGTTTCCCAAGATCCAAACAAACAATCTGAATATTGTTTTCATATTTTCTCACAAACCATGATCTGGGTTTTTCTAAAATTTTGACAGCAGCATCATACAATATTTATCTTGAAACCCAAAAAATTTCAGAAGAATTGGAATCTTATTTTTTGAGATCTTACCAATTTACCAGCTAGATCTAATTTTTTTTCAGAAAAAAATGATTCGACTTGTACAGACTTTTTCGTCACATGTAGAGGCCAAATCTGAAGATGATGTAAACTGTAAAGTTGTGCGTCTCCTTCTTATATTTCCAGAAAAAAAAATGGCACATCAATTCCGACATTTTATGAAAAAAGTTACGTCCTTTTTTATAAGAGCTATCTGATGGAATTTTGTTGACGGGACTTGCTTCAACCTTTGCTCCCAAATTCTTCACACCTCCACTTTCAGATCTGATTTTATTTTTTTTTTAGATTTGATTTTTTTTTTCTTTTGATCTGCAATTTTTTTTTAAGATCTTTTTTTTTTTTTTTCACAAATCCTTTTTTTTTTTTTAGATCTGCAATTTTTTCCAAGATCTTTCTCCTTTTTTTTTAAAGATCTCCAAATCTAAAATATTCCGCCAATATGTTAGATCAATTGGCTATGCCAATGAATAATAAAAAAAATTACCTTCCAAATAAGTGGATAGGTCAAATTTTAGTTGAGGGATGCTTAGAAGGAATGGAGGCTGTGGGATGCTTCAATGGCTCTCCTTTGATGCAGATCTTCTTCTCCAATGGATCCTCTCCAATAGTGCTCCTCTTCAACCTTTCTTGGATAAAACCTGCTCTGATACCAAATGATAATAATGGTATAGCTTAGATACCAAATGATAGAATAGAATAAGATTGCAATGATCAAAGAGGGACGGAATCCTCACAAATATTATTGATCATGAAATCAGATTACATTACAATGCAAGAGCTGTAATATTTATAGATATTAGACAACCTCATATGGATAGACATGACACCCTAGCAGACACCAACTATGAGATGATAAGACCCATCTCACATGCACATGTAATTACTACTAATACCAATATTGAATGTTATCCAACATAGCAATATTGAATGCAAGTCACTAGACTAGAGTGCACATGTTGCACATTATTAAATAAAAGACAATGCAATAAAATGTAATAAATATGCCTATGCTAAATTATGCTAACACGATCTATATGGGTCACATGTGAATTTTTTAATGAAATTTCTGGGATGTTTTTAAGTTTCCTTGGTTAAACCAAAGGAGGGAAATTGACTTGGTGTGTGTTTTAGAGTTGATAAGGGTATAAAGTGCACGTTTGAATTCAAATTTGCACTAGTTAAGAAAGATCAAAAAAGTGTGACCCGTGTGAGAGTTTTTCGTAGGTACCAAGACATATATTAAGAGTTTATGATAGGTTTAAGGATGTTTGGAAGAGTGTGTACAAGATGTTGAAGAAAACACAAGTTGAGAAAGTGAAGAAAATAGAGAATTGGAGAAGCTAGGGCTTGAAAAAAGGATTTGAATGTGTGTGAGATAAATCAGAGATCTCAATCATTTATGGCAGAGACAAGACTTTAGATATAGTTTTAAAAGGTGGTTGATTGGGTTCTATATCATCTTAGGGGGTTGTCAGCCTTCTTGTGGAGTTGGCACTTCACTAAACTAGGGTTTGGTGCTCCTTGTAGCGTTGGTGCTCTTCCAAACTAGGGGTTGGTGCTCCTTGTGAAGTTAGTGCTTCACTAAATACCTTTGATTTAAGTAATATAATAATAAGTTTTAGTGGGTTTTCTTCCCCTTGAGGGTTTCCCACTTATATCTTGTGTTATGGGGTTTCTTCTTTTTTATGGTTATTTGAATGTTTTTTATTTGATATTGTGCACACATGAATGTATAGTTAATTGGTTTGTGGTTTGAGTAAGTAATCTGAAATTGAATTAATATTTTAAAGGATTGATTCACCCCCTTTTCATTCCATTGTGCTTCTAGCATAGTCTCTTATCCCTCTATACTTTTAGCTTCTATAAACCTTTTGTCCCTATTTTCCACTTCCTATTCTATTCCCATACGGAACTTAGACCTCTGATATTGTGCGATGCTCATTATAAAATTGATTTAATGTTCAAAAACATAGATGGTGGAAGAGTCATGTAAATAAACTGTTAAGTGGGTTGTGCGTACCTCGGTGCAGCATCGACGTTACTACTACTCCGAAGATGGATCAAAACACATGTCCTTCTCACATAACATGTGATATCTAGAATATATACAATAAAATTGATAACCATGATCTTGATATAATAGGATTTAACTCGATACTTGCCCTAGCTTGACTTGAATTTGATATATTATCTTTTTTATTTTCATATATGAGTGGATGTATGCCCTATAATGAGTATGTAATGTATATGTAGCTCTAGGGAGTCTTAGAATAACTTCTCTTATGTTTTCTCTTAGTATTTTATCATTAGGATACTATGTTCCAAGTATAATGGATTATCTCCTCAATGAGAGATAATTAATTTGATTATCTATGTGTTCTGGATCTAAAAACATTGAATAAGGCCGGCTATAAGTGTACAAAAGGATTTAAAATTGAGAAACACACCGTTGGAGGGAAATGGACCAAAATGGCCAAGTCAGCCCTTAATGTATGACACTATGACCCTTCCTATATGCTATGGTCCTAGATACATGTGTGGGTGATCTAAAAGTTGGAATTATGATATATGAAGGTATAACATAATTTGATGGGTTAATATGAACATTATGCTAACATGTACGTTGTATGTGTAAGTAATAACAAGTGAGATATATCTAGAAATAGGATAATTAACTGAATCGAGAAAGTATAAAATAGTGCAAGAGTGTTGTAGACACAAAATCATGCACTTTATACATTATTTAGTCCTAGTCTCATACTACTAGTTAGAAGGTTTTTGAGTATTGAAAGTACTAATTAATCCCCTATATTTTTGTCACCTTACTTTATTTTCTTTTGTCATTCCTAACCTTTTGCACCTGCATGCCCAATCAGATTTTTTCATTTCACGTTATTTTAGCCTTAAATGGGGATCCCATGCTAGTATTGGGGTGCCCATGGGCTCCCTGGTCCCACTAGGGGCGCCATTATCCTTTTTGAACTTTATAGCCACTTTTTGGGCGCTATCTAGACCTATTAGATTCTTATCTTTTTAGTGGTAAGCCATTTCGAGGCTAATTATGAAATTAGATGAAGAGAACCACATATATATAAAGTTATTAGACCATAATGAGGGACCAAACACTATTCACTACTATCATCCACCTAGAGTTATATCCACTTAGAGATCATTTGCATCCATTAGCTCCATCACAAGGACAATGCTAGTTAATCTGCATCACACGCGCATAGGGGGAGGGACTCTATTCTATTTCATGCACCACTCTACTACTTTCTACATCTAGTTATTGCTCACTACTTCATAAAGTGTGGTTGACGCAAAAGAATCTAGGGAATATGATGCACACACACACACACACACACACCAGAAATACATTTGGGTTTGAAATGTAGTGCAACAATTATTTTAATAAGCCCACTATTGTGGAAGCTGATGTCAATATGACCCATTCATTTGTATCCTTCTTTTCTTAGGGTTTTGATACTTCTTATGATATCTTGGAGGTCTTGCTTTCATCTTGGATTATTAGTGACACCTAGAGTAGTGCTGTGAGTCTAATGTGACACACAGTGAGGGTTTCAGACCACCTTTCAAACCTATGAAAGTTAGGTCTGGACCTTTTTCACAGACTAGGGTGCCCATTCTTCAGATCAGAGTTCCCACATGCACCCTTGTCCCTCTCTAGGCACTCCAGTCCACTCAGATGTCTCTGATCTTTCCATTTTAGGACCTCTGCATGATTTTTCTTTCTCCTTATTTATTTTTCACTTTTGTGACATAGTCCAACAAGCTCCTTTAATCAACCGAGTTCATTCTTAGTCTCCTTGCACTCTAGGGTTTAACATTTTCATCTTCGTAGTTTCTTGGGTCATTTTCCATACTTGTTTATTGCATTCATTTACTGTATTTACATGTCATTATAGATTATATTAACTACGCATATTCTCTAATTTTTGTTAATTAAGTGTTGCAAAATTTGTGTTATTACATGTCAAAAATTACTAAAATGAGTGTCTACATTTGGTCCCTTTAAGTATAGAGTTGAAAATTACATCCTTAAAGGAAACTTCACTTGACTATGTAGATACACTTTTTCTTCATTCAGAGCACCTTGTGTTTGTCCTAGTACTTTGTGTTTTTTTAGTTGTGTTTGTTTTTCCAGGATGAGTACCTATAGAGAAAAAAGTGTAGTCAATGTCCATAGTATAGGAAATCAAACTTTAACTTGAAAAATTTGAACTTAGTGTGAAAATAGAAAAGCAAAACAAAGGTGACGAGCCTTTTGAGTTCCCATTCCAAGCCCCATTTTTCCCTCTATTACCTTGTATTGAACTGATATCAATTTTATTGTAAATAATGCTTTTGTTGGCTTAAAGAGAAGTTTTGTACATAAACCTTGGTTATCTTTTATCTTTCATATGGTTTCTTAGATTGATTTATATAAATTGATTTTTGTGCTAACAAATGTGAATGGAAAAAATTTCATAAGCGTAGTGTAGGAATCGAATAAGCCTAGCATATGACTCAAATAGTGGAGCAAAAGACTCACATAGTGGAGCATAGGACTTACCCAGTTAGTACATGATTTACAACAAGATCAAAAGGAAGGAATAAGGGACACTCTTCCCCAATGTGAAGGGAAGTGTTATTTATTTCTTTTTTATTTAGTTAGTTTTCTTGTTTTCAAGAATTACTATGTTTACATCATTTAAGATGTTATTATAATTCTTCATGTTTCAGTTCTTTAAATTTACAAAGTTAGGAGTATTTGTGATCTGTTCTTCTCTCATTAATTTTAATAAGTTAGGACAAATTTTTAGTTCTAAAAATTGTTTATTCCTTAAATAATTAAGTTGCATTCTTAATATAGTTTCATCCATTATTTTTTGCAAATAGCATTGGACACCACCCTAGTATTGAAAAATATTGAATGATTAAAGTGCGAGTATAAAAAATGATCGCCACTTTTTGGCATAGTTGTCAGGGATTTATAAAGTTGTTATCAAAGTTTAAGGTACTATATTGCATGATTTTTGAGAATATGGTAAGTTTCCATTTATAATTTATTTTTTCATACTATTTATTTTAAATATAAAAGGTCTTATAGTGACAAGAAGTATATTTTATGGGTTTTAGGAATATGTGGAATAAGATGATCAAATAAGAACCTACAGTTAGGGAATTATTATTTAGCATGTTCAAATTTTATGTTTAAACATAGGGATCATAGAGTTAGATTTTTAAGAATAAACCTAGATAATCCTCAAAATTTACCAGTGGAGCTAGTTAAGCAACAAGAGAGGATGGCAGATGGAGTAGAAAATCCTAATGGAGGGAATAATGAGAATCCACTATAAGGAACAACCTTTACTTATCCCATAGAATTGGATCCCAATGAAAATGGGACTATGAAAAACATATCCCATTCAATCTTACCAATGTTTAGGGGTTAAGTCTCAAAATATCTTGGTCAATTTTTATTTGAATTCAAAGTGTTATGAAAAACCTATGATTATACCTCTTAAACTCAAAAAATGAATTTTTTTCCCTCAAATTTGAAATATACAACAATGAGATGGTTTATGGGACTAGCCCCCAACTCTATCCATATTTGGGAATAGATGGAAACAATTTTTTTTAGAAAAATACCAAGATTTCTGTAGGGTTAAAGATTGTAGGGAGGGATTCTTTATAATACGCCAAAAGGAAGATGAAAGTGAAGAAGATTATCTAGATTGATTTCATTTCCTTCATAGGAGAGGTGTCATAGGCTTCGAAATTACTCTTTTGAAAAAAATTATTTCTCAAATTATTGGATGAGGACACTCAAGATATTTTTAACTTAATGGGAAAGGGAGATATGAATAAACTTGAGTTTACAGACATTATTGATCTTTGTAGGAATTATTCATGAAATCACCCAAGTATGTGTAAAAATAGAGGAAAATTAGTCAATGGAGATATATCCAATCTAAGAGAAGAAATTGTAATCCTAAGAAAAATTTTCTTGGTACAACTCAATATAATTGTGGATACGATAAAATCAAAGAAAACTGAGACATTGTTCATATATACTGTCCTAGATGTAGAGATAAACATGGACTTAAATATTGCCAATTAGATAAAACCAATGCTTTTCGTGTTTGTGATATGAAACATGCAACTGACCAATGTGGATTAATACAATTTCTTACAATTCATTTAAAACAAAATACACATAGTGAGCTAGAAGTTAACTATGTAGCTCAAAGGCAAGGAGGTAATTTTTCTTCAAATCAAAACCCATATTATGCTCCAAATACCTAATGGTTTTCTAATCAGTAGAACACTCAAGGTTCCCACCCTTAATCTTGGAATTAATAAGTTCCACAATAATGAAGCCCACAATAAAGGAACATGAAACCAAAGTTTTATCAACAAATATAGACTCAGAACAAAAAAATTCACCATAATTCCAATAGTTTAACCCTCAATATTAGTAGAAATGGAATTCTCCTCTAGCTTCTGGTCAACCATTTTACAATCAAAGGAGACCACAGGGAAAAAATAAGCCTTGTTAACTAGACTGATCATTACGACCCCAACTAAACAATTGGTCACGACTCAAATTCCAACTTAGACTATTGCTAATCCAAAGAATGCTAGGCAGGGTAATCAAGCATAAACTATTAAAACCAAGAAGATAACTAAAATAAATTTAATTGAATCTAATAACATACTATTAGTCTTAGGAAATATTACTTCTAAACCCAATTAATCAATCATAGAATAAGTTTCAAAAGAAAAGGGTGGACAAGATGAGACACAACTTAAAAATAGTTTTGAAAAGTCATCTGACTCACTTCCAAAAGCAACATTCCCATCCATGTTCTTAAGTAAAGACAATACACAAAACTAGGAGGGTATTGAATTAGATTTGATTCAAGGATTTAATAAATTAAGTATTGGAATTCCTCTTTTGTGATCTCTTAGATATATTCTAAAATTAAACAAAAATAAAAGAATTGTGTGTCAAAACTATAGGAAGGAAGAGGAACCAACCAAGTACCATAGAAGTTGATGGAAAATTGGCTAGTGTATTTGAAGGAAAGATGATTCCCCCTAAATATGGTGATCTTGGAATTCCTATAGTCACAATTTGTATTGTCAATGTGGAAATTTCAAATTTTATGATTGGATTAGGTGTTACAATTAATGTTATGACTATAGATACCTTATAAACACTACCTCTTCCTGATTTACAGGAAACTCTAGTTGTCTTGTAAATTGCCGATCAATATTTAGCTATGCCAAAAGGATTCATAGAAGATGTAACCATCATAATTGAATGATGGTATTACTCTATAGAATTCATATTTATTAAGACTAAGAACATGAAAATTGGATATTTTTTAATCTTGGGATGTTTATGGACAACTACCATTACAAAACTTATTGACAACAGGATAAGGGATATGACAATCACTAATGGAAAATATGCAAAGAAAATATCTCTGTACCCAGCTGCAAATTTTTTTTCCATTTCATGCAATCAATGGTGCATTATTGACTTAGAGGAAACTGAGGATGTTGTGTCCTTATTGGATGTTTAATAATACAAAAACACTCAAAACAAGTTTAGGATTATGATTTGTTTGAACTTCATTCAAAAGAATTAAAGACAAAGGAAGAATATATGCTAGATGGAAAAACACAACCATTAATCTTCCATTTACAAGAAACATTGATCTTTTAATGCATATTTCACACCATCTTTGAAATCCACAGGTTTCTATTGTAGACACCGGGTTTTCGTCACCTTAGGTAATCCACCTACACCCCATACACACAATTAAATAATTGAAATATATTATTCTAATCACAACCTAAGTCACTACCATCACCCTGTAGAATCATATTTTAACCCCCCCATAAACCTACCTCAACCTCCTAAAAATGTTATAACCATTTACTAACCAATATCAATCCATTTTTATCCCTTCCCCTAACATATTAACACTCCTAACCTCTCCACATTGCACCCCCACCCATGAAAATGTAGCTTGGAGGTGGTTAAAACCACTTCCAATCTTCTTTCCCCAAAAATTTTAGATCTTAGGTAATCCTTACCTATCGCTAGTGATTATAATACAACGATAGAGATCCTATTTTGGGATTCTGGATGATTACAGCAAAGATCTATCACATTAGGAAGTTAGAAAACCTTGTCACGAGTGTCCAGACACCATCAACACACCTATCAAGTCATTGAAAGATCTACAATTCATCTCCAATAAAATCAAAGCATCAACAAATTATTTTTTCCTATCAAGGTAAGTAAGTCTCCTTTCTATCCATTTAATTCTATTTGCGTAACAAATAGGATCTTAAACAATCAATCCTAGTCTCTAATTATGTAAATTATCAATGTTATAAAAATATCAACTTTTCATGGGGATTGCTAATGATTTTTTCGATCACTAATGATCTCTTAGATTCCCACAACCCCCCCTAGATCATTGACGATCACTATCAAATTTTAATAATTTATTAGTTATTTTCATAATTAGCAATTTTATCGAATCTATTCAGGTTTAATCAAATTATTTGTAAGAATGTCTTCTATGTAGATGATTGTTCGAAGTCTCTCTCATATAATCACCATCATTTACGATATTTTGACAGTCCAAAAACCATTCGTGTGGGATAAGTTTGACATCCACCATGAAATCACTTTGTGCACCATCACATTTATTCCAAATTTTGAGGACATTGTTGATAAATTCGACATCGTCCAAGAAATATAAGAAACAATCGAGGAGTTTTGGAATGATTGCTTTGAAGATTTCAAGCTAGTTATAACCATAGCCCAGGCCACGTATGAAGTTGAACATGGTCTTATTACCCCCCTTGAGTTTTATATTTTTCTTCATTTATCTTAATATATTTATCCATGTAACTTAATTTTTATCATAACAAATTGACATCCTTTAATGAAATTCCTTTGGATTCCTGGGATTGACACTTGCAGAGTAACTCGTTATCATATTTATCTAATATATATATTTTAGTTTTCTTTGTTTACAAGTCTCTTCATTTGGTGAAAGGAGTATTTTCACATTGTCTACATTTCCATCATCCTGACATTGTGATTTTTGGTGTAGGTATCAGTAAACCCTTCTCATTCTAGTTTTAGGTATTTTCTGTATTTGATAGCACTAAACCAAAAAATACCTTAAACATCTTGGCACGCCTGGTGGGACCATTTAGTCCCTTTTTAATTTATATTTTCTCTATATTTTCCATTTATTTTTCTTCATATTTCCTCTAAATTTTCAGCTTGGAGCACATTGTTGTTACTGTTGATTAAATTAAAAATTAAAAAGTAAAAAAATAAAAAGGAAAAGTGACGATAGGTACACTCCTTTCTTCTATCATTTTATTTTTCAACATTGCATTTGTGTGTTTGTTCTCATTGAATCAACATTTCTAAGTTGGAATTTAAAATGAACACTCATTTTTCATGATCACATATCTTAATTATGGGTTTACAAAATTTGATTTACTTAACTTCCTTCACACTCAACAAAACCACATCAATTAAAACTCGAATAAAAAAAATCCTTCCTAGGTGGACCTACTTGGACTTCATCACCAAGAGGATAAGCCGAATCAGTGTTTTGGCTGAGTATAAACAAGTTGTTAAGCAATATATTGGCTAAACATCTGATACCCTTATTTTTATAGGACTGTGAAGTGATGGGGTAGGCCCCAATACCACACCTCTTACTAACACTTACATAGAATTGGGCCTCACGTAACTTTAGGTATATGGAGGACTCCATTCTTTAACATCACCTAAAACCAGCCTTAGAATTCTATTTCCTAGTACCTTTTAGTTATTTTTCACATTTCACCTTTTCTAAATATAATCAAGATAATATAAAATTCAAATATAATTATTATCAGGAGATAACTATCAACATAGAGCAAAGGAAATTTACGAAGTTGTAGAAATTGGGCTGGTAATGGAGAAAAAGAATGTTATTGTTGCAACTATGGAGGGCGTCGATTGCCGGAACTAGGAGGATCCATAGGTGAAGAAAGATGCTATGAATGGAACCGACTAAGTATTGGGGGGGTCATGGGTTGGTGGTGTATTTTTTGACCAAGCCAAGTGAGATAATTTTGAGGCATATCTGTGCCCTAACCCTAGGGCAACCAAAAACGAATGTGTATCCGGATGGGGTAGGTGGGACAAGGAAGGAAATGGTGATAAGAACCAGAGGGGTGGAGATTCAGTAAACTTTGGCTCAGGGCATCACCAGAAAGCTACTTTATTCGAAGATGTACTGCAAAATAGGGGCGGCCATTCCTCGGGAAAGCAAGCATCAAATAACTAGGCTTAGCTAGTTGATCTAGCAGAGGACATTCCTTTGCTCACCATAGAAAATACTGAACTTGAATAATATTTCAAAAAATTAACACATGATGTGTTGGTTGATAGGTTTAATTGGTTTTGGCCTTCCTCCATAGCTCTGTATCAGTGGGTTTTCAAAAATTGGACCAATAAATGTGAAATATCTCTATGTTCCAATGGTTTTTTTTGTTGTTCATTTTAGGGAACCATAAGATTACCAGCATTGCTTGACATATGGTCCTTGGTTCTGGGGGACATAAAAAATTTATTTATCACTCCATGGTTCCTTGATTTCAATCTGAATACTTATTCAGTGGCCAAAACACCAATTTGGATTAGGCTTCCTAACCTCTCCTTACATTTGTGGCATGCCCTGAAAGATATTGGAAATGTTTTGGGAAAATTTATAAAAGAGAAATTGGATAGAAAACATTCAGGTCTATGTTCATTTGCCTGAATTTACATTAAAATTGATTTAATCAAAGGAATACCTAATTAAATCAACCTTAAATTTGGTAATTTTCTACATACCAGGTCTTAGACTATGAGAATACCACATTTCGATGTAGATTGTGAAAATATGCGGGACATTTGCAAGCCTCATGTCCCTTTAATAAGAATCAGAAATATGGAAAAAAATGGATCGACATCTTCGAGAGGACGAGGTCTTGTAATCCCAGATTTGGTTTCTGCATCAAATTGTAAAGATAATCTGAATAAACATACCTTTGATGGTAAAATGGATGTATAGAAGAATGATATATAGATGGGATTTCAGGAAAACCACTTGGTGGTAGGTGGCATAAAAAGGGGACATACTTCAGGAAGCTTGGAATCAGATCAAAATTATGTGCCAGATAATTTGATGGCTTTGGAAAATCCTAGAGACCTTGCACTAGTTATTTCATCTGATCTGGGGAAATGGCAAGAGGTAAAGATGTAGAAATATAAAAAAGGTCACATGGAAGACATTGACAATTATTTTCCATCCTAGGGTGGGAAGTAATTTTAGGATAGTTTTATCTTTTGTGAAGATGGTATGCAGTTGTTATTTGGATTTTGTAGCCCTTTTGTTTTCTCAAGGATTTAGCCTCATCAGTTTGAATAGGGAATGGGTCCCTTCAACTTGCCTTATCAATAAAAAATATAATAAAACATTCTCTTGTGTGACTTGTTTGTGTGTTAGCAATCAACCATATGGCTTCCTTTTATTTTTAGTGATTATTTTTTATTTCATGGTTCTAACTAGAAAATGGTCCCATCTATAAAAATTTGATAATATGAATGACCATTTCCAATAGTCCTTAAAAAATATCTAGTCTCACCTTGAATACAATCTATGTCTAATTGACCAATACCAATCATCTTTATCACATCCAACATCCGATCAAGAACCTCCACACTCTCCTAGTATTCAATCAACCACATCAAAAATCCCATATCCACATAGTCATCATTTCTTTAATAGTGGTGATATAGTTTTCACTGAGATTCCAGATTCAAACCCTATGGCACTCAACACCTATCTTATTGGACGAGGTGTTCTCCTCCAACAACCCACACTTGAACAATGAACTCCCATATCTAATGTCACTTTTAAACTGTCTCATCTTGTTGATCCTAATCACGAGTTGATCATTTAAAAAATCCACCCTTATTCCACTGCTAGTGGACCAAAAACATCAACCCTCATGTAATCAGTACCTATCATCACTTTTGACGTTAATGTTATTTCATCACAATATATGACCAATCAACAACCATCTTTTTTACTAGATCCCTCATAGGGCTCATCGTCTTGAAAAAAATAATAAAAACACGTCTCCTTCCACACTATCTCAATAGCTTCCAACTTCTCTTCTACACCTCCTGTAAGCACATCAACCATCCCTAACACAACCCCTCATATATCATTACAATATTTGGAGGGAATACATGATCATCAAAACGTTGCACTCAACCACAAAATGATGTAGCTTTAAGATCGAAGCAAGAAATCAACCACGAGAGAAATGTACATGCATTAAGGGAAAAATGGCTCAAATCCCATACTCTATTCCATGCCCATTGCTAAAGATGAAAGGTGTACATATAGTAGTGGGGTGTGTAAATCCCCCACAAATGTAGCCATTAAGAGGTGGGAGTTACATTCCCTGAATAGTTGGTCAAATGTAACTCCTATGACACTCTATGACATGTGTAAGGCCATATAACACCCTAGGACACCTAAGCATGGTGAATCACCTATGTGGAGGAATCCCATCTACTTAAAATATATGCATGGTAAATATCATACAACAACACCCCCCTGAAGCATAGCTTAGGTGGACACATAGATGAAAAAAAGGAGAAGTGGGTCTTGACAACAAGCCGAATGAGGTACCCACGTACAAGAAACTCTCGAAAAGTGGAGTAAAAGGAGAAAACCTAATGGGAAAAACTCCCCCCCAAAAGAGGGAAAATTCTACTCTCTAAACTAAGAAATATGCCAAAGATGAGTCTCAGCCACAGACGCGCCTATAAAGGTACCCATGTACAAAGAGTAAATCTCTCGGAAAGAAGAAGAAGAGAGAAGAAGAGGGAGATTAGAGGAATGTAGAAGATGTCAAGGATGGATATGAACTCTGTAACTCTAGGAGGTCTCCTAGAAGAATTTGACAACGAGACCCTCCGCCTCTAGATTGAATAATAGCCACCCACACCAAACTATATGCCTACCCTTAGGAAGGATAGAAATGAAGTTCTGGAAGTTTTCCCACTCTGCAAAGGAAACTAAAGGCAGTAGGAAGAAGAACTCTGAGTATGGTCCATAAAAGTGTGACATAGTTCTAGCAAGTGAAGGCAAAGGAACTGAAGGTAATGCCATGTATGTAGAATTATTAGAGTATGAAGGGTGAACACCTATAGAAAGGATTTCCAACTGATGAAAAGGAAACAAAACATCCCCCACAATAGAAAATGGATCCACACGCAAGGGTGGATCAATGAAGGTCTCCAGAAAAGTGGAAGTGGTAAGAGTCCCAGAAGGGGAATTCCCAACAACGGAAATGATGAACTCCTATGAAATACCTATAGATGGGTGAGGAACCTATAGTACATCACAAGTGTACTCTGCGAAAAGACAACTAAGGTCAGGTAGATACTCATCCCAATGAGGGGGCTCAACAAACAAAAGAGTGATGTCAAATAGGTATGAGTCATCTAATGAAGGAAAAGGAATGTAAGGGGCCTCACATAGTGAAGGTGGAAAAGAGGCAGGTGTGATGACTGTATGAGAATGCTCAATATCTGATCAGATGTGGGAAGTGTCAACACTCTCTGGAATAGTGAGAGGAGGAGAAGAGTCCTCTGTAACACTCTTGACATCAGAACTAGGTGCACAATCCTTGTCATCAGAAGTAGAATGAAGTGAATCTGTGTCAATGGAACTATCATCACATGAAGAAGAGGATACAACTGGATTAGTAGCAAAAAAAATGGTAGAAATATGTGAAGGGTCTCCATAGAGGGACTGAAGAATGCTCCAAACATGGTGGGGTGGATTTGAGTCTGCCATGTAAAAACAAAGAGATTTGGAGACATGCATAATCAAGTGACCAAAAAAATGGTCGTAAGTGTAAAGGAAGTCCTCCAGATGACGATGATTAGTGGGTGTAGGAACTGGCCCAAGTAAGAAGGGTGAAAGACCCTCATGAGTGAAGTAAGGTTCTGTGGAAGCACACCAAGCTGAATAGTTCCCTCTCCCGGTGAGAAGTGGTGGAGACTGTAGTGAAATCCTATGATGCTTAAGTCTGGAAAGAGCACTCTCCATGATAAGGAAGCAAGAAGTGCAAGGTGCACGAATGCAAGACATCAGACTCAGCCGATAATGTGTCTATGTGTAAAAACCTAATAGTATTAGTGACCCCCCCAAAATGTGGAACTTTATAAAGTAGTGTGTATACAAAATTGACAATGTCATCATGTAATGTGTGAAAAATCATGCAAATTTGACTAAAGAAGTGCTCAGAACCGAGTAACGAGTCAAAAGTTATAGTAAGAAAATGATTCCCGCAATTGATGGAAAATACCAATAAGCCTTGCAAACGGATTAAAAAAGTGCCCAAAATGAGTGCAAGGGGTGTCGTCTGGGTACTTTTTGGAAATGTCATCAAATTTTAGGAAGGGTTTGTTTTTATTGTGAGGGGGATTATCCTCCTACCAACCCCGGACTTCGCCCTCCGTCTTCGACA
The DNA here is from genome assembly GCA_019776745.2 of Taxus chinensis. Taxonomy (NCBI): domain Eukaryota; kingdom Viridiplantae; phylum Streptophyta; class Pinopsida; order Cupressales; family Taxaceae; genus Taxus; species Taxus chinensis. The sequence continues at coordinate 936,440,794 of CM034149.1, forward strand.
CATGAATGAAGGACATTAGTTACAAACAAAATAGGCCCTAAATTATTACAATGCCGTAAAAGGAATGGTTTTCCCTGAAAACATTAAAAAAGGATTTTTTCAACCACCAAAAAATTCTAAAAGGGAATGGAGCCAGCTGAGGTGTCAAGCCATGGATGCATCGAGCTGGAAGTTTCCTCTGTTGGGAAGCTGGGAAGTTGATCGAGCCAGGGGTCTGTGCCACATGTAGGTTGTAGTCCACTACATGCAATGCAAACCAATCCAGAGTGGTCACTGAAGAAAACATGAGTGTGGATCCCACGTCACAGGTAAACAAGCAAAGAAGTCACTGAATTATGCGGAGCAAGTGCCACGTGCACGAGTCAGGTGGTGTGTGAACAGCGGGAGACCCAAGTTGGCCATTGAATAGAGACAGAAGGTCAAGCCAGGGGATATTACATGGGAATACATGGGAAAATGAGAACCTCAGAGCTGAATCATGGTAGAAGGCCAGACACGTAGCAACCTAGGACGTGGAGCTGACAAACCAGGAAGCATGAGCAGGGAACCCAAGTAGAAACTCGTAAACACGGCATGACCACAATGACATCGGACGTAACTCAACTAAAATGTAGAAATGGAAAGGATGTCAAGATGTAAAGGTGAATGCATAGCCATGGAAAATACAAAGGTATTAGTTGGTCAATGCAAGTGGTGAGCTGATGAAGCAACGAGCAACCGGAGTCACGAAAGACCGAATCACGAAAAATACAAGAGTCAAGGTGCCAAGTAAAGTGGGTTAGTGAAAAACGTGATGAGAGTATTGAGACCAATGCTAAGTGGTGAACAAGGAATGAGAAATGAAAATAATGTACACGAAACACCAGTGTAGATGTCAATACGTTCATGCAGAAGGAAGTCTTGAGCCGGTAGACCAAAAAACCTTGAACTGGATGCCAAATCACACACATTCAAACCAAAAATAGATTCCCAAGCCAAGGTAAAAACCAAGAAGGAGCAGAACAATCCAAGTTGGATGGATGGAGTGCATGGGGACTATGCACGAGTTTGTGAAGGAATTGAATGCAATGAATGAGCAATAAAGTCAAGGAAATATAGAAGTAATCACGAGATCAACAACTGATAGAGAAAATCTACCAAATACCCTTTTAAAAAAGTTAGTAGAGCACATGCAAAGGAGAGCTTGCAAATGAAACTATGAGGTAGTGAGTAGTAAGCAACCAAAGTGAGCAACACGGTTCCAATCCCTGAACTCTAATACCATCTCAGAGGAATGACGAATATCTGGGGGAAATCTGTGAGCATCAAAACGTTCCACTTAACTACAAAATGATGTAGCTTCAAGATTGAAGCAAGAAATCACCTATGAGAGAAATGTCCATGCATTAAGGGAAAAATGGCTCAAATCCCATACTCTATTCCATGCCATTTCTAAAGATAAAATGTGTACATATAGTAGTGGGGTGTGTAAATACCCCACAAATGTATTCATCAAGAGGTGGGAGTTACATTCCTGGAATAGCCGGTCAAATGTAACTCCTATGACACTTTATGACATGTGTAAGGCCATAATGACACCCTAGGACACCTAAGCATGGTGAATCACCTATGTGGAAGAATCTCATGTACTTTAAATATGTGCATGGTAAATATCCTACACCAACAGTACCTATCATTAATTTGACCTTAATGTTATTTCATCATAATATATGACCAATCAACAACCATATTTTTTATGAGATCCCTCATAGGGCTCATCGTCTTCACAAAATAATAAAAAAATGTCTCCTTCCATACTATCTCTATAGCTTCCAACTTCTCTTCTACACCTCTTGTAAGCACATTGACCATCCCTAACAGAGCCCCTCTTATCTCATCAAAGTAACCAACCTATGTATTTTAGAGTTTAGTCATGTCCATCCCCACGTCACTACCCCTTATCAACATAAATTCCATTTATAGTACACATCCTTCTTCACAACATGTATCTACCACCCCTGTTTCACAAATTCATACTCACTATATACCTAAACCATCCTAACCCCTCATTAATACCTCTATCCTATGTCAATATATACTATAGAAATCTCAACCCCTCATTCACACTTCCATCCCCTTACAACATATACCAAAACAATGTCAACCCCTTACCCATACTTTCATCCCATCAAAATATATACCCTAACAATCATAGCCCTTCATAAACACCTCAATCACAATCTAATATCAATACATTCAACCTTTCTAACCTCTAGTCTCAGAGCTAACATATAACATTCCTACGAGTGTTCCTATCTAACATAATATCCCTTTACCTATCAATTATATCAAAAATATTAGCCACTTACATATAATCAACATTGTCCATCATCATTCAAACCCTAAAAATCATAAAAAAATGATCCTTTGCAAGCATTAATGAGCATGATCTCAATTCTAGAAGTCACCTCTATAGGTCCTAAAAACACCCTTTCGTATGAGAGAATCCATAACGAACCAATTAATCCATATGTACCATACAAAGCGTACCACCTGCACTGGGAACTCCCTAAGTTCCTTAAGTTCTATATCAAGGAAGACCATCAAAAACACATCCAAGCCTTCTGTCATTCCTATTACCTTATCACACATGACCATAAACTCATGCTAAGAACATTCCCTATGTCCTTAGCTAGAATTGTATTAAATTGGTATAACAGTATCCCACAATACTCACTCTTCTCCTCCACAAAGCTGGAACAAATTTTCTTAGAAATTATATCAATTAACATCATCTGTAAAGCTACCATTACCAACATTTACACCATTAAACAGTTCAAAGAAAAACCTATTGAAAATTTTCTTCACCCAATGGAAGGATATTATTAATCAATTATCCTTCTCCCTCCCACAAACCGAATTGATTCGAACTATTTTCTCGTTCTTGTGCCAAACCTATATCATCAACACTAAAAATCCAATCTTTCCAAATGTTTGACAAAGCCTTTACCATGGCTTACAAATTAAAACTCCATTCCCTCGAAGATGGTATAGTTAAACTTAGCTTGAAGAATCCTAAACCTGAGTCCTCGTTCAAACCATCTTCTAGTCACGATAAATCTAAAAATTCAATAAATACAGTTTTGGTAAATGTTTCCTCCAAAGAAAATTTGGCTACCGAAAAAACCTTCTCTTAAATTAATTATACACCCATCAGAGAATCCTACAATGTGATTTTTGATAAAATCCTGGTTGCATGTACAATCACCCTTCCTCCTATTCATCCCATCGACACATCTATTTCCATTTCCTCTTGGTATCGATAAAATTATTACTGTAAATACCATCAGGATGAAGGTCACGATACTGAAAGGTTTTGTTAATTTATAAATTTCCTTTAGGACCTTATTGAAAAAGGTGTGTTGCAATAGGATAACCCAAATGCGCCCCCAAATCATAACTTTGACATCTCAAAAAACCCTTTCCAAACACATCTCATCCACTAGTCAACCCCAATACAATGTTGTCCACTCTAATCACAATATTAACACTGTCAAAGATCAATCATCTACACTCTCAACATGTAATAATCCTATCATAGAAGCACCATTTGAACCATCTGTATCTTTAACACCTAGTGTTTATGTCACAGAAGCACCTACCAAATCACACATATCCCCTAATCTTTCCTATGGTAATAATACGAATCCCTCCACATCCAATGCATCTACATAAAATTCACTTTTTGGCATCTTCAAAATCCTTAGGAAAAGAACCCATCATATAGACCATGAAGATATCTTATGAAAACCATGTCACCCGACATTATATATGAAGTCTAAAAAATTCCACTACACAACCTCCAATCCTTCCATCAAAAAAAGTATAATCATATCAAAAAATCATCTAACAATCTCAATATAGGATCCAAAGTCCTTTCCTTATATTTTGGGGGTGTACACCTTCTCTATATTTCTAATCGATGCCCAAATGTGTTAGACAAGAAACAATCCTTGTAGTACCAACTTATAGATTCTTCAAACAAAGCATCAATGCCCTCTGCCTCATCCTTGATAAGATTAATATGCTAAAATCCTTGAAAGGATTATTAGACGATCCATCATTATGCTACCTCCTCTCAATCTATCATGTTCTCGGGGGTGGAAACCCTCTGGTAAAATATTGAAAACATTTTTTTGATTAACCATCAAACTTCAGGATGTTACACTGAGGATTGTAAAGCCCTTCATGCTACCATTAGATGTCTTGTTAATAAAGGAATTATCCCCGTAGATATAAAATGAAAAAATCAATTCAAAATAACCTAGCAGACCCTCAAATCCACCAACCAAACCATCACTTGACACTACGTCTACATCAAAAAAAGGTGAGGCCTCTTCTAAAAACCTCGCATCATCAAATTGACATAGTGTGTATAACTACTAGAGATCCTGCAAAAGATCCTGAGACTTCAATCCAAATAAGGTCAAGGTATCCATCCCTCTCACTCCTAAATCATCTTTTATTCTATCATCTAAAGCTAAGGTATCCATCCTCACTACTTTGCACACCTAATCTAGTACTTATGTATAGAATACCGTCATTAAATAATTCCACCAAGCTCTAGTAAAAATTTCCCTTTATGAGCTTGTCCAAACCTCACCTTAACATTACACAAGTCATGATTAAAGCACTTTAATCCATATCAGTACCTTCAGATGATTCACAACCATTTTTAAATCTGGTCAACACCCTCAAAAGGTCCATTGCCATTTATTTTAACAATTCAAAATTCCCATCTCCAAAACTTGAAGATCACAACCTTCCATTATTCATCAACTCCCAAATTAATGATACTCTTATTAAGAGAGTTATGATTGAAAATGACACCAACATCAATATTATATCATCACATCCTTTGATCAACTTCAATTACCTAACACTATCATTTCTTAGTCACCTACACTATGATGTGCCTTTTATAACATTATTTACCCCTACATGAAATGCATTATATCCCATCCACCCTCCATCACTATCTTAACTATGAACATAAAGGAAAATATCTCATTGTTCAATTTGACCCAAACCCTTTTAAATTATGCCACATGATTTATCGACCTAACGATATGCAGGTGCCTAAGACAAAATCAGGATATTATAATTAGGCCTCTACCAGTTCTTTTGTCATAGCATCAAAATTACCAAATGACACCTACTTTGAAGATGTCATGTAATGCCTTTCATTGGGGGAGTATTGCCTCTTTACCCTTAATTCCCTTCTTATGCCTAAAAGACATGGAATACCTGACAAACAAAATATGTACAGAACTAATGTTGGAGATGTAATCTCCTTCAGTCCTATACATCTTAAAACCAATATTATGTATAGAGGGATTAATCTTCCTTCCCTTCATTGTAACAACCAAAATCATGCTAAGCCATTCATTTCAAAATTTTCCTTCCTATATTGTTTTGCTGAATAGTTGTGTATGTAAAGAGAAAAATAGATAAGGTATGGGTGAGGAGGAATACCTAAGAATGAAGGTGGAAGGTAGAGTGCACGTGTTATGATTTTCTGATCCAATGCTGGTTGCGAGAAATTATTTTTTGCTAGGTGGAACTACCTGTGAATACAAAACAAGACCACAAGACGAATATTAAACAATATATGTCAGTGGATTGCCTAATGTATGATAGATCTGGGAAGTGTGATACTTCCTAGATGGTTATCAATCCACTGTTTAAAAAAACTTAATGCAAGAAATAATGTAAACCAATAATGTGCTACCATAGTTGATATGATTTAGGTGTCTCATTCAAGTAAAATAAGAAAATCTAATCTAACAGGCTAGGTCATGATCAGATCTGTAAGTAAGCTAGGTGAATAAGGTGGTTGGGACAGATCAGGGTCAAGCTTTAGGTGATTTGGTTTTTTTAGGTGAATGTTATGAGGTTGTTGTTATATGTAGATTTACTAGACACAGAGGCTGTCATCAGTCTGGTATGAAAAAATTCCAGTTGAGAGGAGACTAACGATGGTTTAGGGTTGACTGACGTTGGTAGGGTCGAGCTAATAAAAACTCAATAAGATTTGATTTTTAGTGATTCTTTGTGATTACACAGAGAATGGAGAGAGAAATGGTGAGGTTGATGATAGTGATGGGAATACTCAGAGATATCTGGAGTTAGGTATGGAGGGCTGAGGGATTATAGGTGGTTAGGTGGAGGAATTGATAGGAAGGTGAGAGGTGATGAGATGTAAAGGAGACTAAGGGTCCCAAACAGAGATAAAGAAACTGATCTAACTATGGAAGGATACAGATCCAAGGGTACTTACATGTACTTATAGACCCTAGTGGTTGGATGGAGGTGATGGTTGATCTATGGAACTGGTGGCCAGTGCCATGGCCGTGCTTCCCAAAATGTTACTATGAATTCTTACCTTTTAGATCAATGTTTAGTGTTGGTTCATAATGTTTGGATGTGCAGGAGTTATTTGGTGCATGCTTACATGCAGATATCTCTTCTCCAAAACTCGAATAATTCTTCTAACCTCTCAAATAAGGTTACCAAAGTGAATATATGGTAATCATCAATGGTTTATGGTGACCGGTGTTAGTTTCGAGTTGACTGTCGTTAGTTAAGGTGGGAAATCTTAGGTTTACTAAAATGGAAGATCCTGGATATCTTTTGGCCATGCTCTGTCCATTGTCGCAGATCAAAATGAAATGTTGCACTTAGATAAGTGGGCATGCGGTTAGAGGAAGAATATGTATGTGCTTTTAGGGTTGAACTAATTCTTAGTTAAAATGAAACATGCTATGAATAGGTCTTATGATGAGGTGTCTAGGTGATGTGGTGAGGTGAGGTGGAAATTAATTTAATTAAGGTATTGATTAATGGATATCATGAGAATGAGCATTAATTTAATTATAGGTAATTAAATTAATACACATGTGGGGTGAAGGGGGAGTGTTACCCAAATTTGGTGTCTACATTTTTCCCCTTATTGTTGCGTAGCTTTTATTTATAAGCGACACTGAAAAAATAGGAAGTGATTGCTCCATGTGTGGGTGAAGGTGATCCCTTTCAAACCAAGCACTGATGAGGTGTTATACAGAATCGGTGAGTGGGTTGATAAATGTGTAGTTGGTAGAGATGAAAGTAGGTGGGGAAGGGTAGTGGTCAACTTTGGTAATGGGTAATAGGCTAGGATTAAAATCAGGTAATGGGAAATGACAATCAAATGTACTCACATGTATAGATTGCAACACAGTACCAGGTTGAAGAGCTTGCAAACTCTACATCGTCTAAGGTTGATAGGTTTATCCAAACAAGGGTGAAGTGATTTAGGTATCTAAGGTATATGATATGGTATGGAAACACATCGTAGGTTAGGTGTAGGAACATCTAGGTATGTTCCGATACACCAAAGGTTTGGTCAGGATAAACGACACCAACAATAGGAAAGGTATGGTTGTTAGGCTAAAATAACATAGGGAACAACATCACAAGGTATATCGAGTACTTAAGGTAAATGGTCACACCAAGTAGGTCAAGTTCAAGAAAATAGGTCATGACACGGGTAAGGCCAAGGTGTAGGTAAAATATCAAATCCTGAGACATAACTAAGGAACTGTAGGGGTAGATTGGGCTTCTAGGCAAGGTTTAATAGGTGTCCATAATGATAAAAAGTGTTTGAGCAATAATGGGTGCAGGAAAAAGAATCCTAGTATGGGAAAATAGCTATAAGGGTTGACAGATGCTGGTTATATGATAACCAACATTGGTTGGCTAGGGCACAAATATGACCGATGTCAGTCATGTCGAATTGGGGCTAAAAAAGGAAAATTCCACTTTTTACGGAATCATTTTTCATTTTCCAATTCTAGAAAATGAAAGAGGAGAGGTGGAAAGTTGGGAAGTGACAGAATGAGATGAAGAGCTGAGTTGGCAAGCCTCATAACGGGTGATTGGCATTCGGTAGGTGGGTCCATGAGATCAGGTTAAGTGATTCGATTGGTTAAAAGGTGGGGAGTTGATTTGGTGATGGCAGAGGTGGGAGAGGGATTGGGTGGGCCACTAGCATAGTGGCTAGACATACCACCACGCCGAAGGACACCGAGATGAGGTAGGATTCCATCCCGATCCTTCATTTGTTGTTGAAATTGGTTTTGTTTAAAATTTGGGTGTAATTTTAATTTTTCAAATTTGTTGGTAAAAATGAAGGAAATGAGGGGTGGGAAGGTCTAGTGTAGGTTAAATAGGATTGGGAATGAAGCTAGGATAGGTTTGGGTGGGTTAGAGTAGGTATTTAGGGTAGTTGTTTTGAATTTTTGAAAAATAGGGTAGGGGTTTACAGATTTGGATGCCATGACAGTGACCGCTGATGGTTAGGGGGTGGCTGACGTCAGTCAAAATTGGCCAACATCAGTGAAGTATTAGGTGACTGATGCTAGTTATGATGGACTGATGCCTATCAGTTTGAGGGGAAAATAGGTCAATAAACGAGATAGGGTGGGAGGGAAAGATATATAATGAGATATAAAGGAAGGTTTAGGGAGAATGGGTAGGGTAATATGTACAAATAGGTACAAGTTGAGGGTTGTGAAATTGGGATGGGGGGAAAAGGGGTAGTATTTAGGGTTGGGGTGTGGTTACAGGGTAGTAAGTAGGGAAGGTATTGGGAATAGGTTAGTTGGTTAAGGGGTATGTTGGGTATGGTCAAGGTTTAACAATGTTTTGGTTTGTTAGATGCAAGTTAGGGACCAGCTGCGTATGAGAGATAAAGTACCACCTCTGTTGCTAGTGGTATAATTGAGCATGACCACCAAGGAGTGGAGGAACATAACAAACATCATCCTGATTAGAGTCTGATGTAACAGGAATATAGTTTCGAGAAGCCGAGATTGATGGTCATATTCATCGACATATGAGATTCAACGACCAATACATTCCACCTATCAACGGGTGAGATGACTATCACTTTGAAGGATGTATATAGGATTCCTAGAGCTACCCATAATGGGAGAGAAGGATTATTAGATTTCCTCAGAGGCATTAAAGGAGCTGGTGTTAGTGGTGTTTAAAGATGGGATGTTAGAGATGAGGTTCCATAGCATGAGCTTGAGCTATGGAGATATGTACACAACCCATCCTCATGAGATGAGGTTGGTTTTCTTGATTATGGAGGCAGTGTGTTGCTTCGCATTGCTAGATGTGAAGGGTGGGAGATTCCCACAAGTGTTGATGGGGGTTTCTCCATGACCTGATGGAGGATAGAACCTATTTTTCTTGGGCACCAACATTCTTGGTGTAGTTATACAAAGAATTATTGGCCTACAGGAGGCTATGGAGGGATTATTTTGTGTTGTACCTTCTTCACTAGCTGGGCCATATGAGTACATAATATGTGTGCATCCAGTTGGTATGCCCCGACTTGATGCATTCGATGTAGGATTGGTTCAATTTGGCCACAAGTTTTGGGTGCCTGTTGTTGTAGAGCACATGGATGCTAAGGCTACACATGATGTAACATACTACATGTGCGTACTAGAGGGGTTTTCTAGGGGTGGACATCATTTGGAGGCCATATGTTGGATTTCATTCATACAAGTAGATGGCAGTAGAGTTAGATGAGCTACAACTGCTCCAATGGATCAAGGGACGTCATGCCGGTGAGTATGAGATGATAATTGTGGATAGGGTTAGACGATAGTTTGGGCTGCCTAAGGATGTACCCCCACCATGTCCCACAATGTAGGAGAGATGATGTGGAGAGCCCTATGCCTATACCAGAGCCGATGGTGCCAATAGGGTAGGAGGAGCAAGTGATGGACCGAAAAAATTGATAATGTCAGAGTTACAGACAAATATAGGTAGTGGTGAGAAGTGCATCTATGGGCAACACTACTGAGGCCAAGACAGTTTAACGTAGCCATGATTAAGGTTCAGAGGGACACATTACAGGGGTAGGTGGGAGTGGTGCAAGGACAACTTATAGGTTCAAAGGCATAGGTTTCCATGTTACATGCACAGGTAGTATCCCTTTAGGCCTAGGTTACATTGGGGTAGGTACCCACACAGGGCAAGGATGGTGATGGGGGACATGTGGTCACCTTGTTGTGAGACCTATTGTAGCCACACAGATAGTGCCGATGGATAGATTACGGGATGCCCTGGATGAGGCTAAATACTATCAGGATCATTTGACTACTACCACAATAGATGTCCCTTCCTATGCATAATATAAGCTACAATAGGCCTCGACTAAGAGGACGCGATGTCGCATGCATAGTGTGGAGAGTAAAGGGGGCTAGAAATCCTAGAGAATGGGTTAGGGTGAGGCCACTAGGTTTATGGAGGCCTGACCCAGCTGTAGGTTAGGTAGAGGTGAGACCTAGAACCATGGAAGGTGGAGAGATGATGGTAGGGCACGAGGCTACAGGAGAGGAGGAGGAGTCAGATAATACTCGTTTTAGACATCAGATGGGCCGATGATTGATGTTGTCATTTTGATTATTAGTTTTGATACATATCGGCCTACGTGCTGGTGATAGTGAGGTTGTACATAAGAGTTTTTGATATTTTTGATTATATACTGACCTGTGTGCTGAAGATGGTGAGGCTGTATATGAGAGTTTTTGAGATACTAGTATTTATTTGTATTCTGTGTATATATGTATTGATACACAGAATCACCCATTATATAGTTGATGATGTGTATTGGATGGATGATGTACTTGTTTTGTAAAATTTCTCTTGTTATATGTATATGGGTGGAAACTAGGTGGAGTAGGCATGGTGGTGTTAGGTTGGTATAGGCATGATGGAGTCAGGTTGGTTGAGGCATGATGGAGTTAGGTTAGTTAAGGCATGATGGATTTAAGTCAGTTAGGCATGATGGAGTCAGATTGGTTAGGTATGATGGAGTCATGTCGGTTGAGGCATGATGGAGTCAGGTCAGTTTAGGATTGATGGAGTCATGTTAGTTAGGCATGATGGAGTTGGGTCAGTTTAGGAATGGTTGATCATGTTTTTAGTTTTGATTTAATTTCCAAGTTATTAGTAACATGGGTAATAAATGCTAAGTTATATGTATGTTATGTTGTAAATTTCCAAAATCTTTGATATTATGGAAATGTGAAATGATTGATTGGATGTTTTTATAATGTCATAACATGGTAGATATGTATGTGTGGTAATTTTCTAAGTGTTATAAAAATGGAAACTAATTACGGCAAAATGTTAATAGACACACATGTGGGAGGAAATGGGTTAGGGTAAAGAGTGTCCGAGCTAACCTCCAAGGGACCCATGCCCTAGGAGTGCTTCCTACATAGCCCCAATGAAAAAGAGGCCTCAGGGTGATGTAGTTCTCCCATAAGCTAGGGAAGAATATGATGAATTAGAGGAATGGGCTGGTAGGTTTTAGGAATGACTGAGTTTAGGTCATAGGCATGGTTAAGTCTAGGTCATAGGCATGGTTGACTTAGGTCACTTAGGCATGGTCGAGTTTAGGTGAAATAGGAATTTTTTTTAAATTGTAGGTGTCGATGGTTTGGTCCTGAATAGGATAATCAATAAATAATGAAAAGGTTGTATGGTAAGAGGTGGTAAAAGAGATGCTTAATTGATAAGAACCCTAATGAGTCTATCATACCAAAGATTGGATTATGAACGTGAGATCCTAAAGGCATTGTATAATGGAATATTCTAAAGGTGAAGAAAGTCTCGTGATCATGAAATTTCATTGTTGAGACACTATCATAGCTTCCAAATCCTAAGGGTACATAGGTACACATGGCCGGAGGAAGTACGCATGTTAAGGCGCACATGACAATATTTAAAAGGCCTCGTGGAGAACCTAGGACGCGCACGCCATGCGAATAAAAATTCAGGACTTAGCCATTTTTGGCCTTTTGGGCAGGACACATGAAGAACGTGTTCCGTTTGGATAAGGTTCCAACCTAGGGACAGGATATCCTGGAGGGAATATACCTTGCGATAGAAAGATCCAAAAATTTAATCATGACATGGAGAGGCATGCGCCTGGGGTGATCCATACCTTGACACTTGGGGCTAGATCTGAGGCTACAGAAGAGTTTGTTAGAGCTCAAAGGCCTATATATATGAGTGCCCTTGGCAAGGAAGAGAGAGAGAGATAGATCAAGTAGTGGAGCTCTATAGAATTGTAGTAGGAACTATGAGATGAGAATGGGTACAAAATTCCAGTAAAGATGTAATGGGGAAAATGGGAATGAAATTTTTATGTTTTGTGGGAATACCTGTATGAATCCAGAGATGGCGCTTGAATATGGTCTACCCCTTTGTGATACTTTGAAGTAAGACTCTGAATAAATATGATAAGGTTACCATCATGTTTACATAAAGATCTCCCTCTGTATTATCTGCATGTTTTGCTCTACTTTTGATCTTGTTTAATCATGGATCTCACTTGAATGGTTATATATATTAGTGAATCTACAACTCTTGGTTCTATTATTTTTGTTCCATGCTTTGTTTCTATTATGACTGAAGGGGCATAGAAGCCGTCCTGAGCTCTATAGCTCTTCATGTCTGTTAAATCACTAAGTCAGGATCATGAACTATGCCTTCCTCTAGACTCACATAAAAGAGAGACTCGTATCCCTCTCGCATGCCTCGGGTGAGTACCCAGCGCCATTGGGTGACGGAACGTATGAGGTACCCTTGATTCTTAGTGGGCACAAAAAGTGACTACATCTTGGTTCTGTTGCTGGGACCTCTTTTCAAAGTTGTAGTGGAACATGGCATATATCATGATCTTTACAAAAAGTGATGGTAGAGTGCTTAACACTTGAAGGTGTTGAAGATTGGTTTAAGAGCACGGAGGACACGTTCATCCAAATATTTAGTAAAGGATCTGGGTTTGATACACGAAGATGGGTGGAAGACACTCTTTATCATGAGTTATACATAACCTTCTTTTGCTATTTTCCAGTAGAGTTATTTGAATGGCTCTTGGCTTATACATCTAGATCAGGGTAGCATTATAAATTACACCCTTAGACCCAAGAAATGTATCAGAACCTGAAAGATGCTGATCTAACGTGGAACCGTGCTATAGATCATTAGTGGAAGGGAGTATTGACTAGTTACATACTAGAATACACCATTTCCACGTATTCCTACCTAGAATTTGCTGAGTTTGAGTTCTTGTGAGAGCCAAGGGGATCATTTCTGCATGCTATTCCCCTTGCGATCAAAATCTTGATGGTAACAATGGGTTTAGAGGCATTTCCTATGGCCGGCTAAACCACCCTGAGCGCTAGGCAAGGAAGCTAGGTTGGGGAAGGATGGCTAATATAACGACTGAACAAGAAAGAGAGGAGAGACGACTGAAGAATAATGAATTATGTGAAAGGGAAATCGATAGACAACGTGGGATTACAAGTGGGTTATGGAGCTAGATGTGGTGAAAGAGAGTTGAGGTTCACACAGAGGATGTGGAACCCGAATAGTTTGTGATACCCCATCTTCGTAAGCACGGGAGAGAAAACCTTACAACTTCTAATAAGAGTCTATCACGTAGAGAAAGAAGAGTCGTTGGCACGCATCTGACCCCACCTAATGACTGAACCTTTGCGCTTGGTTTATTTGAACAAGGGAAAAGTATAGTTGATCCATTTGAAACTAGTGGAGATAACCGATTAACACCTAGAACATACATCTTCTCATTTGGAACTTTTATGAATTCACACACTATTCCAGTATTTGGTGGAATATTTGGACGAGGCACATACATGGCTGGTTTTGGAAGCACGTTAGGAAGTGGTGGAGGAAATACGACTAGGAGTGGCACTAGTTCGCAAACTATCAGCGTGAAATTTAGTGGTATGACGGGAGCATTCGGCATGACAAAAATAGGCCCTATACACAACACAGGAGGTGGAAGTGGTGGAGCTGGTGGCTCAGGATCTAGTGGGTTCAGCAGAGGGGGAAACAATGGAGGAAACCAAGGGACTTGATCAGGAGGGTAGGGGACTTAACCACCTCCTCAAGTCTTTCTTGAGATGTCTCTACAATTACTAGATTACAGTGGGATAGAAGATGCCGCGGAGCATGTGCATAAATGTGAGCTACTATGGTGCGCGAAGGGAATCATGACCTAGGATCGAAAGGCTAGGCAATTCACGATGACCTTGCAAGGACACGCACATAGCTGGTATAGGAAGTATGACCCTCATTAGGCTGTTGTGGATTACACTGCATAGAGAAATGCATTATTGGTGGAATTCCACATACCTGAGTTTGAACAGAAGAGCATTAGCTCTCTCAAAGAAATCCAATAGGGAATGGTAGAGAGCATGTGGGAGTATGATGCGTGTTTTAAAACTCTATTGTCTAAACTATCTTATTATATCCACCCTTCACAACATGCTCAGTGGTTTGTCAGAGGGTTGATCACACCCTTTAGGAGGGATTTATTTCATAAAACATTCACAAACCCACGCAAAGCATTAGAAGCTGCTTTACGCACTGAGGCAATTGGTAGTGTCGACACTGGTGTTAGCCCATTTCTAGAGGCTCAGATTTCTACCATGGCTAAGGAATTGGAGAAATTATCTACCAACACAGCCCTAGATATTCAAGAAGGGATGTGGTGTATGGATTATAACGTAGAAGGTCATACGAAGGATAATGGTGGGATATTTACTTGGAAGGTGGTTTGCACCATAGCACTAAATTGTGAAATATGTCGCGAAGACCATGATGTAAGTAGGTTCCCCCTGTTGTAGTGTGTGATCCATAAAAACATATCTTGTTATTCCAAAATATGTACCTCAACCACACATGACACCAAGGATTGTAGATTGATTGACCAGATTCATGAGGCAATTGATCTTGGTGTGTGACAGACTGGAATTGCTGGTAGTTCCAAAGGGGAATAATGTCAATATGAGGAGCGTAGAGATGGAGATGCGCATGGAAGAGGGTTTCGTGGAGGATTTCATGGTTGTGGTAATCGCGGGGGAATAAATGAGTTCCGACGTGGGATGTGTTTTAATTGTGGAGCCATAGACCATTATAAGCGTGAATGCCCAGTTCTTCTGCAATGCTCCTGGTGTGGAAAAAAACATAAGTACGAAGAGTGCCCTCAGTTATACAAACATATGAGTCGTCAGTACTGAAAGGATAAGGGCATTGCCATGGTGAGTGTTAATAAGGCTGATGTGCAATGGCTCCCACGAGTACTACGTGAATCAGAGCTAGAGCTAGTTATGGTAACAACAAGGGCGGAATCCGCGTGCATATGGGAAGCACCTAGGTAGAGACCTTTGGTTTCGAGAGAAGAATTAGTACATGGGAAGTATCCAAACTTGGCTCACCAGAAAGAAGTATACCAAGAAACCATGGACATAATTAAAAGCTTACAAGGGGAGATCCAACGCTTAAAAGAGCAGACTAAAAAGGATGAGCATAGGAGAACCGTCGAAGCACCAAGAGATGACTTGGATGAGGTTAAGGAGGTGTGTAAGCTGCTAAGGAAGGAGAATATTATTCCTTTGCTAGGGGCATGGTATAAAGAAAAGGTGCCACGCACTAGGGAAGAACACGAAAGGCATATCTTGCATGCAAACCTCCCACCTCACAACCTTGATTATGACAAAGAGATTACCTTGAACGCAGTAGTGGATGGGTGGTTGCTGAGCAAAATCCTCATTGACATAGGTGCAGAGGTTAATGTTCTCACTCTAGATGCCTGGCATCAAATGTGAAGACCTGCATTATAGCCATCTTCAAATGTGTTGTATATGGAAAATAAGACAAAGGTAATGCCCATAGGTTTCTTGAAGGATGCGACCATTACCATTCAAGGGACTAGGTTCATTGGGGATTTTGAAGTCTTGGCACTTGCCAAGGCAGATAATTTCCCAGCGTTACTTGGGCACCCGTGGTGTTATAAGAATAATGCAGATCTCTGGTTTAACAAGGGGTACATAAGCTTTGAAAATAAGGAGGATAAGGTAGTTATACCACTAGTTGATGGGAAGTCCAACCCCTATACTTAACCCCTTGGGGAGGAAGTCCTAGGCAAAATATATGTGCACTCCATAAGAGATCCATAAACCACCCACCCTACAGAAGGAGTCATCCAGTATGATGATGCTTAATCTGTCAGTGATACTACCAGTATAGCATGCGATAATTGGGTGCATGGGACTTATGAATTGATTGGGTGAAATTTGAAGGGATTAGTAACCAAGGAAACAAAAATGTGTACAGTTCGGCACCTGGGAGGGAAAGTAATAACCAAGTATTCTGGGGATGCATACCTTGAGGTCTTTTTGAGAGAGATGGAAGCTCACTGGAGGGAGGACAAGCGTCAAAGTATGCTAGGTTATGTTTTGATAGGCACAACAGCAAGGTGGTGGACAACACATAGTGAAAACTTGTTGGAATGGCGTGAAATTCGAATTGTGCTCAATGTTCGATTCTTGAAAAGTAACATACCCACCACTATCAAGGATTACAATGGTAATGGACCCGCCTCTTCCCACATCCAGGCATGTGAAAGGGTCTAAGGAGAAGGCATGAAAGCCTTACCAACCTCCCTTTGGGTGCACAAGCTGTATTCGACACTACAAGGTTATGTGCGTGCTTGGTATATCCATTCTAAAACACGCCGCCAAATGGGAAGTTGGTAGGAATTAGCGGCTGACTTGGTTCACACATTCGAGTACTGAAGTACCAAGCAACAAGTTGATGAGGCATTGTAGAGTATTAAGAACCTCACTCTGAGGCATTGTGCCACGGTGGAAGATAGGTTAGTAAACTTACTCGGTGTACCTAGCTTAGAAACGCGGTTCGAAGAGGAGGAACTAGAAGACATACAAATTGAGCGTGCATGTGCTGAAAAGGAGAAAGGAAAGATGGTATATGTTATTGATGGAGAGGAGATAGAAAGCCTGAATGTCAACCATTCGGTTGGGGTGCGTGAAGTAGTTGACAATGCGGATGCATGTGCACACACATATCATGAACCACTCAAGACAAAAAAAATTAACATCGGCTCGGAAGAAGAACCCAAGGAAGCTATCATTGGGGACTATTGGTCAGACAAGGAATTATCAAAGATCATCGATATCTTGTGTGAATTTAAGGATTTATTCCTGCGCAGATACCATGAGTTGAAAGGCATCCACCATTCATTGAGGGAAATGAGGATAAAGTTGAAAGATGGTGCACGCCCGGTCAGGAAGAGGCCTTACAGGATGAATCCCAACATGTGTATGAGGGTTAAAGAAGAGTCAAACAAGATGATGGCATCTGATATCATTAAGGTTGTGGAGGAATCAGAGTGGATAAGTCTAATGGTGATGAGCATAAAGAAGGATGAGTGGATTTGGATATGCCGTGGATTACAGGGAATTAAAACGCTGTTTGTATCATAGAGCCTTTTCCCACCCCTTTACTGAAGATATTTTGGAAGGAGTTGCTGGGCGTGAGGTCTATTCCTTTACGGATGGATTCTCGGGATATCATCAAGTAAGGATTGCCCAAGGAAGACCAGGAAAAGACAACTTTTGCCACTGAGTGGGGAAGCTTTGCATACACAGTCATGCCCTTTGGGCTGAAGAATGCACCCGCTGTATTTTCACAAAAATAATGGAAAAACAACCTTTCCTCCACAAAGACCACTCCATTAACCAACTTACCAGATGTAAAGGGGATGTAATGTTGAGCCCCTATCATAGCTTCCAAAATCCTAAGGGCGCATAGGTGCACATGGCCGGAGGAAGCACACATGTTAAGGCATGCAGGGCAGTATTTAAAAGGCCTCTTAGAGAACCCAGGATGTGTGTGTCACGCGAAGAAAAATTCGGGACTTAGTAATTTTTGGCCTTTTGGGTAGGACACATGAAGAACATGTTCTGTTTGGATAAGGTTCCAGCCTAGCGATAGGATATCTTGGAGGGAATATACCTTGTGATAGAAAGATCCAAAAATTTAATCATGACATGGAGAGGCATGCGCCTAGGGCTATCCATACCTTGACACTTGGGGCCAGATATGAGGCTACAGAAGAGTTTGTTAGAGATCAAAGGCCTATATATACATGTGCCCTTGGTAAGGAAGAGAGAGAGAGATCAGGTAGTGGAGCTCTATAGAATTACGATGGGAACTATGAGATGAGAATGGGTACAAAATTCTAGTAAAGATGTAATGGGGAAAATTGGAATGAAATGTTTGTGTTATTTGGGAATGCCTGTATGAATCTAGAGACGACACTTGACTATGGTCTACCCCTCTGTGATACTTTGTAGCAAGACTCTAAATAAATATGATAAGGTTACCATCATGTTTACATAAAGATCTCCCTCTATATTATTTGCATGTTTTTCTTTGCTTTTGATCTTGTTTAATCATGGACCTCACTTGAATGGTTATATATATTAGTGAATCTACAACTCTTGGTTCTATTATTTTTGTTGCACACTTTGGTTCTATTATGACTGAAGGGGCATAGAAGCTGTCCTAAGCTCTATAGCTCTTCATGTCTGTTAAATCACTAAGTCAGGATCTAGAACTATGCCTTGCAATAGACTCACATAAAAGAGAGACTCGGCTCCCGCTCGTGCGCCTCAAGTGAGCACCTAGCACCGCTGGGTGATAGGCCGGCGCATATGAGGTACCCTTGATTCTTAGTGGGCAAAAAAAGTGACTACATCTTGGTTCCGTTGCTGGGACCTCTTTTCAAAGTTGTAGTGGAACATGACATATATCACGATCTCTGCAAAAAGTGATGGCAGAGTGCTTAACACTTGAAGGTGTTGAAGATTGGTTTAAGAGCACAGAGGATGATTTCACCCAAATATTTAGTACCAGATCTAGGTTTGATACGCGAATATGGGTGGAAGAAACTCTTTATCATGAGTTGCATGAAACCTTCTTCTAGTGTTTTCCAATAGTTATTTAAATGGCTCTCAGCTTATACGTCTAGATCGGGGTGGTGTTATAAATCACACCCTTGGACCCAAGAAACATATCAGAACTTGTAAGATGTTGATCTAACGTAGACCCATGCTATAGATCATTGATGGAAGGGAGTATTAACTAGCTACACACTAGAATACACCATTTCCACATATTCCTACCTAGAAGTTGCTAAGTTTGAGTTCTTGTGAGAGCCAAGGGGATCATTTCTGCATGCTATTCCCCTTGTGATCAAAATCTTGATGGTAACAATGGGATTAGAGGCATTTCCTATGGCCGCCTAAACCACCCTGAGTAGTAGGCAAGGAAGCCAAGTTGGGGAAGGATGGCTAATATAATGATTGAATAGGAAAGGGAGGAGAGACGAATCAAATATAACGAAGCGCGTGAAAGGGAAATCGATAGACAGTGTGGGATTACAAGTGGGTTATGGAGCTAAATGTAGTGGAAGGGATTTAAGGTTCACAAGGAGGATGTGGAACCGAAACAGTTTGTGATACCCCATCTTGGTAAGTGTGGGAGAGAAAACCTTACAGCTTCTGATGAGAGTCCATCACTTAGAGAAAGAAGATTCATTGGCACGCATCTGACCCCACCTAGCGACCGAACCTTGGCACTTGGTTTATTTGAATGAGGGAAAATTATAGTTGACCTATTTGACACCAGTGGAAATAACCGATCAGCACCTAGAACATATAATTTCTCATTTGGAACTTCTATGGCATCACACACTATTCCAGTATTTGGTGGAATGTTTGGACAAGGCACATTTACGGCTGGTTTTGGAAGCGGGTTAGGAAACGGTGGAGGAAATATGAAAAGGAGTGGCACTAGTTCACAAAATATCAGTGCAAAATTTAGTGGGATAATGAGAGCATTTATAACGACAAACATAGGCACTGTACCTAACACAGGAGGATCTAGAGGTGGAAGTGGTGGAGATAGTGGCTCAGAATCTAGTGGGTCCGGTGTAGGGGGAAACACCGGAGGAAACCAAGGGACTGGATCAGGAGGGCAGGGGCCTCAACCACCTCCTCAAGTCTTTTTCAAGATGTCTTTGCACTTACCAGATTACAGTGGGATAGAAGATGCCACAGAGCATGTTCATAAATGTAAGATACTATGGCACATGAAGGGAATCATGACCCATGATCGAAAGGCCAGTCAATTTGTGATGACCTTGCAAGGACAAACGTATAGTTGGTATAGGAAGTATCACCCTCATCAGACTGTTGTGGATTATTCCACGCTGAGAAATTCATTCTTGGTGGAATTCCACATACCTGAGTTTGAATAGAAGAGCATTAGCTCTCTCAAAGAAATCCAACAGGGAATGACAGAGAGTGTGCGAGAGTATGATGCACATTTTAAAACTCTATTGTCTAAACTGTCTTATGATATCCATCATTCAAAACATGATCAGTGGTTTTTCAGAGGGTTGATCATGCCCTTTAGGAGGGATTTAGCTCATAAAACATTCACAGACCCTTGTGAAGCATTAGAAGCTGCTTTACGCGCTGAGGCAGTTGAGAGTGTCGAAATTGGTGTTAACCCATTTCTAGAGGCTCAGATTGCTGCCATGTCTAAACAATTGGAGAAATTATTTGCCAACACATCCTCAGAGATTCATAGAAGGATGTGGTGCATGGATTGCAACGTAGAAGGGCATACAAAGGATAATGGTGGGATATGTACTCAGAAGGCGGTTCCTGCCATAATAGTAAACTACGAAATATGTCGCGAAGACCATGATGCAAGTAGATGTCCTTTGTTGCAGCAAACGATCCGCAAAAATGTTTCTTGTTATTGTAAAATATGTACCTCAACCACACATGACACCAAGGATTGTAGATTGATATGACTAGATTCATGAGGTAATTGATCTTGGCATGTGCCAGACTGGCATTGCTAGCAGTTCCAAAGGGGATGAACGTCAGTATGAGGAACATGGAGATGGAGATGCACGTGGAAGAGGGTTTCACGGAGGATTTTTTGGTCATGGTAATCACGGGGAAAGAAATGAGTTCTCGTGTGGGACGTTTTTTAATTGTGGAGCCATAAGCCATTATAAGCACAAATGCCTAGATCTTCTACAATGCTCTTGGTGTGGAAAAAAACATAAGTACAAAGAGTGCCCTGAGTTATATGAACATATGAGTCAGCAGTACCGAAAAGATAATGGTACTACCATGGTGAGTGTTAAGAAGGCTGATGCGTAATGGCTCCCATGAGTACTATGTGAATCAGAGCTAGAGCCGGTTATGGTAACAACAAGGGTAGAATCGACGCACACAAGGGAAGCGCCTAGGTAGAGACCTCTAGTTTTGAGAGAAGAAGTAGTACATGGGAAGTATCCAAACCCAGCCAACTAGAAAGAAGTCTACTAGGAAACCATGGATGTAATTTGAAGCTACAAGGGGAGATCCAATGCTTAAAAGAGCAGACTAAAAAGGATGAGCATAGGAGAACCGTTTAAACACCAAGGGATGACTTGGCTGAGGTTAATGAGGTGTGTAAGCTGATAAGGAAGGAGAATATTATTCCCCTGCTAGGGGCATGGTGAAGAGAAAAGGAGCCACGTGCTTGGGAAAAAAATGAAAGGCAGATCCTGCATGTAAACCTCCCACCTCATAGCCTTGATTATGACAAAGAGATTACCCTGAACGCAGTAGTGCATGGGTGGTTACTGAGAAAAATCCTCATTGACATAGGCGCGGAGGTTAATGTTCTCACTCTAGATGCCTGGCATCAAATGGAAAGACCTGCATTACAGCCATCTTCAAATGTGTTGTATATGGAAAATAAGACAAAGGCAATGCCCATAGGTGTCTTGAAGGATGTGACCATTACTAGTCAAGGGACTAGGTTCATTGGGGATTTTGAAGTCTTGGCGCTTGCCGAGGTAGATAATTTCCCAGCATTACTTGTGCACCTGTGGTGTTATAAGAATAATGTAGATCTCTGGTTTAACAAGGGGTACATAAGCTTTGAAAACAAGGAAGAGTGGGTAGTTATACCATTGGTTGATGGGAAGTCCAACCCCTATATTGAACCCCTTGGGGAGGAAGTCCTGGATAGAATATTGGTGTGCTCCATGAGAGATCTAGAAACCATCCACCTTAAAGAAGGAGTCATCCATTTTGATGATTCTCAATCTATCAGTGATACTACCAGTATAACATGTGATAATTGGGTGCATGAGACTTATGAATTGATTGGAAGACATCTGAAGGGATCAGTAACCAAGGTAACAATGGTGCGTACAGTTCGACACCTGGGAGGGAAGGAAATAACCAAGTATTCTGGGGATGCATACCCTGAGGTCTTTTTGAGAGTGATGTAAGCTCACTGGAGGGAGGACGAGCGACGAAGTATGCTAGGTTATGTTTTGATAGAAACAACAACAAGGTGGTGGACTGCACATAGTGAAAACTTGTTGGAGTGATGTGAAATTCAAATTACGCTCAGTGTCTGATTCTCGAAAAGTAACATACCCACCGCTATGAAAGATTACAATGGTAATGGACCCACCTCTTCCCACATCCAGGCATGTGAAAGGGTCTGGGGAGAAAGCGTGGAAGCTTTACCACCCTCCATTTGGGTGCACAAGCTATATTCGACACTACAAGGTTGTGCGTGTGCTTGGTATATCCATTCTGAAACACGCCGCCAAATGGGAACTTGGCAAAAATTAGCGGCTGAATTGGTTCACACATTCAAGTACTGAAGTACCAAGAAACCAGTTGATGAGTCATTGTAGACTATCAAGCGCCTCTCTCTTTGGGATTGCACCATGGCAGAAGATATGTTAGTAAACTTACTCGGTGTACCTAGCTTAGAAACGCATGGTTCGTAGAGGAGGAACTAGAAGACATACAAATTGAGCGTGCACGTGTGCTGAAAAGGAGAAAGGAAAGATGGTATATGTTATTGATGGAGAGGAGATAGAAAGCCTGAATGTCAACCATTCGGTTGGGGTGCATGCGAAGTAGTTGACAATGCGGATGCATGTGCACACACGTATCATGAACCACTCAAGACAAAAAAAATTAACATCGTCTCGGAAGAAGAGCTCAAGGAAGCTATCATTGGGGACTATTGGCCAGACAAGGAAGTATCAAAGATCATCGATCTCTTGCTTGAATTTGAGGATTTATTCCCACGTGGATACCATGAGTTGAAAGGCATCCACCATTTATTGGGGGAAATGAGGATAAAGTTGAAATATGGTGCGCGCCCAGTCCGGAAGAGGCCTTTCAGGATGAATCCCAACATGTGCGTGAGGGTTAAAGAAGAGATGGAGAAGATGATAACATCTAGTATCATTGAGGCTATGGAGGAATCAGAGTGGATAAGTCTGATGGTGATCAACATAAAGAAGGATGGGCGGATTAGGATATGTATGGATTACAGGAAATTAAACACTGTTTGTATCATAGATCCTTTTCCCACCCCCTTTACTGAAGATAATTTGGAAGGAGTTGCTGGGGGCGAGGTCTATTCCTTTACAGATGAATTCTCATGATATCACCAAGTAAGGATTGCCAAGGAAGACCAGGAAAAGACAACTTTTACTACCAAGTGGGGAAGCTTTGTATACACAGTCATGCCCTTTGGGCTGAAGAATGCACCCGCTATATTTTTGTGCATAGTGGTACAAGCTTTTAAAGACTTCATCCACAAGTTCCTCCAGGTATATTTGGATGATTGGATAGTGTATGGATTGGTAAGGGACCACTGTGATAACTTGATGTTGATGTTTGAAAGATGTCGGCAGTTGAGGATATCCCTCAACATCAAGAAATATGTCTTTGCAAATCCTTTTGAAATGTTGTTGGGACATATCATATGCAAAGAAGGATTACTAGTGGATCCCACAAAATTTGTAGTTATTGTAGGGTTAGAGGAGCATACCAGCCAAAGTGCAGTGCGCGGATATATTTGACACACTAGTTACTACAGAAATTTTATTAAGGAATACGCGAAGATTTCCGTTCCTTTGAAAATATTATTCAGACATAATAATGCCTATCAGTGGGGGGAGGCGTAGTAGAGGGCATTTCAAACTCTAAAAGAAAGGATTATCACCACACCGATTCTATGATTCCCATCTTGGGATAGACCTTTCCATGTCCACGTGGATGCCTCTAGTATAACAAAAGGAGCCGTTCTTGCTCAACTAGGAGAGGGTATTATTGATCATCCATTGTGTTTTGCAAGTATAAAGTTGACACCAACAGAACATAATTATACAATAATCGAGCGCAAGGAATTATCAATGATCTACGTGCTCCACTAATTCAGAAAATATCTACTGGCAACTCCCTTCATATTCTACACTGACCATATGGCCTTGAAGTATCTAGTAAACAAAGCAGTACTGCAAGGGCGCATATGCCGTTGGGTACTTTTATTTCAAGAATTCAAATTCAATGTGGTGGTAAAACTGGGAAAGAATAATTATGGGCTAGATCATCTATCAAGAATTGATTCAGGAGAGGACATGTAGAGTATGGAGGAAACCATGCCGGATGCACAACTATTCAGGTTACGGCGCGCGCCCTCAGAATTATAAGACATTGCCATTTTTCTCAAGGAAGGTGTGGCACCCAAAGGAATGAATGTTATGGAAAGAAAAAGGTTATCCATACGTGCCACACCCTTCATGTTGATCAATGGGGATTTATATAAGATGGGCCATGATGAGGTTTTGTACTGGTGCGTATTAGAACATGAACGTGTAGTTATAATAGAAGAAGCCCATGGTGGGATTGCTGGAGGGCACTATGCAGGGAATGTAACCATGTGCAAGATCCTAGTCGCTGGACTATTGTGGGAGATGATTCACTAGGATTGTATTGAGTTTTGCAAGGGCCTGTGACCACTGTCAGTGCCTTGAAAAACCTAGAAAAAGGGACAAAATGCCCTTACACCCCATCACCAGTGTGAAACCTTTTGAAAAATGGGCAATAGATTTCGTTGGACCAATCTCACCAGCTGCGCAAAGGACTAACTAGTGGTATATCATTACCTGTACTGATTATCTGACAAGGTGGGAAGAGGCCGCGCCCACTAAGGATTGCACCGCAACCACAACTGCTAGATTTTTTTGGGAAAAAATTATCAGCAGGTATGGGTGCCCATTAAGTTTAAAAAGTGATAGGCGCACTAACTTCTTAAATGAAACAATTAGGATTCTATTGGCATAATTCATGGTAACTCATCACAAGACTACCCCTTATCACCCTCAGGTAAATGGGACTACAGAGGCATTCAAAAAAATCCTTATTCACACATTGACTAAGATATGTGATGTGGGTAGGTAGGATTGGGATGACAAGGTGTCAGTGGTCCTATGGGCATACAGAAAAATGTATACAAGATTAAACAAAGGCATGCCATTTCAACTGGTGTTCGGCATGGAGGATGTTTTACCGGTTGAATTTATGCTACCATCACTGCAAATAGCACGTGCAGGAGAGTTGGACGATGAAAAAACACTAAAAGAAAGAATTGATGAATTGATAAAGTTGGATGAAAGGTGCTCACTAGCAAGATGGAGCTAAACAACTGAAAAAGATAAGAAAAAGGCATGGCACGACCGCCACATTAAGAAAAAATAGTTTGAGGTTGGCCAGATGGTATTTCTATATGATTCAAAATTTCTACACCATCCTTAAAAGTTGAAGGTGCATTGGTTGGGTCCTTATGTAATTTCATACATCCTTGATTCAGGTGTGTGCCAGTTACAAGTGCTAGATGGAACAAAATTACCTAGACACTTCAATGGGAGTAGGTTGAAGCCCTACTACAAATAATGCTTCTTGGTGTTTGTAAATAATGCACTTCTACCAATTAGTTTAGCATTTCCTTATATACTTTTCCTTGTTTTTTTTCCCTTTCATGTTGTTTTCTTGTTTTGCACCTTGGGTGCTGGCAACCTTATTAATTTTTGACTTATGATTGTGCAGAGGACCACGCATCGATTAAGTGTGGGGTGAGGAAATAAAAAGAGGCATGAATGTATACAAGATTAAACAAAGGCATGCCATTTCAACTGGTGTTCGTCATGGAGGCTATTTTACCGGTTGAATCTATGCTACCATCACTGAGAATAGCACGCGCAGGAGAGTTGGACGATGAAAAAACACTAAAAGAAAGAATTGATGAATTGATAAAGTTGGATGAAAGGCGCTCACTAGAAAGATGGAGCTAAACAACTGAAAAAGCTAAGCAAAAGGCATGGCACGACCGCCACATTAAGAACAAATAGTTTGAGGTTGGCCAAATGGTATTTCTATATGATTAAAAATTTCTACACCATCCTTGAAAGTTGAAGGTGCATTGGTTGGGTCCTTATGTAATTTCATACATCCTTGATTCTAGTGTGTGCCAGTTACAAGTGCTAGATGGAACAAAATCACCTAGACACTTCAATGGGAGTAGGTTGAAGCCCTACTATAAATAATGCTTCTTGGTGTTTGTAAATAATGCACTTCTACCAATTAGTTTAGCTTTTCCTTATATACTTTTCCTTGTTTTTTTTCCCTTTCATGTTGTTTTCTTGTTTTGCACGTTGGGTGCCGGCAACCTTATTAATTTTTGACTTATGATTGTGTAGAGGACCACGAATCGATTAAGTGTGGGGTGAGGAAATAAAAAGAGGCATGAGTGTATACAAGATTAAACAAAGGCATGCCATTTCAACTGGTGTTCGGCATGGATGTTGTTTTACCAGTTGAATTTATGCTACCATGACTGAGAATAGCACATGAAGGAGAGTTGGACGATGAAAAAACACTAAAAGAAAGAATTGATGAATTGATAAAGTTGGATGAAAGGCGCTCACTAGCAAGATGGAGCTAAACAACTGAAAAAGCTAAGAAAAAGGCATGGCACGACCGCCACATTAAGAACAAATATTTTGAGGTTGGCCAGATGGTATTTCTATATGATTCAAAATTTCTACGCCATCCTTGAAATTTGAAGGTGCATTGGTTGGGTCCTTATGTAATTTCATACATCCTTGACTCGGGTGTTTGCCAGTTACAAGTGCTAGATGGAACAAAATTACCTAAACACTTCAATGGGAGTAGGTTGAAGCCCTACTATAAATAATGCTTCTTGGTGTTTGTAAATAATGCACTTCTACCAATTAGTTTAGCATTTCCTTATATACCTTTCCTTGTTTTTTTTTCCCTTTCATGTTGTTTTCTTGTTTTACACCTTGGGTGCCGGAAACCTTATTACTTTTTTACTTATGATTGTGCAGAGGACCACGCATCGATTAAGTGTGGGGTGAGGAAATAAAAAGAGGCATGAATGTATACAAGATTAAACAAAGGCATGCCATTTCAACTGGTGTTCGGCATGGAGGCTATTTTACCGGTTGAATTTATGCTACCATCACTGAGAATAGCACGCGCAGGAGAGTTGGACGATGAAAAAACACTAAAAGAAAGAATTGATGAATTGATAAAGTTGGATGAAAGGCGCTCACTAGCAAGATGGAGCTAAACAACTGAAAAAGCTAAGCAAAAGGCATGGCACGACCGCCACATTAAGAACAAATAGTTTGAGGTTGGCCAGATGGTATTTCTATATGATTCAAAATTTCTACGCCATCCTTGAAAGTTGAAGGTGCATTGGTTGGGTCCTTATGTAATTTCATACATCCTTGATTCGGGTGTGTGCCAGTTACAAGTG
The DNA here is from genome assembly GCA_019776745.2 of Taxus chinensis. Classification (NCBI taxonomy): domain Eukaryota; kingdom Viridiplantae; phylum Streptophyta; class Pinopsida; order Cupressales; family Taxaceae; genus Taxus; species Taxus chinensis. The sequence continues at coordinate 936,468,463 of CM034149.1, forward strand.
CTAGATGGAACAAAATTACCTAGACACTTCAATGGGAGTAGGTTGAAGCCCTACTATAAATAATGCTTCTTGGTGTTTGTAAATAATGCACTTCTACCAATTAGTTTAGCATTTCCTTATATACTTTTCCTTGTTTTTTTTCCCTTTCATGTTGTTTTCTTGTTTTGCACCTTGGGTGCCGGCAACCTTATTACTTTTTGACTTATGATTGTGTAGAGGACCACGAATCGATTAAGTGTGGGGTGAGGAAATAAAAAGAGGCATGAATGTATACAAGATTAAACAAAGGCATGCCATTTCAACTGGTGTTCGGCATGGAGGCTGTTTTACCGGTTGAATTTATGCTACCATGACTGCGAATAGCACATGCAGGAGAGTTGGACGATGAAAAAACACTAAAAGAAAGAATTGATGAATTGATAAAGTTGGATGAAAGGCGCTCACTAGCAAGATGGAGCTAAACAACTGAAAAAGCTAAGCAAAAGGCATGGCACGACCGCCACATTAAGAACAAATATTTTGAGGTTGGCCAGATGGTATTTCTATATGATTCAAAATTTCTACGCCATCCTTGAAAGTTGAAGGTGCATTGGTTGGGTCCTTATGTAATTTCATACATCCTTGATTCGGGTGTGTGCCAGTTACAAGTGCTAGATGGAACAAAATTACCTAGACACTTCAATGGGAGTAGGTTGAAGCCCTACTATAAATAATGCTTCTTGGTGTTTGTAAATAATGCACTTCTACCAATTAGTTTAGCATTTCCTTATATACTTTTCCTTGTTTTTTTTTCCCTTTCATGTTGTTTTCTTGTTTTGCACCTTGGGTGCCGGCAACCTTATTACTTTTTGACTTATGATTGTGCAGAGGACCACGCATCGATTAAGTGTGGGGTGAGGAAATAAAAAGAGGCATGAATGTATACAAGATTAAAAAAAGGCATGCCATTTCAACTGGTGTTTGGCATGGAGGCTATTTTTACCGGTTGAATTTATGCTACCATGACTGCGAATAGCACGTGCAGGAGAGTTGGACGATGAAAAAATACTAAAAGAAAGAATTGATGAATTGATAAAGTTGGATGAAAGGCACTCACTAGCAAGATGGAGCTAAACAACTGAAAAAGCTAAGCAAAATTCATGGCATGACCGCCACATTAAGAACAAATATTTTGAGGTTGGCTAGATGGTATTTTCTATATGATTCAAAATTTCTATGCCATCCTTGAAAGTTGAAGGTGCATTGGTTGGGTCCTTATGTAATTTCATACATCCTTGATTCGGGTGTGTGCCAGTTATAAGTGCTAGATGGAACAAAATTACCTAGACACTTCAATGGGAGTAGGTTGAAGCCCTACTATAAATACTGCTTCTTGGTGTTTGTAAATAATGCAGTTCTACCAATTAGTTTAGCATTTCCTTATATACTTTTCCTTGTTTTTTTTTCCCTTTCATGTTGTTTTCTTGTTTTGCACCTTGGGTGCCAGCAACCCTATTACTTTTTGACTTATGATTGTGCAGAGGACCACGACATCGATTAAGTATGGGGTGAGGAAATAAAAAGAGGCATGAATGTATACAAGATTAAACAAAGGCATGCCATTTCAATTGGTGTTCGGCATGGAGGCTGTTTTACCGGTTGAATTTATGCTACGATGACTGCGAATAGCACGTGCAGGAGAGTTGGACGATGAAAAAACACTAAAAGAAAGAATTGATGAATTGATAAAGTTGGATGAAAGGTGCTCACTAGCAAGATGGAGCTAAACAACTGAAAAATCTAAGCAAAATGCATGGCACAACCGCCACATTAAGAACAAATATTTTGAGGTTGGCCAGATGGTATTTCTATATGATTCAAAATTTCTATGCCATCCTTGAAAGTTGAAGGTGCATTGATTGGGTCCTTATGTAATTTCATACATCCTTGATTCGGGTGTGTGCCAGTTACAAGTGCTAGATGGAACAAAATTACCTAGACACTTCAATGGGAGTAGGTTGAAGCCCTACCATAAATAATGCTTCTTGGTGTTTGTAAATAATGCAGTTCTACCAATTAGTTTAGCATTTCCTTATATACTTTTCCTTTTTTTTTTCCCTTTCATGTTGTTTTCTTGTTTTGCACCTTGGGTGCCGGCAACCTTATTACTTTTTGACTTATGATTGTGCAGAGGACCACGTATCGATTAAGTGTGGGGTGAGGAAATAAAAAGAGGCATGAAGTTATTCTGTAGGAGGATTGGGCGTAGGTGAAAAAATTTTCGTGCAAGGATTGGGCATGGGTGAAAACATTTTTGCACAAGGATTGGGCACGAGTAAAAAAAAATTTGCTCAAGGATTGGGTGCGGGTGAAAAAAATTTCACACAAGGATTTTGTGGATGAGGAAAAGTTTTGAAGTTAGGTTTTTTTGAAAAATTCCACATTAAATAATGTCATATGGTGGTAGGTAGCCTAGACTTTAATGCGTAAAAGTGGGAAAATCTATAAATAAAAGGATGGGTAGTTCATTATTTCACTTTGCGAAAACAAGGAGAACAATTTTCTTTCAGGGGCTAGGGTTTCAAGATCTAACTTGTGCGAAGGAAAATCTCAAGAACTCACGTGCAATCGGTCCGCTTGATCTACAAACTAGAGTAGATGTGATTCACAGGTGTGGGGAACGTTGTGGAGGAATGCCGTGATCGAAGGAGAAAGATTAGAAATTATGGTTTGTACTCTAGGGCACAGGCACATGAAGAAAAATCTCAAATAACTCAAAAGGAACCAGGCAATGAAAGTAAAGGGTAAAATGATGGCCATAAAACCAAGTGATAAGCCGGTAAATATAATCCAAGAAGAGAAAGGGCAAGGGTAAAAGACAGAAGAGAGAAGAAATCCCTGTGGATACCAATGAGGAATGGTACTCAGAAATGCAATTCCTGGATGGGGTTTTGCTAGGGTAAGAGTGGGAATACCACATTAGAAAAATGACCGTAATCGATTACAATCACCGGTCGAGTATAATTGCAAAGGAAATGGCACTGGAGCTGGTGCACCCGACAAACAAACAAACACCTGACGGGATGCCAATCTACAACGACGTAGTCAAGGTGAAAATGGAGAACGTAGGGCTTCTCCAACTTTATGAGTTGCCATACTTTGGGAATCCTGAGCACCTGTACCAATGGTTAATGACGCGCGTACATGAGGATTTCTTCTATTTTGTAGGGCACAAAATGTGTATAACCCCCCAATTAATCTCACACTTTACGGGCCTAAGCTGTAAAGGGGACTGCCACAACTCCATTAACCAACTTACCAGGTGAAAGAGAAATATTTTAAATTATAGGTGTCGATGGTCTGGTCCTATATAGGATAATCAACAAATAATGAAGGTGTATGGTAAGAGGTGGTAAAAGAGCTGCTTAATTGATAAGAACCCTAATGAGTCTATCATACCAAAAGATTGGATATGAACGTGAGATCCTAAAGGCATTGTGTAATGGAATATTCTAAAGGTGAAGAAAGTCTCGTGATCATGAAATGTCACAGTTACGGAAAGTCCCTTGAGTGGATAGAAAATTAGGTAAAAAGGAAATGAGGTGAAAATGGGTGGTTTAGCCTAGCTTAGTGTGTGATAGGCATGTTTTACCCTGGCAAGAAAACACAATGATCAAAAAATAGGCAAGTTTCATGACAAAAAAAGTTATCATTTCCTTCTTTTTTTTTGTTTTTTTTTTGTGATAGAATGATCGATGTAGGAAGTCTACATGGCATGAGTATATGATATCCTTGAGGTCTTTTGTGAAGATGATCAATGTGGGAAGCTTCTGAATATTTTATTTTAATTGTTTCCAATGAATTTATATAGCTTTCCTTCAAGGGAGCAGTTTATTTATAGTGATGAGATAGAGAGAAGAGATGTCCTTTTTGAGGGAGTCCATATTATTACTGGAAGTTTTGACTCAAGGAGGTTGAATCTCATTTTTCTTTTGGATGTTTAAGTCATGGACAATACTCTAGAGGAAGATTAGGTTCTTGTTTAGAAGACAAAATCATAAACACACAGAGGTTAAATATGAAAGAGATGGTTACAAGGGGACAAATGACCATGGGATTTCCATTTTTTTAAAAAGATGAAAAAATATCCATGAGAATCATGCCATGAGTAGAGCTGTGGTAACTCATATTAAAGATAAGGCTGAAAGGTGATGGGTAAGCACATGATTTCTTGTTTAGTTTGTTGATCCTAAAAAAGGTAACATGGAAGGTGAATGGTGCTAAAAGGACGAGCGGTTCAATAGACAGAAGGTGATGTAGGACTTGATTTCAACAATAAAATGGTCTAAGATGAAAGGAATTGAGTGACACAGGTTTGGATTTTACCTTCGAGTGAAGACAAATGATAAACACCTAATCCATAGGTATGAGTAATGATATAGGGTGTGAGCCAATTAGGAGGAAAGTTTCCCCATTTTAATTTTCTCTTTCTTTGGTTACTTGTTGATTCTCCTTTAGGACGAGGTCACTGACCTAGAAGTTTTGTTTCATGGACACAATTGTCATAGGAATGCTTGATTACATTTTTTGGTATATTTGGAGATAGTCAAGAGCATTGAGACAATGTTCATCTAATAAGTCCAAGTTGTGACAAACAGTCCCTAGTGAAATTCATCGTCATTAAGCATGTCTTGTAGTGAGATGCAAAGAGATGTAATCTAGAATTTGAGAGTTAACAAAACCTCAATACCATAGACTAGAGAGAAAAGGAGTGACAACATTCGAGGTGTGAATACTAGTGTGGTAAGCCCACAAGGTGAAAGGAATGTGTGTATGTCAATCCTTCCCAGTATCGTCAGCTACTTTCATAAGAAATTGTGTTTCAAGGTTTTATTGGTTGATTCTACTTGGCCATTTATTTATGGGTAATAAGGTGACAAGAAACTGAGTTGAATTCAAAAAGTGTTACAAAGCTTTCATAGATTTTTTTTTTTGAATTGCTTACCATTATTAGTGATGAGGCGGTGAGGGACACCAAAGCAAAAAATGATGTGATGGTTGATGAATTCACATATTTTCTCAGCTTTTTTAGAAATGAGGGGAATGGATTCTACCCATTTAGTGTAGTAATTAAGTTTATGGTTATAATCCATTTGTGGCATTGCGAAGAATGAGGATTGATCTCTCCAAAAAAGATCTGAACCCCATTGAGAGAAAAGGCCAAAGGTCTCGTGAGACTTGTAAGGCATGATTAGGTGTGTGATGAATATTAGCATGTTGTTGGCATTTCACACAATGTTTTGACATATTCATAGCATTCACATTTTAGGGTTGGCCAATAATATCTAATGTGAAGAATGTGTTTAGTGATAGCTAAGGCCACTAAAGTGATCTCCACAAATTCTATCGTGAACTTCCTTATGGTGGTAAGGAATTTTCAGAAATTGTAAGGCATCGTAAGAGGAATATTGTTTTAAGCCACGTTTATAAAGAACACCACCCATGATGAAATATAAAGAGACACCTTTTAGAAAGGCACGTTGTCCATTACGAGTGAGATCAAGAGGTAGAATGGAAAGGGAAAGGTAGTCTATAAACTACTTATACCAAAGGTCAAGTGGGTTAGGTGTAACAATTCCTATAGAGTTAACATCTCGAGATGAATAGGGGGTGATTAAAAACCTTTGTATTTTGACAAATATTTTGGAGTCAGAATGCGAGGCAGGTATCTGAAAAGCCAGGAAGGCCATGGTATCCAAAAAATTTATTAGTAGAACATGGGGTGGTTTAAAGTTTGTAACAGTCAAAGGTAGCCATAAGTATGTCAACACAAAAACTTGTAATTTTTGGAGTATTTCTTTATGGCACTAGTATATGCCATTGAATTGGTTTAAAAACTAGTTGAGAATCACCAAAGATATTAATCGATTTTAACATCTAGGGAGATGGAAGTTTAAATGCCTAATACGAGTGCTTCATACTCGGTGATGTTGTTAGTGCAATCAAAATCTAGTTTTGAAAGATAAAGACATAGGTTCACCATCAAGAGGAATGAGGATAGCACCTGCAACCGCCTCCCACACTGACATTTAGAACATCCAAAGGATAAGATCATTTTTCAAGTGGTATCATCCAAAGAGAGGGTAGCAAATGGTATCATCCAAGTTAGAGGGTTGATATCCAGAAAGAGATGTGTTTTGCTAGTTGGTTAGCAATGGCTTGGCCCTTTGATAGAATTTTGATGGATGAATTCAAGGTCAAGGTCTACAAGAAGCATAAGCCAACGTGCATCATGTTGATGTTGGTAGGGTTTTTTTGCGTACATGTAATGTAGTGGATCAATGTTGGTGATGAAAAAATGTTTTTATGGTTGAGTAGGTCATGAAGAAGTTTAAGTCACAAAAAAAAATTAGGGCTAAGAAAAGTTTTTTCAGCATGGGTTTACCTAGTTTCGTAGTCCAAAAGGGTTATGACTTATGTAATAAACCGATTTCTCTCTATGATGCTCATTGTGATGAGTGAGCATGACACGTAAGGAATGCTAAATTGATGAAATATATAGGTAAAAGGGTTGGTCATATTTAGGGGGAATAAGCACCAGTGGCTAAAGAAGGTATTGTTTTAAGCCGTCAAAGGCTTTGTGGCATTCAAAATCCCATTTTGAATGAGATGTCCTTTTTGAGGAGATGATGAAATAGTTGACAGTGGTTGGAAAAGTTTTCGAAATGAACCAACAGATAGATTTAAAACATACCTTGAAAAACTTCAAAGTTGATGGACATTAGTAGGCAGAGGAATTTCAAGAATAGCCTTTTACTTTAGTAGGATTAACTTCTATGCCACGCAGAGAAAATGATGAAAACCAAGGAGTTTACCTGAAAATTAATACAAAGACACACTTCGTAGGTTGAAGGTAGACACAATACTTGGTGAGCTAGTCAAATATGACCTTAAGAATTGTCAGGTGTTCAGTCCGATGTTTTTGATTTGGGCAAGAAGGTCATCTACTTAATCTTCTAATATGCGATGCATGATGTCATAAAATATATAAGTCCATGGCTCACTGATATGTAAACAACATCATTTTTAAGGCCAAAAGGCATGACTCGATAGCAGAAGGTCCCCCCAAGGAGTGATGAAGGAAGTTTTGTGTGTTGATCTTCTAAAGTGAGTAATATTTGATTATAACCCGAGAAAACCATCCATGAGCGATCTTTTAGAGAGAGTAATATTTGATTATAACCTGAGAAATCCATGTAAATGTAGAGTACCCCTATCACTTTTTGTGATAGGAATGATGTAAGAATTCCATTGGGGATAGTCAATGGGTAGGATGAAGGAAACCAAGAGAAGGGCCACTAATGTTCTTCTTTGATAAGAAGAGCAATGTGAGGATGCATTTTCTGTAACTTCTGTTTTATAGGTTTGGCATCAGGGAAATGGTTTACGATATTATGGACCACAATTTTTTGGGTCAATACCGGGCATATCATTCATAGGACCAAGAAAAAATCATTGCTATGGTTTATGGAGGAAAGAATTAAAAATATTCTTGTTCAGCAACATCTATAGATTGGCTTATCTTTAGAATGTGCCCAGGTCGTCTTGAGTGTTAATGTTGATTTCAATGGTTGATTTTTCTTAACATGGTTTTGCATCTCATAAGATAAAGATTGGTGAATATAAGAGTCTTCTGCATCAAGGTAGGTGAGTATAGACTCATCATCCTAATATTGAATGACGTTAATATAAGGTACATCATCATCGATCATGTCAGGATATATGAAGGGAAGAGAAGAGGTAGCCTCACCATTATGTTGATAAGTAAGAGGTTCTCATGGAAATCATGTTTCATCGAATTTTTTCTTAGGAGGAATAGATTCAGGATCTATGGACTCCGTGGGTGAAGGTGGTGACATTGGTGAATGGGGTGGAGAAGGTTTGTCTTCCTCAATGAGGTTGATGTAGGCCTTCTTGGAAGATGGTATGGAAAATCCAATGCCACTATGATCATTATGTTTACAGGTGGTACATGAAAATGAAGGTATGACAACCTTGTTCGCAAAAAATCAAAATCCAAAGGCCTTTTCCATGCACAACGGTGAAGGAAAAGTGTGGGGAAAAGTGGCGGTTAGTATGATATTAGAGGGTTAGATGAAAAGGTAACATGTTTGGGAAGGAGGTTCAGGTGACTAAGTGGCAGTATCAAGTCCCCCATATGTTTAAGTTAGTGCGAAGGTGGGGAGGACGATAAGGGAAAAACCTCTGCTATGTGATAGTCATAACGAGGGTGCTAGTGCAGGTTTACATACTCTTGCAGAGCAAAGAATGTGTTTAATATTGTAGGGGTGTTACTCCCCTAGAGTGAGGCATTGAAAAAAAACCTTCTAAGGGATCAGTATTTAGATATGTGGATAGCAGGGATAAATGAATCACTAGACGGTTTAAGTAGGAGGAGTATTGGTTGGCTGGGAAGTAGATGGGTCAACTGTAGAGGCTACAACCACATTATGAATAGAAGAGTTAGGTTATGGGAGAGATGGATGTAGCATTGGTGGATGGGTTTTGTGGGTGAAGGAGAAGCGGGGGTAGTGGCAGATGCCTTGATTGGTTACAAAAAAACATCATTAGGTTGGTACAACATGTTAATAGTTTTTGAATGGTGATGGGTTTGGCAGGGATGGTGTATTTATGCCCTTCATGTTTTGAAATTTTACACAATGGTGTAAATTTTAAGGGGACATAAACCCATGATGCGAATCCAAGGTCTACCGAGAAATAGGTTATGCTAGAAATCTCCCCTCTAAGATGTAGAATAATTTTTAGGACAGTGTGAGGGCCCACCTAAACATGGATAATAATGGTGCCCAAGGGTGGAGGTGATGGCATCATTGAAGGAGCACAACATAACTGGGTTATTATGCATACAAATTGGAAGGGATTAAAAATTTTATTGTACATGTGGGAGGAGATTATGTTAATGCTAACACCACCATCGATCATGAAGCATTGTAATGGATATGTTATCAATATAGAAGGAAATAAAAAAGGGTGGGATCAAGGTCATCTGACTGGAGAGGTTACAATCTCCTCATAAGAGAAAACTAAAGGCAATGCCTTGATGAGTGGGCATGGGGGTAGAAGAAGGAGATGAGTTGGTAAGTGAGGGCCACGTGGTGAGTGGTGATAATGGAGGCCCAATCAGTGTGGGGGTCATTGGGTAAAAATTTGATGGATTGTAAAAACTTCCATAAGAGCTAGTCTATGAGATTTAGAAGTATGGAAAAAGATCATACAAAAGGACATCATTGGAGGTGATTAATGTAATTATTTTATCATTGTAATATGGGTGGGACCCATCATAGATATGGTATGTGGGTCCTTGATTGGTGATTTTGGGCACGGGTGTAGATGGAATATTAGGCACGGGGTTTGTTGATGGACTAGTTACTTTCTATTTTCCTTTGTCCTTCTGGTTGCGGGTGGTAACTTGGGACCATGTTTAATTTTGAGGGGAGGTGGTGAAATGGAGAAGGTGTGGGATGGAGTAGTGTAAACAACATGATTTTGAAAAAACTTTAATGGGGGAGAAAATCCTTGTGAAGTGCATATGGTATTACTGGCATTTGGCCAACTTTTTGAAAACATACCATGTTGATCTCAAATTTTGGAGGTGGAAAAACGGGGTTGTGGGGATGGAGATGTAGGTCGTTGAAGAAGAAAAGGGATGATGATGTGTTGTGAAAGGTGAAGGTGGAAACATGGTCCCTCATAAAGAAGGTCATCATCATCAAAAAATTGTTCATGAGGACAAAGGTTGTAGAAGAATGGTTTTTTAGAGCCTTAAAATTTTTTACATCATGTCCTGGCACACGATGATCGGCACAAATATTGGTTTTCATCGAACCCTTTTGATTTGGGTTTGAGAGGGTTATAAGGTCGAAGCGGTGGGTAATATGATGATGTAAAACTCTCTAATAGGTTGGTTAGAATGTTTATGTAGGAACCCCTGCCAATGGATCACAATGGGAAGTAAGTTTGGGTTTGGGTAAAGGTGCGGATGATCATGAGGGAAGAGACATTATAGGAGAGGGAACGGGTTTGGACCACTGGTATGGTAAGAGGTATTTTTCTTATGTCTCGATGGCAATCTACTTGGGTAAAAGGTGTGGGTAGAAGAGATAGCAATGGAATATTTTTGTTGGTTTTTTACTATCTTATTGGAGCATAGTGGGTTCTTATCTTTGGGTTGCACCTTCTTGGATTAAAGGTGACATAGGAGTACGTGATACAAAAAGGGAAAGTAGATTGTAGAAGAGGACAGGTTACCCATGGGGACAAACCGAGGTTGTGGTGGTAGTGGTTGGTAGAGGTTGGGTAGACGGTATGGGCTGAAGTCGTATAGGTAAAGTTGGGTTATAGTAACTGGTGGAGGTATAGGTGGTAAGAAATGCACAGGTGAGGGAGAAGGTGTTTTTTTGTGTGGGTAAATGAGGTGTAATGAAGGATCTTGATGAAGTAGTAGGTTTTCTTAGATTTTTGAATCACTTTGGGTAGGAGACTATTTGGCTAGGGTTGATGGGTGTGGCCCCTAGGATGGATAGGAGGGGTGAAGGTGAAAAAAGGTGTGGTAGGTGGAGACTAGTGTAATGTGGCCTAGAAGGTTTAGGTCATCCTTTTCAGTGGAGGAATAACTTTTGGTGTAGGTTTGGGAAGACGTGGCTAAATCCAATTTGATAGGTAGATGGGTAAGGCCTTGAAATTGGCATGACACCCAGGTTAGTGATGGGTTTAGATATAGATGAAGATATAGGTGTGGGTAGGTTTCTTAGGTATTGGAATGGTTTTTAGTCATGGGTAAAAGGTTTTGGGTATAATGTAGAGGTTGATGAAGAATAAGACATTTCGATATGCATGGTCAAGGTCGATCTGGTTTGCATGAAATACCTTTGGGTAGATTGTGGAAGTATCCTCAGAAAAAAAATTTTCATTTTTGGTTGAAAAGTGGAGTCCAAAGATGTCCCCTGAAACATGGAATTATCAACATAAATCCAAGCGATTGAACAACCGTGAAAACAAGAGTGTTTGTAGGAGAAGAATGGAGTTGGTTTTGGTGGTAATCCCTATAAAAATATGTCTATGAGACAGGGAAATTGGATATCCTAAGACTCAGTGGGTAAAAAGAGACGAGTCAGGTCAACGGGGTCCTAGGATGCCTGACGGGAGAATTTCCCCCAACAGGTAGTGACATGCCTAAAGAATTATCCTATGGGTAGTAGAGATGGTAGGTGAGGTGATGTAGATGGTGGAATGACATCAATAGAAAACATGGGATCCTCCATGAGAGTAGGAGGAGATGAAGGGGACTCCTTTGTGGTTGGAGGAGTAATAAGAGGTATGCTCCTCTTTGGGTAGAGGAAGGCCGGTGCCAATAATTTATTCAATAGACAAAGTAGGTGGAAATTTAAAGGAATGACCGGTATGATATCAAAAAACCAGGTTGACTTTATGGAAAATTATTTTCATTGGATGAGGGTTAACTATTTTGATTAGATGATGGGTTTATGGTTAGGGAATGGCTTCTTAAAGATGTGTAAAATTCTAATTTTGTGGTGCATTTCAGGTTTGTCCACAACAAAGTCTCCATTATATATCATCTCTTGGACAATGTTTTTTAAAATTTAGGTAGTTACCGTTACTACGGCCTTTGGACACAATGATAAATTACAGTAGTCATGCTCCTTATAACCATGTAGGCATAGGAAAAAGTGGGATCAAAAACCAATATGATGTTTTTATGGGAGGAAGTGTAATGGCTCCAACTTTAAGAAGCTTTTTCCAAGATTGAATTTTAGGTCCTCTCCAATTGAAGTGTACTTTCGCTGCTCTCACTGGAACTAAAACGATCTGGATAGGGGAAAATATTGGAAGAAGGTTGGACTTGATTAGAGGTATGGGATGGACCTGATTTGAGAACTACCACGTTGACAGATCCTTTTGGATTTTGAAGAATTATTTTGGGGTTTTGAAGATGAAGAAGAATTGTTTTAGTTTCGACAGGGAATTTTTTGTTTTGTAATTGGATTTTTATTTTCTTCAAAGGCGTGAATTTTCCAGATTTTTGTGCCATGGTGAATGCTTTGTCAAAGGTTTGGAAGGTTTGCATCTATAGAGTTGGTGAAAATGTGTCTAGCACAAGCTCTAGTGAACAAATCAATAAGTTCAGTTTGAGGTATCTGGAATGTTGATTGGTTGATAAGACTTAAACAACGAGAAACAAAAAATATACGATAGATTTCATCATCATACTATCATATCAAATATAGGTAAGTCATGGTGGACCTTTTTTGACTACATTGATCAAGAAGTGGTCCAGGGAATGCTTGATACACTTGGTTGAAGGAGTAGATGGAATGTCTAGGTGAACTGTTGTACCAATCTAAGGTGGGGTCCTGTTAGAGGACACGAGAAATGTTCGTAAGAGCAAAAAGCATCGTCATGGGAAAATTAGGTAGCACCCATGTTTTGAATGACCGCAAGTGTTGTTGTGGGTCCTCTTTTACTGTTGAAAATGGTTGAATTTGGGAATTTCCCAATGCATAGGGTATGGGAGAATAGGAATGGAGGGATGAATAAGATCATTACATATTTCTTCATAGGTCAAGGAGTTATGAGAGCCGGAAAACCGATGCTTCTAATGTCTACATATTTTTCCATCATCATCCTAATGGGGTCATTAGTCGGTTGTGAGGAAATGGGTTCCTCCTGTAGTAAAGGGAGGTTAATGATGGGTGTATGATGTGGATGGAATCCTAGACATGGGGGTGCCGAATATGAAAAACCCTGAAGGGGGAATAGATACAAGCAGAATGTACCCCGAATAAGCCACAAATGAGATTTGGGGGGCTAATTGGTGATGCGTGTAAATAGATGGGGGTGGTCGTAACGACTCTCGTAGTAATGGGTGGTAGAGACTAAGGGATGGAAAAAAACTAGATTTTTGGAACGGGGGTGTGGGTTACTGGACACCTAGAGGTGGTTGTGATGCAACTGGCATATATGAGGAAAATGGGGCAGATGAGGCTATGCTCAAGGAAGTTAGTGAAGGAAAAAAATTGACACCCACAGGTGCAAATAGATGTCATTGGGGTAGAGATTATGGAAGAGGTTGGAAACCTAAAATAAGAGACCACAAGGGCGGTAATATGGATGAGGGGAGCGTCGAGCCTAGTGGTAGCTAATGCGGAAGTGGGTGCGAGGGCAGGCGGGATAGATACAAGCATGTCCGTAACACTAGCTATCTTGAGCAGTCCTTAGGTAGATGAGTGGGAAAGATTAGTATTATAAGGCCATGGTATTCTAATCAAGGAGCCTTCTGATCTCTTCATAAACCGATAGAAAATGGTGATAGGTTTGTGTTGGATCCATAGGTGAAAGGATGGATAACAATGAACATTTGTACAAAATATATCTTTATCATTGTTCCTATAAGGGATATAGACTGGGATGCTATAAATATGGTATTCATGACCTAAATTGTTTGATCATTCTTGTAATCCTCATGAGAAATACGGGTTTAGGTTTTCAAAAAAACCTTATTTGAGGACCCTTGTAAACAATGCAAAATGGATCTATAATAAAAACTAAAACCATTTTCTACACAAATCACATGATGATTCCATTGACATGGAGGGACACCATTTCCATTCCATTTTATCTTTTTTTAGTCCAATACGATTACCTTAGGGGCATATTACTTATAAAACTAACAATGGTAACTAAGATCCTTTTACTCTTATTCCCAAAAAATGATATAAGAAGACTCCCATACCATCAACATCATTTCAATGCCATGATGATTACTCTATCCTCTCCTATATGGGGGTAGAAAAAACCTTTACCTTAAAAAATACTCTTCCACCTGCCACATCCACACTTCTTAATGCCACCCACTATCACATTAACATAGAGACTTTACAGGATCCTCATATAGTCAAATTTTGGTTCAATCATTAGATTTAGAAATAATTGAAAAGAATTCACTTACCCCTCCTCTCCAAAAATAGTTAGGCCTTCACATGGTCATATAAAGACATGCCAGATATCAAACATAACATCATCATTCACAACATCATCACTAATCCCAATACAAATCTTGTCAAATAAAAGCTACGTAGGATTGCCACCATCATGTTGATATCCTTAGGAAATAAGAGTTTACAACACCTTCTCTATGCTAACTTCATCCTTATCCATTGATTTATCTATAATGGGTTTTCTAATATCATACCTCTAACCAAAGCCTATATAATTTTTATACATCTACATGGATTACCGAAAACCTCAATATTACATTTCCTAAAGAAGACTTTCCCTCTTCCTAACATCAACCAACTCGTCAACCTCACTCTTGGCTATGAAATTCTTTCCCTTATGGATGGTTTTTTTCGAATATAATCTAATTCTCATTTCTAATGACGATCAACATAAAACATCCTTCATTACTCCTTGGGGGAATTTTTTCTACCGCATCATTCCCTTCATAATTTAAAACCTAAGGGCCACTTATCAACACACTACTGAAAATATATTTTCCATGACATCATTCATAAAACCCATACAACAATACGTTGATGAATTCCTAGGAAATTCTAAGCAACCTAGGGACCATCTCATTGTCCTAGAAAAAAATATTTTCTTAAATCATTACATAATTTCTTCACCTTAACCCTACTAAGTGTGTATACGGTGTTTCTCACCGAAAAGTTCATAGAGTTCATCATTTCTATAATAGGAGATAAAGTAGGACCCAAAGAAGATCAAATCCATCATCAAGATGGACTCCTCCATCAAACCTCAAAATAAATTCTTAGTCTCTAAGGTAGACCCCACTTTAGTTTCATCATTTCATCTCACAAATTTCAGACCGATTGTTAGCGTTTTTCACCATCTTCTTTGAAAAGAAGTCCACTACAAATGGGATTTACAATTTCCAAAAATTTCTTCAAATACCTCAACAAATATCTTTTATCACTAGCTATTCTTACACCTCCACACGAGGAGGATATGTTTCCACCTATACATACACACTACTAACCATGCTCTAGGTGTTTATGATAAACACATCGAGATGAGCAAGGTCATGAACATGTTTGTCTATTACATAATCCATATACTTTATGACTATGAAATCCATTAATCGTGATTTAATTTAACTTGAATTAAATTAAAACTATTGGAGAGTCCACATATGATAATAAATGATAAAATAAAGATTTTGACATAAGTAAACTAATATGTAATATTTCAAATCCTAATTAAAGAAGAAGAAAAGATGACTTATCTGATTCACTCACAACATGGAAAGTAATCTGTATAGGGAAATGTGCTAAAACTGGATGAGTAGAATGTCGCAAATGTTATCTGTAAATTCTAGACTATAGGAATAAGGCCATACATGGGTGTCTGGGATAGGGAAAGTGCACCTAGGCCACTGGAGAACCTCTTTTTGGGAACTAGTGACTATGTAGGAGATTAGGATTTGATTTCTAAAAGTGTCGCAAGGTTGTCACAAATACTTCTCATTGATCACCTAATGGTCACACTATGATTATCGAGGGTAACATGTAACCTAAAAAAATAGAAGCTCACTTGCACAAACCCATAAACCACATCAAATATAAAATAGAAATATGTAATATGGGGATTTAAACTAACCTTTATGGTCACCCCGAGAGTGAACTTATGACCGAGTGGTACACTACATGTCAAACTCCATGTAAATCTGGTGAGTGTGTGTAGAAATTGTGCCCTAGGATGCCCTTTTTCATGTTGCACTTGATAACAGGTTGTAGCTAAATGTAATAATGTAAAAGAATACGTGGATGGAAAAATTAAATTCTCTTTCCTATGTAATGTATGCATAGTTGATGCAGCCATTTTCCCTTGAGTGGATGTGTTGTCTTGTGCTTTTCAAAGGGAAAAATTCAAATTGAAAATAAGACAATTGTACCCTAGTGTCAAAATTTTTCATTGTAGACCTTCCCCGAAACCACTCCATGTCAGTCCATCCCCTGTACTGGTCCTATCCTACCCAAGAAAGTATTCATTGGTGTTTTGTCAACCTTTTACATAGGTAATTTATGCATACAATTCATTCAAATGCTTCTGAGACGGTACCTTTCAAGGAAGACTGTTCGAGGGGCTTATGAATGGCTATTTTTAGCCTTTCTAAGACATGGTGCATCCACATGGAGTAGATTTGAAGGCCTAAATTCATCAAGGAAAAGTATATAGGAGATAGGAACATTTTTCAACTGATTTTGGAATATTTTAGAAAAGTTTAGAGGTTTTGGGATAAGTTCAACAAAAGTAGGTCTTTGAAGAGGAATGAGCTTGCAGTACAACACAACACCAGAGATTTGGAAGATGATTTTAGGATCTTAATAAGGAGATGGAGGTCAAAAAATACACTGTTGGAAAAGGTATATTAGATTTCTAAATGATGGTATTTTCAAATTTTCTACAAGCTATAATAAATTCTGCCCACAGGCTATTTTTCAACATGCATAACATGTGATTTTGAGAAAATGTATATTTTTAAGGGGTTGCAAGACGATGCAAGGCATGGGACCCATCCCATTATTTTCAAAATTCCATTTCTAGTCAATATTATATATATAATTTCTAAAAAGCCTATGGATGCTCAAGATATGATGTCGTCAAGCTTCTCTCTAAGGTATGCTTTGGAACTTAGTAAATTTTCTGGGTGGGCACATGTTACCACTAGTTATGAGTGCAATTTATTATACCAACGGTCCCATTCCATTGGGAAACAAGGTAAAAAATGCACCCAATGCCAAGATATATTGTTGGACCGTTATGTGACCCAGGTGGAGCTCAAACCAACTAGTTAAGTCCCTTTACACCAATCTTTAGTTCTCTCCATCGTCAAATCCTACAGTGCCACTTGTTAGCTTCTGGTAAGGATGAATTTTCTCACATTATGTTCCATCTCCTTAGGACACAAAAATTATCCCCATGCCCAACTTGGCCCTTGATCCCTCATGTGATCCAGAAAGGCGCTTCACATGCCATTTTTTCAGCCCCCTCTCCTCTTTGCCTCTGTAAACTAGCATCTACCACTTGTCCTCACAAAATTGAGGCATATTTTCTTTAACCTTATGTCCCATCCCATTGGGATAATTAGGGAAAAAAATGTTCCTAATCCTAGCCCTTTCTCTAGTGCTCCATGTGACCCAGTTCTAGCCTCAAGGTGCTTTCTGTTCACTCTATATGTCTCCTCCACCGACCAATCCTCATCCTCCACTTAACAAGATGAGGTATAGGAGTATATTATTGTCTAAATTGTCTTATCCCTTTATAAAAATTGGGACACAAAATTACACTCACCATCATGAAACTTTAAAAAATTTAAAAAATTGAAAACTGTTACTATCATGTTGCTTCTCCTTGTGCATGCGAGAAAACACGTGAAATGTTGGAAGAAAGTTATAAAAATCCAATGCCCCTATCAATTTATTCATTTCTCATCCATCCAAATAGGTCCATTTCTGAAATAACATGAAATATTTCTTTTTATACAGACACCATGCCCATTTTTCACTAGATAAACTCCATAGCCAAAAACCATAAATACTCATACTTCAAAAATGGGTAGTCAAATTATGATGATATTTTCACCATATCTCCCTGTCCTAGGTGCCTATAAGAAGAAAGAAATAGAAAAACTAGAGGTTCCTCTAATTCTTAATGGAAAAAAACCCTAAATTTATGGCCTATCTATTCTTCTTTAATTTCCCATTAATCCGGAAGACAATTCGAGCTAGAAATTGAGGCACAATATTCAAATGAGAAACCCATTCCATAGAAGATGATTTTCACCAAAAAGAGGTGTGGAAGAAGATATTCTAAAAATAGTAAGTTCCTCATGCTCACACTTATTATATATGGAAAATTTCTCAGAATAGTAAAAACCTTCAAAGCAGCTAACCCTAAAAACAACCAAAATGGAAAATGAGGAGATATAAGTCAAAAATAAAAAAAAGTGTGAAAAAAAAATAAAAATCAACATTCCAAAAATATAGAGTTCTTCAAAATGGCAGTGAAATCTCTATAAATCTTTTCCAATCATAATGAGAATTCCACAACATTGATTCCGAGGAAAAAACACAACCTTTCCCAAAATAGCAGCTCCTAGAACCCAATGGTTAAAAATAGAAAGTTACAGTTTTGAGTGCAAAAAGTTGCTACCATATCAAATTTGACTCATATTGTTGCATTCTGTCAACATGAATTTTAAATTATCCATCCTCAATTCCGTATTGGATCTTTCATCAAAATACTCAAGTGTAGGTGACATTGATGTCACCCACATGGAACTCAAGGATCTCAAATCCAGAATATTGGGTGGACCAGGAGAGCCGTCGAAAGAAAAGGTATTTGTGAGTGGATTGTATATACAGATGGTGGCCATCCCATTTCAGTACAAAGCAAAAAATTTGCATTTTCTTATTCCAATCACTATGATCCGAACACCCAAATGATAAGAGATGACGACAACTCGGTCCTAGTAGTGCTTACCCCAAAGGTAATATATCAAGGCATGTATATCTCTGTCAAGATAAACATGGTAGTGATCACCGAGGAGGTTGCATCATGAGAGTGGAATAAGATAAAAACATACCTCCAAGGCCTTGTTCTTAGATCATGGTTGAAGCATGTTAAGAAGCCATCTCATGTGTTGAAGACACTTTCTCATGAATTCCATGAGGGCTTATCTGATGTCATCATTATCCTAAGATAAGTGATGACAGAAGAAAACACAAGGGAATTTCATGACTGGATGGAATTTTTCATTCTCACAATCTTGGAAGGAAAAAAAATAATTGACTGGGATAAATTATCAGTAATAACTTACATCATCAATTCTTCAAGTTACATCTTCTAAGAATTTATGCATGACTTTGTACCTGGTCTACGCATTGGAAAAAAAATGACCATTTAGGGGCCTGACACTTGCCCAAAATGTTTCTCAAAATACCCTTTGTACGATAAATATCCACACTTGTCTTGAAGGAAATCAATAAACATTTTGCAAAGGTGAATGATGCTTTCACAATGTATGTTACATCAGACTACTAGAGGGGAACCCACATTAAAGGATGTTTACACATTTCACTACTCTAGTAAAAAGGTTTGGATAATACTTTAGACATTTTTCAAACTTTTCATATATACAAGTGTTGGGTTTTGAAATTTCTCCATAGAGATTTCCACACCACACGAGTGAAAATATCATGCTAATTTAGCTATGTAGACAAATGGTTCATATCAATCAGAAGCTGAGGAATAGAAATAATATTATTGCCTCCCCTATCTCACTGGGTATTTTCTCTTGCAAAAGTGCTCACAAGGCCACTAACATGGAAGATTACATGTCCCCCATAAATATGAAATCATATACTCCAAGGGAAGATTTCGACATCTGAGATGATTCAGACACTTTTCACCTTCCTGATTTGTATCATGTGCCAAAAATTGAAGACTTTGGGTGAACTTTGTTGATAATTTTGAATTCCAAGACCATGATCACAAGAGGATGACAACTGAGAAAATAAGAAAATTTAAGCTTGATTGGTATGAAGATAGTGTTAAGAGTATGGTACTAAAATGTATGATCTAGAGTACCAAGAAGTGAAGGATTATCATCTCCCCAAGTGGTTTGGAGTGTTCCAAATCTAGAGATATCAAAGAAAATGCAAAGGAATTCATAAAAATGTTAAGAGAATGGTTTAGGAGAAATAAATTTCTTCTCATCACATCTAGAAACTTCTCTACCCTCTAGATACAGACATGAAACCATTCCTCTTCCAAGGATAAATACAATTCTCCCATCTTAGTTCAATTAGGAAAAATATCAAAGAGAAAAGTAGTGGAACTAGAATCCCCTCGCTACAAGAGACTACATAATGAAGTGAGAATAGTGGAGGATTCTGTAGTTGATATAGAACAAAGGGAGATTAACCTGATTCACCTCTTAGCCCCATAATAATCTCCAAGCTTCTGATACACCGAGCTCACCTATAAAGGACGTTCCTTCCCATTTAGAGAAATAGGATGTAATTTTTCCAAATGCTAAGAAGGAAACAAATGATATATTATTATGGGTATAAGAGATAATTATAATTGAAGATCACATACTGTAATAAGTGATAGAGCCAAATTTATTGACTATGTCCTTGATGGTCAAAGGGAAGAAATGAAAATTAGCTCAAGTGACTTCTTATTGTTTCAGTGGCACCTCAGGTAACTAGTATGTAGAGGTAGTTATGCCAATGGTCATAAAGAGTATTGAAGAAATGACCCTGAATGAATATGAGGAAAGCATAATTACCTTGGGTCTAGTGGCACATGAGGGTGATGTTCACTTATTTCAAGAGTCTCCCACTCACCTCATTGTGAGAAATCAAGAATAAAATTAGAATTTGGACCAAGCGGAAGACCATATCAAGACCCTCACTTCATACGTGAAATTTCTCTTGGACATGAATGCTATCACTTCTCTATCAGTTGAAGAAGTTACTATAATTAGTATCTTAGAACCTAAGTCCATTAGAAAAACAAAAGGGTTCAATATGCAGGGAAGAGAAAATGACAAGTGGGTGAACATGATCATGGAAAAAGGGAAGGTGTTGCTACCAGAAATGTTGACATATTTCAAGTACATGGATGCCAAAATCACAAAAATAATCACAATACGAGAATTGATTGAGGTAGAGAAGGATCACGTAGATAAGGTGTATCCTCTGGTCATTGAGATGGGAAAGATAAAATCATCCCTCTTGATAATTGATGGGTTTCAGATTTGCACTTGGAATGAAACCACAGTCAGGGGACAAGAAAGTCCCTCCTCTTTAATGGGAGAGGTTCCCTTATTGAAATTAGGGGAAATACCTATGTAAAAATACACAATCTTTCATTCAATGATGGTTTCCCAATATCTTGAAATGTGTTTAATGCCTGAAAAGTTATCAATACATGAGGATAGAAGACTTGAAGAGAGGAGGGTGCCAGAAGAAGACAATAATTTCAGGGAAAAGAGATGGTAGAGAAAACCCTTATATGTATTGAGAAAATGAGATATAGAGAAAAACCATTCATGTTTATAATGGGAAAAATCCGTAGACTCAAAGTTCTTGAGATTGTATAAACTAGAACACAAAGTTTCTAAGCATGCAATGATTAAATGATTCATAGATCAGAGCAAGAAAGAAAGAGAAAACAAAGGAAAAAGGAGAAAACCCTTGTATTGATTTATTCAAATTCAGAATTACAGTTCCAGAATCTCAAAATTCCCACCATTTACAATGGCTTCAAAAGCCTCTAAAATAGCTTGCAAGAAACGGTTACAACTTCCTTCTGCCGGTCTTGGAATTTTCAACAGCCAACTCTATCTCTCCATTGAATTTGACCACGTGGCGAGCTGGTGCTCATTTGAGTTTGGCCCTTAGGTTTCACTTCCGAAGTTGTGTCGATGAGGCATATGGCACCTTTTGCTGAACCTTCCACACTTAGCTGATTCAGGCTTGTTCTGTCTTCATTTTAGACCTCAGACGCATGGAAAGGCTGCATTTATTTGAAGACTATCCCTTGGGCCCTACCGTTGGAGTTATGCCATTTGGACATGTGCAGGATTCCACTGTCCCTTGAAACATGACCATACCACATCCAATCAGAGATGTCCACGTAATTCCTATGGATGCTAGGGAAAAAATTAACGGGGAAAAAATCCTTCCATTCAATGGTGGTTTCTCGATATCTTGAAATGTGTTTAATGCCTGAAAAGTTATCAATACATGAGGATAGAAGACTTGAAGAGAGGAGGGTTCCAGAAGAAGACAATACTTTCAGGGAAAAGAGATGGCAGAGAAAACCCTTATATGTATTGAGAAAATGAGATATAGAGCAAAACCATTCATGTTTATAACGGGCACAATCTGCAAACTCAAAGTTCTTGAGATTGTATAAACTAGAACACAAAGTTTCTAAGAATGCAAGGATTAAATGATTCATAGATTAGAGCAAGAAGGAAAGAGAAAACAAAGGAAAAAGGAGAAAACCCTTGTATTGATTTATTCAAATTCAGAATTACAGTTCTAGAATCTCAAAATTCCCACCATTTACAATGGCTTCGAAAGCCTCTAAAATAGCTCGCAAGAGATGGTTACAAATTCCTTGAGCAAGCAAGAAACGGTTACAACTTCCTTCTTCCAGTCTTGGAATTTCAATGGCCAACTCTATCTCTCCATTGACTTTGACCACATGGCGAACTGGTGCTCATTTGAGTTTGGCCCTTAGGTTTCACTTCCAAAGTTGTGTCAATGAGGCACATGGCACCTTCCTCTGAACCTTCCATACTTAGCTGATTCAGGCTTGTTCTATCTTCATTTTAGACCTCAGACACATGGAAAGCCTGCATTTATTTGAAGACTATCCCTTGGGCCCTACCAGTTGGAGTTATGCCATTTGGACATGTGCAGGATTCCACTGTCCCTTGAAACATGACCATACCACATCCAATCAGAGATGTCCACTGTAATTCCTATGGATGCTAGGGAAAAAATTAACGGGGAAAAAATCCTTCCATTCAATGGTGGTTTCTCGATATCTTGAAATGTGTTTAATGCCTGAAAATTTATCAATACATGAGGATAGAAGACTTGAAGAGAGGAGGGTGCTAGAAGAAGACAATACTTTCAGGGAAAATAGATGGTAGAGAAAACCCTTACATGTATTGAGAAAATGGGATATAGAGAAAAACCATTCATGTTTATAACGGGCACAATCCTGCAAACTCAAAGCTCTTGAGATTGTATAAACTAGAACACAAAGTTTCTAAGCATGCAAGGATTAAATGATTCATAGATTAGAGCAAGAAGGAAAGAGAAAACAAAGGAAAAAGGAGAAAACCCTTGTATTGATTTATTCAAATTCAGAATTACAGTTCTAGAATCTCAAAATTCCCACCATTTACAATGGCTTCGAAAGCTCTAAAATAGCTCGCAAGAGATGGTTACAAATTCCTTGAGCAAGCAAGAAACGGTTACAACTTCCTTCTTCCAGTCTTGGAATTTTCAATGGCCAACTCTATCTCTCCATTGACTTTGACCACATGGCGAACTGGTGCTCATTTGAGTTTGGCCCTTAGGTTTCACTTCCAAAGTTGTGTCAATGAGGCACATGGCACCTTCCTCTGAACCTTCCATACTTAGCTGATTCAGGCTTGTTCTATCTTCATTTTAGACCTCAGACACATGGAAAGCCTGCATTTATTTGAAGACTATCCCTTGGGCCCTACCATTGGAGTTATGCCATTTGGACATGTGCAGGATTCCACTGTCCCTTGAAACATGACCATACCACATCCAATCAGAGATGTCCATGTAATTCCTATGGATGCTAGGGAAAAAATTAACGGGGAAAAAATCCTTCCATTCAATGGTGGTTTCTCGATATCTTGAAATGTGTTTAATTCCTGAAAATTTATCAATACATGAGGATAGAAGACTTGAAGAGAGGAGGGTGCTAGAAGAAGACAATACTTTCAGGGAAAATAGATGGTAGAGAAAACCCTTACATGTATTGAGAAAATGGGATATAGAGAAAAACCATTCATGTTTATAACGGGCACAATCCGCAGACTCAAAGCTCTTGAGATTGTATAAACTAGAACACAAAGTTTCTAAGCATGCAAGGATTAAATGATTCATATATAAGATCAATAAGGAAAGAGAAAACAAAGGAAAAAGGAGAAAACCCTTGTATTGATTTATTCAAATTCAAAATTAAAGTTCTAGAATCTCAAAATTCCCACCATTTACAATGGCTTCAAAAGCCTCTAAAATAGCTCACAAGAGATGGTTACAAATTCCTTGAGCAAGCAAGAAATGGTTACAAATTCCTTCCACCAGTCTTGGAATTTTCAATGGCCAACTCTATCTCTCCATTAACTTTGACCACGTGGCGAGTTGGTGCTCATTTGAGTTTGACCCTTAGGTTTCACTTCCAAAGTTGTGTCGATGAGGCACGTGGCACCTTCCTCTGAACCTTCCATACTTAGTTGATTTAGGCTTGTTCTGTCTTCATTTTAGACGTCAGACACATGGAAAGACTGCACTTATTTGAAGACTATCCCTTGGGCCCTACCCTTAGAGTTACACTGTTTGGAAATGTGCAGGCTTCCACTGTCCCTTGAAACATGGCCATACCACATCCAATCAGAGATGTCCACGTAATTCCTGTGGATGCTGGGGAAAACATTAACAGGGAAAATACTCCTGGCATTCCCTACTGTGGGAAGAAAATAAAAAGAAGGGGAAAAACTCCATTGTTATGCCCAAATTTCAAATTTTTCTCCATGGAATGGAAAACTACAAAGAATACCAGGCTTGACATGATCCAATAATCCAAGGGACCAACTCAAATTTCTGAAACTTGACTTTAAAAGAGGAGAATTATGAGGGCAATAACAACTGGATCTTTATGGGGATGACTTGATAGAGGAATGAGGTAAGATCAAGAACCATAGAAAAACTCAGGGAAAGTAGACCAATGCCTTATCCATTGAGAAAAATAGAGTCAAAAGGAAAAACCAATACAAGGAAACACACACAAGATAGGAAAAGAAACAAAACAAACCAAAAGGGAAGACCCAAAACAAAACACACCACACAACAAATAACAAGAAAGGGAAACAAGCCAAAACCAAAAACCAAACGCAATGTACAAAAGGACTTCCTAGCCACATAGGAATTAAAAAAATTTAGGTACTACCCAATAAAAGGAAGTGGGAGGGGAGATTCATCCATGTAATCTAGATAAACAGAGTTTTCTCTAACACAATGTCTGATTCTAAAAGAACCAAGCCAAAGAGAATCAAACTTACCATGGATTCCTCGTGGCTCATGTCCTTTTTCCAAAAGCAACACAATGTCTCCTACTTGGAAAACTCTATGTTTATATTTTTTGTCAAACAAAGCCTTCACTTTCAACTGATGAGCTGCTATCCTGTCAACTACTTGCAATTTGTCCTCATCAAGCTTCTAAAGGTACAAAATGCTCTAGTCAAAAGAGCTACAGGAACTTGAATCTTTAATGGTTTTCATCAGATGCAAGGCTAGAAATTCCACTATGACTGGCAGTTGAGGTTCCACACCATACACCACTTGTAAAGGAGACATTCCAATTGCTCTTTTGGGTGTAATTCTATGATCCCAAAGTGCATCATATAGCTTCTTGTGCCAATTCCTCTAAGAATCATTTACAAGCTTTCTAACTATGTTCACCAAGTTCTTGTTTATTGATTATGCCTGTCCATTCCCTTGGGGGT
Organism: Taxus chinensis; assembly: GCA_019776745.2. Classification (NCBI taxonomy): domain Eukaryota; kingdom Viridiplantae; phylum Streptophyta; class Pinopsida; order Cupressales; family Taxaceae; genus Taxus; species Taxus chinensis. Next base: position 936,493,853 of record CM034149.1, read on the forward strand.
AGTAATCTGAAGAAAGAGAAAGGGAGATCCCATACGCATAGTAGAAATCCATCATCTCAACAGAAGAAATGTTGGAAGTATTGTTAGTCACAATCTTGTTTTGGGTCCTAGACTTGATTAATATGTTCTCCTTAATGAAGTTACAAACTACGTTGGAAGTAGTGCTATTGACTGGGATGGCTTCCACCCACTTGGTGAAGTAATCTATGGAAGTTAACACATGGGTATGCCCAGCACTGGAATATGGATTGAGTGCTCCAATGAAGTATAAACCCCATTGTTGAAATGGCTCTTCAATCACTACAAGCTGGAGAGACAAAGTAGCCAACTTAGGTCTTCCAAAAAACATTTGGCATCCTTCACATTTACCAACCCATTTTGATGCTTCTCTGAATAGAGTGGGACAATAATAACCAGCATGAAGTATTTTCTGAGCTGTTGTAGTAGAGGAGAAATGACCTCCATAAGCCTAGTCATGAAATGCAGAGAACAAATTATTTTGTTGCTCCTTGTCTACACACATCAAAAACCTTATATCTATGCCTCGTTTGAACAAAGCATTCTCCCATAACACATATTGTGCAGATCTCAGTTAGATGGCTCTCTTTTATTTGACACTCAAGTGAGATGGACATTATTGATAGGTCAGAAAGTGAGTAATGTTAGCATACCATACATCTGTTGAGTTGAGGAACAGAATAACAAGGACATCAAATCCATCTTTGGAAAACTCCTTGGCATCTCCCTCAACAATGAGTTCACACAGGCCCTTACCCCGAACCAGCTTTGTTGGCCTGATGTCAAGATCATACTCTTGCACCTTTGCTACCCAATTACCTCTCTTGGTTCCGAATTCTTGCTGAGTAAGAATGGATTTGATTGTTGTATCAGGCACCAACACCACAAAATGAGAATGAAGGATGTAAAACCTAAACTACTTAACAAATTTTACAACTACAAAATCATGTTTCTCCATCATGGTGTACTTCAGCTCATGATTTTTCAAGACATAACTCATGAATGCAATTGGGATCTCATGATCTTCAACATTCTTCTAGGTCAACACATCAGCTAGGGTATTTTTAGTGGCATAATTATAGATAATGAAATCTTTGCTAAAGTCAGGGCACACCAAGATTGGAATATCTACAATAGCCTTTTTAATGTCCTCAAATAATTTCTTCCCTTCAGAGAACCAACCAAAATTTTGATTCCCTTGCATCATGTGAGTAATTCTCATAGTAAGTTCTACAAAATCAGGGATGAATCTTATTAGGAAATTGATCTTACGAAAGAAATAATGGACACCTTTATTACTTGATGGAAGAGGAATTTACTGGATGGCCTAAACTCTCTCCAGATCAATCTTGATTCCTTCCTTTAAAACAATGTGTCCCAACAGATTTCCTTCTGTGACACAAAACATAGACTTCTTAGGGTTTAAATAAATTCCATGCTCTCTACTCTTCTACAATATTATTTTAAGGTGTTGGAAGTGATCTATTATTTCCTTCAAAACACTATCAAGTCATCCAAATACACAATAATGCATTTTCCTTTCAAACTGCCAAAAGCCAAGTCCATGGCCCTTTGGAAAGTCACACCAACATTGATGCAAAGGTTCCCCAAGGATTAGTAAAGGTAGTCTTATGTTGATCTGCAGTATTCACCTCTACTTGATTGTACCCTGAGAATCCATCTAACATAGATAGCATCTCCAGGCCTATGACAACTTGCAATACTTGATCCATCATGGGGAGAGGGTAGTTTTCTTTCAAAGAACCCTGATTTAGATTTCTAAAGTCCACACAGATTCCGATCTCACCATTATTATTCCTAAAAGATAATATATTAGCAATCCATGTTGAATGGTGGATGGGGAAGATGATCTTAGCCTTCAAAATCTTTTTTATTTCTTGGAAAATTGTATCATTTATCTTTGGATTATATTTCCTTTACTTCTGTTTGAAGGGTTTGATCCCAGGCTTAAGAGGAATGAAATGTCACATTTCTTTAGGCTGAAAAGCCTTAAGATCATCACAAGAGTAAGCAAAAACATCAACATACCTCTTTAACAGATTCACCACCTTCTTTTTCTCTTCCTGAGTACAACATTTTCCAATATTTACCATTTTGGGATCATCAAGACTCCCAATATTCATTTTCTCAATCTCAGTAGATTGCCGGGCTCCTTGGGAAACTTTAGACTTCATATACCTATCATGTTTATCAAAAATATCCTCCAAAATCGCCAACCCTTTAGGGATTTTGTTGCCTTTCAGTTTGATGCATCCATCTTGATCCATCTCTTCTTTGACACCCTCTTCATTTGATGACACACACTCTCTAGGAAGATTGCCACTTCCTTCAAATTATAGCTAATCAAAGTTGTCTCTGAGCTCCAAGAATGAAAGAAAATGCTGGTCATCATTAAAAAATTGTGAATTATTTACATTGTCAGGAACACTGGGTCTATGAATCATATCAATGGTGAATTTATCTTGAGGGAAACGAAGATGAGGATTCAACAAGGACCACAAAATAGCTAGAGAGTCAGCCCTAGTGTTCCTTTCCCTTGGCACAACTTCAATGGAAAAAGCAACAAGGAATTCAATGGAATCCCAAACCAGATTCCTATAGTGCTTCAACCTTTTGTTCTTTACCTGATAAAGGTCTCTAACTTGTTTTATAATTAGCTCTACATCTCCATGAGAAAGAAGTTTCTTCACCGCCATTTCCTTCACCAAGCATAAACCAAGAATGAGGGCCTCATACCCAGCAGTATTTTTGGTATTTTCAAATTGGAACTTGAAGGAGAAAGGATGAACCTTACCCCCAAGAGAAATGAACACTACACCAGCTCCAAAACCATTTGAAGAGCAACTTCCATCAAACTCCAAAGACCACACACCATTAGGATCAAGAAACACTCCCTTTGATAGACTTGTCTCCTCTTGTTACATGATCATGTAGTTCCCATGCCCAATGTCTTTATACCGTATTTGTTCTTTAGGATCATCTGTCTTTTGCATAATATACTCTGCTTGTTTCTCAAGCAACAAATTCTTCATCTTCCCATTGACATGGATCAAGGCATGTGACCAATCCATTAAGATCTCACCTTAAACATCTTTACAAAACTTCCTACTTAGCAACATGCCATAGGAAGGAGGGATATCAACAACCAATATGGTAGCCAAGACCTTCTTATCTGGTAAAGCAACAAAAGCTACTTGTGCATCCTTGATTCTCTCAACCAAAGTCACTTCTCTACTTTCTATGGAATAGTAAGAGCCATAAGTGTGGGTTAAGGTTAGACCCAAAGCATGAGCCAGTTTTGTAGGCATTACTTATTAGATGCACCAGAATCAATGAAACAATTGCTAAGCTTGTGGCCAACTATGAGGAAAGTCACATAGAAGGGCTTGATCTTCTCATTGGGTGAAGTGACTACAACCACAAGGCTAGGTTGAGGTGGAGAAGGAGTGGGAAAAAGGCCTTTAGAAGAAGGGTTTGGGGTTCTATATTTATAATTTACAAAGTTAACCATTTTGGAAAAGGCTTTAGGATGGGTTTGATAGAACTTCGCCTCATAAATCTGAATCTTGGTCTTTTTAAGATGGTCTATAATGTCAAAAGATCCAGATGTGGAGGGGGGATCACTACTAGGAGTAGGAGGAGCTTTTGATCTATCAAATTTATCATTTGTTGGACAATAATTATTAGAAACATAAGTAGAGGGATAAGGACTAGCAGAGCTTACCTTTTGGGTGGAAGTTGAAGGAAAAGGAGCTCCTCTTCTTGCAATAATCGGGATGGTGATGGGGTACTCCTTGGATATTTTTTAGGTTGCACCACTTTTTTCTTTTTATTGGTTTGCTCCTGGGTCATAACAACTTATGACTCACTATTCATCTTAGCCACTATCATCATAGTCATCTTCATCATCCACACCTTCAATCGTGCGGAAATGAAATCAAGAACCACCAGGATCCTCTAGTTCTTCATCATCTTCCTCTTCTTGTTCATCATAGAGCCCATTCTCTTCCTCATCATCATGGTTAATAAATTCACAAGTAGCATTGATATGAACCTTGAGGGGTGGACCTTCAATGGCCAACCTGGTTTGAGAAAAGAGCAGGCGGTTCCTAGGATGAAAGTTCTTCCTTGGAACATTTTTATATGGAGCATGATGAGCCAATTGTTTCTTGATGGAAATGAGGTCATCAGCCAAATTTTACACCAATTGATCTGTATTACCTCTAGGAGAAGAGGAAGAAGAATATGCTTTGGATTTGAAAGACTCCCTTTTTAACTTGTCAGACATGATCAAGTCATCTTCCACACTGACAACCAATCTATTATCAACATCCAAAGTTGCAAGATATATTCTCCTTGGGGCATAGCTTACTTCCATAAATTGATCATTCAAGAAGAAACACTTTTGAATCTGATCAACAAGCCTAGTATTTTTTGGAATATTTTTAATCAACTTGTTGAACTTGGCCACAAATTATCTCATAGGCTCATGTGGCTCCTTCTTGATTTGAAAAATATCGGCTAGCAAAGCATGTACATCCTCAACAGGTTTGAAATGCTACTCAAACTAAGTTATCATGGTAGTCCAATCAATGATGGTCCTAGCAGGAAGATGGTAAAACGAATCTATACCATTGTCTTGCAAGGTCTCCACAAATAAGCTAATAGAGACATCATCATGCTCAACTCCAAGGACCCCACATGCAACAATGAAGGTTGTAATATGTTCATCATGGTGTAATTTTCCATCACCTCTAAATTTGGGAAAGTTATTCCTGTTACGCCTAGGAAACTCATGAAATGGTTGAGGAAGAGTCAAAGGCCCAACTCTTTGTTCCCAAGCTAGAGGTGCTGCCATCCTTGGAAAGATTTCTTGAAGTGGGACTGAGACACCAACAAGAACTAGGGCACAAAGATTAGGGATAAGTTGTGCTTGAGGGATGCTACTACCATAAGCTTTGTCTTCAACATGAGATGTGCTTGTGGAAGGAGCTCTTCTATTTCTTCTTGTTGGAGGAAGTTGAAAACCTTGTTGATCCAAAATTTGAAATTGGGGATCTTCAATTCCAAGATTTCTTCTACCACAAGTATATCTTAGAGTCGTAAGATCAAAGAAATGATCAAATTAGTTGTTCTTTTTAGAAAGGATTTTTTTTGAACAAATCCCTATCGGAGTTGCTAAAAACTGTTGGATTTCATATTTACACTTGGAATGAAACCATAGTCAGGGGACAAGAAATTCCCTCCTCTTTAATGGGAGAGGTTCCCTTATTGAAAGAAGGGGCAAAACCTATGTACATATACACAATCTTTCATTAAATGGTGGTTTCCTGATATCTTGAAATGTGTTTAATGCCTGAAAATTTATCAATAAATGAGGATAGAAGACTTGAAGAGAGGATGGAGGCAAAAAAAGACAATACTTTCAGGGAAAAGAGATGGTAGAGAAAACCCTTATATGTATTGAGCATATGAGATATAGAGCAGAACCATTCACATTTATAACGGGCACAATCCACATACTCAAAGTTATTAAGATTGTATAAACTAGAACACAATTTTTCTAAGCATGCAAGGATTAAATGATTCATAGATCAAAGGAAGAAGGAAAGAGAAAATAGAGGAAAAAGGAGAAAACCCTTGTATTGATTTCTTTAGATTCAGAATTACAGTTCTATAATCTCAAAATTCCCACCGTTTACAATCACTTCGAAAGCCTCTAAAATAGCTCACAAGAGACGGTTACAAATTTCTTGAGAAATAAAGAAACGGTTACAACTTTCTCAAGAAAGAAAGAAATGGTTACGAATCATTCCAATCATTCACACCCTTTCAAATTCTTGATTCGCAATGAAATGTTAAATGGTGGAAAATCTAGGCTTTCCATTATACGGCCGTTACATTATTTTTCCAGTTAAATATGGTCCATTCTATTTGCTCTTATAACTTTAAATTTGGGCCATCCATGCGAGAGAGATCTAACTAAAATGGGCTTGTGGATGCCTTTTGCATTTGTTTCCTTTTGAAGTTGTGCTAGGATGACACATGGAGAGTTCCACTTGTTCCTTTAGACTTAGCCGATTCAGGGTTATTTCCTTCTTGACTTATGTTGACCCCCTAGACACGTGGAGGGTTGGTGCTCATTTGATTTTCTGATTTGGAAATGCCTCCTGAGATTGTGTCGAGATGACACATGGCTCCTTCCACCAGTCTTGGACTTTTCAATGGCCAACTTTGTCTCTCCATTGACTTTGACCATGTGATGAACTAGTGCTCATTTGAGTTTGGCCCTTTGGTTTCACTTCCAAAGTTGTGCCAATGAGGCACATGGTACCTTCTGCTGAACCTTCCATACTTAGCTGATTCAGGCTTGTTCTATCTTCATTTTAGACCTCAGATGTGTGGAAATCCTGAGATGTTTTGAAGACTATCCCTTGGGCCCTACCCTTGGAGTTATGTGATTTGAATGCATGTAAAATTAAGCTGTCCCTTGAAACATTGCCATACCACATCCAATCAGATATCCCGTGGATGTTGGGGTAAAAATTAACGGGGAAAATATGCCTTCCATTCTTGACTGCGGGAAGAAAATAAAAAATAAGGGGAAAAAATCCATAGTTACACCTGACTTTAAAATTGTTCTCCATGGAATGGAAAACTACAAACAATACCAGGCTTGATGTGATCTAATACTCCAAGGGACCAAGTCAAATTTGTGAAACTTGACTTTAAAAGAGGGGAATTCTAATGGCGACAACAATAATAAAAGGTGTATTCTGTTCAGCATAAGATGAATTATCTCAATTATGGTCTCCTAATTTGGTCAGTCACGATGAGATGATTAATCACATTATTGCAAAGAATGATTCATACAAGGAATACATTGAAAAGATATAAAAGGATGTGAATTTTTATATACAAAATCTAGGAGTGCCATCAGTGAATGAAGACACTAATATAGATGATCTGTTGAACTCTTTTAAAGATCTAGTCGAATAGGAGGCCAAAGATCCATTCTCATTCAATGAAAATTCTTGGGAATATCTGGCATAAATAAGAGCGATCATTTCACACACCACAAGAGATCATCAGTCCTGGTGCTCAGAATGCAAGAACATCAACTATTTCGTAGAAACTTGGATCAAATCACTGGGTTTTGTTCATGTTCCACAAGTCGAGAAAGTTTTACTTGTAGTGGTAAGGTTTAATAAGAACAAAGGCATCAATATTTTGCGTGAATATCTTTCCAAGATTCCATTGGCGGTAGGGTAATCATCAGAATAGTTCTTTCTCTCTTATTCTATCTCTCTCTCTCTCTCTACGCACCTCCCCTCCTTATTTCATGGTTTATTCCTTTGTTGGGGGTTAATTTATTTTTATTTTTTCCTATTCCTATTGTTTCTTATTCATTTAAACATGACTATAATTTTTAATGCAATAAGTCACCCTTAATTTATAAAATGGGACTTAATTCTATTCCTAGGAATATGAAAAGTCAAATATTGTGGAGAAAAAATTAAAATACATGTGGGGGGTAGGTGAAGAGTATTCTAATGGTCTATAAATTATAATGAAACCCTATTTCTTAAGGGTTTTCAATTTTGTGTGCTCAAGAGATATTACTACTTAGAGTAAAGAAAAAGAGATAAAAAGTTTCTTCTATTACCTCACTCTATGTTCTTCCATTTTCTCACTAGGTAAATATTTGACAAAACATGAATGAAGAAGAAAGGATTTTCTTTCCTTTTTTATGAGAGAATTATTGAAACTTTGTGTTCCTAATTCTACAATGTCTTGTTGCTAGTAACAAATTTTTTTTCTTTCTATATATGTGTGTTAAAGTAATTTGATTATTATCTACAGGAATATAATTTTCTACTTGAGATATTAATCCTCCCTTCCTTTTTTCCCACTCCATTTCCTACCTCCTCAGCAAATTCCTCCATTGCAAGAAATTAAAATATTTTTCCCCAAGTTTAGTGGAGTGTTCATGTTAGATCCCTGTCCTCTAAGGCTACTAAATATTTTACTTCCATTCACGCATAATAAATGGAGTTTCATCATTCAAGCAAAGGGACCTAGAGTCTCAAAGCATTGGTGGATACCCACCAATTTTTCCCCTTGATAATTTTCTCACCAACAAATTTTAACACCTACCATGGGGAAAAATTAGAAAAATATGTATACAAAATAGGAATCACAAAAAATACAAAAAAATTAAATATCATAAAAAATAAAAAAAATAAAAATTTGAAGAGTCACATAACCTTATATCTGATATCTATGGTTATTCTCAGTAACCCTCCTATTTAGAGACCTGAATTTCTTTTCCACATCCAAGAAGATATTGCATCCGACTTGAGGGAAGCTATTTGGCATAATAGAGAATTGTTTTCACATTACTTCATAGCTACCAAGGTGTTAAATATTGAAGATAAATGTTTGGAAGAAAGATAAAGAGCGAGATAAGCCCAAATACAACAAAAAATATTTTAAGTCTATCTCAAGTCTATAAGTTGGTTAATCACAGGTACACAAGGTCACAACAATGAGGAAATATCAACCCGATATTTGAAGAGCTAAAAATAAGGAAAGAATTAGCTAGAATTTTGAGGCATCCCCTTGTCCTGAAATTTCTCTCACTAGTGGCTAGAGTGCTGTCTATCCATTAAACATTGAGTTTCTGAATCCCAACAAATATTTTGAAAGTTTTGTTGAAATATAAAATGAAGTATAAGCTCAAGTAAGAGAATAAGATGATGCAAAATAATTAGCTAAATTTGAATTATAAGTAATAGATAGATAAAGATCAGAAGTGAGAGCCACAACCAGAGTGAAAGTAAGAGAAAATGATCAAGTAGAGGTTGAATCCATACTAGGTGACAAAGAGAGACCACAAACTATTATGCCATGGGGAAGGAACATAGACCCACTTGCACTCCCACAACCCCTTCACGAGCTACCATGAGGATCAAGAAAAAGTTTTCCTAAGTTCAAAGGAGATGACTCATTGCTCCCAAAGTAACATGTGGTAGCCTTCATCACTACCTATGGTATGATAGGATTTAAACAAAAAGATATATTTTTCAGGTTTTATGTGGAGTCGTTGTAAGACAAATCAGTAGATTGGTTCTACCTCCTACCTGTTAGATCAATCAATTTCTAAGATGATATCAAAAATTTATTTAAAGAGAGATTCAAGTCTACTGAAAAATATCAATTAATATTGGTTCAATTGGTGAACATGAAAAAATAATCGAATGAAGGCATGTGGGATTTTGTACCAAGATAAAAAATAATGATCAAGAGGATACCTCTTAAATCTATGCATTCAAATGACAACGTCAATATATTCTTCATTAATTTCTAGCTACACAAATTTGGGTTCATTCTCAGAAGGTATTATCCTAGAACTTTGAAGGAAGATTAAGAATACCCCATCAAGATGGAGGATGATCTAATAATATTTGACAAAGTGAAAAATCCCGGTAGCAAACAAAAGGGTCAAAGTTCTAGTTCTATTCCCAGTATGGCCAATAATATAATTGGTCTCAAGAAGATGATTTCCCAAAGTACTATGAGGATTATTCTAAAGAAAACCAATCTTATAAACATGCCAAGTATAGATCCACCTCCCTATAGGATTTATCTTAATGCACCACTGATCAATATAACCTATGATGCAAAAGAACCAAAATAAGAAGAAGAAGTGGAAGAGCCAGAACATGAATAAAGTGAAGATGGTTATTTCTCAAGATTGAAGAGATCGACAGTAATAATTAGAATGGTCTAATTAAGTACCACTTAGTGGATTGGGATGATGATGAAAAAGAGGAACCAAGCTTTTCGTATGCTATATTCACTCACTCCCAGTCTCAAAAGTGAGCTTCCCCCTTAGCAACATCTGTAAAGTGGAAAACTGAGGATCCTCTGGAAGAAGTTCCACGAAACAAAATAATTAGCAGAGGATCTCTACTTCCACCATAAATAGTGAGAAAGAAGTCATCTACAATGATAAGTAAGTCCTGTGGTGTTTCCCCTAATAAAAATTCTAAACCTAAAGCTAATTCTTCAGCTAAAGCTAGTAATGTAAAATCCCCCGAGGTTTAACCAAATTCAACCACTCCTTCTAAACCCACTACCTTATTTACCAAAAATGCTTAAGCTCTCAAATTATCACCATATCTACAATGTAAAACCTTCATTATCCCTATAACATCAAGTTCATTAGACATGGATCCATTCGATTACTTCAGACATGAAAAAATGACCAAAGTTTAGATTTCTAAAATTGAATTTTTGGAAACACACCCAGATATATTCAAGAGGTTTGTCGATGTGACCCAAGATGGTAGCCCAAAATCCAAAAATGTGAATTATAATCCTAAGGGTCTACTTCCCACACCACCTACACCATCAAAGTAAAACATGTTAGCAGTAAGTGCATCTAAAACCAACAAGGTTGATCCTTTCTACATATCCCTCCTAGTCAAAGGCTATTGGTTAAACAACTGTATCATAGATTCTAGAGCCTATGATAATCTCATGCCCATAAAAGTCTCCAATTCCTTAAGACTTACTATGAAATGAGAAAATGGCTCTTGTTACTCTATGCAATCTAAGGAAGTGTCATTGGTAGGAAGGATTAAAGATGCACACGTGTCCTTGGCAGACTTTTCAGACAAGAAGGTGTTTCTCACCATATTGGTGGAAGACATCCCAACATCCTTCGGTATTCTATTGAGTATAATTTTTTACAGAGACCTAAGAGGGGAAATTCAAATGGATTGGTCCTTTATAACCATCCCAATAAAGGGTAAATGAATAAATTCCTTCATGTATGGAAAAATTACGTACACAATCTAAAATTTGTAGGACCTGAGAGCTAATATGCTATTCCAAGGTAGTGGGATGGGTAACTAATTCCTCACATCCGAATGAGATGAAAATTTCCCTCTCCTAACTGAAGATGAAGAAGATCAGTTGTAGAACATGGAATTTGATGGAATTCACTCAAGTGCAGGGTCTGGAGTTGGCATTGTCTTGACCTCTCCCTTACGTGATTTTTTTTTTCTGTTTGCATACAAAATGCAATATGAAAATACTAACAACACTATAGAGTATAAGGATTTCCTCCTTGGAATAGATTTCATTGAGTCAATTGGTATTGTATGCACCCAAAATTGCATGTGCTACATTGTCAGAAAATAGCTACAAAATTTCCCAATGATGATTCATGTCCTTTTAGAAGATGTTCAAGCTCCTAAATCCATTCGTAGTGTATATTTATAGCCTAGACATCCTTACTTAGCTTTTCCATGCTTTTTTCCAACTTCATGTTTCATTTCTGTGCATGTTTTGACCTTTAGTGCTAGGACTTCCACCCTACACAAAGCCCCCCCCCCCCCCAGCGGTCCTAAGACGGCTTTTTCCAAAATCCGTCATGCACGTTTTTGACATGTGACGCTTCACTTAAATTGACTTCCGAGATGCATTTGTGAACCAAATTACCTAAAAATAGTCTTGATTGCTTAGTATCTCCTTCCCTCTTCTATTTTTAAATAAATTTAATTAGTTTAAACTACCTCTTGACCCAATGATATGGCACTCTAAGGATGCCTTGTGCATGAAGTCATATCACTAGCCAATTCCTATATATTCCATGTCTTGTATTCAAGCAAAAGGGGCCTGAGAATTTTTGTGTATCTTGCATAGTATTTCTACCACAATCCTGCTAGGAAATTACATAGCCAAGCTCTGATCTCTTGTGCTATCTCTCTTCTACTTGCATTACAACCAGATCTGCCTTTAAGATACCATTGCTCAAGCATCTTCACTTTTTGTTGATTCTTGCATTCCTAATCCCTTGGACTCATATGAAGACATAGAGAAATAAAGGAGCAAATTGAGGGGACAGATACAGATACAACCATAGCTGGATTAAAAGTCTATTATGCTGAATTCTAGGTTGGAATTATTTGTTTGATTTTCTTCATTTGTTAAATTATCAATTTTGAATCATTGCATTTCAAACACATATCAAATAGACTAGTAAAATTAATTTCATTTCAATTGATTCAAGCAATTATTTAATTTCCAAGAAGGTTTAAATCATTAGATAGTGTCTCTCTTAGTGGCATGGATAGTCCTTCTTCCCATCCCTGTGGATATGAAGGAGATGGGAATATCTAAATGAAGTAATTCTACACGTAAAATTGAATTCATTGGGAAAAGTGTCTTGATTTTAGAGGTTACATAGTTTAGTTTCAATACACTCAAAATTGTGAAGTTAACAACTCACTATCCCGGGTTATCTCCACGAATCTATCAAACTTAGATTATGTTTATTTAGAAACATCCTTAAGTTATTCTCTTAACTATCAAAAAGAATTGCTCTCATAAATCATTCAAATAGTTAAACTATTGTGATTATTTGTTATGAGTTTGTTTCCCTTTTATTCAATATCATTAGAATGTTATTCAATAATGCTTAGTATATTTTGGTAACTTTTCTTACTCCCTATTTTCAACATTAGATTAATTCAATATACATTTCCCCATAGTTGACAATTATACCCGCAAATAGCCGTAGAGAACTCCCCTTTTGCATCTCATCTACCAATAGTAAAAACACCATGATATTATTCACTGATCCTCTTGTAGTTACCACCAGCATATATTGATCAACATTAGAGTTATGTATTCCAGGAACAACCACAACCTACAAGAAATCATTGAGTGAATTTTACAGGAAAACCAACAATTGAAGATCGATAAAGCATGAGTTTTACAGGTCAAACTAACCTAACTATAATTATCTTGAAACATTGTTTCCTTTGTCCTTTCATTTCTACAAGAGCTATGTTTACATTCCTTGACCCTATTATGGTAGGTACAACCAACTGACTTACTAAAATACTGAAACTAGAATAGAGTTTGGAAAATTGAGACTCCATTGAGAACATTTTCATAATATATTACACTAACGTTGGAACATCGAGAAAATCAATATTGCCAATCTTATGATTATTGGACCGCCCAAACACACATTCACACACTGACCCCTAGGTTACATTGATCAAACCCCATGACTATGTAAGGACCTTAGCGAGGAGGTCATTGATTGATCTCTTTAGTAACTGTTGCCAACCAAACTCTAACCCAATGCATTACTCATTTACATTGATACAATGGAATAGGTTCTTACCATAGAGTTTGTCAAGACATTACCCTTACCACCACTTATCATCAATCACAATTAGACACTTCATATGAATCAACTTTAACCCTCTTCATTTTCAAATGAAGGCTTCTACTCCTTGAATCTTATTTCATGATGGATATAACCTCTGTGCTCTTTTCTTGCAATATCCTATGATTCCACTGTCTAGGACAGACATTTACAAGTAGTGACATTGAAATTTTCATTGGATTCCTTGGGAGATCAGTGAGTTTAATCTGCAAGGCTTGAATATTCCTATAGTCATATGTATTGCCATCCTTTCCACTCATACATTCAATCCTCTCCCAGATCCAATATTCATGGTTATACTTTTTTTCTTGATTAGAGAAGAAATGCCCAGAATTCAAGTAACTCAACATTGTATTCAATAGTGCAAGCAACTCATATCTAGTTGATAACCAGGATACATCACACATCCAAGTACCATTACCTTTTGCTATCATCATATACACATCCAAATTTCTACATCCAGCTAATTGGCACAATCTTGATCTTCTCATAGGAGTTAAGACACATTAGTGATATGTTCTCATCCATTTTTAAGATTTTCCTATTTACAAATTGGTGAACTAGCAATGTGAAGAGCTAGTTCTTTGAGTTTCACCACAACTTTTTCTTGACGTGTCCATTGTTTCCTCTCTTGCATGTTATTCTAGTGGGTATTCAATGGTACTATCCCAAATATTTATGCATATTCTGGATTGAAAAAACTCCCCATATGGACTTGACAGTGTAGGCATTAGATAAACCTACATACTAATAATCACCCATTGTTATTTCGATGGGTATAACAACTAGCTTATCCCATCTTCACGCCTCTCAGCTCCTCATGTGGTTTATGGATCAATGTTTCATCAGTAAGGATTTAGGAAACTTACCACAATGGGTACATATATCTGAAATAGCTTAGCTTGCAAGATCTAATAATTGACTTCTTACCATATGAGAGTGTATGAAATTCCATGCCCATTTCATAGATCTTGTTCAAATTTAATGATCAAGGATATCCATGTCTGATATTAACTCCCACATTGGACTATCAAGGAATTACTTAGCCGAAAATGTAGTCTAGTGAGGCTAAATACTTTCCAAATACATCTTGAAGGACCTTTTGACAGGCTGTCCATTGATATTTTGATTTCTGACTTCAAATTCTAACAACAATATTAACCTTTGTAGAATTGATTACTAATAAAAGACTTGAATGAACAATGAATAATTTATACAGGGAATATGACATTACTCATCAATTAAATGGAGTGAAGCTAAAATAGTAACACCGCGCCTTCAACGGGAGAATTTCATCTTGACGTATGGTGCCAAGGAATTGGACACTATTCTCAAAATACTCAAACTTGCACAATATCAGGGACTAATAGAATTCCTTTGTATCCTTTTCCAAAACTCGCTTAATTGAGAACTAGGGACTACATCAAAATGACTCCAGTTTACAGTTATGAGGAAAATTGGAAGGTACTGATATGGATATGACTAAACTAGGTATACAAAGTGGGCGAAAGATCTATGCCCCCCATGCCACATATATATCCACCATAGGCATAACTATAAGTGCATACTTATACCAAAACTTGAAATGTCTAATGTTCAACCGAAGTGGCTACAGGGTGTGAATCAAAATCCTGTGTCGATCTACCATCCAATATGTCCCCCTATACTATCAAGTCTATTCCATTGAATCTTTTCACAAGGGGACAATGGAAATCTTCACAATAGACCATATGGTTAGCCAAGGGGATTCAGAGATGCCCCAAAGACTATGTTTGTCAACACCATTCCAACAAAATTGCCTCTACCTCCCAAAAATCAATCAATGGTCGAGGTTATACACAAACCAATATTAAAACTCTAGCAAAGGGGCAATGAATGATAGTTATAAAAACAAATTTCAAAATCATGGACTGAGGTTATAATAATAAAACAACAATATGCTTATCAAAGGCCAAGAGATTACGACCCTAACCTTTACTATGGTTTCCATAAGGTTCAAGGTCATGACGATAAGACTTGTCACGATTGCAACAAGTTTCTACAAATACTTCCCAAAAACCTAAAGGTAACTCTTTGTAGATATGTTCCTAACAAATCCTAAATAAAACCCACAGCCTAGTCATACCAGACCTGTTACACCTTAAAATGCGAGCCTTAAATGTCCTAGGGATTCCCAAGTGAGAATCCTCAAAATATAAACAAGGTAATTCCTATAGGAAATGACCACGAATCCCTCACTTCTAATTCTTGGGTTGCTCCTAACATTGGTTCAAAGAATAATACAAAAATATTGGGGTTAGTCAAGAAAGAGGTCTTCACCCAGAAATTAATGTAACAAATCAGACAAAGGAGTAAGTTTAAAGACCCTTATCTAATCTTTCCTTTCTGCATCAATGATGTTCATAGACCATTGATTAAACCTGTTGGGGTGTGGATCCTTTTTTTGGTCTTCTTGAATCAGTGTTCAAGTGTTGGAGCTCAAACGGTTAAGTTTGGAGACTTCAAGAGCATTCTATAGTTGTTTATTGCGATGTTTCAGTGAAGTCGCTATGTCCATTACTGCGCCATTGCTGTTAACATGCTGTTAACATCGGGACTATTTTTTCCAGCCGTGGGAAGTTGAAAGATCATGACTTTCAAACTTCTAGGGTCAGATTTAGGACTTCTTAGAAGGATTGCAATCCTATAAATAGAGGTGTTAGGGTATCTTAAAGATATCTTGAGTGTTCAAGAGGTTCTGAGTCTTAGATGATCAAGAGGTGATCAAGAGTGATCAAGGTTAAGCAATTGGGTGTCAATTGTGGTTTCGATGCGGCATCTTTGGAATTCTGTTGTGAGTTCATAACTGAGAGAAGACTATGAGAGTTGTTTTACTCTTGTTGATAATAAAATTTGAGCAAGTTCTTGGTGGACGTAGCCCACATTGGGTGAACCACGTTAAATCTTGTCTTGTCTTATTTTGTGCATTATTTATTTATGTTGTTATATTTCTGCAAGTATAATTCTGCTATATAGTTTCCTACTACTGTGGTTTGAGGAATTGTTTCCACATATTTGTTCTCTAATTCCTAATAATTGGTATCAAGAGCTTTGGTCAATTTTTTTCTGAAGTTGTAAATCACAGGGAAAGTTTAGCTTGAGTGGGAGCTATGGCAGATGAGGGCAGATCGAGGGTTGAGAAGTTCAATGGGAAGAACTTTGGTTTGTGGAAGATGCAAACAGGAGGATTACTTATATCAGAAGGACCTCCATGTTCCTTTGGCTGGAAAAGCAAAGAAACCTATAGCCATGTCGGATGAGGATTGGGAGTTGCTAGATAGAAAGGCACTCAAGGTAATTCATTTATGCCTTGCATCTTCGGTTGCTTTCAACATATCATAGGAGAAGACCACAGAAGGTTTCATGAGTGTGTTGGGGAAGTTATATGAAAAACCCTCTACCTCTAATAAAATATTTTTGATGAAAAATTTATTTAATATGAAGATGTCTGAGAATGGTTCTGTTGTTGATCATTTGAATGAATTTAATACAGTTGTGAGTATGTTAAACTCAGTAAAAATTGACTTTGATGATGAGGTCAGGGCTTTGTTGATTTTGTGCTCCTTACTAGATAGCTGGGACAGCTTGGTTATGGTTGTAAGTAATTCAGTCTCTAATAACTCAAAGCTGAAGTTTGAGGATGTAATAGGTGTGATCCTAAGTGAGGAAATGTGAAGGAAGAGCACCGGAGATTCTTCTACTTCTGGAAATGCTTTGACGGTGGAGAGCAGAGGGAGACAAAAGAAAAGAGGGAAAGGTAATCCATGGGAAGTCGAATGATCATGGAAGGTCAAAGTCCAAGAGTAAGTTAGAATTTTGGCACTGTGGGAAGGTTGGTCATGCTAAGAAAGATTGTTGGGCTCTTCGGGATAAGAAGAAAAAGAAGGAGGAAACTAAAGAGGTAAATGTGGCAGTAGGTGATGTTTGTCAAGATGCCTTAATTCTTTCTTTAGATAATATTGTTGAATCTTGGGTGTTAGATTTAGGGGCTTCTTTCCATGCCACCCCACATAGACATTACTTTACTGATTTTGTTCAAGGTGATTTTGGACATGTATATCTTGGTGATGATGAACCATGCAACATAGTAGGGAAGGTTGTGTTCAGGATGAAAATGTAGAATGGGAACACATGGCTACTTAAGGATGTCAGGCATGTGCCTAAGTTGAGGTGGAACTTGATATCAGTGGGATAGCTAGGTAGTGATGGTTGTACGGTTAGTTTTACAGTGGATTCTTAGAAGGTTACCAAGGGATCTCTTGTGGTTGCAAGAGGTAAGAAAATTGGTACTTTGTATTTAAACAGTGGTGCTGATTATTGCAATTTAGTTGCTGCAGATGGAGATGCAACTTTGTGGCACCAGAGACTCGGTCATATGAGTCATAAGGGCATGCAGATTATAAAGGATAGGCTGCCCATAGATTAAAGGAGTTAGATTTGGACTTCTGTGAGGACTGTGTTTATGGGAAACTAGAAGCGGGTGAGATTCCTCAAGGTTGGACCTACCAGGAAGGAGGGTAAGTTAGAGTTAGTGCATACAGATGTATGGGGGCAGCTAAGGTAAACTCTATTGGTGGTTCATGTTATTATGTCACTTTCATTGATGATGCAACTAGAAAAGTTTAGGTATATTGCATTAGAAAGAAATTTGATGTGTTTGAAACTTTCAAAAGATGGAAAGCCTTGGTTGAGAATGAAACATGTCTCAAGCTGAAATGTCTCAGGTTGGATAATGGAGGGGAATATTACAGCAATGAATTTCTTCATTACTGTTTGGTAAATGGGATCCGCAGGAAAAGAATGGTTCTAAATACTCCACAGGAAAATGGAGTGTCAGAGAGAATGAACAGGACAAATCATGGAGCATGCTAGGTGCATGAGGTTACATGTGGGGCTGCCACTCATGTTTTGGGTGGAAGCGGTAAGCACAACTATTTATCTGATTAACAGAGGACCCTCTATGGCTCTGGATGGAGGTATACCTGAGGAGGCTTGGTCTGGTAAGAAAATTGATTACTCAGTTCTTAGAGTATTTGGATGTGAGGTATTTGTTCACATTGATAAAGATGATAGGACCAAGTTAGAGGCTAAGTATGAGAAATGCACCTTTGTTGGATATGGTGAAGATGATTTTGGTTTCTGTGTTTGGAGTCTTAAAGACAAGAAAATATTTCAGTCTAGAGATATTGTATTTAATGAAAAAATCATGTATAAAGATCAGTTGCAGGAATAGAAAGAGGAATCAAAGAAAGAATACACAGTGTTAGAGGACATTGCAGACAAGTAAGGTGTCCAAGGGGCCGGTTCAGGTACAGCATGTTCCGGTCCAGCCAGTTCAGGTACCTACTCATCAAGAACCCCAAACTCTGGAGGTGAGAAGGTCTTCTAGGGTAAGAAGGGAACCTGAAAGATTTACTCCATCTTTGAATTATTTATTGCTCACTGACAGTGGAGAGCCGGAGTGCTTTGAGGAAGTAGTGCAGGTGGATGCCAGGAAGAAGTGGGAGCAGGCCATGGATGAAGAGCATAGATCTCTTATGGAAAACCAAACTTGGGATCTGGTGGAGCTACCCGAGGGCAAGAGAGCATTGCAGAACAAGTGGGTGTATAGAATCAAAGAGGAAGATGGAGGCCAGAAATAGATACAAGGCCCGGTTGGTGGTCAAAGGATTTACATAGAAGAAAGGTATAGACTTTGATGAAATTTTTTCTCCAGCTGTTAAAATGACTTCTATTAGGATTGTTCTTGGTTTAGTTACAGTAGAAGACCTACACTTAGAACAGTTGGATGTGAAGACTACATTCCTTCATGGTGAGTTGGAGGAGGAATTGTACATGCAATAGCCATAGGGTTATGAGGTCAAAGGGAAGGAGAGGTTAGTGTGCCAATTGAAGAAGAGCTTGTATGGCTTGAAACAAGCTCCACGACAGTGGTACATGAAGTTTGAAAGTTTTATGTAGGAGCAGGGTTACTCCAGGTGTCACTCAGACCTTTGCATGTACATAAAGAAGTTTCTTAATGGTAGTTATATTATTCTGTGCATGTATGTAGATGATATGCTTGTTGCAGAGAAGAACATGCAAGAAATAAAGGTACTCAAGAAGCAACTAGGTGACTCCTTTGCTATGAAGGATTTGGGGGTAGAAAAACAAATCCTTGGTATGAGAATAACTCAGAACAGGAAGGAGAGGAAGCTGGTATTATCTCAGTACATAAAGAATATCTTGGAGAGGTTTAGTATGCAACATGCTAAACCGGTTGATACTCCTTTGGCAGGTCATTTTAAGTTATCAAAGGAGAAAATTCCCAAGACTGAGGAGGATAGAATTCAGATGTTCAGGGTACCGTACTCATCAGTAGTTGGTAGCTTGATGTATGCTATGGTATGCACTAGGCCTGACATTGCCCATGCAGTGGGATCAATGAGTAGGTTTATGAGTGATCCAGGTAGAGAGCACTGGCAGGAAGTAAAGTGGATCCTTTGGTATTTGAGAGGGACCATGGGAGAAACATTGTGTTTTGGTGGATAAGACACTACATTATGTGGATATGTAGATTCAGACATGGCAGGAGATTTGGACAGGAGGAGTAGCATGATAGGTTATGTATTTACGGTTGGTGATACAACGGTGAGTTGGATTTCACGGTTATAAAAGGTTGTGGTTTTGTCAACCAAAGAGGCTGAGTATGTTGTTACCACAGAGGCAAGCAAAGAGATGATTTGGATACAACAGTTGCTTGATGGGTTGGGTCATAAGTAGGAAGTTGGGAGACTACACAGTGATAGTCAGAGTGCTATTCATTTGGTGAAGAACTCCACTTTCCACTCTAGAACGAAGCACATTCAGTTGAGATATCATTTCATCAGGAAAAATTTGGAAGAAGATAAGTTGAAGTTGGAAAAGATTCATATCAGTCAAAATCCTGTGGATATGCTGACCAAGGTTGTCACAAGGGAGAAGTTGAAGTTGTCTTCAACTTTGATTGGCCTTTATGGTTGATAATGAAGGGTTAATAACTTTTCTCAATGGAAATAGTTTCCAAGTGGGAGATTATTGGGGTGTGGAGCCTGTTTTAGTCTTCTTGAATCAGTGTTGAAGTATTGGAGCTCGAATGGTTAAGTTTGGAGACTTCAAGAGCATTCTGCAGTCATTTTCTATGACGTGGTTGTGCATTCGATGTGCCGTTGCTGCGCCGTTGCTGTTAACATGTTGTTAACGTCGGGACTATTTTTTCCAGCCATGGGAAGTTGAAAGATCATGACTTTCAAACTTCTAGGGTCAGATTTAGGGCTTCTTAGAAGGATTGTAATCCTATAAATAGAGGTGTTAGGGTATCTTAAATATATCTTGAGTATTCAAGAGGTCTTGAGTCTTAGAGATCAAGAGGTGATCAAGAGTGATCAAGGTTAAGTAATTAAGTGTCAATTGTGGTTTAGACGTGGTTTAACATCTTTGGAATTATGTTGTGAGTTCATAGCTAACAGAAGACTGTGAGATTTGTTTTACTCTTGTTGATAATAAAATCTAAGCAAGTTCTTGGTGGACATAGCCCATATTGGGTGAACCACGTTAAATCTAGTCTTGTCTTCTTTTGTGCATTATTTTTTTATGATGTTATATTTCTATAAGTATGCTTCTACTATATAGTTTCCTACTATTATGGTTTGAGGAATTTTTTCCACATATTTGTTCTCTAATTCCTAACAAAACCGGGAGTGTTATTCAAAATAAACCCCTTACATTCCTTCCTTCCTTGTGTCTCAGTCGATTTTTTTCACTTTTTAAGCACTCAATTTTTTTTGGAAATGGGTTCATCATATAGAGAATTTCCTCACCTTTCCAGAAAGGTAAAGTGTTTCTTCTAACTCCTTGTATTTTGTAAGTTATGGCTCGGCGGATTTTTTGAGGGGAATTTTCCTAGAGAAGGCCCACAACCAATCGGAAGGTGCCACGTGTTAGAGGAATGGCGGAGTGTGGAGAAAAATTTGAAATTTTAGCTAAGGAAGCATCGGGTAAAAAGGAAAAAAAATCACCCACGGGCCTAAAAATAAGATGTTTTAAGGCCTGCAGTGAATCAGAGTGGGCCACGTGTCCATGAGGCCATCGGGGATCAGTTCGGTGGGAGGAAAGTTGGAATATTTCCAAAGAAGGCACAAAGGAGAAATTTTTCCCATAGGCCCGAAAAAGAAGGAAATAGTTTTAAGGCTCGCGCTAAATGTAAATCTGACATGTGTCCAAGGAATCATCGAACCAGTGGGAGGTGGAGTGAAGTTTGGATTTTTTCCAAAATTACAAAAGGGCAAAAGGAGAAAATTTGGCCCGAAATCCCGCCAAGAAAGAAGGGAAATTTTTGAGGCAGCCCCGCGGACTAATCAAAATCCGCAATGTGTCATTGAAGGTGTGGAGAGAAATTCAAAATTTCACCAAAGTATTGTAAATGGTGTGAAGGAAAGTATTTTCCCACGGGCCCGAGGGGGAAAAAGAATGATTAAGGCCTGCGCGCAATCAGCGGACGACACGTGGCATCGACCCATCGGGCCAGCAGGGAATTTTTGGAAAATTTTCCAAAGTCCAAATAGGTGTAAAATGGTGAAGGGAAGTCCTGTGACCAATCATAATGTGCCACATGGTGTCAGAGCTTTGGGGGGTAGAGATTTTTGGGGAAATTTTCCCAAATTCAAAAAGGGGAAAAATTTTGGGTTTCGGCCCGCCAACCCGATTTTTGCCCTAGTTTGCCCTAAATCTTCAGAGGGGCATATCTTTTGATCCACATCTCAGATTTCCTTGAGTTTGTGTCGTTGGAAAGCTATTGAGATCCTCTACATGATGGAATCTTGAATTTTGTGTTTTGATGGAGTTTGGAGAGAGAAAATAAAAAAATGCCTCTGGCACAGGAAAGAGAGCAGAATTGACGTTTCAACCACCATTTTTAATGCAGTATGGCTTGCATTCTTCTCCAGCATGGTTGAAAATATTGGGGAATGAACCTTTAATGGTACCCATGCCTTCTTGATGGATTTGGTCAGTGGTTGAAGCATCCTTTCATGTTTTCCCACGTTTCTTCTTCCTGGCTTGGGTTTTCATTGTTAAAAGGCCAATTTTGGTTCATTTGTAAAGGTGGAACATTTTTTATGAATTACAGGCTCCCTTCTTCACCCTAGCAAGTGGATTTGTGGAATATTAGACCTTTTTAGAACTGCAACATTATTTCTGCCTCTTTGTTTTTGTAGTGCACTGAATTAAACATGGAAATGACAATGTAAGCTCTGTGAATGCGTTTTCATCCCTCTTCTTGTGTTGTTTGTCTAATTTTGATCTCCCATTACACTTTAGCAATTTTTGCATGATGTTTTTTTCATTTCTATAATTTGTGTCAATTTGCAGAACTAGATGTTCATCACTCTTTTGGTGTATCACCTTGTTTAGTCTCAGTTTTATCTTCTTTCCTTATATCCTTGTCTCCTTGGTAGAATTAGAGTAGGATTTTGAGTTAAACCTCTACAAATTTCATGCATACATCTGATCAGAGGAGTGGAGGAACCATCCTCTAATCTGGAGACTCTTTTCCCATTTTTACAAGTCCCACACTTGGGGAAAAGATTCAATGTTGTGCAATCACACTGAATGTCCAATATCAAACAAGAAATCTGAGATAACATGTTGCTGCTGATTTGCACCAACAGGTAGGAGCCTATGATTTAATATTGGATTTGAACGAGACCTTTTATCACATTTTTTTGTAGATTTGTTGAATAATTCACTTGAGCATAATTCTATGTTTCTTAATGTACTAGGTATTGGCCATCTAATCCATGTTACACTACCTCCTAGTGCTTAAATAAATCATATTGAATTTGACATACATCCTCCAGGACATAGTGATAGGGATACTGGGTTTGTTTTCGATATAGACAAGATGCCTTGTCACATTGAAATTGCCCAAAGAGATGATCCTACCTTATTTTTATAGGTCCGGGTTTATAACAATTTCATTAAACGAGCCATTATTGATGACAAGGATGTTGTAAATGTGGTTCCCTTCTCTTTATTACATAAGTTGGGATATGAAGAAAAAAATTGTTCCTCTACAAGAAACATGTTGCAGGGGTACAAAAATCTTAAATTGACCTTGATTGGAACCATAATTATGCCAGTCACGCTTGATCCAAAATAAATCTTGATGGATTTTTACATTATCTAAAGGGAAAAAAGTTATAACGTGATCTTTGGGAGACCCTGGATTCATCGAATGAAGGATATCCCTTCTACGATATTCCAGGAGATTAGATTCCTCCATTTTGGGAAGGTATTAATCACTTAAGGGGATCCAAATCCCTTCGATATAAACTTAGAAAACCTTAAGAATAAAAGGATTCCTTACAGA
Organism: Taxus chinensis; assembly: GCA_019776745.2. NCBI lineage: Eukaryota > Viridiplantae > Streptophyta > Pinopsida > Cupressales > Taxaceae > Taxus > Taxus chinensis. The sequence continues at coordinate 936,517,570 of CM034149.1, forward strand.
GTATGAAATTCCTACAAATAAATTGAACAAACCACCCCCATCAAAAGAGTTAGTCCCAATCACCTTGGGCGTTCCAAAGGCTGAAGTCATTGACCCAAAAACATTTGAGGTGGCGAAAATAGATAAGGCTAAATCAATATATGTGGAAACAATGTCCACTAAAACCACAATAGAAATTATGAAACTCATAGAGAGTGAGGATCCGATCTTCCTCTTGTTTGAACCATAGGGGATGGGTAGTCTTCTCGATTTAGCATATCTTCCCTCTGATGACTTAGGTCTTGGTGTAAAAATGATAGAATTAACAAACAAAGAAGGGAAATTTGAGATTGAAATGATGCCCATCAAAACCATCTCTGAGGTTTGGTCTATTCTAAACCCTAGGTTCAATCCAAATGCATATGAAACTAATATTTCCATATCCATGGGGAAAGGCCTCATCATTCAAAAAATGTCACAAGTAAACACAATGCTCTAGATAGGAAACAAGGCTGAGAAGCATAGTCATACTCACCCACACACCATATCTCAAGAACATGAAAAAGAGGTCCATGAACACATCTTTTAGAAAAATGAATTTAATGATTGGACATATAAACTTCTGGGAAAGAGTTGTAAGTTTAAACCTAGAATGGTAGGCCCATGACAGGAGAATGGAAAACTTTAGGATCATGGTTCTCCACTGTGTACTTTTAGGGGTGAAGAATTTGAATTATTAAACTTTCTTCACCTTAGACATCATGGAATGTAGTTTCATCCACATTTCCATATATATATATATATTACTACATCCACATTGTATTTTCATCTGCCAGTTCATTTTGTGCATTTGTGATCAAGGGACTTATTCTTATAGAAGTTCCTAAAAACTTTTGAAAAAATTGGCAAAAAATTCAAATTGTATCTCTTCAAATCCTCATGGTTTCATCAATTGTTTCTGAATCATTTCATAAATTCAAGCAAGATAAGAAAAATCTTTGACAATAACCATACCAAGGCTTGCATACTTGAATCTACTTATAGTTTCTTCTAGATTAGGTGTCTTTGCCTATAGTCTATTCTAGAAGCTTCATGGTGTCACATCTATCCCATATACATCTCTTTGGAAATAAGAACATTCTAGACATTTTTCCAAGATAAATAAGTCAAATGCAAATCCAAAGAAAATTTTTATTTTACACATTTCTTTTCCCTACCAACCTTTGGTGTTGAGCCTACATCTCTTACCAGTGATGTAAGGTTGGGAAAGGAGAGAAGTGCCCGTACTTGCCTATGCCTTGTCCATGGTGATGAGCCCATACTTCCTATTGGAAGCATGGGGTAAGGTGTAAGGGGTCTCTTTGAAAATTTTGAAAGTTAGAAACAATTCATTCAAATGCTGTAAAATCATAAATCAGAACAAAGTGAGTTAGATGTCCAAAAATTCTAAAAAGAGTTTAAAACCTCAAAACTAGATTTTGTTAACCAAGTGTCCATCTATGGATCTAAATCTAGATAAATTGGAAAGTAATTAACATTTTAAACTATGAAGAAAACTTGATTAGAATGAGGTTGTAAGGTCTCATTTTGATTTTTTCCAAATCATTGTCTTTCTCTCATCATTACCATTCAACCAATTTCTATAACTTGTGCCCCTTCTAGATCTTGGTGTTGAGCACTCGCATCTTACTGGTTGCGTGGAGTTAGAAGTGGGGCAAGTTCGTTCATTTATCATATCACTCTTTTTCCACGTTTTTCAAAAACAATACTAAGTACCAAAAGTTACTTAGAGAAACTAAAGTTCAACATTACAATGTGATTGCACTATCATATATTAGCATTAAAAAACAAAAAATGAAATCACTGTTAGCATTCATATCCGCTGCATACATTCTGAAAAGCATGTAAAAATGGAATTTATAAACATCTAGAGTACACACATGAATGAAAACATGAATGGAAGTTAACTCTATGCAAGGAATAACTGAACCAAAAAGAAGAATCTGTATATATCATAATAACTCAAGTTTGTGTACAATGCCATCACACACTAGGGGTGGTCAAAATTCTCACAATGAGCTTGAGATATACAAAAAAAATCATATAATGCCTCACAAAATGGAGACTAAGAAATAAAGGCACTCAACCTATCCGTCTCTTTGAGGCCCCTTATGACCTCTCTAGCTACGAATTTCTAGGAGTTCTTCTCAAAAGCATTCAAACAACAAAGGTCCAAGCCTAACACAAAATACAATTCCTAAATCCATTCCAATTCAACCATAATCACAGATGAAAATGGTCACCATGGGCCCAGAGCTCAAAAATCACCAAATCAATATGTGCAAATGAATTGAAAATAAGTTGTTTTGATACATATATGCTTTGTTTTAAACCTTGTTTCAAGTGTATGTGTCCATCGAGCTAGAGCATTGATACAAGTATATTCCTATCCCCGTAAAAATGGTAAGTCCTCTTGTCATTTTGATTTAGTGTTTATTTTTTGATATCATATTTATATGTAATTGAGTATTTTTTTTCATTTTGTAGGTAGTGGGAGTTTGGATGGAAACATTCCAACACACGGGCGTGTCAGGTATAGCTTCTAACTCTCCATTTTAGGAATGTCATACTCATACTGTATGTTTTACAAATTTTCATGGCTAAAATTTTTCTCCAAGGGGGAAATATGTATGCACCCAAAATTGCATGTGTTACATTGTCAGAAAATGGTTACAAAAGTCCCCAATCATGACTCATGACCTTTCAGAAGGTGTTCGAGTTCTAAAACCCATATGTACTACATATTTGTAGCCTAGACATCCTTACTTATATTTTCCACACTTTCTTCTAGATTCCCACTCATTTTGTGCATGTTTTGGCCTTTAGTGTTAGGACTGCTACCCTGCCTGAGTGGTGGTTCTGAAACTACCACCTAGGCAGGGTAGCGGTCCTGCACACTTTTTCTAGAACTCTTCATGCGTAGTTTTAATACATGTGATTTCACTTAACTTGACTTCCAAGGTGCGTTTGTGAACCAAATTTCCTAAAAATATTCTTGGTTGCATGGTATTCCTTCCCTCTTCTATTTTTAAATAAATTTAATTATTTTGAACTACCTATTAAACTAATGATTTGGCACTCCAAGGTTTCCTTGTGCATGAAGGCACATCCTAGCCAATTCCTATATATTAAATTTTTGTATTTAAGCAAAGGTGCTTGATAATTTTGTGTATCTTACATAGTATTGCTCCCACAATCCTACTAGAAATTACATAGAAAAGCTCTGTTCACTTGTGTTGTCTCTCTTCCACCTACATTGCAACAAGACTACCTTAAAGCTGTCATTTCTCAAGAACCTTCTCCTGCTGCTGCCTTTGCATTCCCAATTCCTTGGACTCATATGAACACATAGAGAAAGAAAGGACAAAATGAGGAGGAAAAATACTACAGAGTTTGATTTACCTCTATTCTATGAATTCCAAGTTGGATTTTTTATATGATTTCCTTCATTCCTGAAATTTATCATTGTTACATCATATCAAATAGATTATAAATCAATTTCCTTTCATTTGTAAGTAATTAGTTAATTTCTAAGAGGGTTTAAATCATAAATAACAGTTCCTAGGGATGGATCACGTTCTTCCCATCCCCATGGATCTGAAGGAGAGAATATCTTTAGGAGGTTGTCTACATATCATAGATCATTTGGGAAATTTCTTATTTTAAGGTTAGTTTAGTTTCAATATACTCAGTACAGGTGAATAACCACACCGGGTTATCTCACTTGTTTATTTTTAGTGTAGAAATATTTCAATTATTTATAATAGAAGAAAATTATTGTTTGTGATTGTAATATTTCAGTTTTGTGATTTGTTTAGATTAGTTTCCCTTTTAGCAGTAGCATAGATTGTTAGTCTCAGCTTAATTAATTTGGACACTTCAAACTAGATCAACACTTAGATCCAATTCAGTTAGAAAAACCATAGGGAATTTAATCTACATGCTTATAGCCTCTAAATCTCCCCTTTGCCAACTCATCTACCAAGAGATCACACTACCAAATCTTAGTCACTGATTCTTTTGTAGTTATCCACACATATTTCCACATCAGAATCCCTGACACGACATCAGGGGGTTGAGTGCAGTTGAAGGTTACATGTCAATTTTCATCCATACAGGTATCAAGAAGCTGAAGTGTCTTAGAGATGTTGAAGTGATAGTAAAGCAAGTGAGAGACCAATATCAAGTAAAAAACCTAAGACTTAGGCACTATAGAAATATATTTTAGGACTGAATTTAATTTTTCAATGCTTTCTCCATTCAAGAAATTCCTTGAGAGTAGAATGAAAAGGCTAACTCTCTTGCTGTACTAGCCTCGTTGGTGACTCCACATCGATCCTTCAATAAGGAAAAAGTTTCCATAAAAATGGTTTTCAGACCAAATGTTCCAGAAAGTCCAAACTATTAGTAAGTCTTTAATGAGGATGGTTAGCTCCTTTCCTTCTTGGAGCAAAGAGACAACTTCAGTAGTATCTTCTATGTGGGAAGAGAAAATCATCATCAGGAGTAAGTGGAAGAAGAGGAAAAGGAAGGAATTGAATTATTTAATTTAGGAGTAGTAAATATCAAAGGAAAAACAATCCAAAGGGTCTAGTGTCACTGGAATATTTATTTGACAAGCATGACGAGCTCATCAAGGAAAGAAAAAAAAAAGTCATCCTAGTGCACAACTGGGTTTGAGAAAGAAAATATTGGCTTTGTGGAGCAACTTAGAATGGTGAATAATGGGAAAATATTGCTCCCGTGAGGAAAAAAAAAGGTTCACCTCTCTATTGAAGAAATAATTTGATATCTTGGCATATTCTTGTGATGATCTCAAGTCCTTTCATTGAAATGAAATGCATCACTATATTCCTCTAAATTCAAAAACCAAGCCTTTTAGGAAAAATAAATGACCCTACAATATGAATATAGAGGATACCATCATAGAGGAGGTACTGAAGATGATAAATATGAGAATCATATTTCCTATCCATCACTCTGCATGGGTAACAAACATTTTCCTGGTGTGAAAGAAAATGGGGATATAAGGATTTGTATGGACTTTTGCAACCTGAACCAGACCTCCCTGAAAGACAACTACCTACTCCAAATCATGGATCATATATTATAAGTGGTTATAGGGTCTGAAATGATCTTGTTTCTTGATGGCTTCTCAAGATATAATCAAATATAAGTAGTATAAGAAGATACAACTAAGATAGCCTTCAATACACCTTAGGGAAATTTTACATACGAAAAAATGCCTTTCAGTTTGATCAATGCAAGAGAAAATTTTTCAAGGGCGATGGACCTAGAATTTAAAGACCTCAAGAATTATATTGTAATTTACCTGAATGATCTCACAGTCTTCTTAAAAAGGTGACGAGACCATATAAACCACCTTGAACAAGTTCTTGTCAGATACTGATAGCATGGCATATCCCAAAATAGAATTAATCAGTATCTATTAATCTATTAAAATTATATTTTTCCTTATTTGTTCCATTAGTATCTATTTTGGTATAGCAGAATGAAGAAAGCCTCATAGCCACCACTTCCTTCATGAGATATCCTATGAAGAATTATGAGTTGAAGTATAACCAGTTGTAAAAACATGCATATGTCATGGTCAGGGTGGTAAATAACTTTAGGTTCTATATTCTCAACTCCTATACTACGGTAATGGTGCCAGGATCTACCATCAAATAAATCCTCACTCAACAAGATCAAGGAACCAAAAGAGGAAATTGGGTTGTGAAAATATAGGAATATGATTAGGAGATCAAACCATCAAAACTATTAAGAGCTAACATGATATGTAGGATGATTGCAGATATAAAACATTGCGGAAGGAGAATAATAAATAAGAACATTTGTATTGTGAGTATATAGGCAGGGAAATCCCCCAAGTACTTTTTGTGAGCATGAAAAATGAGTGGTATGTGGACATCATTTACTTCTTGACCTACGGTGAGTGCCATCCTCATCTTGATCTCAAAGAAAAAAGGAATCTCAAACTAACGGAAGTCAATTATGTCATATGGAACCATGCATTCTAAAAGAGGGAATCTCGTGGTTGATTTATGAGGTGTGTAGACAAGGAAAAATAGGATCGGTTCTGAAGGCATATCATGATCAAGTGTACAGAGGAAACATTTTGGTAATGGTCACAACTCATAAAATCCTTTGCGGTACGTACTAGTTGCCTAAATTATTTGCAGATGCCCAAGAATGGGTCTCAAAATGTGAAGCATGTCAATAGTTCGTTGGGAGACCATAACTCATTGCACTTCCCTTTAGGCTAGTTGTGATTGAAGAACCATTCCAATAGTGGGGATTGTAATTCATTAGAGTTCTAAATCCTCACTCAAGCGCATATCATACCCATGTACTCAGCACGACCAAATATTTCCCCAAGTGAGTGGAGGCTATCCCAACCAAGTAAGCCAATACCAAAAAAATGTGCACCTTCATCAAGGAGAATATCATCATTCATTTCGATATCCCGAAAAAAATCATGGTCGATAACACCATGTAGTTTTCCTCTAGGGAGCTAACTAATTTTTGATATGGCTATGGAATCTCTCTTTCACATGTATCAAACTATTACCTGCAAGGGAATGATCAAGAAGAATCGATAAATAAGAACATTATGACCATAGTCCACAAGCTAGTAGATGAAAATCAAACAAATTGGCATCAAAAGCTATATGATGTGTTGTGGGTATGTTGTTAAGAAAATTTGTCAGGTGGAAAATTTTGTGGGTATCTGCCAATGCTTTGAGACTCTAGGTCCCTCTAATTGAATTGTACAACTCCATTTATTATGCGTTAATGAAATGAAAATATGTGGTGGCCTTAAGGGCCGGGGATCTAACAAGGGGCATTCCACTAAAGCTATAGTAAAATATTTCCGTTTCTTACAAGGGAGGAATTTTCTGAGTGAGTAGGAAAGGGAGTGGGAAATAGAGAGGGGGGATTAATATATCAGGTAGAAAATTAGATTCCTATAGACATTAATCAGATTACTTCAACACACATATCTATAAGTAAAACAACTTTATTATTAGTAATAAGAAAAGGTAGAATTAAGAACACAAAGTCTTTGTAATTCTCTCATTAAAAAAGGCAAGACAGTCCTTTCTTCTTCATTTATGGTTTGACAAAGTTGTACACAATGAGAAAATGGAAGAACATAGAGGGAGAGAATAGAATAAATGATCTCTCTTTTGTTTTACTTCAAGTATTAATCTCCCATAATCATTTAAAATTGAAAACCCTTGAGAAATTTATAGACTTTAATGATCTTCACCTACCCACACGTGAACTTTCATTTATCCTTCTAACATGTGAATTTTTATATTCCTAGGAGTGAAATTAAGTCCCCTTTTATTAATGAAGGTGAATTATTACAATATTTTTAAATTAACATTTAAATAAATAAGATGAACACAAACATCATGATTACACACAATGATGAATTAGAAAGGGTGAAGAGAAGAGGAGAAAGAATGAGGAAGGATGGGAAAGAATAAATGCTCCAAAGGCTGAAGATACCTTTGTTATTGATGAATATATTCCTAGAAGGAGTTAAAGATGACGATGTTTACCCCTGATGATGTATGAAATTCTTATATACTGATGTGAATCTTTAATGAATTTCACTTTGAATAATTTTCCCTTACCGATGATGATCACAAGCTACCCCTTGTACATGAAAAATATGCACCTCGAACTGCCAAATGAGTGTTTAAAAAAACTGTCCCAAGACCTCCCAAAGTGAGATTGATATGAAAAAAAACCTCACCCATGATGATTCATTCTTGATCTCATAACAAGAGTAAGGATCACCCTTTTGTTCCTTAGGCTTTCATATTTGACGTTCACATCTCTTGACACTTATATCCCTGTTCTGCACATTGTATTTTAAGATGATCCTTCTAGGACAATTATGAAGTTATCATTTATATTTTCTAGCTATGGGGTCATCCTATTATCCCCTGTAGAGTTCAAAAAATGAAAATATGGGTGAAAATGAAGACATCTACAACTTTCTATTTTTAGCAGGTAGGACCAGTACATTTTATTTCGGGACACATTAG